>CM069445.1:14651417-15388938 GCA_035610835.1 Ophiura sarsii
GGAATGAGTTTCATCAGCAAATTGCAGACTGGGAAGTGGGAACTGACAAGACAGGTGCCCTGCCTTACCGGAATGTAATGGAGACGTCACAATGAGATTTTTGCATGAACGTCACCCCAAGTGACAGCTACTGTGGTCCATGACCGTGGGTGACATCAATTGATGTGCCAAAAACAGTGGTGGCACCAGCACCAACATTTAAATGGTTCGGTTTTAATTGATGCCACTTATTTATAATGTTAATCCATAACATCCAATTCATAACCACCATTTCACAATAAGGACTTCATCAAAAAATTGTAAATGTGAGTAACCAAAATCATATCAGTAAAACATGCTAAAACCTTAATTTTTCTAAAGTGTTATTTATCACTATTAATGGTTAAATAATATGTTATTTCAATTTGTCAAAGTCAAGATTATTGTTAATTTAAAATGTATAAAGAATCAAATGCTAGTAAATTATGGCTGGACAAAGTGTAACATGTGTTACGGTAACATGTGTTACTGAATATTTTGCCATTTAAAAAAAAAATTGAATTATTGTTATTATAAACCTTTTATATTACTTACTTACAGTAGTGACCGATTAATTGTAGATTGTTTAGTTTTAGAACTAAAGCAAAACAATGTTGGGGTATTTTTAGTGCGTCTTTGCGCGTAATGCGTATTACCAATATTCGCAGTGGTCCCGCATTAACACGAACATGTTGGGCATTTGTTTACATTATATATACAAATGATGAAAACTTAATTCAAAATATTCTTACAGAGATGTAGAGAATGGAAATTAAAGAATGGCCCGCTAAAACGTAATATGAGTTACCATGGAATCAGCAATTTCATGATTTTGAACTAATTCTTTATGCTTGATTGTTCATTCTTGTAGGATTCGTGTCAGGATCCTACCAACTCAGTCCACATGCAGGACTCTGTAGTAGACTTATGGGACCCAGCCATGTTTGCCAAAGCAGATACATTGTAAGGACCTAATCCTGGAAGATGTCTCCAACAAGTTGAGTGTCATGCAAAGGAAGATCATGATTTACCTGGAGGATTGGGGGATGTCCATTCTTACTCCTACAACTATATGTGAGTTTGAACTCATTTTGATTTAAATGAGCATTAAAACAGGGTCAGAAATTTGAGAAGAATCCAAGAATCCATTCTCGCCGGTAAAGTTATGAGAATCCCAAGTTGATTCTTACATCTAACATGCTATTGAATGGATTCATAGATTCTCATGCACCCTTTGACAAACTTCTGAACATGTTAAATATTGGACAGCTTTAAACCGTTTCAAGATCTTTACATTTCTGCATTAATTGATTAATTAAGATGCTTTGCATGTGAATTAATCTTGAATCTAGTCACATCAAAAAATATTTGTCCAGCCATTTTACATTAACCCGACATTCTATATTTGGTCAATTGTTTTGGTAATCATTTGGTAGATGCAATGTCCATATGCTACACGTATATCAAATCTATGATCTTATTTCTGAAAATCTTGAATCTACAGCCAGGCTATATTTTTGTGTGGAAACCGGGGGATCGGGACAAAGTATGAAATTGCCTTTTCATTGAGCTAACCTGTCAACGCCTCAATGGCAACGCTCGACCTGGCAGTGAATTCGTATTCACATATCAGCTCGGATGATAACGTCATTGAATCAATGCTAGCATACGTGTGGACATTGTTTTTGGCTATAGTGAATCGTGCTACGGAAGGTTAGGGTTAAGGAAAAGTTCAGGGTTTACCTATCAGGACCCAAGCGTGTGCCCAACACCTTCCAAATTAAGAAACATTTTGGCTAAGGTACAAAAAAGCCACCCGGCAAACCGGGTCGGGTCGGTCAGGGTTTTTTCCATTCATATTTTCTCTTGACCATATTTATTGTTTAATTTTTAAAAATCTGTAAATATTTATTTACAGCAAAAACAATTAATTTCTAATACCATGGGTCGGTCTGGCCTATACAACAGGTTTTGTTTTTTTCCTCTATCATGTTTATTGGGAAAGTAAACAAAATTGGGATATTCATTTGAATTTGTTTGCACCATCAAAAGCAATATTCAACTATGAAATATTTGTTATGCAAACTCAAACTAATTTTTCACAAATTGAATTATGTTCCTTGATTCTGTTCTGACATTAATGGATTGAACGTAGAATATTAAGATTCTGAGGTATTTATTGCATTTAAACAGTGCCTTTATTAATGCTACAACCCATTTTAAAAAGTAAATAATATTCAAACATTTTACCGACACAAAATAATGTTTAAGATGATTTGCCCTAGAACTCAAAATAACCGCATGTTTTTCTTCCTTTTTACAATATTGATTTAAGGTTGCATTATCAATCTCCAAACATATGTGACTAACTGTCAAGCATTGGATAACGTACGAAGACGAATGGCCTGCACTCAGTGGGACACAGGGATCAGAATGACCAAGGGATTCAAATTTGTCTGAAGTGTGGATGGAACAGGGAACATGATGGCCAAGGGACTTCACATTGGGATGTATAGATGGAATTAACTAACAAATGTATATGGTCCTGATATGTTTCATATATACATGTAGCTATATTTATGGCATTGGGCAATGCAGTGATAAATCTAGACTCTATACTATAGTCTATAGAGACTAAAGTTTTTAAAGATGCATATCATCAGCTGTTCTGATCACTGAGGTATATATTATTACATTACCGATATGTAAAACCTTTGAACAAAGTTATACCAATTGTAGTATTGAAATGGAATGCCATCTTCCACAGTGAAATTTACTTGGAATTTTGTGTCGGGAGCAATTTCACTTCTAGTCTAGTCAAGGCAAAGGAAACAAACAATAGAGAATCAGTACAAACGAAGGAGGAGTATAATAGATAACAAGGCCAGAACCAAACACAATAGTAGGTTGTATGGTACAGCAATCAAGAAATGCTCTGTGCATGGTATTAAACAGTACCTGGACATACATTTTGTTGATCAAGGAGTTACATGAGTCAATTTTGATTACTGGTTTTGGCTTAGATTAAAAACACACAAGTGGGGGTGAAAAAGCTGTTTTTTTTTGTTTGGCATCAGTTAATTCAAACACAATGATGTAGCTTTTAAAGGAGGGCTCCCGCAATCACAACATTATTGAGCATTATATGTTAGAAAAATAATTATCGAGCCAAAATTGCATGATTATATAGAACAAAAAATTATCGATCGCATCGTATACGATTCCCCAGCGTCCCATGCGACTAGTGCGCATCATGACCGTGACATTCACGATGGCAAGGGCGCAGTAAAATTGGAAGATGTGACGTACTTGTAAACAAATAATTAATTGACAAATCGCGGCCCTAATCAACAAGACCACACGCTGCGTTGAGAATGTTTTGGAATTACACACTGCATGCAAGGACACGCTCAACGGCAGGGGTTAAAATATCTTTTTGGCTATGAGGGCTATTTTGAGCAAATTCTGCCAAAAATCGCCCCTTTAGTACATTTTACCATAGGCCAACATTTTCTCAGGGGGCTATTTTGTGAAAACTGGGGGCTAATCGCCCTTCGCCCCTGTGTATTTTGAGCCCTGCTCAACGGTCAACCTTTGAAATGATCGCGAGCGCTCGGATCATTCGCTGTGATTGACAATTTTGATTTTAGTGACAAAACAAATAAAAACTGCTGCCATCTCTCAAAGTCCTGGTGTCGATGACTTCATGGTTATCAGTGCTCAAATTTGTGCATGCATTGTATAACTACAAAAGTAGGAGTTGATCAACACATAGATTTTCAATCACCAAGAATTTAAAAAAAAATGCATGTTGAGAGATGGTGGTTTATATTCGTTTTTGTCATAAGTGTGGTGTTTTACTCTAAATTTGATGTAATACAAAAGTTGGTCTCAGTGGTTATTTTTTTAACATATATAATGCAAAATGTTGTGCTTGTGGGACCCCTCCTTTAAGAATTAGCCTACTTGTTTCTTATTGCCAGAAAATGTAATACACTAAGTAGCTTTACTCACTGTCACCTCAAATTAGGAGATGTCAGCATATTCCAATCATAGGTGTGTGCTAAAAGACTGATATATAATTTGTCATAAATTCTGCCGGTGCAAGTGTCAACATATTTGAATCACATGTGTGGTGTTTACATCACCTCTCAACTTGAGGTGACACAAACTAAAGTAGTTCTGTAAAAAGGCAACAAAGAAGAAACCACTTTTCTATTTAAGGCAAAATGGTGATTTCCTTTCTTTTTTTGGGAAAAAACCCGAAACCTTGTCAGATTTTCACTACTAAGTAAATTGCAAATTTGTCCATCAAAATGTGCGAATTAAACAAATATGGACAGTCATTGTTCAGAGCAAAATTAAGGTTAAAAAACTGTTAATAAATAAGGTGACATAATACCCTGTTAAAAGGGACCTCTCGGGTTGGGTCATGGACCTTTTATGCCCTCAAAATGACCGTATAAATCTGTAGACATTTCCTAACAAGAAAAGAAATTTGGTTAGTATTCATTGGATGAGAATATTTTCATCAATTTCTAAAAATTGGATCTATGGAACAGGGTTTCTTTTTTTCCAGCATCTAAGGTGACCAAAAAAACCTGCCTTGATCTACGAGCAAACTGACCACTCAGGTATGGTCGCCGGGTTTTCTAGTTTGTTTTATTTGAAAATATAAAAAGAATTGGCTCGATTGGGCCTGTAGAACAGGGTTTTCTTTTGTTGCCTAACAGATATTGTCGTTGAACAAGTTTCAAAGCTGGTATACTATAAAAGTGGAAATTTGTGTGTGTGTAAAAATTTAAAAAAAAGTGTTCGTGCTTCGCAAATTTTGAACAAGTTTTCCTATTTTTATTTTTGAGATTTTGAGGTTCCTTACATAGACCTACATACAAAAGGAATATATTTGTGCATTTTTATTTTTGTGCTTGCTGATCTTAGCGCGAATATATTCTTTTAGTTGGATTAGTTCCAAATTAATGAATTACAGCAGCAAATGAATACAGAAGGATGCAGGCGCTTATGAAGACATCAAGCGCACTGTGCATTATGTGTGACGCATTAATGCGACCAAAACCATGTGCGCCAGGACGTAATCTTTACTTTTGTGCACAGAGAGATAAAAACAAATATTTCTTGCCAATTTGGAACTGATTAAACCATAGTAAACAGTAAAAAAAGAAAAATTAGTTGGCTAATTTTTAAGGCATGTGACATTCCATGGGGTGAGAGTGGTGGCAATTTTCATCACAGTCATAACTAAAATGTATTATTATATCTTGAGATGGCAGATCAGGTTACTAGTAACTTGTCAGGTCCGTTTTGTCTTTCCCTTCAACAATATTTGGTTATTTGAATCCCTGACCCTACAATGTACCTGAAAGATCAGTTTGCTCATAGAACAAGGTGGTTTTTCGTCGCCTTATGGCCAACACACCAATTAGAACCAGTGTGAACGGGCCTACTGATAGTGATAGATAGAATTCAAACAGAGACACTGTGTGGCCGTATAATGACTTACATAATTTACAAGTTGAATGGTTAATTTGTTATTTGTAACAGAGAGCAAACAATAAATATTGGGAATAATACTTATGAGTAATAGTTTCTTTTGTTTAAGACGTTATTCAATGTATGTGTCTGTGCTATTAGGTTGAGTATGAGTTTATTATGTTCACTATACTTTGTTCAGTATAGGCAAGACTTGTGAATTAATCCACACACAAAATAAATTCTAACCGTAGCGTGTATATTTTAATGTTAGCATGCAGCTGGATTATTATAAACATCTGCGCACAATGCATGATGCACGCCCATATTTAATAGATGAGTTAACAAGAAGGAATTATTTTTGTGCGAATAAATGGACGGACCGTGTAAACAAACAAACAAACAAACAAATACAATCACAATTTTTGTCTTTGGGTACTGAACAAACTATAGGGTATTTAAATTAACATTCCCTTTTTGGGATGATGTCACTGCATACGTTGCCTGCCAATGCCATTTGACTTGGGTGCAATATTATTCTGCAATCACTTAAACAACTTTGGAGGTTGGTTACCTGCGTAATACCGTCACAAATTTCAGACATTTTAGGTGAAAAAACAAGTATGGAAGGTGACAAAAATAAAACTGATCAACTTGGAAAGGTCCATCCCTGAACAGTTTTTTCCTCAAAAATCATCTGAAATATTGCAAACCTTTGATGTTTGACCAACAATATTTAAGCAAGAATGTAGATGTCAATTATCTTAATAAATTCCTTTCAATTTTCTTTTTTTACTGTGATCCACTTCACACAACAAAAATAAAAAATATGATCACGCACCAGTGTGGTGACGAATGATAGTTTTAATAATTTAACTTGACTTTGATTATAAAAAGCACCATATTTGATTTGAAATATTATCCTAAATAAAAATACAAATAAATCCTGTAGGGAGGTGCGTTAAGGCGTAGTACCAGGCACATAGCAGGGTAATATCAAGGGTTGAGCCCCAGAAGGTCGTAACTCAATTTTTTGGCAAATTGATATTTTGGTACAAAAATAATCCATATAACCTAAATTTTCAGAACCATAAAAGAGATTAGAGAAGTTGGGTGCTACAGTGTATTGTAATGAGTCCCAAATATTTGAAAGTCAATTATTTCAAAATAGCATTTCTTGAGTTACGGCCTTCTGGCGCTCAACCTCGATATGTTATACACCAAATTAAAAAAATGTGAACCATCACATTAAAACAGACCAGTTGTCTCCGGGAAATGAAAATTCATGTTAAAAAACTATTTGTTAGCTTACAAATTACAGCTAATTTGTCAACATTGACCATGGAACGCAAGTTTTATGTAACTAGGTGGAAAATTTGTTTTATTTTCTTTATTTTTCTCAACTTCTTTTGTTGTTATTGGCAGATGAGCCTTGCCAACAACTGATCGGTTTCAATATGATGGGTCAAAATGTTTGACAATCACTGCGGCCCGTGAATGGATTTCAAAATCACAATGAGGCCCGGGTGGTAGAAAATGTTGCACATGCTTGATCTACATGCACATTTATTTTTTAAATAGTCTTGATATACTGTAAAACAACTTAATTTTGCTAGCAATTTAATTTCACTAGGAGATTAATTTCGCCAAATTAAATTACCGCCGATTATAATATTTATAATGATTATAGGACGATAAAACAAATTAATGCTAATTCGCTAAATAAAGTTGCCGAGAAATTAAACTGTTTTACAGTATTATTATTTGATTTGTGGCATTTTCATTTATATTGTCATTACATTTGGTTTTGATGATGGTGAGTGATCGGTGATTCTCACAAGATCCGTCCCTCATCTGCAATATCATTGTTCACTCTAACCTTTGTAGAGATAAAAATCATAAAATGCATCTTTTGTGGGTATATTTGAGACCGAACAGCAGCATTGTCATTGTCATTGTCAATGTTGATGTACATATCATAAATATTTAGCAGACTATGTTGATGTTTCTTGATGTTGTTATTGATTGATTTCAAGTTTGGCAATTGACCCTGCAGTGCATTTGGGTAAATGTCCATCCTTTTTTCAAAATGCTGAGGTGAAAGCAACCACATACATGTAGGAGGTATGACCAGGTCAAACACAGGTATATAGGCATCAAGGCAATTCTGTTATTCTTACAGACCAGTCAGCGGTTTAGCTAAAAAATATGAAAGATGATGAAACTCATCTAATGATGCACTCTGCTTTTGAAGGACTGAATGCCGTCATCATTTATTTCTCTAACTACACTGTCACAGTAGGTGAGATCCAATACAGTTGAACACGTGAATGAACGTTCTGTCAGTTGAAAGGGTTCTTGAGGCTGGTTCACTCAGTGCATGATTTGGTACAGATAAGCTGATTACGAGTTGCTTGTCTCATTTCTGAAAATAAATAACAAAACAAGAAATTTGATGGAATAAGCCGAGGTTATTTTGGTGGCAATTTTAATGTCTGGATGCACTTACTTTAGGTGACAAAAAACAACACCCTGTGCAGTGGCGGATACAGGGGGCGAAGGGGTGGGTGCGCTGTAAAATTTGACAATGTACCTTTTTTGTGTACCACTGCACTGTACCATTTTCAGAGACATAGGTAGGTTCCGTCGGTACATTTGCAAGTTCTATCATGCGATATTTTTTGCCGGTTTTGGGTACCCCCCCCCCCCCCCCCCCACTTAGCAGAATTTCATGAGCTGGCGGGCAAAAAAAAGTTTTTTGTTGTTAGCACATTTGACCGACCCATTATTTAGAAATCGGTGAACAAATGGTCACGTGCAGATGGAAGAAAAAAATGCTTGGGCCTGTCAAAATTCTGCACGTTTTTTTACGGATTTTTAAAAATTTTAAGGTCATTTTCAATTCAAGGGGATAAAAGTTAAAAAACACACCAACAAAACACCTAGGGGTCTGTTTGCCCTGTTTGTTGTAAGAAGGATCGAGCAGCATAATCCAGTAACCTTGCTAACTCCGACAAGAAGCACTGCGCTGGTTGCAGACCCCCCGTCTCATTGCGCAATCACGCAAAGGACAATAAAGGCTCCAATTTCTTTTTGGAGAGTGATACACAATCTGCTGGACTCTGGCCACGGAAGACCGGGTTCGATTCCTGGAACGGCACACATCATTTTTCTTTCCTTATTCGTTCCGTGTCTCCCTACATTAGCTTTGCAACACCCCATGAGATAGAGATAAGCCTTTAATTCTATAACAAATTAGCATTGATATTACCCTCGGTCCAAGTGCACAATTAAAATATTAAAAAGTAAAGCTTACCTTTATAACTTAATATAAGTTAGTACAATCCAGCCATACCACTACCAGCTAGGTCAATGTGTTCCTGTCACTAATAGTGTCAGTGTCAATTATTAGTAGTAGGCTACACCACCAGAACAGATGATGTATTGGAATGAACACTGTAAATTACAGTCCATGTAATCATGGACTTATCGCGTTTCTTGGTCGGTGTCTTCTTGTGAACTGAGTTGAATGCACTGCGGCTGATGATACCGTTATACAGTGACCGTAGGCGTATGCGGTACGGGCGTAGCCATATTTCGTATGGTTGAAAAAATGTGTTCACAAATTCTCCGTATTTCACATCAAATGTCCTACATGCCACGGTAAAACAAAATACAAAATAACGTCCATCGTACTCGAATCAACACTCGTTGACTAATAGATATGTGATAATTGTTCTTTTAAGTGGATTTGCAGAGCAAATTGAGTTGTTCATTTCACTTCATGGGCGCTGCCATTTGTTTACATTGTATTCTCGCGGAAACACGAAAATGGATAACGCGAGATTTCAATTTGGCAGTGTTGCAAGCCCGTTTATTTTTCTCCGCCCGATGCCATAAAAAATCTGACCTACCCCCCCTGTATTATGTGATCTTTTCGAGAGAGTGCCCTCTATTTATGATTTTTTTTAGAAAGTAGATTTTCTTGCAGATTTACATTTCTGATCATAAATTGTACATACATTCCAAGTTACAGCGCGATACGATTCCTAATTACCTCAAAATCATAGTTTTAGAGTGAATTTAGAGTGAAAATATAAACTGTCGTGTTACACACCTGACAGTTATTTTCACTCTAAAAACCATGATTTTGAAGTAATTAAGAATCGTATCGCCCTGAAACTTGGAATGTATACGATTTATGATAAGAAATGTAAATCTGCAAGAAAATCTGCTTTCAATTTTTTTTTTGATGTTGAGGGTGTTCCCTGGAAAGATCACATAATATACCTTTAAATCAATGAGATTAGATGTGTTGTTTTTTCACATGTGATACTGTCTTAATCTCTTGTCTGCTAATAAATATATTTCGTTCCTTTCTATTTTAAACTACAGTATTGTTGTGTTATATGGTTGTTCAAATCATTAATAATTCTTCATTATGATTCAATTTGAAGAGTAAAAATGGATCATCACACATGAGTGATCCCATGGTTTGTTTCTGTATGAGCTAGTTTTGAGGCTAGACTTGAGGGACATTTATGAAGTGGTCATGGGTAATTAAGCAACTGTAGTGTAATAAGCAGTTGCTTATACTTTTACATTGGGATGGAATTTCTTACAAATCTTGATATTCATTCAATATTATTGACATATAAAACCCAACATACAGGTATAGTCAAATAGCACACATACAATGTAGAAAACATACACTAGAGTACAATGCGCATAGTGCATGCGCTTCAGTTCATGAATACAATTTACATCATGCATTAGAGAAATTAATGCTGGTGCGCCATAGAACGAATATCAAAAGCAGCATTAACCCTAACACTACCATATACCCCAAAATACCACGACTGGGCACGTTGGTACCACCCGGCGTGGAAGTTTTTTGATGAAAAAATTGACCCAATACATACAGTCTGGGCAATACACTGCCCAGAACTGTGCTTGACAGCCGTGGTGAAGTGTGGAATCCCTCGCCTCTGGTGCGAGAGGTCCCTGGATCAAATCCCGGGGGGATCGGGGGGATATTTTGGTCGATTTTCCGCGTTGAAGAAAAAATTCTGAAAAAAGTGGGGGGAAGTGTTAGGGTTAACAAGCACTTTTTTGAATTTTTTTTTTTCCTTCAAAATTTTTCTAAGTTTTGTTAATATAACCCTAACACTACCATATACCCCAAAATACCACGACTGGGCACGTTGGTACCACCCGGCGTGGAAGTTTTTTGATGAAAAAATGGACCCAATACATACAGTCTGGGCAATACACTGCCCAGAACTGTGCTTGACAGCCGTGGTGAAGTGTGGAATCCCTCGCCTCTGGTTCAAATCGGGGGGGGGGGGGGGGGTATTTTGGTCGATTTTCCGCGTCGAAGAAAAAATTCTGAAAAAAGTGGGGGGAAGTGTTAGGGTTAACATAGTTAGCAATTATTTTAAAAATATCAAAATCAGAAGCACACACAATATTGATAAAAGTATCATACTCATCAGAATTAATATAAATATTTAAACATCCCTGAAAAGATGATAACAGTGTACTGCGAGGACGATTATATGCCGTACACTTCATAACAAAGTGAAACTCGTCCTCAACCTTATTTTGGGTAGGCCCTACCCTTACCGAAATAGAGACCTTCATCAGGCAGTCGCACAAGCAGTCATTTTAGGCGGTCAAATTAGGCAGTCAAATTGAATATCTTCCTATTTCTCAAATGTATGATTTTAGGCCTTCGAAGGCCTATAGGCAGTCGCTAAGCCTTCCCAGAGCAAAGTTAATATGCAAATGAGCTAGCGACCGCCTATTTATGAAGGGCTATTTAGGCAGTCGTCTAGTCGACTGCCTATTTATGAAGGCCTAATTAAGCGGTCGACCGCCTAGCAGGGATAGGCCTTCGAAGGCCTATTTGCCTTCGAAGGCCTATACTGCCCTCCCATGACAAAACGGCATAACAGACTAATTGATTATTTTGAGATAATCTCTATTGACTGTGCTGAGCCACCATTGACTTGTACATCATATTTAATTTTGTAGGTGTATTTTTTGGTGTTTTGGGCTTGAAACTGAATAGTTTGATATGTGTAATGGGTAGGTTTTGCAATCCATGACCAACTAATGGTAATAACTCAATTTTGACAAAACTGTCTGTTATGCCGTTTTGTCATGGGAGGGCAGTATAGGCAGTCGCTAAGCCTTCCCACAGCAAAGTTAATATGCAAATGAGCTAGCGACTGCCTATTTATGAAGGGCTATTTAGGCAGTCCTCTAGTCGACTGCCTATTTATGAAGGCCTAATTAAGCGGTCGACCTGTTTTTAGGAAGATCTCAAATTATTAAAAGCTGTAGTGTGTGGTGCACCCCGTGCACCCGGATCAGGAAAATCTGAAGATCTTGCAAGCAGCCTCCGTAGCTCAGTAAGATAGGTACCAGACTGCTATGAAGGTGTTGACACAAGTTCTATCCCCTGATCGATTTATTTAACCCAAATGAAATTCTAATAGTGCTTCAAAAATACTAGACCCATTGGAGTTTGCCACTCAATGACCCCATTGGGGGGGGGGGGGGGGTGGTGGCACTGATGTTGGAAAGAGGTACACCGAAACTTCAGACACAGCCTCCTGCTTGTGGCATTGTAGGGGTGAGGTTCCCCTGTTGCATAGAAACTTATGGGAGCTCTCTACCTCATATCAATCAGAAACTGAACAACCATTTTCACACCAAATTAGACTCTTTACTAAATTTTTAAAAATGCCTTGATCTACTCGATGGCACCCAAGACTTTGTATACCACCTCCCTACATGGTTCTACCACTACCTGATACTAATATACCTAAGGTATATTAGTCTCAGGCCACTACTAGTTATGGTTTACATAATATTGAAATGTAAACCATTTTACGTCACAAGTTAATTAAAATAGACAATTAATCTGGCTTAATCCTCTAATGAGGCGCACTTGTGTCCTTTTGTGAAAGCAATGTTGTAACATATTTTCAATTAACCATGGCAAAAGGACCCAATTTCCAGTTTAAACGTATTTTTTTGTGTTTTTTTGAAAATATAATAACATTATATAACCATAAATATGGGATATTGACTTATGTAAAGCACCTAACAAGATATCAACATGAATAAAAAAATTGGGAAGGCTTTTACAAAAAGACGTTTCCTTCAATAACTCCGAACTACCAAAATGTCACTTTGGTCCTTATATGTCGTAGTAGGGCAGTATAGGTATGTGCTGCCTAGCTGAAGACCCCATTTCACTCTCTTCTGCCAGCTAGATTGTAAGACCCCACTTTTGAGCTTGCATCAGCTTTTAAGACCCCCATTTTATTGAAAATTCAAAAAAGCGAACATTTTCATTCCAAAGCCCCAATTTTTTGAACAATTTGCGTTCTAAATTAAGTGCTATTTTCTTCGAAAAAGGTCAAGTTTCAAATATGTCAATGGCCATTGTTAGTTTTTTATAACCCCCTTAGCGTATAGCAACATTTTTATTTTTATGGAATCTGAATTACTTATAATATTGATCAATATTATTCCCCCACCTATTTTAGGTTTTATAATTTTGTGAATTTGAGTGTGTCAAAAAATTATAACCCCTCCCCCATTAATTGTGACCCACCCCCTTCCAAAGAAAATGACAGCCCCCTAAAACCCACATTTTCCAAAAAAATGCGTTCTGCCCAATCAAATTTGGGAAAACACAGTTCTTAAAGGGGCATTGAGAGATGTATCGATATACTAATGAGCAAATAACGTAAAGATAATCATTAACGTAGCCCAAATCCAAAATGTCATACAATTCCGACATCGCCTTCATGCTAAAATAAGCAAAATAACGGCTCTTCCGGGTTGAGATTTGCTGCGAAAGTCTGTGAGTAAAACGATGCATAACTTCCGAATTCAGCACTAGTTTCGATATGATCATATCGAAACTAAGAAAATCATGACATTTTATATAATAAACGGTGAATGTTGGTAAACTGTTTCAGATGGTAGTGCGTATAGCCAAAAGGGTTCGCGATCTGAAAAAGGGTACCTGGCTGCTGAAAATTAGTAACTCCCACAATACAGCACGGTCGATACCTCAAAAATACACTACAACAACAAGTACCGTATACACTATACGAAAAATATTATTTGTAAATAAATCTTCACTTGATTCTGTTCCGTGCTCACAGTGTCAAGCGGGGCCGCAGGCACCGTATGCCGATAGCCCGCCGCTAGGCGCTAGTAAGAAAAGGAGCCGCAGGCCGCCTGCGGCCGAGGCGACTAAACCCGGCTTGTTACGAACCGATTTAAGTTAGGTCCAATTTAGATGAGCCCGCCGCAGGCGCGATACGGTCACCGACCCGTGTAGAATTTGCGAACTTAACCCCTATTTTGCGCGAACTCTACCCCTATCGTAGAAGGCGCTGTTGTACCTAGGATGCGTGTGTTTTTTCAGCAAGCTAGATGGTTCGCCGCCAAAAATATGCGATCTCTACCACTATCGCGTTAGTATATGCCTAAGTATTACTTTGATGCAAACAAAACCAATTTCCATGATAATTGAGGGCGCACTCCCATACGTATCTCTCAATGCCCCTTTAAGACCCTAATTTTCATTATAAAATTCTCTCAGTTCAGATAGTACCCCATTTTTTGAAGCCCTGAACGGCACTCCCCTAATAAAATTAAGTTGAGAGCAACCCCGCCACACAACACTTCCCTCCCACCAACCATAGAAGTATAATCCCCACGCCTGAACATTCACATGTTACTTCACCCATCCCCCATTAGAGCCCAACTCATATTTCTGGGTAAGAAACTGTTTAAATATGATGTGATTCAAAGGTTTGCAAACAATTGTTCTGTCCATAAGCTTACTAAATAAGCTTATGGAAAGCTTATTTATAATATATTACTAATCTAACTATATTTCACAGATTTCAGCTATTTAAATGCATTGCAATTCTAAAGTGACATCCACATACCTATACTGCTCTGCAGACAATAGTGATTCAAAATTCACATAGATATATATCAAAACCTCTCAAAGAAACCAAAATATATCATCCACAAAGACCACAACCCAACTGCCATGTTATCCCAGCAAGAGCAATCAGCAAGGTCAAAAATTTGAACTGGTGGCCTTGGTGATCATGTTACATGTATGCAAATTAGCTCTTGACTGCCTATTTTGACTTCAAAACAAAATAGTCCTTCATTGAAAAATATTTAAGTATTAAGCCTTCATTTGGTTCATCAATTTTTTCTAAGTATTAGGCCTTCAATTCCACCGACTGCCTAATGTCAAATGACATAGGCAGTCGCCTGCAAGGACTGCCTATTTGTCAAATGACATTAGTCAGTCGTCTGCCAGGACTGCCTAATTTAGGTGGTCAGTTGTCTTGACTGACTAATGCTTGCCTTCGACTGCCTACCGACCGCCTAATAGGCAGTCATCTTTGGTAAGGGTACACAACTGACAAATTCTATTTTCAGGAGGTATTCTTGGAATTGAGTGACGCCCAGTTTCAATTCGAAGATTATGGGCACTGATACGTAATTTACATATAATGATCTTTGAGATCTATTTAGAATATACTGTATATGGAGATAATTTTCACATTGGAAAGTTGATTTGAATTTACAATAAGTACGAAGTTTGGGCTGATATAGTCCCTTTTTTACTGTTTAAACTTTTTATAAGGCCCCTTGCAATTAAATGTGAGTTTACTGTTGCCCGCGCGCGTCCAAAAGTCACCCGCGTGATATATGTCATATTTTTAAAATATTTAATTATTTCATTGTTTACAGCTTTTTCATAAGCTTTTTAACACTTTTCTGACGATAAATTAGCCGATGAGCCGCATTGCAATACTTCCAGGTTGGAAAAACATTTCTGGGAAGTAAAAAACTCTGCACGAAACTTGCAACTGGCGCTTTGTATTGAAATGTATGCATTTGAAGCAACTTCGTAGGCACGGCAATTGATTACTGCGCAATCGCTTCAGCGCATGACGTCACATCAAAAACTTCTTTGGAGTTTCCTAGTGCATTCTGGGTAATATTTCAGGTTTGTTTACGATCTTTAAAATTCTCCGAGCTAGCGTAACGAGAAACAAAAAATTACAAACATTGATCGAATATCTCATTAATATTCAAAATAGGGATGCAAATATGAGTAGACTCCTTTATAAAAGAAACAAAATGCAAAGCCAAGGCAGTAGGTGCTGGTAGGACATAATTAACAGCATTTGAATTGTATTTGAACCTTGGATAATAGTTAACAACGCCGACAATATTAAATCAGGTGACTTTACCCCAAAATATTACAATATTAATATTAAATAGTCACCTCGTCCTGCTTTTCAAAAACACAACAGTAAACTCACATTTAATTGCAAGGGGCCTAACCTCACCGGACTTCATCCTCCAATGTGTAAATGAAATCTAAGCCACAGCTCACCCAATACCACTTTATTAGCTATTTTGTGGTAATAACAGTTTAATGTTGAAAGATCTTCTGATGCTGAGCTGACACAAGACACTTGGGAACAAATAGTCACAGTGATTCTGTACACACATTATTTTCGTGGCAAACATATTTTAACGTTGAAGATATTAGCCCCTCGTAAAGATTAGTCTACATGTAGCAGACTATTTATCATTAGGCACCTAAGAAAACAATACTACAAAATACATGCCTGTTAATGGTTGTTGATACAAAATATTTTGTTGCCAAACATATTTTGATATTGAACATTTAGCTTGTAAACATTGCGCAGCCTAATGAGTATGTAGACATTTACTTTGGTACATAACATTTGATTTGTGTCTTACATTGTACTCTTACTGATGATACACCAATATTTTGTTGCCAATCATGATATTTTAATATTGAAATATTGGTTTTTTAAGCATTTTAATACCAACTCGTCTCACTTTTCTTAAAATTGCGCATGCTTTGGTTTAAATCTCGAGCCAAATCTTGAGAGTTTTCAGTACTCAACATGTTTATAGATCATCAATACAAACATTAATAGATTTGTGTAACACATGCACCCCCTCTTATTTAACATCCGGAGCTTATTAACTCTACGGGCAGGGTAGTCAAGTTAAATTTGACATGTTAATTTGGTCGTGATAACGACGTGGAGTTAGCAAAAATATGGTATATATATAAGGTATTTTATCACGGGTCATAAAATATTTAACTCGAGTTAAAAGTCAGGTCTGAACGCAGCTAAAGAGTGATTGGTGGCGATTTTTCGGTCATGATTTTAAAAAACATATAGCGTACGACACGAGTTACAGTTTTTGGTCGCGGTTAATTACGGTCTCAGATTTGATTTGTATTTGCGGGATTTTCTCGGTTAGGGTTGCAAATTTATAGGGAAATCACAGGAAATCACGTTTTTCCGGGGCCTATACGATGTATACAGGAAGCATAAGCCCTTTTTATGTACATCCTGGTATTCAAACCTCTGGGAGTAAAAAAACCCCAATATTAAAACAAAAGAAAATAGACTGCCCTCTGTTGGCCGAAAAACAATACAAAACAAAAGAATTCAAAATGACTTGAAATTAATTTTTGACAATAAAATTGTCACAATCTAGAAAACCGTACCTCCGATCAATCTCAAATTTCAGATTATTGTGGAGCTCAGCAAGCTCTATTAAAATATTAAATAAAACATTATCCATAGGAACAACCTTAAAGATCAAATTTAAATCTAGAAAATTGAAAAAATGAAAAGAAGAAAAAATTGGGGAAACAAATTGGGAAACAAAAAATGCAACACTAGTTTTTACGATTTTAGGGTTGGTCGCTGAGGGTAACACATTTTTTTTTTTTGGTCTAAGGTATAATAATAAGCTATCTTTTATCATGTTTCAATAAAATGCCCAAGAGATAACTAAACGGCAGGCTGCGTAGCTCTATCACCTTTTAAGCAATCCTTGCTTGCTTCTGATTGGATAGGTGTCATTTTCCATGGCGTAGCCTGGGGCAGGGGGCCATTGCCCCTCCCTCCTAAAAATACCCCGTCGGTACATTCATGATTGTGACCATGCAATTTTTAAAAAAAAATTTGTTGCCAGGTTTGAAGACAACCCCTGACAAGTGACCCTGGCTACGTACGCTACTGGGAAAGCCCAAAAGGTGACTTTTGACAATTATTGAAATTCAGATCAAATGTTGAATTCCAGTTGGTTATAGCATAGATCCTTGAGAAGAATGTTTTAGATATCAGTGCTTTTTTCAGAATGTAAAAGTTAAAAGATAAATTTTTGATATTAAATATAAGTCTTAATAAAGCATCTCTAGTATAGAACTGGAGTCGGTCAATCACGACCTTAGTATACACTGATTTCTAACGCCCTGTCTCCTTCTTTCTGGTCTGCCGACATCAGCGACCGAGATCAGTTCTCCTGTAGTCTGGCAGATTTTGGTATTAAAATAGCCCAGTGGCTACTAAAAGGTGTCTAGTGGTAAAACTGTATCTTGCCTTTGGATGCACTATTTGTTTAGGTATTGCTCAATTTTATAGTTTATCTGCAAGATTTATAAATGGCTGCAGGAGGTGTTATTTTGGTGACAGCATCCATGTCCTCAGGCATTTAGCAATTGTCATTTGTCATCAAATGTCATGAATATAACCAATTTTAATCGAGACATGCTTAGAAACAAATGACAAGACTTGGTCAAGTTCTTTAGATGGATTTGTGATTGAAATCAAAGGCTTTCCTAGGTCCCAGGTTTTAGCACGTCATGTTAATAGTACGCTACCGTAAAACGGGGTGGATAGGGACAGTTTCAGCACTCTCTAGATTGTAGTTTTTTTTAATGTAGCCTATAGTATGAGCCAAACTGTTTAGCACATTATTATGTCCATCTATAATGTCTTTGAACTGCCACTATAAATTATTTAAAATATGTGATGGGTATATATTTTTTTCTTACAAAGGTCGGTGTCCCTATTCGCCCCGATGTCGGGGCCAATAGGGACAGCATTATTCTGGGTAGGAAAATCACTAGATTTGAAGAGTTTTTACCTGTTTTATTCTGCATATGGGTGAATATGGATAATGAATGAGTTTTGAAAAACCCAAACAATCACTTTTAATTAGTTTTTACCATTATAACTATTCAAAATTATTGTTTAACAATATTTCTTAGAAGTGTCAGTTTAATAACAAGGAAATAAATATTTGACTTATTTAGGTAGCAATTTATCTAGGTGCTTGAAGATCATAAAATATCACTTGTTATTCTTTGAATTGAGCTTTATATTCTAATTGATATGTAACAATTCAGTATCAAATGTCCATCTTTTCTTTTTCTACAAATATGGAGATAAATATTATGTGTCATTAAATGTGAAAAATACTAAGTGAACAAAATAGCACCTCATCTCTCGGAATATTAGCATGAAGTACATTTGGCACACTTTTGGAGTTGGTTTATGACATAAAGTTATAGTAGCAGTTTTAACAAGAAATATGAACATTTCTGGTCAAAAATGGCAAAATAACACAAATTAAAGCTTTCAATCAAGCGTTCATAGAACTGGGTTCGATAGGGACATTTATACACTTATCCAGACCATAATTGTCCTAATTTGTACTCAAATGAGTCAAACTTTTGAGATGATATTATGTCCACATAATACAAAGCCTTTAAACTGCTCTTTCAAAAAATTAAATATATGGAGTTGGTATAATATTTTCATTAAAAATGTTGCTGTCTCTATTGACCCCAGATTTTACAAATTTTACGGGAAAATGCAAATAAACTTGAAATGTAAAAGCCTTTCAAAATGTCTTACCAATGTCAAAGAGTATGTCGAAGAACCTTAAAAGCGAGGTCCTGGTGCATTTCTAGCTCATTTGTCCAAATTATGCAGTTAGGAGCAGGACAGTTTTGACCACACCATTTTCAGTGGGGTTTTTTCGGATACCTTTATTCTCGACACCCTGGGCTCCACATTTGTTCTTTCACATCAACTGCATGAACCATTTCCTGAACACTATTGAATTGCTCTTTAAACATTTAGAAAAAAGAAAATAAATAATATACATCAAAATTCAAATACAAAAAATTGACATTTCAAAATGTTTTCCCATTTTTGTCCCTATCCCATGTCCCTATTCACCCCGTTTTACGGTAGCAGTTTAATTTCGCTAATTTTGCTAGGAGATCCAATTCACTAAATGTAATTTGCCGCCAGTTATATTATCTATAAGGCCCTATAACTACATACATTATAACTATGATTCTTGACTTTGACTTCAACAGGACCTGTCAGAGAAATGTTCAGCTAGGGGGGGGGGGGGGGGGGGGGGGGGGGGGTAAAAAAGTGCAGGTGTACCAAAAATAAAAATTTCCAGCCCCCTCCCAAGTATTGTGAAGATTTGGCAAGAATTAAAAATATTAGTGATCAATAAAAAATGAGAAAGGCGAAGCAACTTGTTTCATGAAGAACTCAATAAAATTTGATAAGTTTATGAATGAACAAAAGTCAAGGCTTACAAAATTGAAAGGTTAAAGGGGCATTAACCCTAACCCAGCTAAATCTCACATCACTGCCAGAAACGCCACGCATATATGCTGCTACATTGCCTCGATGACGTCACCTACCGCAGGCATATGTGGGCAGGAAGTTGCTGCCCGCATATGCGCTTGGAGTTTAGCTCAGTTGGTAGAGGGACAGACTGGGGTGCGGATGGTCCCGCGATCGAATCTCGGGGGTGCTGGGTGATTTTTCAGGTAAAAAAAATAGTACTTTTTCCCCCCTCCCCCCGATACCCACAAAAACATAGCCGCTGCGGTATGTGGTGGAGGCAGCGCCCTCAATTACAAAATTATATGATAAAAACTGGGATTTGTATAATTTTACAATTGTATTACATGTAGGAACTTACACCTATAACTTCAGGATTAAGAAAAATCAGCCCTTTTTGTACAACAAAACGTCGCTTCAAAAATGCTGGTAGAGCCGCAACCAGCATTTTACATGGTTAAGGGTGGTATTCCAACATATTTAAAATATTGTTTATAATCAAGTTTTGCTGGGTGTTTACAATAATGGCAATTTTTAATGTTCATCTTGAATTCTGAAGTAAATTAATTAAAATTTAAAAAAAAATCAGCATGACATTGTGTCCCTTTTAATAAATGTTTTATCTTTATTTTCATTGTGATTATAAATGTTGATTTTTGTTTCATGTCGAAGCTGAAAAAATATAGTATGTTTTAAATAGTAATCACTGTTCAATTCAACAAAAACCTCCTATTAGTTAAATTTAGTTATTTAAATCTACTTTAGGACCCAGAAAATACATGTAAATATTATCAAAATGCAAACATTAGAAACTTTTATGCATGTTGCCAACATTATAAATACTCTCAAGTCTCATCTATTTTCTTTTACTTTTCACACATCCAGAAAACTTGACATAATCTTGAACTCGATCTGTACACTGAATTAATGAATAATGTCTGATTGTTATAAGTTCATTCAATTATAATATGGCACATTTAGGGCACATATAAATGATCAGAACCCAAACCATTACAGTGTGTTAGTTAGCCTTGGATGTTCTAACAGGATTATGTTTTTTTCTTCTTCTTTATTCGCGCACATACTTTTTTCACTTTTGATTTATTTTAATTTTAATGTAGTCCATCCATTTATTATTTCAATAATTGAGATACATTCACAATAATAATCTAGTGCAAAAACATGCTGGAAATACGCCAGAAAACAATGTTGTTGAGATTTGTGAAATTTTACTCAGTAAAATGGGTCTACATGTATAAAGCTATCAAAACCCAAAATGTGCAACAAGTACTATCTGTGTATAATACCACCACTACATGTACATGTACATTAGTACTATAGCAGTGTAGCAGTATTGCAAGGACAAACTGATGGAACTGGCTTGGGGTTAGCCTGGGGCCATGAAGGTTATTGGCTGTGGTTACATTATTGTAGTAGTTGGCTAAAAATAGATGGCTGGAAATGTAAACAATGTGAAATCTTGTTTGAATTCATGGATGAATTCTATAAAAGTGAAATGAAATTGAACAAAATAAATAAGACTGTTTAATACTACTCAGTTTCGTAACTAGGTTTGACTACTGATGCGATTGTAAACTAACAAATTTCTGCTTTTCAGCTTGATATCCCCAAAAATTCCCAACATATCCCCTAGGCCTACATGTACAAGTATGTATACTTTAAAACCCAAAATGTTCAGGGGGCTTTTTTATAGTGCCTTTTGCTTTTATTATTTATAAATTAATGTATACAGTATTTTCACCTGGATATCTAATGGCTTTGAGGGTGATACATTACAAGAATATGATTTATGTAATATATATTCTTGTATCACCCAAAAATGTAGACATTTGATACGATATTAATATTATTATATCAAGACTGTTTTGATAAAAACTAAATAAGTTAGCCCGAACTGACCTTCTATGCGGATACTAACGCGCACATCTTCTGCGCCACACTAAAAATATTGGACGGCAATTTTTTTTTGAATATTGGTCACACATCCGGGAACTTTGGTGCTCAATACTCAAATACACACTTTTATTGTTACGTTGGAAGGCCCATATAAATAATAATGAATGATATTGTTAGAACTTATATTGCTAAAGAATAAATATTGGATATTTTTTCTGGATATCCGAGTCATCCACTGTGATGCGATACAAAACAAAGAATGTTCGGAATTTCTGCTGAAAATCTGAATATTTCCGGATATCCGGAGTCTAACTGCTGAAAGTCTGAATATTTCCGGATATCCTGAGTCATCAACCATACAAAAAAAACCTTAAGAATGTTTCGGAATTTCTGCTGACAGTCTGAATATTTCCGGATATCTGGCTGGATATTCCGCATGTCCAGTATGATCCGCACTCGAGGCCGGATATTTTCCCCATATCCGTATCACCAATCGATTGGTCCAATTAAAAAGCAGTGCATCGAACGATTATCACGCTGCACATAATTGTCATCGGATATCCGGGATATTTTGACAGATACCACTTGTGGATATCCGGCATTTTTAAACATTTGGCGACATGTCATCCACAGGGCATTCCAGTATAATTGTAACCGGATATCCGGGATATTTCTCAAATACCGCTTGTGGATATCCGGCATTTTTAAACATTTGGCGACATGTCATCCACAGGGCATTTCAGCACAATCATCACCGGATATCCAGGATATTTTTTAAATACCACTTGTGGATATCCGGCATTTTAAAAACTTTGGTGACATGTCATCCACAGGGGTTCGAAAGGGGGCATAAATACCTGGAAAAATCATATCCGGTTGAAATTCAGCTTGAAATTGTGACACTGGATATCCGGACAAAATAGAAGCATTCAAGGGACATCCGGTCATTTTACAAATATTAAGCCTGGAAATCCATCACTTTCGTGCAACTCAACAAAATGTCATCCACAGGGGGGGTGTATGTATTATCTGGAATAGCCCATTGTGATACCCTAAACGAATGCAAGTCAACTCGGCCCATTTACCGGGGGGGGGGGGGGTGTATCAACTATCATGCGCGTCCTGAGGGTCTGCTCTGAGGGATGAGGGGTGATGCTCCCCCTCCGAAGTTCGAGAATTTTTGAAAATTAAGTCTAAAATTAGGCCGATGGTCAGAATTCGGCAGCTTTGCATTTTTTTAACACAGTGAAATTTTGCAATCGATTGAATATCTAGAAACAATCCATTCGCTAAAATCCATATGAACTGAATAACATCGGTTTTATTTATAAACCAAACCAATTTTCTAGCATGAAATAGTGCAATTTTAATGGCCGAAACATATATATACAAGACTGTTGTGTAGCTTAATTGCGCAGACTACACGACAGTCGTTAACGACGGGATGGGACTTCTGGCATATCTCTGGGTACGAGCTTTGGGGACTGATAGTGATAGTGATAGGAGGTTACCCTTACCAAAGAAGATTGCTTAATAAGCAATCAACAAGCAATCAACAAGCAATCACAAGCAATCGGCTAACAATCATAATCTTTTAAGTCATCCTGTTAAAAATCATTGTTGTTTAAGAAATCCTGTTAGCAATCATTGCTTTATAAGGAATCCTGTTAACAATCATACAGCAAATTAAGCATCATGTGAACATCCTACAAAATTAAGGCATCATTTTAGCAATCACATTTACTGCAAGCAATCACACTATAAGCAATCACACTAAGCCATCACTTTACCTAAACAATCATGGCAATAAGCAATCAACTCAACTCTGACCTTTAACCTTCAAGATCACATGATCATCACCAAGATCACATGATCATCACCAACTGACAATTCAAATTTGCTGTTTTCTGGCTAGCTGCATGTTGCAGTTATTGTGATGTGGAGCATGCAGTGGATATTTTGGTTTCTTTATAAGGTATTTGGCATTATTATGTGAATTGTGAATGTCTATAGTATTTAGTAGATCTATGGATAGAATATTTCACTAAGCAGAGGGCTGACATGTGTAAAATATGTATTTAGTACGCTTACACAAGTAAGCTTAATAAGCTTACATTATATGGATAGACCATATCATAATATTTGCAAGCCTCTAACAATTTGCATTTAAAATACTCCAGTGTTTTAATCAGCAGGGTTGTCTCTAAGAAGTTAGACAGATATCACCTATACCACCAGGTCATGTGCACGATCAAAATATGATGGATTTTTCGTATTGGTATGGTGGAATAGGTCTTACTCTTATGGTATTAAACATATTGAAATATGCAATTTTCCCGGCAATTTTTAAAATAATTAAAAATACAATTTGTATTGTGGGCTATTTGAGCTATTTTGCCCATTTCTAAGAATAAAATATGTTAAAATATGCCCTGTTCTTCCAATGACTCAAAAGTATAAAAGATATATTAGAGGACTTGAGTGTTGCAAGTATTTAATACATAACTTGTATATCTTTCTTTCTTTACTGACAGGTAATACCAACTCGTCAACTCTATTTTTGTATCTTATTTTTGGCTCTGGCAACACTGGAAGTTTTATAATATTAAAAATGTATGTCTTTTACCCAAATTTAGCACGTAATATCAATTTATTAGAACTGATTGAGAGAACTGCAAACTGTTTGGGCAATTATTTAGGGATAAGACAGTGTAGTACGATTTTTCTGAAAATGACAAATACTGAAATTAAAAACCTTCGGTTTTCTGGGAGTTTTGGCAACACTTAAAACTATACTGATTTCTATCCAAATATGATGTTAAACAAGTTTATACGCAAACTATTCACTCATAAAACATGCTTAATCTGTGGCGTTAAGATTCATCAAGTCCCTTAAAGATGTTGCATTCATTGGATGTAAACAACGGTCACCTCATTTATAGGCATCGTGGATGCACACATGGAGGCAAGAAAATCCGATGTTTAAAATATTTTTTGGTCTCGGCATGTGGTGCAGATTGAGAATGATCATTGAACTGCTTAATATAATGTGCATATAATTATGGGATATCAACAATTTAAGCGCACTGTTTGTTGTATATCTTTTAATAACGTTTCCATGTAACCTTTTGAAAACGTGAAAATAACCATGTTTAAATTATTAAGTCTTACAAGATGTTTTAAATACGTTTTAAAAACATGTTTATAAAACGATCTAAAAACATGTTTTTTAACACATTCTAAAAACGTTTCACAGACACGAAACCTAATTAAAACCAAAGTAAAACGTTTTGAAAACCAATATTAGGTAATTGATAATTAATTAATAATTAACTGGCAATTTAAATAACAATTCAATAATTTGGCTTTATATTAACATTCTCCAACAAAATTGTTCTTGTGTTTGTGAAGTAATGTTCTTATTTGCCATTTAATTATGAAATGATGCATGTTGCAGATTGAATAACTTTATGAAAGGAAATAAATATACAATCCATAGTGTACCAAACCAATATAACCCAGGTAAGTGCTCATGGGTGGAATTGCCCAATTTTTTTAAACGTTTCGTAAAAAACGAAACTTATGGTCCAGGACCATAATATTATATGATGCCTTAATTTAAGCAATTGATGCCTTAATTTAAGCAATCGATGCCTTAATTTAAGCGATCGATGCCTTATAATGATGCCTCGCATTAAGCAATCAATGCCTTATATGATGCCTTGTCCTTAAGATTGTTTAGCTCATTTAAATATTTCGGGCCGTATGATGCCTTACCGATTGCTTATAAGTAATCGCGACAATATAAGCCATCGATTGCTTAATATAAGCAATCATTCAAGCAATCGATTGCTT
Organism: Ophiura sarsii; assembly: GCA_035610835.1. Taxonomy (NCBI): domain Eukaryota; kingdom Metazoa; phylum Echinodermata; class Ophiuroidea; order Amphilepidida; family Ophiuridae; genus Ophiura; species Ophiura sarsii. The sequence continues at coordinate 14,677,256 of CM069445.1, forward strand.
AATATAAGCAATCATAAAAGCAATCGATTGCTTAATATAAGCAATCAAATAAGCAATCAATTAATATGATGCCTTAATATAAGGCATCATATGATACATTGATTGCTTAATAAGCAATCGATTGCTTAGCTCATTTAAATATTTCGGGCCGTATGAGGCCTTAGCGATTGCTTATAAGTAATCGGTACAAACAAGGCATCAATGCTTTAGTGATGCCTAGGGTGATTGCTTAGCGATTGCTTGTTTTTTGGGTAAGGGTAGAGTTACCGTACGCAAAGACCTGTCATTATCCACATGACTTTGTGTTTATTTAATATCCGCTTGCTTTGATATTTCAAACAATGCCCTTGCTTAACCAACGCCCTTCCTTAACGCAATCCATGCGGCAGGCGGCTGCAGACAACATTCCAAATTTTGACAAAATGTTTCAAAAATGTCAAAATTATTGAATTTCATTACCATAATTGGAATCACCATGAAAAATGCATTGAAATAAGGAATTACAAAAATGCCTACATGTAGCATTGGTTCAGTAATTGTTGAGGTACATGTAGACCTTGAAAATTGGGAAAGGTTTCTGAAATATCAAAGTCATCGGCGAGTCCAAATGATTCATTTCAAACAATGTTCATGCTCAAGTTTTGAAAAATGTGCATTTTAATCAAAAAGGTTTCTGAAATATCAAAGTCATCGGCGAGTCCAAATGATTCATTTCAAACAATGTTCATGCTCAAGTTTTGAAAAATGTGCATTTTAATCAAAAATATGAAAAAGTGTCCATCATAACAAAATTTATCAATATTTTGGATTGATCTCAATTTTTGTTTGTTTTTGCAATTGGTTGATAACAAATTGATATCAAAGTCATCGGCAAGTCCAAATGATTCATTCCAAACAATGTTCATGCTCAAATTTTGAAAAATGTACATTTTCAATTTTCATCAAATATATGAAAAAGTGTCCATCATAAAACAAAATTTATCAATATTTTGGATTGATCTCAATTTTTGTTGTTGCAATTGGTTATAAGTGATATCAAAGTCATCATCGGTGAGTCCAAATGAATCATTCAAACAAATATTCTTGTTAAAATTTTGAAATGTGCATTTTGATCAAAATTACCGAAAAGTGTCTGTGATTTCACTCGATTTAGGATTCTAGTGTTAACCCATCAACATTGTGGATTTATCTCAAAATTTCATGTTGCAATTGGTTATAAGTGATATTTAAGTCAGCGGTGAGTCCAAATGAATCATTTCAAACAAATATTCTTGTTAACATTTTGAAATGTGCATTTTGATCAAAATTACCAAAAAGTGTCTGTGATCTCACTCGATTTATAATTCTAGTGTTAATTAACCCATCAAAATTGTAGATTTATCTCAACATTTCTTGTTGCAATTGGTTATGAGTGATATCAAAGTCAGCGGTGAGTCCAAATGAATCATTTCAAACAAATATTCTTGTTAAAATGTTGAAATGTGCATTTTGATCAAAATTACCGAAAAGTGTCCGTGATCTCACACTCGATTTATGGTATAATTCTAGTGTTAACCCATCAGAATTGTGGATTTAGCTCAATTTTTTGTTGCAAATTTGGTTATAAGTGATATCAAGTCATCGGTGAGTCCAAATGAATCATTTCAAACAAATATTCTTGTTAAAATTTTGAAATGTGCATTTTGATCAAAATTACCGAAAAGTGTCCGTGATCTCACTCGAATTATGATTCTAGTGTTAACCCATCAAAATATTGTGGATTTATCTCAATTTTTTGTTGCAATTGGTTACAAGTGATATCAAAGTCATCGGTGAGTCCAAATGATTCATTTCAAACAATGTTTTATGTTCAAAATTTGAAAAATGTGCATTTTAATCAAAAAAATGAAAAAGTGTCCATCATTAATCGATTTAGGATTTCTCTAAGTGGTGAACAAAATTGATCAACATTTTGGATTGGATTGATTTCAAAATTTGTTGTTGCAATTGGTTACCAGTGAAGTCATCGGTGAGTCCGGGTCCAAATGAATCATTTCAAACAATGTTCATGTTTAAATTTTGAAATATCTGCATTTCGATCAAAATTACGGAAAAGTGTCCGTCATCCTACTCAATTTATGATTTCGAGTGTTAACCCATCTAACTGTGAACAAAATAATTCATCAACATTTTGAATTGTGCGCACTTCACGCAATGACGCAACGTACACAATACGCTACGCTGCTTCAATGTGTTCGTTCAATTGTAATTCCAACTAGTATTATTTATTATACAGGGTGGTTCAATAAAACCGTGACAGTTTTTTGAAGCCATTTATTTTGATATTCTGTAAATTTAAAAAAAAATATTTTTCAATATTTATCAACTATATGATCTTGACCATCTATGCTGAAAATATCCTTACAAATAACCTTACGGTTGCAAAATAACAATTAAATTTATTCGATCTCAATCACAAAGTTATAGGGTGCCGAATTCGACACCGTTTCGTCAATGACGTGAAAAAAAAGACTTCCAAGTTTCTTTAGAAAATATCAGATCTGTTATATTGGTAATGCATCAGTATAATAATAAAACAACAACTGAAACTTCAAAGCTTTTCACTATGTGACACAAGTGGACTGAAAAGGGTTAATGGGCCCAGTCGGTAATGTGCCGAGTGGTCACTATCGTGGGCCCAATCGGTAATGGGCCCAGTCGGCAACGGGCCCAATCGGCAATGGGCCGAGTCGACTGGTCACCCCCTAAACAAGTAGCCTACTCAAAATATTTTGATACCCTAGCAAGTTATTTGTATAATTTAATCCTCTTACCGGCGTATGACACATTTCTAATCCTTTTTTCCTTCCCTAAAGCTAAAAGTATTATGAAACATATGCCGAGCTGCTGATTTATCAGATCACTTGCGAAGGATACAATTTGAGAAATCTCGCCCATGCAACATGGCTATTTATAATCCTCATGAAGCAAATAATTAGGACCGTAAATACGAAAGGCAATGATTTAAAAAGTATACCCTTTTTTTCTTAATTTGGCTTGTTTTGATACCCTATTCACGTTACGTACGTAACGTGCCCCAGATTGAAAAACTACCCTAATTACGTGATTTCTTGGATACGCATGATACCCCTCTTGTAATGACCACGGTCCAAACTGAGCACCCCGGGATTAAACTAAATATCAATCATTAACACATTCTGTAGACTGTAGTGTAGGCCTACAAGTACATGTTACATGTAGCATCTCTAAAATAATTATATCCTGCTCTACTCTGAAAGCTATGAAATGAATTAGGCCTAGGCCTAAAAAGCATAAAGTCCACGACAGAGATTTTCATCAATATTTTTTCAGAATCAGATTTTTTTAAATTAAAATTTTGTTATGGGCAGACCTACAACGTCATGCTGGTGAAAATAATCAAATGACGGTGAAAACAACTTGTGAGGATCAATCAATTCAGGCAACCGGACAGTGCGCCTACTGCGTATCAAGTGCGTATCGCTGAGCATTGTAGTTGAGTGCGTGCATGTAATGTTTTGCTTTTGAACCACTTGTTGCCAAGCAAATAACTCGGTCAAAGTGCCTGTATGTCCGTGCCGTCCCATAAGGCCAAATAAAAAAATACAAGTTTCTCGTCCCTTTCCTTTTTTTTTCGTCTTTTTTTAAAACCCCAAAACACCTTTTTAACCAAAAAAATGATTTTTTTTTTTTCAATGTTAAGTCAAATAAATTTGTAAACATCTGTCTTTTGTCCTTTTTGTTTTCAACAAAGTTGTAGCCAATACAAGTCTGAAAATGGTGTTAGAAAAGGTGGCTGTTATTTAAGAAACAACAGCAACTGCAAAAAAGGTCGAAAGCGGAAGTGTTTTTTGTGGAAAATCAGTCCGCCATTTTGAAGAAGAAAAAAAAGGGCCTCCTTCCTTTTTTCAAAAAGCCCGGACGAGAAACTGTTTTTTTATTTGGCCTAAATAAAGGGCAAATGTGAACAATAGCACAACAGATATTAACCCTAACCCTTACTACACCACACGGCAACAACACTGCCAGCCTGTTTTTATAACCCCTCGTGCACATTTTTGGGCTCCAAAATGGACGCAGACTATTTACATGTATAGGGTGACCAGGATAAGAATAGCCTACCTATAGCCGACCTGTATTAAAAAATATTTTTAAACATGTTAAATATGATCAAATTAGTTGACATTTCAGGTAACTTCCCTTTTGTTTATGAACTTTCACCTCCTTGGTTTTCGATTACTTTCCAGCAACGCTTTTTTTGTAATGAATGTTTTAGCAGCAGACCCTTATTCCTCGTCATAATGTTGTTGTTGTTGTCCTGGCCCTTTAAATCGAGACTGTACCCGGAAGTTATTTAAACCCAATTCGTAGAATCACTGTAAAAAACTAAATCCTCACCGAATTACATGAGAAAACTACCATGATTGGAAGCCGCCATCATCCTATTAAAAAAGTCACTTGAAACTAGCTACGTCATGCCTCAAGCTTATGCCTCAGGGCTGACATACCTTCCAGAGCGCTAGGCTATACTTAGCCTGGTCACCCTATATATAACGAGGCGAATATACTGAGCCGAGGTGTAGTGCAGCCGTGTGGTGACTAGTAGGGTTATCTAATGCATGGTTAATCAGCATTTTCCCCTTTTTTCATTTCAAAATTTGGTAATTTTCATCACTATAACCCTACCCTAAAAGTACTACACCACACGGCAACAACACGGCCAGCCTGTTTATTATTACCCCTTGGCAAGTTTTTGGGCTCCAAAATGGACCCAGACTATATAACGAGGTGATATCTAAGCTGAGGTGTAGTAGAGCCGTGGTGTAGTGGATTGGCAGCTGGACTTTGGTGCGGGAGGACCGGGATTCAAATCCGGGGGGGGGGGGGGGGGGGGACATTTCTGGTGAATTTTGGGGTCGTAAAAAGAATCTGTTGCCGTGTGGTGTAGGGTTAGGGTTGATAAAGTTAATGAACTGAGTGATTCAATCTAGTAAGTTCTCTGAGCTACGAATGTTGGATAACTCCGCCTTTGACTTAACTCTGCCGGGGGGGGGGGGGGGCGGTCATTTTTTTTGAAAACCCCTAAAAAAGAAGGGTGGGGGGTCAAAAAAGTTTGAACACTCGTTAATGTCCAAAATTTTCTGGGGCTTAGCCCTCAGACCCGTGTTTATACCTATGCACAGTTTTTGTTCATAATTTTCAGTTAACAATTCAAACAATGTTGTGTCGGCATACCTGTCCACAGTGTGTGTGTGTGTGGGGGGGGGGGGGGGGAAGTCTGAACTAACAAACACATAAATGTGTAGGGAATAGGCCATAGGGATTCTCTATTATTAAAGATAGGCTATATTATGTTATCTTTTCCAGGAGACGCCCTCAATCCTCCAATTTTTCTTTGGAAGCAGATTTGCTTGCAGATTTACATTTCTGATCATAAATCATAAATATATTCCAATTTACTAGTGATCGATACGATTCTAGTAATAAGGCCTACCTCAAAATTTTAGAGTGAATTTAGAGTAAAAGAATATACTGATTGGGTTAACCATGATTTTGAAGTACCTAATTATGAATCGTATCACCCTGTACCTTGGAATGTATGATTTATGATCAGATTTTTTCTCTTGAGGATTGAGGGCGTTCCCTGGAAAAGATTGCATAGTATACAGGGCTCAAAATAGACAGGGGCGAAGAGCGATTAGCCCCCAGTTTTCACAAAATAGCCCCCTGAGAAAATTCTGGCCTATGGTAAAATGTAGGCCTACTCGGGGCGATTTTTTGGCAGATTTTGCTCAAAATAGCCCTCACAGCCAAAAAAATATTTTAACCCCTGATTAGTATACCTTTAATGTAAGTCCATCTCCAAAGTTCCGAGTCCAAGTCCATCGGGCTGTACAAAATTCTATGAGAAACACATTTATTATTTTACTTGGCCTAACACAAAAGTTAAGGAATAACTCATACATGTACTTCACACTGTCAGACAATTACAATACACATCTGGCCACACCACACCGCTCCTGGGAAATAATGAGCAGGATTGGGGAAATAATGCCAAGTGGAAAAAATGGAACTTTGGGTTTATGGGCTGTGGTTGCACAGCCCATAACATACATAAGGCCAAACAACAACAAAAAGTTTGTCTCAAAGCTTGCGAAGGCTTCAAAATCGGGCGACATTTTTTTTATTTGTGTGGCAATTTTTACTCTTACTATTTGCAACCGTTGACACTTTCTGATATTTGTTTTATTCTATTTGAAATGAATATTGTGATGTAGTTGTGTAAATAACAATTGTGCAGCGTTTTTTGAAGAACTGAGTCATGTAAAAGTTTGAGAAAAGGAAAATCTGCCGATATTTTTAATAAAAACTCGAAATAAAAATTTGTAGGGAAAAAAAAAATTGATTTGAAAGTTTTCTGCATTTCAGACGCGGTATTTTGGCATTTCAAAACCAATGCGCGCGCAAGCTTTGAGACGAACTTTTTATTTTGTTTGGCCTAACGTGTTTATTGTTTTATTGCGAGTAAGCATCTTAAATGATCTCATCATATACCGTGTGTTGTTGTATTGTTTGTCAATTAGAATCCATGACTGCTCTATATCACTACTATCTGGTCTGTACTCTGTTTATCGGAGACGGCCGGGTAGCTCGGGGGTTAGAGCATTCGACTTGTGTTCGAAAGGTCACAGGTTCGATTCCCGCACAGGCTCACGTCCTTGCTTTTTAAGTTGGGATATGAGTCGAGGCTTCTTTAATGTTTGTTTGAGTTGTGGAACTAAGTGCGGTACATAGTTATCTGCCACGCTGTTAAATTATTTAAATTGTTCAAGTTCCCTATTGAATCGCCTATGCGATCCTCTATATGTTGGTATGTGATGCGTAACCCTCTCATCTTCGGATGTGGTGTTTGTATATGCACTTTACAGTAGTGTTGGCCAAATATGAGCTAGAACATCAATTTGAAACAACATTTAGAGCCATACAAACAAAAAATGGTATCATTAAGTGGAAACACCCATGGATAATGGGTGTTTCCATTCAGGTTCCAGTGGTAAATTTGCATTGTCTAATCCAAATGGTTCAATGTCCTATTATACGAATGTACATAGTTAATTTTCATTATAAAATCTCATTAAGTCCATAAAGTTGCACTGGTATTTTATAACACCACAACATGTATTATCAACAACAGAAATCTCATTTTTGTGAAAATTCTGCAAAATGTCCTACAATTTTGGCAAAAAAGTGTGACATAAAAAGACTGATTCAAAATAAATTAACAATATGGTGTTTAGTAACTGTGTTATCTGAAGGCTAAATGATCAATATCAAACTAGCTTTGAATGTTAAACACAATTTTCATAAAGCAAATAACTGAGAAGTAATAATTGAATACATGGCAATTTTACCGTCACGGTGTAACATTTGGTGTCTCAAAGGCAGTTTAAAAAAAAAATAACAGTGACAATAATCTCCATCTTATTTCCCTTTTGTTGATTTACACGCCTTTCTGATAGGTTAAAGGATAATAGAGAAGTTAAAGGAGGTGTCCCACAAGCACAACATTGTGCATTAATGTAAGGAAAATAATGATCAAGCCCATATTGCGTAATTATAATCAAATCATCATACTTATCACAAAAACAAAAACAACCCTTATCTAAAATTAAAGCATTCGCAAAGCACTCGTATTGTTGTCAAAAGCCCTCGAGCGAATGCTTATATTAACCACTATATATACAACCACTAGGTCTGCCTTCATATGCTTTCGTGTATCAGAAAAACCGCTAAATAACCCTCGAGTGCTTTTATAGCATTCGCAAAGCCCTCGAATAGCCCTCCTCAGAGCCGAAAAATGTAAATGAGCTTAGCTCTCGAATACTTTTGACCACTATTGAATGCGAATGCTGATAGGTGGTTGAAACATTAATACCATTCGAGGGCTTTAATAGCATTCACAAACCCCCTCGCTATATAGCACTCGACCACTATTGTATATAGCACTCGACCACTATTGTATAGCACTTGCTGAAATGTTCGTTGCGCTGTATATTGAGGTTATACGCAATGTTGCATGGTTTATAATTAGGTACCATTTGGTTACATGCTTTCAAGATTATGTTGAACCCTAATTAACACTCTTGAGTACTACGAATTACTATGATGCGGTGTGTTTGTGTCACCCTGCGAATACAGAGGTTCGGGTTCGAGCCCCGGCGACGTGGGGGCCCTTTTTCTCCCTGCTTTTTTGACGCGAAAAAAATCTTTGGCAAAGGTGCTTTGGGGGTATATGTTAAGGAGTGATTTTTTTCTCAATTTTTCATTTTTCAGAATTTCTCTAATTTTTGTTTCATTTTAACCCTAACACTCTTGAGTACTACGAATAACTGCGATGCGGTGTGCTTGTGTCACCCGGCGTGGCAGTTTTTCAATGAAACAATGGCCCCGGGCTTCGAGCCCTGGGGGAATGGCCGGGGGGAATGGAGGCCCCTTTTCCCCCCTGTTTTTGGCAGCGAAAACAAAATAATTGGAAAAGGTGCCTCAGGCCACCCCCCCCCCCCCCCCCCCGCACCCCCCCTCAAAAAATTTAGTTAAAATTATAAAAAAAGTAATTATTGATAAAAGGCAATTTTGTTCCGTGTTGTGCGCACATTTGTATGCAAAATTAATTAGTTAGTATTGGATCAAATTTGACAATTATAGCGTAAAATGTAAACAAAAAATGTGTGCGCATACATTTTTTTGTCCCTCAAATATTGTGATTTATGCTGTAAAAATGGAAATTTTCACACTACATTAATTTTCATGCACTGCCAGGCAAGCGCAAAATTAAAATTGTGCGAAATATTAGTTTGGATACCCTTGATAGGCTTGAAAAAGTAATAATGTACATGAACTTTTGGTTATGTGATACGAACACCGGCCGTAAATGACTAATGAGAGTTTTAGGCGTACATGTGGCACACATACATTGTAGCAGATCAAATATAAATCAGACAGAGTGCTCATCTGGTACAACATGCATGCACCCCCCCCCCCCCCCCCCCCTTACCCCATTTGCTATGATCCGCAGCATACAGGCCTGCTGTTGCCTTTATAGTCATCAAATATGCATGTTTGAGAGCCTTATTTTACATTACTGGATAAGCCTAATATGATGTGTGTGCAACATTTAAAGGTTTGCAAACAAATGGTCTTTATAAGCTTATACTAACTAGACATTATAAGCTAATGGACTTGACTAAAGTATAAGTTACTAAGCTTATTTTACACATTTCAGCTATCTGAATGTAAGTGCAGTATATTCATGTATCCACATACCTGCTCTGCAGACAATAGTGATTCACAATTCACATAAATATAATATATACCTCTGAAAGAAACCAAAATATCCATCATAATTATGCTCCACAACCTACTGCCATGATCACAGCTACTACAACAATAACAAATTTGAAATGGCAGTTGGTGATTATGTAACATGTATGCAAATTAGTGAACCACTATTGATATCTATATTAAATAGAACCACTATCCATCTACTCCAACAATAACAGATTTGAAATGGCAGTTGATCATGTGACATGTATGCAAATTAGTGAACCACTATTGATAGAACCACTATATATCCATCTATCAACCACCATCTATATCAATAGCACTCAATGCAACCACTTTGAGCAACCACTATCAGCTCTCGAATGCTATTTCAGCTAAACTAAACCACTATAGATACCCATTTTAGCACTCGGCCAACCACTAAAAGTGCTCGAGTGCTAAGACACCTGTAAAAACCACTATAATAGCCCTCGACCACTCTATGAATGCTTTGTGAGGGCTGTTATAGCATTCGAGTTGGGCAAGGGAAAGTGCCATCTCTCAACATGCAATTTTTAAAATTAGGCCAACATTTATTTTTTGTTATGTTATGTTGTCCTCGACCGCCCGCTCGTAAGATTTAGGGCCGCTCACAGATTTATTTATTTTTCAGATTTGTTTTTTAAAAAAAATCAGATTTTTTTTTTTTCAGAGATTTTTTTTCCAGTTTTTTTCTTCAGATTTTGTTCAGATTTTTATTTAAACAGTTTAAATGGCATTGAATATTACATTAAGTGTTTATAACATGTTTTTGTGCGACTCTTAAGAGTGATTTCAACTTCTTATTGGCTGAACTTTGAGCTTCCGCTGGTAAAAGAAAGAAAAAAAGAAGACAAAATAAATCCTTTAAACTGAAATTGCAACAAACATGGAAAATAAAGCTGTTTTTAAGTTTGAATTTATTACATTTGGTGTCTCCAAAAATGTTACGCTGTGAGAACTTTAGGGTAACATCGTAGTTAAGTGCTAGCACAATTTATGAATAAATTGTGGATAAACTGTCTCTTGGTATAGGCTCTTAGCATACATGGAACAAAGTTTCCACTTTATCAATATAATTTGTGTTACAATGAAACTAAGGTTTGGTGTCTTCGTTACACAGGGACGTATGAAATATCAATTCCACCACCCAAAAAATCATAGTTAATCCCATCTTTTCACTGTTAATGATGTTTATAGAGTAAAGCAAATTGGTAAATGTCTTTTAGAAAAACCAAAATAAAGTGATCAGACAGTTTCTGCAGTTGCCAGGCACATTGACACATTTTGGTGTCTCAGTTACACGGGGAGACGAGTAATTCAAAGAAATACTGATGTTATAATGGTGAACATGTATCTCTGTGCACTTCAATGGCCTGTTCTCATCCATTTTCATGAAATAGAATAATGGAACATATTATGAAAGTGGTTATTCACTTAATATAGACACATTTTGAATATTTAGACCAAACTTGTGTATGTCACGTACCACATTGGCCACTTTATTTATGGAAACACCCATTTACACATTCGACTGAGTTTCCATAACTTAAAAATTTCCAAATTAATTTGAATCTTAATTCGTCCTACTACATACATTGTATCCAGCCAGCAGCTTTGTACTTTTCGCCGCTAGCCCTTTGGTTATCAATCTACCTATAGATCTGATTAACAATAACATCTTAAACTGCGTTCAGTGTGTTATGTCGCACCCATGCACCGAGTGCCCGGATTTAGTGCCCGATTGGGATCCACACTTATTATGTATGGTTCAACATTCATGTTCGCGCAGTGAACGGCGCACCTGTAGTGTAAGTGTTGGTTTGTCTGTTGGCCACCCTCTTACTGGTGCAGGGAGCTCTGTTGCCGGAGCTTCCAAGGCTGTCTCAGCTACTGTACAGGCCAGGCCTGTACAGCAAGTTGAGACGGTCGGTGTTATCAGTGGAAAGGTGGGACTAGTCCCCGTTCAGTACACAGCTCAACCAGGCAACTTAGACGAAAAGCTCGGGGGCTGCCTCTCGAGGTAGTAGCTAACCAGCCGGATGCACGTAGCAGCTGCCCGAGGGTCTCGGTGCCGGCAGCTACACCGCATATGGGCAATTCCACAGTAAACCAACACCAAATCCTGAAAAATGTCAAAATATTCAAACATAAATAGAGCAAATAATTCTCTGATTTCATAATTTTAACATTGAACATTCCTTTTCACTTGTAATAGAGAGATAGTTGGGTAAATTTCAACTCTCTATCTGAAACTTTTAAAATTGGCCTACAGCAAGTCTATGGGAAATATAACGGTCGCACATTGACATACCTGTTATTCACAGTGTTCGACCGTTATTTACCCTTTCAAGGCTGAGACTCAAAATGTTACATATATTCACTTTTAAAATGATTTTATCATATGGATTTCTATTGAGTTCTTTTTTTAAAACCATTTACATCACTGACTGATAATTACCTGAACTATAACATGCATTTTAGTTTACCCCTGTATGTCAATGTTTGACCGTTATGTGACATTAAACTGACAAACATAAATTTCAGTGGTAAAACTGAAATATTTTATAATGTTCACTTTCAAGAAATAATTAATACACTAGTTTCTTCACTGCAAACCATTTTCAATACTAGCTGGTACCTATAACATGTATAATTTAGAAAATATATAACGGTCAAACATTGACATACATTTTGGACTGTTACATATATATGTACATTCTAAAAGCTGTAATTGAAAAAGTTGATGTGCTTAATTCCTAAAAATATCAGAGTACCTAACTCTTTTGACATTGACTATGTGTAGGTAATTGGAACACTGCAATATCAGCATTAATACAGGAGGTGATCTGCAAGTTTTGGTAAATGTTTGACATACATGTTTGACGGTTATTGCAAAAATGAAGAACGGCTGTTAGTAGCTTTACAAATAAACTAACATTAATTCTTTCTATGGTTTTGATGGGTGCTGACCATTTGTTTTTGTACTATAATCATTTTTACTGGGTTTATCATTCAGTTTTCTTGAAAAGTTATGATTATAATTACCTTTTTTTGTCGTGTCAGGATAACGAGACCCAAATTTGGACTTTTTTGGCACATGAAAGGTTATAAAATAAAAAACAAAACATGCTATTAGGCTGAAAATTTCAGAACTATCTCTCCTTACCCTTATCTACTGCATGTAAATGTTACAAGCAAATGATACCAATAGTTTCCACAAAACAATCATGAATTTCCCAAGATACCCGCGGTGTTGGTTTACTGTGGAATGACCCATATCCGTCAGCGAAAGCACAGGGTATGCCCCCGCGCCAGTACCAGGCATGCTGGCGGTGGGTGCTGCTTTGGTTACCTCGGGTAGCCTCGGCACTCTCACCAGCCAGTCGGAGGTAACAACGGTGGCAGGCTCTGGGCCTGCTACTGTATGTTCTACCGGTGGACTTCCCACAGCGTTTTTTCGCAGGTGGAGGCATAGATTTAATGAATATGAATAGATTTAATCGCCCCATTCAGGCTAAATCGAGTGTGCACTCATCCGCGCTTAATGGTGGTATTATGTTTAGTGGGTTTGCTGGGCATTATCCTTTTGGTTATTAATCAGGGATAGCCAGGGCTTACCCATGATGAGTGCTGTTCCAACCGATCAGTGACTGTGCCCGGTTCTGCCTGTTTCTACTGGGCAAACTTTTCGTTTATTAGCGGTAACTTGCCCAGCAGAAACACGCTTTATGATAGTTATCAGCAAAGGCGGCCCCTGCGCCTTTAGCAGACATGCTGGTGGCGAGTCTCATCGCCTTGATTACCTCGGGTAGCCTCCGGCACACTCACCATCAGCCAGTTGGTGATTAGGTCTCGACACAGCCTTTTCTGCTGGGGGACTTTTCACCTCCCCCGGGTTCCCGCGGCTAAGCCGCTAGCGCGAATCCGGGAATTAGATATAATTGCCCTATTCAAGCCGGATCGAATATTCATTCATCCACGCTGAATGTGGTACTATGTGTATTGGTTTAGACGGGCATTATTCTGTCGATCGCTTTGATCCGGGGTTAAGCCGAAGCTTTAATTAAACAATGAGGAATATCCTGACTGCTCGCGTGGTCGTGAACAATGCTCAGCAGGCGTTTTCCTTGAACCTTCCTATGCTACAACACTCGGTGTTTCAGCAAGGAAGGAGGGGGGGGGGGGAGTGATAGTGCCAGTGTGGCAGGCTATAAATCGAGTGCGGGGCCAAGGGCCCGTACCAGGCATATTAGCCTTGGGCACAGGTACTGGCATGGCATGGGGCCTGGTTTACCCATGGATGCTCGCTCGGTTCTGTCCATACCTTGACTTTTGTATGCCTGGTCTCAAGCCCATGAGATTTTGAGCAAATTTGAGCAAAAGTTGACAATATTAGTTAAAGGTAGATGACCCGATCACATTTTCGTAACACAGAATTATTTCAAACATACGGAGATTTTCATATCATATGAAAGCTCGTATTTTTCTCATCATCATACTGAAATTTGACGGCCTAAATCGGTATAATTACGGAGAAATCGATGAAATAACGTCGAATTACCGCGAATGGTGGTAACCACCGATATAGTTTGTGCACTACTCAATGGGTACAGTTCACAGCATCTTGTGCGTCTAAAATAAGAACCATTAGAGCTATGCAACTCAAACTTTGGAACACAACTTTTTTAAGGATGACCTTTCATAGAATAGAAAACTTCAAGTTGAAAATCGGAATGTGATCGGGTCATCTACCTTTAAGCTTAGACCTACGTAGTATTGTGCCTAATCATATTTTTTAATTTTACATTTTCGGATTACATTATAAAATCAACAGGTTTGCAAGATGAAAAGAAGAGATTCCACTGAAGAGACCCCCCCCCCCCCCCCACCCCGAGTTCTTCGAAAGGTTGTGACTTGGATTCTGAGGAAGACTCCCAACAAGAAGGCATTTGAGCGAGAGAGATGCCAGAAGTTTTGTGCCCGTATGCCATTGCTTTGGTGGCACCAGCCTAAAAGCCTGCATTTTTTTGCAGATAAGGTGAGTTTCTTATTAACTCTGAGCTGGCTGGCTTGATTTTTAACTCTAAACATAGTATGAAAATCAGCACTTAGTGGGCTCAAAAAACATTTACTAGACCGATGCTATTCTTGAAGAACCAAAATGTCATTTAGGTCTAGCTAGCCTTCCTTGTGGCAACTTTCATTCTTATACACCTGTTAAATTGGTATTGGTTTTAAAACAAGCCCTTATCGATGAAAACACGATTTTCTGAAATTTGCTATCTTCGGTAGATACATAGCAATATTAAAATGAAATGGCTGTATCACAATCTGTCAAAAAGGGACTTAAAAGTTAATTTAACATATCAAGATCCTATTTCGAATGACATTGCCAATCTGGTATTTGCAACACCATCCCCAATGCGCAATCCTGTGTAACATGATGTTTAATGCATGAACTTGGCACCCGCAGGGACTATTATTTAAAGGACTAAATGAAAATTGATCGCACATGCAAGTGATGTCATTTCTATACTAAAAACGCAGTGTGAGAAAATATGAAAAATCTAGTTACGGTTAATATTTATTCCCCAAATGTTGCTCAACGGCATGAATATTAATTTCAACATTTAGTACGGAAAAAATAGGTTTAGCAATACTTTCACATATATATTTCTAGCAAAACTTCAACACAACATTCTTTTACTTTGTGCTACATTCAATCACAATGGCGTTGACCTGGGGTATCTGCGCATTGCAAACTCAGTACAAAAATAATATTTGACCAAGTTTGTAGTGTTGCAACCAATTGCGACAATAATGGAAATATACATTGACAATCTGCCCCAGCAGGAGAAAAGTGTAAAGCAGCAATGTCGCAAAGTTATGAAAAGTGAGGTGTTTTGGTTTGTGTTTGGACTTCAATTCACAGTATTCATGCCAAATTTATATTCCCAAATACAATATCCATATCAACAAATATTTAAAAAACAAATCTGACCTACCGACCTACCTTTTGAGGACCCTCTATCATTGTCTATGGACAAACAAACAACTTTTTAGTCTTTGAGGGCTCTAATATGAAAAGTCAAACTTCAATCTCAACCAAACTTGGTGACCATAATCTTTGGGTAAGGGAACTAACGATGATATATGGGGTGTACCCGGATTTACTTGTCATGACCCTACATGACTTTCGACCCATTTTGTTAAATAATTTTTAGGGCCCTCTCTCATGACAAGTCAGACTTCAATCTCAACTGTGACAATAATATTTGGGTAAGGGGATTTGAGACAACTCATGGGGTGTATCCAGATTGACCTCTAATGACCCTTTGACCCCATATATATGTGAATTGACTGCCAGGGGGATTCGCGGGTAAACAGTCAAAATTTTCATATAGACTATTCTTATGTAATAATTATATGCATGGACGATTCTGATACAATTTTGTATTCATCTTTAATCAGTAAAATCAAAGATACTTTGGATCATTGTAGACTTAGTATTAAATATATGGGTATCACAAAATCACCATAATTCTATTAGGCTGAAAAATGCTCTATTAAAGATGCTGTTATACAAAATTGGTCGAGTGAAGTTGAAAGCAATAGATTTTATATTGATTATAAATGTTTGAAATCTGATCTTTCATTTGAGTTTATTTTTAACCTTAAGGAATTAGATTTTAGTAATAAGACTATATACTTGTTGAAACATTAAATTTCCTAACAATTAGTGTAAATAACAAGGACAACATTTGCAAGCTCTGATCGACCCAATGATATGGTAGGTGACGAATACCATTATCTTTTAGTATGTGATTTCTTTATCTCTCACAGAAATAAATACCTGCAACCTCACTTTCGCATGCAGTCAAACGATATACCAAACTTTTGAACTTCTCAACTCAAATAACAAAATGGTGCTCATAGACGTTATTCTGAACTTATTCATTGGTGATTTCAAGTCTAAAGAGGGAGACATCCACGTGATATGTTTTCGGTTAAATGGATTCAATAATTTTTAGTATTGTGAGTAAAGAGCAAGACATATAATCTCCTATTTTAGCTATATCGTCATCAAGTTTCCTTCCATCACGCCAGACTGATTCCTAAAGGAACCCAAATTAATGAATATATTTGTTCTTTAATACCCAGGACCAGATTACAATGTGAACCATCTTACAAATATGATTTTCTATTCCCGGCTCTACCATGATGCGGACCTCGACTCTCCCGTGGTGCTAAGTTACTGCCCTGGTCATTCGTCATTAAATGACATCGAGCGTTTGTGGGGCACAATAACACCACCACTGTCATCGGTTTACCTGTCTGATCGCCTGCCAGGTAATTTAGTGTTTTTTTACCATCTTGTGTTTAAACATGAACAGTGTTGTCCCTATGCCCATACGATTTTGATTGATTCACCTCGTTTGACAGGAAAAACCACAATGTGATCTCCTGATGAGATTGCTAGATTTTAACCATGTGATAGTTTTACCATCAGTATGGGTGGAAAAGACTGTAGAATGTGTTATGTTTATCACACGGTCAAATTTGGATCTCATTTTAATTATCCTTACTTCGTGATATGGACAAATCTGATTTTGACTTCGTGATATGGTTTGCAATAGTCACACTTACACCCCCAGGCATTTAATATTTGTATCATCATATATACCACATAGAATCAGGGTTGCACAAAGTTGTTTCTTCCCCAGGAGCAAGTTCAATTTGAGCTTAACATTTCCCCCTCCACACTTAAACAGGTTTGATAAAAATCAAATTACAATATGTTATAGCTATACAGGGTGAGTCAAAATAGTCCGGTCCCGTTTTCAAAAAATCAAGAAAAATACTTCTTGTACAATTGGTAATTGTTTTCATTGTTTATGAGAGTAGACATACTTCTTGATACCTGGTGATGTTTTCAAGACAATATCATATTCCACGCCAGATTTATAACATTTTTACAAAAAGACGTGTAATCCAAAGTGTTCCAAGTTTGGTGGTGGATGTTAATTCTACTGTAATATTAGTTATTCATACAACACAACACACTGTGTAACTGTTGCAATTTATACCAAAATATCATGGTTTTTTTTGTTGAATCTCTGATAAATTGAACGATATTGCATGCAAAGTATTTAAATATATTATAATATAACTCAGTATTGCACAAATATATTCATAAAAATGGACTATGCACTTTGCCTGGTAAGTTGCCAAATCACAAACTGTTTAAAGATATAAGATCTGTTTCTCTCAGACTTCTCTCATATCAGTTCGATTAAAATAACAAGTTTCAAAATATTTTGGTCCACATTTTGTTAAAACTCAATAATGTTTGTTATAGGCTATCTCTGATTGCACGAAAACTATTGAAAACATAACCGCAAAGACAATAGAATCTCTTTTCCTATTGTAATTGCTGTGAATACCAACACGCCTTCGATTGACTTATTCAAAAGGCGCGCGTTAAACGTTAACATCCATAGGGATCCCTTAGATAAGTTGGAACAGATTTTACTTCACAGAATTTAGAAAAATTATCATATCTCCCATTTCGAATAACAAATGTTAATGAAATAAAATTTAGGTTATAGCTAGTAATGCCACCTTGCTAGGCAAGTTTTTAAATATAATCATTTTAAAATTTTAACTGGTTTAAAAAATCGGTGAAATCTGGACCGGACTATTTTGACTCACCCTGTAGTGTTGTTTAGATGTAGGCCTACTATACCGTACCATAGTATAATTTTACATTTGGGAAGACATATTTGAACGGGGGCATGAAATAAAATGAAGCACGCAAAGCGCGCACATTTTTTGTGCCATATTTTTGTTAAAATTTTCAAATTTGGTGTAATACTAACTAATTTGGTATGAAATTGCGCGCAAAATGTAGTTGTTTTTATGCTAAAATTATCAACATTTTATTTGGTATGATTGACCCTAATTAATTAAGAAAATGTGCACGAAGCGCTATTTTTGTTGCCTGTAATGCTAAAATTGTCTTCTAATTTTAATTAAATGGACTTTTTGGGGAGGGGGGGGGGCAAAACAATATTGGGGGGAATGCCCCCCCCCCCCCCCCCCCCCCCCCCCCCTGTAGCGCTGTCACTGGGGGAAGCAATACAACAATAAACACTAGTTGGTATACGTACCTGTGCAACCACAGCTCATAACCCCAAAGTTTTTTCTCTCTCATCTTTTTTCACCCTTTTCCCCAATACTTTGTCTTTTTCCACTTAGCATCATTTCCCCAATTCTGTTCATTATTTCCTGGGAGCGGTGCTCACTGCTCCCCCACTTTATGCAACCCTGCATAGAACACATTCCTGTCGTTTGATTGGTTAAAAGCGGGTTAAAATTTAGGGGATCATCAAGCTATGATTTCAATTTTAATGTGACGTCACGAAAAACAACTATGCCATGGCATAGTCGTCTCGGGGTTAGCATAGTCGTCTCGGGGTACATAGTCTGGTTTTCGAGATCACCTTGGGCCTATAATTTGAAACATGCCCCTCATTGCAGTCAATATATACTATCACACTCTCAGGCATTCAATACTGATCTGCTTACAAATGTACAATGACATGACTATCAGAATAACAGTGTTTGAGTCAGACATAATATACACAATTTGGGTTCATTAAAGTTGATGCCCGATCATACTTAAGGTTGGGTTAAAATACAAGCTCTCCCACTGCCGTATTATGCGAAAATCTATGTAATTATTAAATTTTGATTTGTTGCTTTTCACAGGGGAAGATCGTCCTCCGCTGCACCAGAACCTTCCCGCCGAGGAGAAGAAGCAGAAGGAACATCGTGTATTTGACTCGGCGATGGTAAAGCTGGAGGATGTGTACTGGCATGGCATCAGACGGTCAACCGGTGACAGTAGAACATGTCCCTTCTGGCCTTAACTATGCGGTGTATGGAGATTACACCGAGATCCATGATGCCGTGTCAAACGGCAGGTCATTGACCAAGCTACGGGAGCATCAGCACGTACTAGATGACTACAAATACGTCATGAAGCATGTCGATCTCAGGATCGGCATGCTCATTTTTAACAAATGCAACCGACGAGAGTGTGAGCCCTGTGCCCCTGGAGTGAAAACCCTGAAGCAGTCCAGGTGGTACTGGACCTTCCAACTCCCATACCAGACCCTAATACACCTATCAGTTGTAAGATGCACTATACGACCCCCGGGAGTGGTGCGTCACTTTACCGAGGTGCGTCAACTTCTCATGTACCATGACGCAGCCTGTGTCAAAAAAACGACGGACCATTGCCATCCAAATACGCACCCTCAGTCAACTATCAGCCCATTCGCACCCATGTAAAGTGACGGACCTTTACGCACCCTCCGTCATTTTTTTGACGGACCAAAGGCTGCCACTGACGTACCCTCCGTCAAGAATTATTGGTAAACGAGGCACCCACGACGCACCTCTCCTGGGGGTCGTATAGTGAGTCTTACAACTGATAGGTGTATAACCATGAAGGTCACTTTCATACATACATCCAGGCATGTGACCTGCCGCGAGCCAAGCCCTGTGAGCACATGCCCACCATCAGGAAGAAGGAGCTTGGCAGTTGCCAACATGGATGTATATGTATTCACGTCACTGTTGGACAAAGACAACCACCTGCGGAAAAACCATTCAGACAGGCATGGTCGTGGAGCAGGACGAGGAGTGGGCCGAGGGGCGGGTCGTGGGGCTGGTCGAGGAGTTGGGCGCGGGGTAGGTCAGGGAGTGGGGCGTGGGGCAGATTGGGCGGAAGGGGGTCTTGTAGCAGGCGGAGCAGCCCTGCATCTCTGATGTAATGTTTAGTAAATTATACCAAAGGGCCTAATGAATGTTTTTAACTATTATGATAATTTCGTCATAATCAAATTTCATGCCAAAACAGTCCGTGCACCATGTGGGTTCTCTTCAGCCAATTGATCACACACTGCTTTTTACAAATCTTAAATACCATCGTATAGTATTTCAATATTTGTGTAATAATAAAAGATAATACTAATAGATATAGACACCCATATTGCCTTGACTGGTTGAACGGGGTTCTACTTGTTTAACCAGTTGGGCCATAATCCGCCGGCTCCTTGCTGGTTGCAAATTTGAAAAAAACTAGCCTTGGTGTGCTGTTTACAAACTAAACACTGAAAGGTACAACCTGTTCTCAATGTAGATGTGGTGGGGGGGGGGGGGGGGGGGGGGGGGGGGGGGGGGGGGTAAACAAAAGGGTAACAAAACCATTACTCATAAGATTTTTTTGTGGATAGAATCATTAAACTGCATCATAACACAAGAAATTGTGTGGCAGGAACCCTCAAAATTAAAAAAAAAACTTAATCCGCTCGCCATCAGTAAAATTGTCCGGCACTCAATCTGGTCTAGCTATGCAACCCTGCGGGCCGCGCTTCGTAAGGACCGCTATAGTCATGAGGTACGAATTCGCCGCGAATTTTAAAAAGGGCATGTTGAGAGATTGCGGTTTTTATTTGTTTTTGTCATAAGTGTGGTGTTTTCTTCTATATCATTTCAAAAGTTGGGCTCGATAGTGATATTTCTAACATATAATGGGGGTAAACAAAAGGGTAACAAAACCATTACTCATAAGATTTTTTTGTGGATAGAATCATTAAACTGCATCATAACACAAGAAATTGTGTGGCAGGAACCCTCAAAATTTAAAAAAAAACTTAATCCGCTCGCCATCAGTAAAATTGTCCGGCACTCAATCTGGTCTAGCTATGCAACCCTGCGGGCCGCGCTTCGTAAGGACCGCTATAGTCATGAGGTACGAATTCGCCGCGAATTTTAAAAAGGGCATGTTGAGAGATTGCGGTTTTTATTTGTTTTTGTCATAAGTGTGGTGTTTTCTTCTATATCATTTCAAAAGTTGGGCTCGATAGTGATATTTCTAACATATAATGCACACTTTTATGCTTGCGGGACACCTCCTTTAAGTAATTTTGCATGCAAATGATTGCAAATAAGCAGTTTGTAAATAAAAGAACAACCACAAAGACAACATAAGCCTAATAAGTTAGTTACTGAACTGACTGTGATTATACTTTAATTAGTAATTACAAGTAAACAGTCTAGAACTGAAATTCTGATTAATTAATAACATGTTGATATAGTATTGGTGAACTGCGTCTTGAATTTGATACATCGGATATTGAGGACTCTGACATAGAAATTGGAAAAGACTCAGACTCGGACTCGAGTCATTTCCTCAAGGACTCGGACTCGGATGATGAGGACTCGACTCCAACACTGTAAATGTCCACTCATGTTCACACTTTAATGAGTGTTTTTTAAAGGTTATAATGTGGAAAATCCAACCAAAATTGTTATTTAAAATAATTAAAATGGTTTGAATCGTGTTTATAGTACTCAGAATTGTTAAGTCAAGGTCCCATGTAATATTAATAAACAATTATCAATAGGCGTTTTTGTTTATTTGTTTGTACCCATGGTATTGAATTAAACATTTGTTCATAGACATGTAAAGGTGGTAACAAAAAACAGCGACAATAAAACCCCACTCAAATGCAACCCTCCAAAGCATTGAGAATTTACATGGTGACATGTTATTGTCTTCAGTAGATAGCATAAGCCTATACTAGATAACAATGCTAGGTAATTTGTAAGTTAACATGATTTTAAGGTTTCTTAGTTTTGGTAAATAGCAAACCAATAATTAAATCCGATAGCAATGCTTTCTTCAGTTTATAAATTGTATTGTTTATGAACTAAAGACCACTACGCATACAATAGCTATGAAATTGTCATGGACATTTTCAGAGTTTATATCCTACTAGAAATATTTGGAGACCAGATCTTCAAGATCAGCAACTCTTAAAATCAGCAACTCTTATGATTAAGATATCGCAATTAAGATTTTTCTAGGGTTTCTACCATGATACATGGCGAGTCAGAAAGAATGGGGACTTTTTTCACAAACACGTCACAGAGGAATGAAGGCATGCATATATTCAAAACCAATGGAAGAGTATAAAGATGTACAATTTGGCTTTCATTCAAAAGAAGAATTTTGAAAATCAACAATTGTATCATGTTAAAACTTTGTTAACATATTTTGTGGGCAATTGTGTATAATTTCTTGTAATTATCTATTGTTTTTATCACGTAAAGCGCTTGGAGATCTTACGTATCAAGCGCTTAAATACATGCAGTGTATTATTATTACACTAATTCTAGTAAAGCCGGGAGTAAAGCCACCCAAATTTTGAAGCCAAGCCACAGAATTTTTGAATTATGTATTCTAATGAAGTTTGCTTTCTGAATCAGCAGATGCCTCCTTTCACTATTCTCTCTTGAATGCAGGCTTTTTATTACTCATAATTCCACAGTTCCAATCATATTTCCAAGCATTTTAAGATTTTGTATCCAATATCCATGTGGCTTTTCAGGTTTTTTACTAGTTCTATTGATCAGCAATCTCTGAATCAGGCAGCCAACAAAACGATGTGGTATTGCCATTCCGAGGATTGGCTTTAAAATACGGGTGATACTAAAATGTTGCAACGTTATGATGCAATATTTAAATTCAAAAATGAATGAAAGCCAAATAGTGGTCTTTTTAACACTATAATTCGTTTGATGATGTCATAGTTGTACAATACACATGCGCAAATTTGAGCACCGATACCCATGACGTCATCGACACCGGGACTTTCAATCGCCGCGAATTTTAAAAAGTGCATGTTGAGTGATGGCAGTTTTTATTCATTTTTGTGACTAGTACTGTGTTTTGTTCTATATAATTACGTAACTTCGGCTCGATAATTATGTTTCTAACAAATAATGCTCAATGTTGTGCTTGCGGGACCATTCCTTTAAAGGTATATTATGTGATCTTTCCAGGGAACGCCCTCAACATCAAACAAAAAATTGAAAGCAGATTTTCTTACAGATTTACATTTCTGATCATAAATCGTACATACATTTCAAGTAACAGGGTGATACGATTCTTAATTACTTCAAAATCATGGTTTTAGAGTGAAAATAAACTGTTGTGATAACACGACAGTTTATATTTTCACTCTAAATTCACACTAAAACCATGATTTTGAGGTAATTAGGAATCGTATCGCTCTGTAACTTGGAATGTATGTACGATTTATGATCAGAAATGTAAATCTGCAAGAAAATCTACTTTCTAAAAAAAAAAGTGAATAGAGGGCGCTCTCTGGAAAAGATCACATAATATGCCTTTAAATTAGAAAGAGTGTAGGAGGAAAACGTGAGGTCCGCAAGACGAGAGCAGCAAGTGTCATAACGCCAAATACTGATCACAAGTGCCACACATGTGGGAGATGCTTCCTTGCCCGTATTGGTCATGTTAGTCATCTTCTGACACTAGTCTTTGTTGTCATTGTCATCTTTGTTTTCCTATGGACGAACAACAACAGATCAAGCTAAAGAAGTGCTATTGCTAAGGCTAATAATTCTGATAAAAGCCAGGATATAATTAATTATTCTTTGTATTTCACTGTTTTTAAAGCAATACTAAATCGACGATATATTTGGGACTGGGAGTTCTTTGAAAGAAGATGTAAAGTAAAATAAGGCTATGAAAATGAAACAGGGAAGAAAATTGAACATTTCATTGCTTGACAACACCCGAGTGTTGACCTCATCAATCTTCAAAAGCAGTTTTGAGTTGGCCTAATGTTATATGTTGAATTTAAAGAAGATGCTCATTGCTCTTCAGGAACATCATCATCTGCACCATTTTGGGGAATGATCTGGCGCGATGGGGCCGCATGATCAACCCCAACCCCCTCTGCTGAATATGCGTTCCCTACAGACAGCATCCTCTGTGCTAACTTATCATAGGGCTGGGTAGATCGTCCTCCACGTTGGGTGATATTGGGCGCAACAACGTGCACTAAATAGGTGCAGACGACGCTGGCCACGCGTCTCGGACGACCTAATATGGCAATATGGCAACGGGAGTGCACCATTTTGAAATATTTTTAACAGTCATCGCCCGGTTAACGATGAAAATAATTTAAAAAATAGCATTAACAATGTAGTAAGCCAACTCCAATGGTTTTGGATTGGAAAAGAATTCTTCTAATTATTATGCTTGAATTGATTTTAATCATTTTTGTATGATATAATGTTTCATTAGAACAGGTGAAGATCGATGGCCAGACACTGGCCTTTGCTTTTGCTCATTCTTGCTCATGAGCGAGCATGTTCCTAGTCTGGCCAGCATGGTCTTGAGTCACTTAAGTTGCATGCTTATTTTGTATTTAAACTTTGTATTGGTACTTTGATATTTTTAACTTTGTAAAGCACCCTGATACCTTGGTTACAGGCACTTGATAAGAACTGTTTATTATTATAGGCCTACAGGGGTGTACCTTCATTTTTTTCTCCAACCAGCCAGGCGGACTGGTAGCATGTAAAAGTTACCAGCCCGACTGTAAACTTACCAGCCAAACAGGTAATCTTCATTTACCAACAGCAAAATTCTTACCAGCCAGCCGGGCTTTGAAAAGTTACCCGCCCGACGCAAAAGTTACCCGCCATGGGCGTGCGGGCGGGTACTAGTACAGCCCCGTAGGCCTACCATAACTTATGTTTTGTTTGATCCCCAATATGTATCCCGGCACCTAACTCACAAATTATGGGCTCATATACAGGAGATACATCTACTAATTTGATTAAATATCCCCTTTATCTTTATCTGATAATACAAATCGGAAGATCTTTCATCATGATGGGTCTATAATATTTGAGTTTACAATACAGACAAATTTTAATAGGAACAAAAAAAGAGGAGAGACGAAAAAGGAGTGCTTTTTATTTTCTTTATTTTTGTATTACCCCACCAAAGATCCTCTGCTCCAGATCTACACGCCTATGTCTGTACCTTTTTTTCTGCATTAGTATGCTCAGACGGCCTGATTAGCCTGTAAACATGATTTATTCATTACAAAAATTGGGGGAAATGTGTGCGAAGCGTGCACATTTTTGGTCTTTTATAGTAAAAATTGCCTGAAATTAGGTTCATATATTGTAAATCCGACATTTCGAACCAATTTTAAGTAATTTTGATATTAAAATTCAACATTTTTTATTGTTTGTGGGATAAAATGGGGTAGGGCTTGGGCTGAGGGGAGGTATTGAGTTTCCAAATTTATCAAGCACAAATTTCATATCAATAATACTATTCAACAATTCCCCATACTTTTAAGAAATACCAGTGGCATATCCAGGGGGGTGCAGGGGGGGGGGGGGGGGGGGGTTGCAGGGGGTTAGAGTCGTGTCGGTTGAGACTTCAACACTATCGGTCGAGATTGGTAGGGCCTATTGTCGGGCAGTTGCCCCACCTGACAAGAAAAAAATAGTAAAATAGTCGTAAAATCTGTACATAATAGTCTCCAAATGTATGCATCAGTGGGCTAAATAAAGGAAAATGTTATAGAGAAAACTGATGAAAAAAATTGGTCATTAGTTGCTGACGATTTTTTTTTTGTGACCGTGCAATTTTTTTACCTTATCTCCCACCCCCACTTACCTGAAATTCATGAGGTGACTGGAAAAAATGTGGGGCAACCTTTTACGAAAATGTCACTGCACTGTCGGTTCACTCTCATTTAATTCTAGTGCAATCTTGTGCAATGTCTTTATTTGCTAGAATACTCAAAAAAGTGTTATACCTTGATGTGTGTATCTTGATAAGGTCAAATGTGATTCTGAGTTTACTGTTTCCCGCCTGTGTCCAATTAATTATTTTGAATTTTATTTCTCCTTTAAAATAATTTTCAATCACTTTCAATTGCTACTTTTGATGTTGATCATATTAGATAATATGATGAAGTACGAGAAAGAAAATGATTGTATGTTTACTTGGGTATACAATTAATTATATTTGTAAAATAGTTAAAGGTAGATGTTCCGATTTTCAACGGCACAAGCTGCCGTGAAATGTGCCCATTGAGTTGTACACAAACTATATTGGTGGTTAACCACTTTTCGCGGTAATTCGATGTTATTTCACCGATTTCTTCATAATCATACTAATTTGGACCGTCAAATTTCAGTATGTTAATCGGACAAATATGATCTTTCATATGATATGAAAATCTCCATATGTTTGAGAAAAATCTGTTTCAAAATGTGATCGGTTCATCTACCTTTAAATGCAGAGTCCTTGATATATATCAGGGGTTGGTATTGGTTGTAAACACTTGTTTCAAAATATAAGAAGCAAAATATAATTTATAATTAATCACCTCATCCAATTTTTTAAACTTGAAACAGTAAACTCAGAATCTATTGGAATTGGCCTTGTCAAATAACATACTAGGATTGTTATGGGTGTTTCCATAATTTGACCCACCACTTCCCAACACATCACACTGACAACACCATTCTGACACATCATTTTGTGTGTGTAATTTGATGATAAAATTGCTTTTCATAATGATCTATTAAAGGTATATTAAGTGATCTTTTCCAGGAGACACCCTTAATATCTCAATTAAAATGCACATTATATTGCAACACTCTTATTTTTTGTGTTATCTCTATTGCCTGCATTGTGGCTCGATCAATATTAGAGTGAATATGAAATTTACAATTATTAGACTTGGGCATACTGGACGAAACTCATTAGTTTCTTACATATGCATCAATCGTAGGGTTTTTTCCTCAAGGCACTTTAAAGGCATATTATGTGATCTTTTCCAGAGAGCGCCCTCTATTCATTATTTTTTTTAGAAAAAGTAGATTTTCTTGCAGATTTACATTTCTGATCATACATCATACATAGGCCTACATTTCAAGTTACAGAGCGATACGATTCCTAATTACCTCAAAATCATGGTTTTAGAATGAATTTAGAGTGAAAATAATGAACTGTCGGATTATCTGACAGTTTATTTTCACTCTAAAATCATGATTTTGAAATAGTTAGGAATCGTATCGCCCTGTAACTTGGAATGTATGTACGATTTATGATCAGAAACGTAAATCTGCAAGAAAATCTTCTTTCAATTTTTTTTTTGATGTTGAGGGCGTTCCATGGAAAGATCACATAAATATACCTTTAAGTGGTCATCCATTGAAAACCATTGTTCACATCGAAAAACTTGAAAACAAAGCTTTTCAAATGGAAAAACAGGTTAAATCCAAGTTTATAATTGAAAAAAATATATATATTGAAAAAACGCCGGTTTATAGTATTAAACGGTGTTAAAAACCTGGGTTTTAGGGTGAACAAGTCTTGTGTTTGTACACAAAAGTCACACAAATCAATTTTTGTTAAAGAGCTTTACTGATGAACAAAATGTTCCAACTGATAAACCAAATTTTCCAACTGATAAACCAAATTTTCCAACTGATAAACCCATGTTTTTAGTGCAAACCTTTTTTTTTTAATTTAAAAAAAAGAGAGTTTGCTTCCAAAGTTGATTTGTTTGTTAATTACCCCTTGGATTAGATCTTCTTCTAGAATATGGTACATTATAAATTGATTAGGATTATTATGTTGACAAACTAATTTTTTCGCTCAAAAACAAGTTTTTCAACTGCAATTTTGAAGAAAAAAAACAATCATCGATTGCTCTCCAGTATTTAGGCTATAGGCCTAATTATCAAATGATGAAACACATTTTTACTAACGATCCATTATCTATTATTTGGATTCAAGGAAAGTGATGAAATTCATGATTATTTGGGAAATTAGTGCTTATGCGGAAAAAAACACATTTCTTGGAAATCGGTGGAAAATATTGTACGTTCAATTTGAAGGTGAAAAGAAGAAGAAATAAAAACCTGCCTGACCGTTGCCTTAACCTAAGACGGTGAAAAAACCCTGACCGACCCTTTTTTTTTAATTTTCAAAAATGTTTTGAAAATGTGTTCAAAAACTTAAGGAAAATGTTTGGGTTTATTTTAAAAATCAAACAAAACCAAATAAGGCCCCACTACCCTACATGAGAGTTCCATTTTGGGGGATAGGCCATTATTGCATTCATACGCATGCTTGACTTCCTCTGGACAGCGACGTTACTTAACAGGCACAGCACAGCACAGCTTCCATGCACTCGAATGTATCTTTTGTCTTTCAATGCTTGCGTGTATAAGCCAGTGACTCCAGTGGCGTAGCCAGAAGGGGGACCCCCAATATTGACTGCGGTGTCGGTTGAGACCTGACACTGTCGGTTCATTTAACAAGAGGAATCACATGATGGAATTATGATGGTCAAAATGTGTCCCAAAAATGGAATATTTGTTGGTAGAAGCTTGTTTTAAGCAGAAATGTACCTCAATCATAGCCAAAATAGATGCAAGTCAAAAAACTGCGCGCTACGCGTGCATTTCTTTCTTCACTAAATATTGTCCGTTCACTTTCATTTTTTGCCTCCTCAATATGAAAAACCTAGCTACGCCACTGAGCGACTCACCAGTTAGGCGTGGCAAGCACGTTATGTGCTGTAATTAAGAAGAATACGCAGCTATCTCACTGTCTCGTGATGGCAAATAGAGACTATCCACATTATTTTTAAAATTCAATAATTTAAAAAAGCTGACATGAAAAATTTATAATAATCATTTTCACAATAAGCATTTTATTTAAGCAAAGAGGTGCTAAGAATTTAATTAAAGGCATATTATGTGATCTTTTCCAGAGGGCGTCCTCTATTCATGATATTTTTTAGAAAGTAGATTTTCTTGCAGATTTACATTTCCGATCATAAATCATACATACATTCCAAGTTACAGAGCGATACGATTCCTAATTACCTCAAAATCATGGTTTTAGAGTGAATTTAGAGTGAAATTAAAAACTGTCGGGATTCCGACAGTTTATTTTCACTCTAAAACCATGATTTTGAAGTAATTAAGAATCGTATCGCCCTGTAACTTGGAATGTATGCATGATTTATGATCAGAAATGTAAATCTGCAAGAAAATCTGCTTTCTATTTTTTTTTTTGATGTTGAGGGCGTTCACTGGAAAGATCACATAATATACCTTCAACACCTGCCTTTAATGTAATGCATGTATATAAAACATGGACCTTTTAGTTTTAATGCGCCAAATTATTAAAGATTGCAATTCCCCAGAGAATGAGGTGCAATTCCCCAACATATTTTAAGGCCTCCTCTGGTTCTAATCAAGGAGTTAATATATTCAACATTTTCAACAAATAATTAATTAAACGGCAGACGGTGATTTCGATATACGGTCGAAAGAATGTGACCGCTCCCTACTCCCTAATGCAATCCTCACGCATGGAGGATAGGGACGCCGAACGGGAACATTATCTCTACCCGGATATCTCGGGGAGGAATGTGTTGTACTACAGCGTCAACCGCCGACCGACCAGACCGGCTCCGTAGCTCCCAATGGTGCTGTTTGATAACGCTCGTCTGGTACGGATGGAATACAACTAATTTTAAAAGCAGATACATTGTTCATGTATATTTGGGGAAAGAATGCTGGAATTAAGACAAATGTTAGCACTCAGCACCCGGGCTCGACCGGGGGCTCGGCACCTGGCCGTATTTTTGTGTCCGAAAAGCTTAATAATACCAACCAAGGCATATTAAAAGTCTTTGATAATACTATTGGAGACGGGATTGAAGATTACTGGGCCCAAAACCGGCCCGGGCATAACCTGGTTTTAGCAAAACATACATCCCTCTCAGAGATATCTTTATTATTATCTTTGATCAGTGACATGACATCCACTTCAAACTGTCCTCCCTTACAGAAGTTTGCAAGTCCTCCTCCGATCTCGGATGACAAATAAAAATCCGAGATTAAAATAGATGGGTGGGTGCACGGTATGCAAATGCATGCCTATAAAGTCGAACCATGCTTATACCATGCATCGCTAACTACCGAATCATGATATAAACTAATTTACAAATTTATAAATTAAACCGCTTGTAAACGATGCATGGAGGGTATCCATGCATCGCCTAAAGCGATGCATGCTACTTGACATGGGTGGTACTGTGGACTTCAAATTTCCCTCTTCCAATTGTATGTTTGTGCACTCAATTTAAAATAAATTAAAAAATTTGGTGGAGGGAAAATTTGAACATTTGAAAATTAATTTGAAGAAAATAAAGTGGACTTTTTCAGAATCCAGATTGACAAAATATCCTGTTGAAAGTTGAAATTCTGGATGGTTGACCACTAATTGATGGAGAATTGGACACATTCGTGGTTGATGTCATTGATGTCATACTCATTTCTTGTAGTATCACCTGCTCTTGACTACTGGTCAACAGGGCGGAGCCTTCCTCAACTAAGGCTAGTTGTTGTTGGTCGTTGAGGTTGATCGACTGAACAACATCAGCCGTGGCGTTGCTGGGGCCCGGAATATCCTCTGGCTTTGGACTAGGGATGCTTGTAGTAGTAGGGCTAGGCCGGGGGCTAGGCATTGCTCTTTCCTGTTTCATCTGCTTTGCTATAGCTGCCGACATGCGTTTTTTCTTGACATCGCTGGTTTGGACATAGTGCTTGAGACTTGATTCAGATTTGTGACCACTTACAGACATTATATCCCTTGAAGCAAAGCCTGCGGTGTCTAGCACGGTTACGCAAGTAGCACGGAGACTGTGGTTGGTGTACGGTTTCGACAATCCTGCTGACTCGGCTAGCACTTTCATCTTGTTGCCCAGTGTATATTTACCCACAGGGACAGCATCGTACCACAGTGATCCATCTCTGGCATCTTCCATCTTTCTTGGCTTCTGCCACAGGATGCCTGAAAGCTTAGGGTTAAGCTTGCTCACATATTCCAGATATGTTGTAACTGGACATCGTTCTGAGCCAGGTATTTCGTACATAACACCACTGTACGATTCGTCATCTCCTTCACGGCGTGATGTTGTCATCATGTCTCGACGGGAGATGTAGCTGAGCCCATCTTCATCTTCGTCCAGAAAGTAATCTCCAGGCGACATATCTCTCAGGTTCTCGCGTCCGCGATTTCCGAAATACAACATCAGATCAATAAATACCTTATTTTGTAGGCCTTTGGGTGTGTCTATGTTAAGATCAGCGCTTTGTTGTAGCTTATCCATGTCTCCTAGCGAGATTGCAGCTTTGTGTTTGACGCTGCCTTTGCCACATTTTTTCAACTTGACGAGCACGGCCTTCCACATTTTGTTACTCTGCGTGAACTCGGGTCCTTCAACATGTCAAAGTTCTGAAGCTGTAGGAAATACCTTTGTAATCCATAACGGATGGCTTGCAGGGACTTCTTTTGATAGAGATCACTATTCTTCTGACGAAGACAAGAGTAGAATCTCTTCAGAAAAATGTCGAGCTGATCTACCGCAACCGGTGCTTGCTCGCCGACTACTTTCTCAAACTCCTCAAATCGACGTACCGCGAATCTTATTGCCTTCTTCGTATTTTCGCTGTCTACGCCATTCAACAGCTCGTTAATGACATCTTCATCAAGTAATTCAAATCCTAATTGATCCATTCTATCTAGAAAAGTTACACAAAACTGTACTATAAATATGACAGTGCAACCGGGAACAGCAGACGACGCGTTTTGTTTACTTTCTCACGAAATGAAGGTAGGGATGGGCGTAGGTGTGGGGCGTGTGCGAGTCGGGGAAAAAGTGGGCGACTGCCAGGTCCAAAAGCTCCCATCAAAATGTACTATTGACCGCCAGGTCCAAAAGCTCCCATCAAAATGTACTATTGACCGCCAGGTCCAAAAGCTCCCATCAAAATGTACTATTGACCGCTTGACCCGTTATTTGGGTGAAGAGGTGAAACTATTTTATGTCACGTGATGCAGCTTCCACCAATAAAATGACAGGAATATTTTCATGCGTTATATAATAATCAATAATCAGTAATCCCAATTATTATCAAACTATGAATTGATACTCATGTAATATTCATCATACAATTCTATTTTAGCGGTTATTAGCATATAGAACAAAAGCAGCCTATAAAAACAAAAGCAGCCTATAGAAACGAAAATATATTACTTACAAGGCTATCTATATGAACATGAACCAGCGAAAATGTTGTTGCCCCGTTTGTTATTTGGCATTAATACCAGACAAGTGTACCATAGACCGCTGTTTGACTGGCGAAAAACCCTTCAGAAAAGGAATGAGGTGGCACACCTAACGCAAGTACACCAAAATTCATTAGGTGAAATTACTCCAAACCTTATTCTGCATTTCACCAAAATTGAAATTTCCCCGTTTTAATGAAATTTGCTTCGAAGGTTTGTGTTCAGATTGCGATGTCGGTCAAAATTCGGGAGCTTTGCAATTAATTTATACGGCGAAATTTTGCGACCGATTGAATTATCTAAAAATCCATTCTCTGAGATCCATATAAAATGAATAAAATCGGGATTCTTTATAAACAGGTCGTATCTAAAGTAATAAATGGGATTTCTGCGCCAAAGTGTCATTTTTTGATCTTTTCGAACACCACATACCCAAATGTAAATACACTAATTACCCTATTTTAGTACCAAATAGATGTTTTGCTCGCTTATTAACCTGTCATATTTTGTGTAACCACACTTTTGACTCATAATAAGAAACCGTAACAAAATTGCACTGTTAAAAATACTGTTTCGTTTCAACCACAAAGTCTTTGAAAACTCTTTTTTTGTGATACACTTGGGTGACACACTCATTCAAAAACTAGTTTTCACTCAGTGCTGGGGAAATACACAATAGGAAAAATTTACTAAAAAACAGGATTTGTGTTCCACTTTTTGCCAATGTCACGACATTGCTGCCCCGTTAACGAAATACACGTATTACATTTCGCGTGTAACCATTACGGCACGGGGCATAGAACATAGTAACACAACTATAATTTCC
The DNA here is from genome assembly GCA_035610835.1 of Ophiura sarsii. Lineage (NCBI taxonomy): Eukaryota > Metazoa > Echinodermata > Ophiuroidea > Amphilepidida > Ophiuridae > Ophiura > Ophiura sarsii. The sequence goes on from CM069445.1 coordinate 14,710,537, forward strand.
CTCCAAATTGCAAATTTCCCTGCTATCAGATTCAAATGTGCTTATTTTTTTCCCGGACCTGACATCACTTCCCAATCCCATCACAGGAAATGTAAATGAGAGGGAGCGCCCCAGTGATCCACCCACCCACACAATTTATTTTTTAATTAAAGATACGATGTAAATCCATATTGCAAATATTGTGATTATATTTTCAGAATAAGGAGCTGCTGCTTCAATGTTATAGCACTTCCAGAATAGTGAAACTTGGAATATAACAACCAACACACCTCGTTCACTGAATCCGCAACTAAGCCCAACTCAAAGTCCGAGGCATTAAGATTCTGAGCCTTGTCTTTATTTGTTAAATATTATTTCATAATGTCCTAGAATTTTATGTGCATGCATGTGGATTACATGAATTTAGGGTTAGACAATCTAATGTGCTGATGTGCAATGTATAAAGCACTGCTTGAATCATTGTAGAGCAGCAGTAGATCAGCATAATCTATGCGCATCAGAGAGGTGAGAATGCTGTATAAACAAAACAACATTTAAGCGTGTGCAACTTTTGCATCTCTAAAAGGGATTATTAATTTCAAAATATCAAATTTATTTATATCAGATAACTCTCAAGAGTATAAAATTAACAATCACTACAAATCAAATTATAAAATGCTTGTACTAACGGCTCTATCAGTGGATGTTCTCATGCTGTTTAGTGTATAAATCCATTTTGGATAATTTCAGGATGGATAGGCAGGGATGATAATTCATCACAGGTTGCAAGAATCTGTTTAGATTATTTTTGCGAGAATCTAGAAGCTGTGGATTCTCCTCTAATAAATGCTATAACCAGTGGCGGCACCAGCATCACATTTGTGTGGGGGTGTGTGTGTGTGGGGGGGGGGGGGGGGGGGGGGGGGGACAATTTTAGGGGGAAATGCGAGCGAAAATGTTGGCTTTTATTGTGAAACAATGCATAGCTTAGTTTGTTCTGAAAATTGACATTTCCTACCAATTTTAAGCTAATTTTCAGTAATTTTGACATTAAAATTCAACATTTTTGATTGTTTTGGGGATAAAATCAAATGGCGTGACCGAGTGCATTTGCCCCCCCCCCCCCCACCCCCACCCCCATTAGTCTCGTCACTGGTTAATACATTTCTTTCGAAAATAATCTTGGATTCTCGCAACTCAACTGGCGAGAATCTTTGCAAGAATGGATTTCCAGATACTACTCATTTGTTGTGAAATGGTGTTTCGTTAACAGTTTAGTTTAATACAATAATTCTCATGGTCATCAGGTCGCGTACAGCACCAGAGAGCTTGTGATGACATGGCGACATCTTCAGCAATTATTCATTACAATATACAAACTAATTAGCAAACATTCTGATAACACAACATTTCGGATAACACAAAACGGCTTTCAAGACCTGTGGACAATAGGAACCCATAATACAGACACGGTCAAGGTTTATGCGACCGACTTGAAAGGTATATATATATATGAATAATAACATAAACACACATCCCATTTGAAGAAACCAGACTATGGGATGATGACATCATCATTTACTTCACACAATTTAGTGCCATACTCGTTGGTTTTTTCCCGAAAATCAAATTTCCCACGGTTCTTGACTATAACCCTCAAAGTTCGAATTTTCCATGTCTGTAGGCTGGTAGTTATTGTCATATAGACTTGGACATCCACAAGTGTCTAATACATGTACCTGTATTAAGTAAAACAAAATGAAGATGAAGCAAATGGAAATAAGATACTGGGGTAATATTTAATTCAGCCAAAAATATTGCAAGGAATCAACTTAATTTGACTATTGAGCGTTAGCGGTGCCTCGTGAATGAATTTTTGTAAAGCCTTGTAGACAGTAGTAGTAAGTGTACCAACCTGGGCGCTACTGCGTCATGCAACATGCATGTACATCCTAGATAGACTATATACAAATTTTGCGTAAATAGTGTTGTTACACTTTATTCCGTCGTGTACTTGATTACAGTCTAGCATCGTTTCCATCAATGTATGTTGGATTCAACAGTCGCCCCCCCCCCCCCCCCCCCCCCCCCCCCCCCCCCAGACCTGATAATCATTGATGGGGTATGTAAATTATAAAAAGTCCGTATTCGCTTGTGAAGTACATGAATAAATTGTGGAGACATACTTGAATATTAACACTAAAATCAACAACATCACCCTTGAATTTCATGGTAGACTGGTAGTTTCAATTGTCTTCTGGACCAGTCATCCGCCAGTCTGTGGTACATATAAGCAAAAAATGAAGGTGAAGGTAAAACTGGGTTATTATTTCCCTACGGCTACAAATATTTCTGACAGCAGCTCTCTCGAATGGTTCCCGGTGTGCTGATGTTATGATCATTTAAACTTGACTGGTAGTGGTGAATGAATTTTGTAAAGTCTTGCAGCCTATATTTAATCTGAATCATGAAATACCAGGGGTATGCGACTCAACTTTTCGATATGAAAAGCTACTTTAAGTTTAACTTAGCTGAATATCAAATGTTAGGTGGCGCTGTGTGTGTGGTCTGCTTTAGGTATAGACTTATTGAAGTTTACACGGAATTGTTGGGAACATTTCCAAACAATTGTGCGGTTTTGGAAGTTGTGATAAAACGGGCGGTTTTTACAAGCCTGAAATATCTAATACTTCACGTTTCATTGTTTATTTTATGTATTTGAATTCATTTTCTCACTTTACACAGTACCATCATTGTTTGTGTCCTACGGATTTGATGCAAGTCTATCAATCCTTTTATTCCTGTTGCATCTCATAAAATGGTGCTGTTGCCTTTTTTAATTTATGCAAACTGGAACTGTTAAGCTACGTACGTCAGTATAGGACTTTCCTATCCAAAAATAATAGAATCCCTGGACATACATTGAAGGCCATACTCATCTACAAGTAGTAATCGATGAGAAGTGGGGCTTGTTTGTCCATTAAATGGACGGGTGTGCTATTATACACACAAAAAGTCTTAAAAACAAAAATCAAACAAAAATCCTCCTAGATAATTTCATTAATATTATGATAAATCTAGAACGACAACATTTGACAAAATATATTTTTAGTTAGGCCAAAAAAACAACAACGTTGTGTTGCCCTCAAGTGCCAACAATTTAAAATCGGGTCGGTCGGTCGGATTATTTTTTCTTCAATATTTTTTTTTCATTTTTTTTTCTTTTCATTTTTTTTTTTGGCTGAAAAAAAAAATGGTTTATGTCAAGACAAAATTGGTATAGGCCCATATGTCAATTTAACTAATGTTTCTAGTGTGACATTAGTCTTTTAGGCTTACTTATTCATTTCAAGCAAGAAATAGTTACATTTAGACAATTTTATTCAAATTTAAATCTAAAAAAAATTAAAAAATGCGACCCTAGTTTTTTACGATTTTAGGGTCGGTCGCTGAGGGCAACACAACTTTTTTGTTTTGGCCTTATTTTGACGAAACCTATAATGGGTCAAAACAGTGTTTTTTTATAATTTCTCCAAAATGGTCAATTTCATGTTCATGGTTGGATTCATTGAAAATGTATACTTTTATAGAGATTAAATGAATAATGAAGGAGTTACAGCTGTTTTACGGAGGCTATGCTGCGAGTTCATACCCCTCTTAATGCATCATATCACCTTCTTGAAGCAATTGAAGTGTATCAAGGGTATAATGGCAATGTCAAAGGTGTTTTTAATTATGTTATTCAGTTTCCGCGTTTAGGCGATTCCATTATGGTAGGTAAGCAGGTAACCCTGTATTTCGTTGACATGTTTGATGATTATTAAAACCAAACCATTACAATAGTTAGGAAGATGGGAATGAAAGAGAGAAGCGGTTAGCATTTTTACAAGTTTCTGGATATTAAGATATTCGGGATAATTCTTTAAAATATTCTAGGATTTAATCAAATGAGGCCTAAATGTCTTAAAAGAAATTGCAACATTTGAGCAGAATGCTAAATAGAACGTATTGCATATGTTGACTGGACCACCGGAAAGACTTGTCGAACACATTATACTGTCCACGTTGACAATTAAACCGATAGAATTGCATTGTGTTTCGTTTTCTTATACAAAATCATTATCTAAACATTTCTCTTTACCGGATAGAAAAGTCGACATGGCCGTTTATTGTTTACCAAAGTTCATGCAAACGACAAATCTTTGTTATAGAAAGCGGAATATATATAACAAAATCATTGTTGTAATCATTCGCATAATATTGACGAATACGCAATGAAGCCTGGCCGAAAATGGTGGAATTTTCCCAATACTATTTTGATACACGTTATCTTAGTGTTTGGATCAGATTTCATTTGATGCCACATTATATAAAAGGTATGTTGTAGAAGATTGTAAATTGTTACAATTTGTTGTAATTGTACAAATGATAACTTTCAATAAAATGCAGTTCCGAAAATGTGCACAATTTAGGTGCTTGGGGCAAAACACTCTAAGTACATTTTTTTTTTTTGGAGAAAAAAACACACAATTTGAAATCTATAATCCCTGTGTGAGGCAACGGTGCCATAAAAAGATACCACGGAATTGTAATCATCAAATCGTACATAAGTATTTTAGGTATTGAGTAAAGAATATCAATGTGTTTTTATCATGTGCAAAATAACAAAATATATCATCTAAATGTCACTTAACAAGTTTGTGGTCCAGACACTTGAAACAATACTTATGATTTACACAACTATTTGAAAGTTGAAAAATATTATTGATGGATGTAGATCGTTAAGTAACTTTTTTTTTAAACACGAAAATAGTCATTGCATTGTTGCTGAAGGAAGTGTAACAAGGTCGGTGGTTAAACAATGGACTACTCCTATTTCAGTATACATGGTATAGTATTCAATGAGAATAACATTTTCGAACTTATTTTCTTTTCTAACAGATATTTTTACAGTTTGTCATGAATAACATCATGAATATATCTACCATTGTCGTCATCTTGCTGTGGCTTCATATGGGATTCATGGCATCAACAACGTGGAGTTTAAACGCGAAATTATCGGCATACAACGTAGCTTCATTCTCTATACCAGACGAATTGAATCCGGATGGTGCCGACTGTGCTGTTTGTGAGCCGACATGGAACCATTTTGACATTCACAATGTGAAGGGAGATGTGTATGTTGGAGGTAGCAATATCCTTGTGCATCTTGGTCCTGATTTTACCGAGATTAATAGAGTCAATAATAGAGTAGAACAGTGTCCACCAGTAGATGGCGTCGAAGTCGATTTTAAAAATTGTAAGAATTTGAACAAACTTCTGATCATCTACTACGGCGGCAACAAGCTGATTACTTGCGGAAGTGAGAATGATGGCAAGTGTCAAATAAGGGAGCTTGGCGATATTCCCATTTCGATTGATAATGCGCAGAGCCTACAATCAAGGAAAATAATAGTTGGCACACTTGACGCAACTTATTACAAATATCCCTGTGCTCGCAATTGAGATCAGACTTGGGACATAGCACTGTTTAATAGAAAGCAAACGTCTCCCCCTTTCTTATATCCTTCCCCATCCCCCATCAATCAATGTTGGGGGACCTACCATGGCTTCTGATAATATGACTCGGATCAACATTGCCTCCGGGGAGAGGGGCGGGTTTTTTCCGTAATTAAGACAAAGTGTGCCAACCTTTTTTTCCTTGATTGTCTGAGTCATTTGCTAAAAAAATCATCTGTGTTAAGTCTTTTGGCTATAACATGAGATTAAACAAAGATTTCTTCACCAGATTTGGAGGACAGATAGGTTATAACACTGGTCACGTGTTCAAACAATATGCGTCAACGTTCTTTTAGGGACCGGTCACTTTTAAATACGGAGGTATATTTTTCACTTAAAATGGCAGTGAAACTTTAGACATGACCAGTTATTTAAATTCAGATGGATGCTCGACCTCATATATCATCAGCTAAACGTTGAGAAAACATATTCCTGTCATTTATATATATCTCAAGACCAGTATCTATATCTATATATCTTAATACCAGTGTCTATATAACTTAAAATATAGACCTAACATGAAATATGCCTGTTTTGTTTTGACAATAAATCAAAGTTGTCAAGCCATTACGCCCATTTATAAGAATGAGTACATCTGCACTCTTTCGGTACCAAAATCAAGGACATTATGATTATTCAAGAAATAGAAGACACAATGATAGTGCTGATTAAAAACAAATAATGCAAATCATGATTGTTAGAAAAAAGAAGCAACAAATAAATCATTATCGAATAGAAGCTTAGACAAGGATTCGAACCCGGGACAGCGGGGTGCAAATCTCATATGTTAACCACTACACCAACCGGGCGTGTGTGCATATTGTAACTGAATTATACGCTATCAATGCTCGTGTATTGTCATCGCAATGGATCATCGGTTCACCATAAGTATTCATCAAATGTGTCATTGTTACGAAATACAGAACTGATTTTTCAATGGATAAGGGATTAGAGGACAAATACCGTTCGTATAGACCCTTTTTAAGCAAAGATTAAGCACCGCATACCTACCTTTCAACGGTGTACCATTGCTGAAATAATATAAATCTATAGTCATATATGTTTATTTCAGCAGGGGTGAACCGTTGAAACATACCGAAGATGCGATTCATTTCTTCTAAAAGATAGCCTACGAGTTTCACATTGTCCACTAAACACTAATCCATTGAGAAAAAAAGTTTTGCATTTCATAATAATGAGAAATTTGATGAGTTGTAATGGTGTACCGTTGCAATGGTTCACCGCTGCAATATCAATGCACGTGTATTGATAGCGTATAATTCAATTACAACATGCACACACGCCCGCTTGGTGTAGTGGTTAACATATGAGACTTCCACGCCGCGGCCCCAGGTTCGAATCCTTGCCCAAGCTTCTATTTTTCTTCTTCTTGTGTGTGCCTCTAAGCTTATTTCTAAACGATCATAAAGTCCATTTTTTACATAATCGGCACGTTATCTTAGAGTTTTGTCTTCATGGCGCATTATTTGATATATGTGACTTTATTTATTTTCCATAATTTCATATTTCAATGCTAAGAACACAACGTGTCATCTTCTGAAGATAGTAATGTTAGCATGTACTATAACAATGACAAGGCCTATTATACACCTATAGTCGCACACAATTAACATACAGAGACAGCGTTAGTAAATAATGACCAGTCCCTAATACACAAAGTGACTTTTCGTTCTTCTATCTTTGTTTGTATTAGCCATTCTGTTTATGTGGCTTTATTTATTTTGTAAATAAATGTTATTATGATTATTTTCCATGATTATATATTTTAATGCTAGGAACATAACATGGCATCGTGTCATTAATTGCTATCTTCTGAAGATAGTAATGTTTGCATGAACTATAACAATTGCAAGGCCTATTATAGACCTATAGTGTCACACATTTAATATACAGAGACAGCTTTAGTAATTAATGGCCAGTCCCTAATACACTTTTGTCTGACTTTATATGCCGTCTATCAAATGTTGATTAGAAATCAATTAATACATATACGAACTATAATTGTTCTTCAACATTTTGTTTCACATCCATGAAAATAAATTGTAAAAATAACATGTTTTGACGTATATGTTGCCTAAGTATTGACTGACCAATCCCTAAATGACGTAATTGATACTTGTAACTTTTTGGGAATGTTGACAATATACCCTACAATAATCGTGCAAAACCTCATTAGCATTGGGCATTTGGTTCTAAAGTTATAGCCAAAAAACCGATCCCAGATGGTGAATTTAGGATTTCGCTCAGACAATCAAGGAAAATAATAGTTGGCACACTTGACGCAACTTATTACAAATATCCCTGTGCTCGCAATTGAGATCAGACTTGGGACATAGCACTGTTTAATAGAAAGCAAACGTCTCCCCCTTTCTTATATCCTTCCCCATCCCCCATCAATCAATGTTGGGGGACCTACCATGGCTTCTGATAATATGACTCGGATCAACATTGCCTCCGGGGAGAGGGGCGGGTTTTTTCCGTAATTAAGACAAAGTGTGCCAACCTTTTTTTCCTTGATTGTAGTAACGACAGGAAATATTACTACCGCTTACATTATAAGAGATGATAGTTTGTATATTGCCGCGACCCGTGATCCAAATCGTGAATCAGTACCACCTGTTCGACGATTCAGAATTTCTGAAACTGATCCATTGTTTGTTGACGAAGGGCGATTAGACTTTGACAACATTGCAAACACAATGAGACCATTCGTTATCCATTATGTGGATAAATTCATACATAATGCATTTACATATTTCGTAACATCACAGAGACACGATATTATTGAGAACGATCATCGTTTCTATTCAAAACTGAATCGAGTTTGTCATGACTCAAATTTCAATAGTTATTCAGAAATCACGATCGAATGCTTAGGAAATGACGGTGAATCTTACAACATAGTACGAGCTGCGCACGTAGGACAAGTCGGGTTTGATTTAGCTACATCAATAGGTATCAATCCTGGAGATGATATTCTCTATGCAGTTTTTGCTAAAAGCGTCAATGAAGAAGGTGACGAAGCGAGCAACCAATCTGCTATCTGTGTTTTCAAGCTGGATGAAATCGAGGAGGCTTTCATTAATGCCATAGTGGATTGCTTCATGGTGGACTCTGTAAATAAAATCAATTATTTGCAAGGCGGTGACTGTACAACTGCGGTGAGTTAACTTTGATAATTATAATAAAAATAATATTTGGTATTCTAGGGCTATACAATTAAAAGAATATTCTTAACAGTGTGTTTAAATTAATTTGGGATATTCTTGAGAAATTATTATTTAAAAGGAAAACATTTATAACTATATTTACGCAAATAAAGTTGTTCGCATTGATATATTTAGCTTTAATTCAGAAGAGTCAAATCAGTCTGACAACAATTATAAGTTATGATGAAATGAATTGAACTGTGTAGTGTACCCAGGTCCCATATGAGAAAGTACAGAGAATTTTGATGGATTTCATTTAAAACATGAAAGTAAAGGTATCAAAATGAAGCTAAATTTAAATCTCAAATATCTTATTTTTAAGATGAATAAAGAGATCACGTGTCAATATCTGTGAGAGATTAAAGACTAGTGACACTAGTGGATTGGTCTTTTGAGTGAATCCATTGACAAACAATTGAGAAGGTTTTTTTTTAAACGAAGACAATTTCCTACATTGAAGATTTGTTTAGCGAAGTCAAACTCGAGTTTTCCACCAGCAGTTGCCAGTTTGTATGCTCCGGTCGTGCCCACGTGTCGAGGCCACTGGTGGCACTATACTGTAATTCAAAAGTGTCAGGCCAATGATGATCAGCAGCCTATAGGCAGCATTGCCTGACAGGTTTAAAATTATTCCACTTTAATATAGCCTATGCTGTAATTTATATGTAATGATATGAAAAAGGCATTAATCAGATTTAATGAATATACTAGTGAATGAAATAGGATCTAATGATGCATTTAGAAATGTATATAAACCATTCTTCTCAAATGAAATACGTATACAATACTTCTTGCTCATTTACAGATATCGCCGTTAGAAAATGCTCAGACCTTTGCAGAATTACAAAAGTGCGATGCCTATAATTACGCTCACCCAAAAGGCAGCATTGCCAATGCTCTGACGTCATCAGCAATAGCTGAGTGGCAAGACACTCTACCAACGTCTATTATAACAACCACAGAGAGACATCACACAATAGCTGTCATTGGGACTGCAGATGGAACCCTAGTGAAGGTAATGTTTGGCCCTTTGCATTGCTTAACTTAAAGATTACTTTACCACATGATCCTTCGCCAATATTCACCATGATCCTTCGCCAAGGGCAAACATTATGATATAGTCCTAGCAAATCGTATTGTCAGAAGGAACACTCGTGAAGCTTATGTTCCTGACCTAATGTTTGGCCCTTTGTAATGTATTGCATTTGTTAAACATAAAGAATATTTCAGTCAATGTGTTGTCCTGATCCATCATTTTATCATTTTCACCATATATGATTCTTCGCTAAACATTGTTATAGTTCTCACATTTCAATTGCGAAAATTATTGACCTACATAATCCCAGTTACAAAAAACATGTGACTCAACATAAGTAAATGTGGCACAATGCGGCAGTAGCTTTTTTTGATAAGAGCACAATTGTGTTTTGATAAATCATATTTATGCTAGGTTCCATTTATAGAAATGTTATTGATATATGTTAAACCATTCATAAGCATTCATAATTGAAACAGGAACTTAATGACAAAAAACCCAAAACACATTCACGACAAAGTTGTTAAGCCCTCACATAATGCTTTTCATCAAAGTAGTACACGTTACCAGCTACATTAAAATTACAGCGATTGCGAGTGAACAAAATCAAACCTTTTGAGGAATTTATGACAGGTGTACTTCAAATATTCGTATTTTCTGTTGGATTGTATTCTATGCTGCAGCTTCATATACAGAGCAACAATGAATGGCGAGTCTACGAGACACTAACACTCGGCAGCCGTGTATTAAGAGATATGAACTTGGACGCAGAGAAACAACATGTCACTGTGCTTACCGAATTAGAGGTATCTGGTGCCAAGTAAAATGTTTTATATCTGATAATAATTATATAACAGTATAAGAGTATAGTGAACTTGTTGATTAGATGTCTTAAATTTATTTGAATCTGCTTTTATATATGTGTTACATTAGATTATGGCAATGTTCTTAACATTATGTTGTATCAGAATTGGTATCCGAAGTAAGATTTTATAGCACTTACGGCTATTTTAGGTGATGAGGCGTATTATGGGGAGTATCAGCACGGAAATTGCTTTCAAGTTCGAAGATTTGATAATTTCATCTTACCATGTATATTCGTTACTCCAAAACCAAATATCATTATAATACGACAGAATAATGTAAACACACCCCTCATTATTCATTATTTGATCTTTTACAAGAGGCGCCCTCTACCCATGATTTTTTAGAAGTAGATTCTCTTGCAGATTTACATGTCTGATCATAAATCATAAATATATTCTGAGTAACAGAGCGATACGATTCCTAATTACTTCAAAATCATGGTTTTTTAAGGGTTGAAAATAGATTGCCCGCTAGCATACAGTTTGTGTTCACTCTATGATTTTGAAGTAATTAGGAATCGTATCGCTCTGTAACTCAGAATATATTCATGATTTATGATCAAAAATGTAAATCTGCAAGCAAAACTATTTTTAAAAAAATCAAAGGATAGAGGGCGCCCCTTGGAAAAGATCGCATATTATGCCTTTAACTATTTAAAATAATGTGAGGTGTTTTAGGCGTTAAAAAGGAGGTGACATCCCAAATGAGTGGAACTTTCAACGTGTGTTTTACAGTTTTGGATACGTAATGGCTGACATCTTGTCATTAGCTTATTTTGATAACACCGTGTACAACACTTTCAACAATATCTAGCAGTTTAAGTACAAATTCCTTCAACATTGATCGATTGCGTATTATCAACTTTAGTAAACCCTTGCTAAAAATATAACTTTATTTCGTCCAATGATGTGTTTTCCTCAGATTTATAAGCTAGCGGTTGAGAATTGCAGCTACTTTCCCACCTGTGAAGAATGTATTGGATTCACCAACGTAGACGGGGACCCTTATTGTGGATGGTGTGCACTTGAAAGACGGTATGTGTAATAAGTGTTATCACGTCAAATTATTGATTGTGACGTTACATATTGTATTGTAACGTTACATATGCTCGCAGACACAAACAATTTGTATGGAAATTTAGAAGAAAAGATCCAAAAGTTTTAAAGGTTGGTCACCCATTTCTTGCATACAGGAAATGTTCTAATTGAAGGAACATCAACATAATGACAATTTGTTCCTCTGAAATGGTCATTTTAAACGTTAAAATCTAGCACATGCCAGAATCAAGCACGGAGTATCGTGTCATCAATATTCACCCTTATGGATCCAAATGTGTGACATGACTCGGGAACCGCCACTGCCATTGTAATTTATTTACTATATCGATTTATGTCAATAAAACCAATGATAAAACCAACGGGCGGCGAAGTCAATTAATCTTATCGTCTTGAGTGAACTCTCTTGGTCCACACCAGTGTTTCAATGGGTTCCGTGCAGCCACTTCCATGGTGTAGCGAATCTTACATTACAGTATTTATTCGACAATTATTACCGTGTCTGATGCAACCCAAACCTCTTAATTATTGTTTTTTAGATTACAATCATCAAAGATAGATTATAATAATTAATTCAATAATTAAGGTATTCAACCCACAAACACCAACATTAACTACATACATGTAACAATTGTCACTTACAAATAATGAGAAAAGTTCATCATGAAGTCAGTCTTTTCATTCATTCATTTCATTCATAAAAGGTTTATTAAAAACTGTTCTTGCAGCAAATACAAAGTAGCTGAATTACAACATATTACAATTTTACATAAACAAATATAATCATTAAAGGAAACAATATAATCTACTAAAATTAATTACATGAACCCAATCTTCACACTCACCGAATACCACTAAACAACCCAAACTCACCGAATACGACTAAACAACCCACACTCAAAAACATCCACACACACACATCCAACGCAACCCCCTACCATTCAGTCTACATTGTATTAAGTTTTTACTCAAATTGTTCTCCCACATTTGATATTACAAACAATCGACACATTGATGTGAGTTGAGAGGAAAACACGAAATTGATAAAAAAATAATTGTTCTATCTAATTGAGAAGTCGTTGTGTAACCTTTCTTGAATCACCCAAACATGTCTTTAATATCTTATTCCAGATGCACTCGCTACAACAACTGCGACGTACCCGATGAGTCTACTCGATGGTTATCCTATGATGAAACTCAATGTCAATTCATGAACAATGTTACCCATCGGTCAGCCTACCAATTACTGTTCCACAAGAGGTAGGGGGAGGGGGTTGGGGGCGTGCGGTCCCCCAAACGCAGCGGGATAAAACTAGGTTTACACTTGAATGTGTATGTTCAATCTAAAAATGTTCACACTTTAACAAAGAAGTAATTTTACTGATCTGAATACTGTTACTCATTTAGTAGCATAAATTTCAACATCTTTACCTCCCTTACAGAACATATTTCAATGCAAAGCTTTACCGGCCATATTTTGTTGCTAATAATAAATACATGAAAAATATTTCAATTTACTGTGTATCATTTTAACAGATCACAGTGACAGTTGATCAGCTTCCAGATCTACAAAGTGCTGAAAGTTATGAATGTGTCTTTGAACTCGATGACGTATCTGTGTCCAACATTGCTACTAAGTCTGGTAATGACCTGCGATGTATGACGCCTCAATCCGGACAGATACCACGGATACATGATGGTACAGGTGCGTTTCATCGTGTTAAGTATTCAAGTCACATTAAATGGTGTGATAAAGCCATTTTCCCTCGTTAAAAAACCACCCATTAGTTATCAAGTATTTTTCAAATTGTGAGATAGGCTTTTACGACGGGTATTCAAAATATAAGTTAAAAGTTTAACGGGTTCGCCGTCGGACGAGTTTTAATCTGTCAAGCTTTCGTCAGGATTAGCTCTGACTTCTTCAGGACCAAATACAGATCAGTGACCGCACTACTGTGCATTAGACTTTTGTAGTCTGTAGTAGACAAGGGGCAGTCTCTACGTTATTTCCATTGGTCAAGGGGCAGTCCTTTGGAGGTTCTATTAGAACCAAATTTATATATAGTAGGCAAGTGGCAACCTACGTGTTCAGTGGAAGCGGCAATCCAACAGACTGAACGGCTCTTTTCAGTGCCACCAATTCTTTCACAAGTAGGAAAGGGCACCTACTCTCAAATCATCGCGCAAGGGGCAGCCCAAATGATGATAACAAGAGAAGTGGCAATCTCTATGTTTTGTTTAATATTATAATAATATGGTCCTGAAGAAGTCAGAGCTAATCCTGACGAAAGCTTGACAGATTAAAACTCGTCCGACGGCGAACCCGTTAAACTTTTAACTTATATAATTTTTCAAGTGTATTTCTCAATTTTCAGATCACATTGTAGCGACTTTGTCCATCCGTTCAACGGAAACTGGTGTTAAATTTGTGAGCACAAACCATACCTTTTTCGAGTGCAGGAGTCATACAAGGTAAACTATGAGTCATATAAAGTTTTACTCTATGCGATATCTCTGTATTGAAGTACAGCGGAAATGGTCTAGCGATACCATACAAGAGCTACACATTTAGTGTCAAAACATAAAATATTCACAATTGTAAAAAAAAGGTGTTTTCTTTAAATAAGTTCATCTGGATTGTTTGTACACATTATATCGAAAAGACTCTCTGTACAAATCCAAAATAATAAGTGAAAGATATTACTCACTGTAAGCAATGAAGTTTATAGGATCAACTCGTCCTGCCTATGCCCTCTACGACGAGTAATAGAAGCTATAAATTCCAGTGACCAGGAATCGGAGTTGCCAGTTTGATTAAGCAACCAGTGTGGTAGTGAAACGTCATATATCAAAATGAATATTATCTCTTTTACTTCTTGGTTTGCACACAAAGAAATCTCAATATTATAACATAAACTATTTTGGTTTTAATTTGGGCTTAATTCCCATAGGTGTGTTGACTGTGTAGCTAGTGATTGGGATTGTGACTGGTGTACCTATGGCAATGTATGTACGCATGACACAGGAGGCATATGTCCGAGTGATGATGACAACACGCTTATTGCAGGCGTGAAGGTGGGTACGGGGTCACAGCCATAGCTTCATTATCATTACGTTTTCAAACTTTAGTTCAATGGGCAAATGATAACTATCGAGTATAACAAAAAAATAATTCCTTTAAATGAACACAACATTCTTTTAACATTATTCCTGTGGCATCAAAGATTGAGTCCATCACGCCGGGGTCCTTCGCAGTGCACTCAACTTGAAGACCATCCAGAAAATGTAATATTGGAAGTGGATGACAACATCGATATTAATATCATTGTCAATAATTTGCCTGATGTGAACCTTGTACCGGTAAGTATTTCTTGTTATTTTGTTTGTTAACATACAGTCTATGATTTTTCTTCGTTGTTGTACTACCCATACAATATTTTTAAAGAAGTGAGCTTCTATCAGAGGTTTGGGAAACGCCGCCACCAATAATTGTTGTGTAAAAACTCCTGTGTTATGTGTTTTAAATTCAGGCCAACAGCTATGAATGTATTCTCTACATCGAAGGCAAAGAACAAAGTACAGCAGCGGAGAGGATTGGAGATAACACGGTACGCTGTTATAATACACAGGTAAGAAAACGTGTAGAAATGCTGTTAACAAGGATATGTTTCCAAATGTAAGACTATAATATTACACAAAATGGTAACATTAACAATCATTTGAAATCGGTTTCCTGGGAATATGAGGGTTTGTGTAGAAACATATTGAATACTCAACTGGTTTGCAACGGCTGGCACACCGGGAATATAATCATGCTTTGATTTAACGATTTTACAGGTTACATATAAAGCTGATATCCAAGAGTTGACATCAAATCTTACTGTACATTGGACATGGGGAGGAAGTCAGAGAACAATTGATGATGAATTCGGATTTAAGGGTAGGTATTCTGAAATCCTGCTACGATACTCCATTATAGCAATTATAGATGGCGCTGTTAAAGGTGAAAGGCTCAGCTTAGAAGTGGGTTAACATAATGATATGATCAGACTGCAACAATATTTGCTAATATCTAAAATGTCTAAAATAGGTTGAAATAAAGTATACAATGATACGTTACTTTGTTTTACATATTATTGTTAATCGTAGCGCAATTCGTATTAACCATTTTTTTCTCTTTTTCTAGTGACGTTGTTTAAGTGTGCAGCGGGCAGTCCTGGCTGTAGCCGTTGTAAGTAGTATAGCCTGTAGCCAACCGACCAGGGTATCATAAATGTATGAGGATTTGCGGATGAGAGTTAAGGTCAAGGTTCAAGGTCAATTGTATTTCAATTATGGGTTCCAGGTCAACGATTTCATGTAGGTTCAAGATCAAAATGAATGAAACAAGGGAGTTCAAGGTTGACGATTTTTCATTTGGTTCATCTCATAACCATGACGAGTTGCTTCGATTTCGTATTCCATTGCGTCATTTGCAAATTCCGTTGCGTCGTTTGCGAATTTAGTGCATCGTTTGCGAATTGAAACGTCGTTTGCACATTTCATTGCGTCGTGTTCGCATTTCATTGCGTCGTCGGCACATGCCATTGCTATTTATTGAGCTGCTCATTCTTGCTCAATTTAGTTGCTCATTTAGCTGCACATTCTTGTCCTTTCTTTACCCTTCTTTCCCTTGTGATACCCATCTTCCTCTTCTGTTACCTTTTTTCATCTTTCCATCTCTTTATCCTTCTTGCCCTTCTGTTGCTCTTCTTCTCCTTCGAGAAGCTTTGATTTATTGTTTTTACAGGTTATATGCGACGCAGATATCCAAGAGCTGACATCAAATCCTACTTAATACTGGATGTGGAGAGGAAACCAGAGAATAATTGATCATGAATTCTGATTTAAAGATAGGGATTCTTAAACCCGCAACAATACTCCATCGTAGCAATAGATGGCGCTGTTAAAGATGAAAGGCTCAGCTTAGAAGTAGGTGAACAGAATAATATGATCAGACTGCAACAATATTTGCCTCCAATAAGTCTATGTCTAAAGGCTATAGGTTCATAAAAACAAGTATACAGTGATCCATAAATGTATCAATTAATAAATTGCCACAAAAGAGTATCAATTTGTTGTATATATTATTCTTATTCTTATGCGATTCATATTAACCTGGTTTCATTTTTTTAAATTTCCAGTGACGTCTTTTAAGCGTGCGGTCTTGATTAATTCGTTGTTCGAGTGGTGTCGTACAGTATGTACCCAATCGAGCAGGGTTTTGTAAGGTTTGTAAGATTGAGGGTTAAGGTCAAGGTTCAAGGTCAAAGCGAGGTTTTAACGAGAACGCCGTCTGATGGCCTTATTGATTGAGGTTTTGTTAGAAATACCTTAGATGAAGTCAGAGGCTCGATCAATTAATAGAGTCATCTGATGGATTCTAGTCATGAAAGCCTTTCTAGTAATTTGACATTGTTTCATTTAAAACGTTTTAAAATGACGTATATCCTTACTTGCATGGTATCGATTATCGATGTATCAGTTACCTCCAGATGCTTTGCCGTTATTAAAAGGGATAAACGTACAGGGTGAGTGAGAAAGAACGGACAATCGCAGTGTTATAGAGGCCAATAATTGGTTTTTAATCGATCCTTTTGATATCAAGTTACAATAATTGTTGGTAAAGTCCCCTATTTTAACGCCAATCCACGGATGATGGTCGAATTATCACGCCATTCTCCAATACCTTCGAACGACGCATGCTTTCTTATATCAGCCAAGATGCATCTTTGTATTTCTATTGCCATCCTATGGATTGTTTTAAAATACCGCGTTCTACTATATTAAATTGATGTCACTTCTTGACGTAACGGTCAAATTCAAAAATATACAGGTCGTTAATTTTCGTAGCGCTGTAAAGACAAAAGTATCCGTTACTTCTGGGTCACCCTTTATAAGCATCACCAATCTACAACTTGTACTCTGCGCGTCTAAAAAATACTTTTTTTCTAAAGATATTTTGTTTTTGTTTCTTTTAGGGAGAAAGGCGTAACATGGCGAGTTCTGATTCCGATGTTACGGTTTACATAGGTGACTAGAAATGTATAAATATCTGCCTCTGATTGACTGCACTGCCCGACAGTAACCAATCTTGAGAAACCACAAAATCTAGCGGTTTCCCGTTGACATGGTTGAGTGTTAATACTGAATGTACTTAATGTTGACTGTCGTTTGGTATTAACTTTTTCTAATTACGCTTTAATATCTGCTTAGGTCATTCTCAATATAATCCTACAGGCTGTTGAAGAAAAGTCAACGTTTACGACCAGCTGATCCAGGAGACGTCATCATGAAAATGACGTCATTAAACATCGTCGGGTAAACCAATCTGGCTCTGGATCAAGCACATCCACCAAGGAAGACGACAGATCGGATCGTCGAAAACTTTCCTTCGGCGTTTTTGTTTTCAAGATGAATCTGTACAAAGAGGAAATGCTAAACTCAAAACTAATACCTATGGCTCATGCGTATAAGTGATTTGTACCAAATACTTATTCGATAGTGTCAAAAATAACATTTCAATCACCATGCGCACAATCAACCATAACATTTGAACTGTGGCAATTGCAAACAAATGCTGTATTCTTATATAAATTGGTGTAGTTCGATTTTCATTGAAGCTTGTACGTATAGAGATGCGAAACATTATTGTGGCTAGTATCGTATAATTCTTATGAACCAAGCGTACTTAGTAAGTTGTGCAGTGCGGCCTAAATTGTCACCTTAGATTTATAAGTTTATGACATCTTTGCCATATTGAGAGTGTAGCCGTTTCAAGTTCACGATTCGAAAAAAACGTGTTCAAGTTAACATAATGTAGATTTCAAAGATAACATTATCTACAAAAAAATCCCTGATATGTTAGGTACGTAAGTAAGGGGATGAACTATGAAGAGTTTAAATGTGATGCAGCACATCAACTTTGCAGATGAAATCAGTTTTGAGTTTATTAAGTGTGTTCTCAGAGCATTTCCTCAAATTAAAATAACACAACATTTTATCAAAATTGATCAAGGCATTCAGATTTTACGTTAGATTTTGTGTTATATCTTTTATTGTATTATTTTAATTTTTATCTTTGCAGAGGGGAATTCAGAAAGTCTTTTTGGCCACGCTTAGTCGTGAAGCTGGTGTCAAAAAGAATGTCGCTGTAAAGTGTTAATAAAATGAGTATGCTAATCTTTTAAGGCCCTGTCACACCATAACGTATCGCCTCAACGTATGCCAACGTATGCGAAATATCGAAAAATACGTTAGTGTACGTTGGCGTACGCTGATATAAGTTAGGGGTACGTTGGGGATACGTCGTTTACGTTAAGAGCACGCTGTGATACGCTGTGACAATTTGGACCACGAAAAAAATATTGAGCATGCTCAAAATTTCTCGACGTACTCAACGTGTGCTTAATACGTTATGCATAAGTTCCCGGTAAGTTTGTGGTACGTTAAATATACGTTGACATACGCTGACATACGTTAGTGGTACGTTACTTTATCAACGTATACCAACTTACGAGTAACGTATCACTAACTTATAACATACTTATGACAGCGTATCACAGCGTATGCGAGCGTATGACTAATGTATGCTTAACGTATACTTAACGTATTCGTAGCGTATGTCTGCCGTGTTCGACGTATCGTCAGCGTATCCTCGACGTACAACGAACACGTGGCTTAATATGCCGCTGTAGCACGTATAAATACCGCGCCGATCTCACATTACATCATTCCCGCCGATGTCATCAAGCAGTTAACATGCCTCCCAAGAGGAAGCAAGCAATCAGGGGCCGAGGCCGAGGAGGAGGAAAAAGCAAGAAGGCCAAGACAGACCATGAAGAAGTGAGGATTAGATACTCAAGGGACCCATTTATATACTCAAACCCTCCATAAGTTCCCAAAACGCCGAATGCGCGCTAGCTGTACGGTAGCCCTGTCACACCATGGCGTATCGCCTGAACGTATAACAACGTATGCGAAATATCGAAAAATACGTTGGCGTACGTTGGTGTACGCTGATACAAGTTAGGGGTAAGTTTGGGATACGTCGTATACGTTAAGAGCACGCTGTGATACGTTGTGAAAATTTGGAACACGTCGAGCCCGCGAAAAATTATTGAGCATGTTCAAAATTTCTCGACGTACTCAACGTGTGCTTAACTTACGTTCTGCATAAGTTCCCGATAGGTTCGTGGAACGTTAGGCATACGTTTACAAACGCTGACATACGTTAGACATACGCTGACATACGTTAGAGGTACGTTAATCGTCTTAAGTTATAGGTTGGACATATAGATTTACCCTTCTAGATATTTTAATAGTTATCATCTAGGCTGCGTTTACTTGAACTGGCAACACTTGTCCCGCCGTGTACGGAACTCAATTTCTGCAACGGCATAAGTCACGTGTTCGTTGTACGCCGAGGATACGCTGAGGATACGTCGAGCACGGCAGACATACGCTACGAATACGTTGGTCATACGCTCGCCGATCGTAAACGCTGTGATACGCTGTCATAAGTTTGTTATAGGTTAGTAATACGCTATCATCACGTTAGTCATACGCTATGTATGCGTTTAATACGCTATGGATACGTTCCATCACCGATGTTGACGCAATTCGTTGGGAAGTTGGACGTTCTTGGACGTTCTCGGACTCTGACAATTTTCGAGCTATTTTTTGAATACGTCGGCATACGTTCAGGCCACGTTCAGGCCATACGCTATGGTGTGACAGGGCCTTTAAATAGAAATGAGGATCAGCGTTTTGTCATTGAGTGGTAAGGTATACTGTGCACTCTGAATCATTCAGGCATGTGTTGGTGTATAAGGTTTCACACACATTATAACTGCCTAGCACATACAAACACAATGACATCCCACAGGAAACTGCTACAACTTGTTTACGTTAGGTGTAAAACTTTACTTTACAACATTATAACTTTGAAATCAATTTTCATGAATGATGTTTCAAAACACGTGGAAGATGCTCGCTTAAAGGTTTATTAAATGATGTCTTGAAGGCTGCGCCCTCAATTTTGATGCAAACTGGGATGTGTAAATGTTTACAATTGTATTACATGTATGAACTTACAGTAGGAAGGATTTCGAAAAATCAACCCTCTTTGCACAAGAAAACATTAATCCAAATATTCAGATGTAGAGGGGAATTCAGAAACATTTCTGTTCTCCCGTCATTAAAAATGCTCTATTTATTATCATTCTATTTTTGTGTCAAGGGTCCCCATTATATAAGCCCGTCTATCAGGGTTTCCACTGGGGTTCCTAGCCTCGATTCCATATTGTATTATAATTTCTTTGTATTACTTTTGCTGAATAAATTGAATTGATCTACGACTAGTATAGTTGGGGAGCACAGGGGTTTTCCGGTCACGGTCTAGGCTGACACAGGGAGCTATATACTAAATGTTCTTTGAGGTTGGTAGAATTAAAGTTGACATCCTTGCCAACTTGGGTAGATTGGGTAGTTGGATGACCTTGACCTTGATTTAGGGTAGCAGATCACATGTATTTCAATGTGTTTCAAAACCATATGTGCTCCTCTAGCTCTATAAACAATCACAATATACATATGCTGGGTATAAAATGGTATAAAGGCTGTTTTCGTGATTTCGTGAGTGGCAACAGCAAAAATGACCATTATTGATGTTCACCTTGAATCAGATTTTCGTATATATAAAGGGCAAATGCGAACGACAGCCCAACAGACATTAACAAGGTTAATGAACAGAATGATTTGAAATCAAACTGGTAACTCTCTACAATCTCTGAAAGGCCAGTCAATTGGATTTAAATATTTCATATTTATAAAAAAAAACCTTAACAAAAACCGCATTCCGCATTAGGTTTTGAAAAACTGAAGAGCTTTGAGACAATTTTTTTTTTTTAATATAGCCTAATACAAGAAGAAGAAAAATTGGCAGGGGTTAAAAAGGCCAATGAAAATGACATAAGAATAAGATAAAAGCCCAGACAAAGAGAACCACGTCAAAATATAAATGAAAGAAAAAATAATATCTGAAGGTCATGGACATCACGAGAACCTTCACAATAAACATGGGAACTAAATCTACCAGGATCTGTCTGTCGTCCCCTGTTGGGGCGTGGCCGTATCACCAGCCCAGCTGGCTATGCTTTACTTGACCATCCACCATCTCCCCCACCAAGCATTAACCTACACTTGAACCATGACCACCATGCTAATGTAACAGGCAGGTGTTGAAAGGACTTGAATGAAGGGTGTCATGAATGAGTATGTAGGCTATGCCAAGTTAAGAGTTGAAGAGAAGGTGTTTGTGCACGCGGCACTTGAAAGCCTGGATTCCTACCTCTTTAGTTGCCAACAACGTCGTCTGGAAGACTGTTCCATAAGGGAATGGCTGTGTGAAGGAAGCTTATATGTCTACGCAGCGAGTTTTTGCAGTCGGTAGTCACTGTGAAAGAGCATGAATTGGCATCGATGCACTCGATCGGGTAGCACGACGTTGAACATAATATGGTGTCAGAAGCAACGCTGCCAAATCCCTTGGGCAGTGGTTGGTGGGCATTTCGTACAAGACCGTAGCTGCTGCGACCTGTCACTTGAAAAGCAGACTGGTGATGTTGAGCTGTGACAGTGCAGTAGCTTCGTGAGCTCCAATGATTTTAAGTGCCTTCTTTTGGATGTTGTCAAGCTGGCTTAGGATAGTAGGTTATGCGCTCGCCCAGCTTAGTGAAGCATAGCCTACTCCATAACCTTGCGGAGAGCGCCTAGCTTTTGGCCAGCCTTAGTTGTGATAGCTAAGATGTGTTTTGACCAAGTCAGCTTGTTGTCAACACCAAGGATCTCAAGTTCTTCTGCAGATAGTAGTTTGTAGTCTCCAAAGTAGATATTGGTACAGATTGATTGATTTTGAATTAGCTAACATAAAGCACCTGGTCAGAGAGGTTTTGTACTTCACGACTGGATACTTACACCTATTTTCTACGCAATTGATAATACGGATGCCACATATGCCTGGAACAGGCGATGATCATGAAAAACGTTGACCATCTAAATGTACTTTCTTTACTTGGATTGACCTTTTGACCTATATGGTAATCCTCTGGTTGTGCTGCCGTTTATGAAAATGTTGACCTGAGATCATTACTGCTTGAGGAAAATACAGTGATTTTAAGTTATTTTTTTCCTTTGAATAGTAAACATAACACAAAACAGCAGACTCTGAATAATAAAAATATGACGGCACATCAATCATTTAAAACAAATTTATCTCCTGATGTGTATTGATGATTTAATATGCCACAAGAAGATATAACCATTTAACTAATTTTAATTCGTGTAATCACTTAAATGTCGCTTTAGATTACGGTTGCCAAATTCCACAGGGTTGCTATTTCAAAGGCTTCCTGCGAAGGAAACACGTCGGATCAGGCTATATGCTGGAACAAGCAATCGCATCGTATATAGAATAGAAAAAAGAATAATATCATTAATGTTAATATCCATGTTGTTTTAAGTTTAGAGATGTGATTATTCAAACTTATACAGACCTGATTAGTTACTGGTCCTTATCCACCGCATGGGAGCGGGGGAGCAGATTTTAAGTTACTATTCACCGTGCAAATATTTCCTGCTGATCAAAACGAAAGTGAGGTATTATAACAAGACAACTGTACTCCTGTAACGGTGACACTTAGAGGGGGGGGGGGGGGGGGGGGGGGGGGGGGGGGGGGGGGGGGGGGGGGGTACCGCGCCATTTTGCGATATTTTGCGAAAACGATCGTGGTTATCACGTGATACGTATAGATGAAAAAAACAATTTAACTGTTTTAACGAAATGCACTATGGGATTGTTAAAATCAAAGAGGTCGCAAACTTGCTTAAAAATGTATGTTAGCCTAGCTAGCTATAACAAGCTAAAAGTGACATCTCTGAATTAGATATGGCAAGATATAGGAGACGCTAAAAAAAAGCGGATTTTTTTTTGTTTTGAAGCCATACCTCATACCTTTTTAGTTCATACCTACCACAATTTTCGTAACATTTCTGAAAATAAAGAAATACAAGAGAACTCTGACGGTAGAGGGCAATATATTGACAAACAAAGAAATACATTGCAAATTTCAAAAATAAAGAAATACATAAGCTCTTATATTTTTCAAAGGGTAGGTTTTGATTCATACCTACCACGATTTTCATACCATTTCTCAAAATAAAGAAATACAAAAGAACTCTGACGGTAGAGGGCGATGTATTGAAACACAAAGAAATACATTGCAAATTTCAAAAATAAAGCAATACATAAGCTCCGATTTTTTTTCAAAAGGTAGGTTTGACTCATTACAATTCTGAAAAAATAGAAAAATACATAAGCTCTGATTTTGTTTCAATGGTAGCTTTTGATTCATACCTACCACATTTTTCATACCATTTCTCAAAATAAAGAAATACATTACAATTCTGAAAAAATAAAGAAATACATAAGCTCCGATTTTTATTTCAATGGTAAGTGCAATGTCATTGCAATGACAGTGTCCATTCTATTTCGAACTGTACTGTACCTCAATTTTCATACCATTTCTGAAAATAAAGAAATACATTACAATTCTGAAAAAAATAAAGAAATACACAAGCTCTTATTTTTTTCAAAAGGTAGGTTTTGATTCATACCTACCACGATTTTCATACCATTTCTCAAAATAAAGAAATACAAAAGAACTCTGACGGTAGAGGGCGATGTATTGAAACACAAAGAAATACATTGCAAATTTCAAAAATAAAGCAATACATAAGCTCCGATTTTTTTTCAAAAGGTAGGTTTTGACTCATTACAATTCTGAAAAAATAGAAAAATACATAAGCTCTGATTTTGTTTCAATGGTAGCTTTTGATTCATACCTACCACATTTTTCATACCATTTCTCAAAATAAAGAAATACATTACAATTCTGAAAAAATAAAGAAATACATAAGCTCCGATTTTTTTTTCAATGGTAAGTGCAATGTCATTGCAATGACAGTGTCCATTCTATTTCGAGCTGTACTGTACCTCCATTTTCATACCATTTCTGAAAATAAATAAATACATTACACTTCTGGAAAAAAATAAAGAAATACACAAGCTCTTATTTTTTTCAAAAGGTAGGTTTTGATTCATACCTACCACGATTTTCATACCATTTCTCAAAATAGAGAAATACATTACAATTCTGAAAAAATAAAGAAATACATAAGCTCCGATTTTTTTTTCAATGGTAGGTTTTGATTCATACCTACCACAATTTCATACAATTTCTCAAAATAAAGAAATACATTACAATTCTGAAAAAATAAAGAAATACATAAGCTCCGATTTTTTTTCAATTGTAGGTTTTGTTTCATACCTACCACAATTTCATACCATTTCTCAAAATAAAGAAATACATTACAATTCTGAAAAAATAAAGAAATACATAAGCTCCGATTTTTTTCCAATGGTAGGTTTTGATTCATACCTACCTCAATTTTCATACCATTTCTGAAAATAAAGAAATACATTACAATTCTGAAAAAATAAAGAAATACGCAAGCTCTTATTTTTTTCAAAAGGTAGGTTTTGATTCATACCTACCACAATTTCATACCATTTCTCAAAATAAAGAAATACATTACAATTCTGAAAAAATAAAGAAATACATAAGCTCCGATTTTTTTTTCAATGGTAGGTTTTGATTCATACCTACCACAATTTCATACCAATTCTCAAAATAAAGAAATACATTACAATTCTGAAAAAATAAAGAAATACACAAGCTCTCATTTTTTTCAAAAGGTAGGTTTTGATTCATACCTACCACGATTTTCATACCATTTCTCAAAATAAAGAAATACATTACAATTCTGAAGAAAAAAAAGAAATACACAAGCTCTTATTTTTTTTCAAAAGGTAGGTTTTGATTCATACCTACCACGATTTTCATACCATTTCTCAAAATAAAGAAATACATTACAATTCTGAAAAAATAAATAAATACATAAGCTCCGATTTTTTTTCAATGGTAGGTTTTGTTTCATACCTACCTCAATTTCATACCATTTCTCAAAATAAAGAAATACATTACAATTCTGAAAAAATAAAGAAATACATAAGCTCCGATTTTTTTTCAATTGTAGGTTTTGTTTCATACCAACCATAATTTCATACCATTTCTCAAAATAAAGAAATACATTGCAATTCTGAAAAAATAGAGAAATACATAAGCTCCGTTTTTTTCAATGGTAGGTTTTGTTTCATACCTACCTCAATTTCATACCATTTCTCAAAATAAAGAAATACATTACAATTCTGAAAAAATAAAGAAATACATAAGCTCCGATTTTTTTTCAATGGTAGGTTTTGTTTCATACCTACCACAATTTCATACCATATCTCAAAATAAAGAAATACATTACAATTCTGAAAAAATAAAGAAATACATAAGCTCCGATTTTTTTTCAATGGTAGGTTTTGTTTCATACCTAACACAATTTCATACCATTTCTCAAAATAAAGAAATACATTACAATTCTGAAAAAATAAAGAAATACACAAGCTCTTATTTTTTTCAAAAGGTAGGTTTTGATTCATACCTACCACGATTTTCATACCATTTCTCAAAATAAAGAAATACATTACAATTCTGAAAAAATAAAGAAATACATAAGCTCCGATTTTTTTTCTATGGTAGGTTTTGTTTCATACCTACCACAATTTCATACCATTTCTCAAAATAAAGAAATACATTACAATTCTGAACAAATAAAGAAATACACAAGCTCTTATTTTTTTCAAAAGGTAGGTTTTGATTCATACCTACCACGATTTTCATACCATATCTTGCCATAGTTGTAAAGTTGGGTGTGTTTATTGCGTTTTTAGAAATATTGACACGATAACTTTCCATGAAAATGTCGACGTGCTGTGTCTACACTCTGACTACGAGCTGTGTGTACATTCAATTCTCAATTCAAAATACACATCGAAGAGCATGTTGTATGTATGATACGGTACACGATACATTTCATAGATATTTGAGGCTTTTGATGATATTGGTGTCCTTAGGAGGGATATAATATATAGTAAAATTAATGTATTGTAACTGTAAACTTGTTAAATGGCCAACAAAGGTGTTTATCCGGTGTTTATCGTCAAATAATATAGGGAGGTTGTATGGTCGGCCACATTGAGTAAAAATCACTAATCGACAGAAGACGGTCTACCTCATTGATTGAGTGTTGCTTTGATGACAAACCAATGGGTTCAGTGTTAAAGGTATGACCCGATCACTTTTTTGGTGCTATGAAATTTTTTTCACATCAAGATATTTTGGTATCAGAAGAATCCCCATATGTTTCTCATTATGTCTGTAAAATATTAGGGGCCAGAAATGTTTCATTTGGAAATTATAGGCTAAAATGTGGTGAATTACTGCCAAAGGTGGTTAACCACCAACCAGTCTGTGTACTACTCAATGGGCACATGTCTTTTGACCTTGCGCTTCTAAAAATAAAACCATTGGAGTTATGCAACTCAAACTTTGGAATGCATCAATTTAAAGGATGACCTTTCATGTAAAATAGAAAATATCAAGTTGAAAATCGGGTCAGGAATCGGAACATTTACTTTTAACATTGCTTGTTTATATTGTTCAGTTATCTTGGAACAAAATGTAAGAGTATTTTGAATATCAGAGGGTTACATAAATAAGTTTCAGAAGTCAAGAATGGTCTCTATTCCCGAATGACGAATTGGCTTGTGGTACAATTATAACTTTCCCCAATCAACTGATTATCTTTATAAGTGTTTTAAATATATCGTTTCCACGATGTAGGAGTTAATTTGGGCGGGCACTCACATTATATACTAATTGTCGATGGGATGTGCGTTGTATAATACTTCTCACGCCTCTGTTCAGATCCGTAGGTTCTACTTTCACACCTTGTCTGCGACCCTTGAGCCTCAAACGTCGAGTTTTGAGTTCAATTTCAAATGTTTTATTTTGCCTATCGTTGTGATAAATTAAAACTCGTCTAAAATTAAGGGGGGGGGGGCGGTTGTTTTGCGTCGTCAATTTCACAAGAATCGAGCGAAAACTCCATTTTGATCAATTTGGTAAAATATAATTTCATCGGCGCAGCACACCCCGTTGAACAATTGATCAATGTTTTGGTTCGCTATCCTTTATTTGAAATAGGGTTCCCTACTCCCTATATTATTCGTGTCATTAGTTATGAATATCCCTAATATGAAATACTGAATAACGAGCCTTGTGGCCTAAACGGGTTATTCCTTAAGGGAGAGATTCCTATTTGGAGGAGG
Source organism: Ophiura sarsii (assembly GCA_035610835.1). Classification (NCBI taxonomy): domain Eukaryota; kingdom Metazoa; phylum Echinodermata; class Ophiuroidea; order Amphilepidida; family Ophiuridae; genus Ophiura; species Ophiura sarsii. The sequence continues at coordinate 14,738,644 of CM069445.1, forward strand.
GGGGCATATCGTTCAGATGGTAAAACGGGCAAATTAAAATAGTTTCAAATTGTTTTTAGCTTTTGGGAAGTAGTTTAAATGTTACCTTTTATCCATGATTATTTATAATAGTATAGAGACAGGCCTACGTATGATCAGAAACATCCAAACTCGTTGGGTGAGGGGCAAATCAAATTACTGATAATTGTAACCGTGTCGGAACCCCGGTGGTTTCAGTCAACATTGACTTTGGGTACGCATGATCGTTCCAAAATCACGGAAAGGGGGGTGGGGTTCTGACATTTATGTCCGCGATTTTCCCAAATCAGGGGTGTTTTCTAAAGCTTTATGTCAGCGATTCCCAAAACTAAGGGGTCATTTTGGATACTATTTCAGCGATATCAAAAATAAGGGGTGCTTTTTTGGAGAGGCTATGTCCACCAAGAAGAAATTAAAATAAATGAGCATTGTGTCATATCAAATTGTCCCGAGACAATACCCCGTGAAAAAAGGGTATTTTGAACCAGATGTGTCCTTGTTTTTGCGCAAATAGGGGGGACTATGTACAAAATGTTCTTGAAATGGTGAAAAATGGGGGCTATTTTCAGTCATGTCAGTTAAAATGTCCGCGTTTTTGTGAAAAAGGAGGTCAAGACACTGGAACGATCATGTGTTACCCCTCTGAATACGAAGAGAGAACACCGGGTACCAGGGTACGTATAATGAAAGTAAATTTTATTCACTGACAACTCAAACAAGAGAACAGATCTTTTAATATTGGGTCATTCAATATTCTTAATGAGTCCTTTTATTATTTTTCAATTTAACTATCAATTGAAAATTCCGGAAAATGAATCTGTGGTTCTTTTATTAATTTAAACTAATTTCATATACTCAACTTGGTTTATGTTGGAAACTATCTTACGGATACCTTTTAATCAAAATGATATATAATTTGCAGGAATTTCGTCTTTGCTGCTGTCTTAAGTCTAAAAAGAAACGATAATGTTGTCTATAATTTCAACAAATTTCGACTGCCATTTGGATTATTTGGACATAGTTAAAGATGTTCATTGATTGCTAATAAGTTCTGTTTGTACGACATTTCAGAGAAATGCCCTAGAAATACCCTTCCTTTTCATTTTGGTGCCAGGTGACTATTTTAAAGAAACGCATATACTCATATTGATGCTATTGTAAACGTTGATGTGTGAAACATAGTTTAGTTTTGTAATTGCAGGCAGAGAAATGAAATACATCAATATCAACCGGCTTCAAAGCAAATAACGTGCAATTATTATGTCAATTGAAATCTGACAACTTGCAATACAGTATTCTAATTTTACAAAATCATTATATGCTATAGTTTGCGTTGGGCTTACATTCCGACACAAGGAAGTAATCATACTAAACTGCTCACAAAAAGTATCGTAACACTTAGAAATGATCCAATATATAACGGCTCGAAAGGGTATGCATTAATCGAAGCAAATAACCAAGTGCATAATTTTGTTCTGCGTATTTTGACAGCTCAATCGTTGAGATACGATGTTGCGGAGCGGAGTTATTGTCATTTCAATGATCGTGGGTCCAGTTTCCAAGGTGACACTCATCCCTATTGAAAATCACGAATCTGATCATTCTAAACAGTAATGCAAACTTCTTTCTATAGGGTGATTGTCACTTTTGAAACTGGACCCACGACCATTGAAATGACAATAACTCCGCTCTGCAACATCGTATCTCATCGATCGAGGTGTCAAAATACGCAGAACAAAATTATGCACTTGGTTATTTGCTTCGATTAATGCATACCCTTTCGAGCCGTTATATATTGGATCATTTCTAAGTGTTACGATACTTTTTGTGAGCAGTTTACAAAGTATCACGATGCATATAGAAGATATTTGCAGAACATGTGAATCCTATTTGATATCCTTTGATTGATGATGATGCAGCGTTGCCGGGCTAAAGGTTAGATTTTACGGTGTTTAAGTAATGTCATACTTAGCATTTTTCATAATTTTTATTAGATTTTTACCTTGCACATTTTCATTTTTTTTCTCTAAAATAGTGCGATAATGGTTTGTCGATTGAACCATGTATGAAATGTACATGTATAAGGCCCTATGTCAAATTGCGAACAGAAAATAACCTAACTTTACCATTTCTCAACAACGGATTTAACGTCAACTTTTTATTGACATGACATATAACTAATTTTGTTAACATACATGGTTGCTATTATCTGTGTGTGATAAATTCCCATTGAAGTGCTCAGACAATAAGTGTCGAATAGATGACAGATATCCATATATTTAAAATTAAGTTTTTAATACGTTCTCTTATGCACAAAACACACACCTAATTAATATCAAATTAAATCAAATCAAATTTATTTGTATGTACATGTTATCAACACTGTAAAGATTTGCAGTTGCTTCTAAAAATTAAAATCGCCTCATCAACATGAAAATGTATTTTAAATTATACACTATACTTGAACAATGTTGTATTATGAAACATTTATTTATTGTTGTTAAAAGGATAAACTCAAAATAAAACAATACTGTGAACTAATAATAACTGTTTGTTTTAATATACCATATTGCCTTTAGCGAAGATAAAGCCTGTACATTAGATAGGGCTATTTATTTTCATTTAAAACACACTCTATAATATCCAGTCTATCAGAAATAACTGGCCAGGCCTAATCCGTATTGAATTGAATTGTATTGTGCTCTATTGAGGTAGTATTATCTCTATGAATAGCAAGGCTTGAATATAATTTGATGGTTGATGAACTATTGAGTGTCCCAGCAGAAAAAAGGTCTTACTGAAACTTTCAAATATCGTAATTTGGGATTTTTCCTCTTATGGTCCCAACTTTAACCTCTTATAAAAAGAGTTCCCCAATAGTACATTTTTGTGCATTTTTTTGGGTGATTATTGAATACTTCCTTAGTATTTTAAAACAAAAAAACCAGCTTATTAGAGCGATGATCGGGTATCACAAAATCGAGTGTAATCCGACTGATCTATTACCCGACTGGGTAATTGTGTCGTGAAGTAACGGGTTGCATTATTTATGTTACGGTCTGTTATACACAGCGAACATGCACCGGAGTCATGGTTTAATGCGCTGTGTAATTCTACATTCCCGGCAGACACTCTGTTCAAAGGCACAAAATATGGACTTGTTTAAAGCATTTTTGTTGTTGCAATTCTGAGGTGTGCAGATCGATTTTCTTTCTCGAATTGGTTAGAAAACCATCGATTTTAGAACATCTCAAATTTAAAATGAACTGCTCACCTGGGAAAGTATGATGCCAAGGGCATATCTTTTGCAAGTAAATCCAATACAAGCGTTCTGAAAATCGACACAAATATGACGTCATAACCATTGCTTCGGGACAAAATGGCACGGTACCCCCCCCCCCCCCCCCCCCCCCCCCCCCCTCTTAAAAGCAACATAATGTTTACCCCCTCATGTGATGAGAAGGGACCAATTGCAAATTAAACTATTATTATATAGGACTAGAGTATACTTTCCTTCTATTCAGAGCCTTTAATGCATCGCATTATTGTAGCAATTGAAGTGTATCACGGGCAACGGCAATGTCAAGGGTGTGTTATAATTTTTAATTACGGTTGTCAGTTTCCGTGTTTAGGCGAATCCATTATTAAGCAGGTAACCCTGTAGTTCAGTGTCACTCGCAGAATTAATAATAATAATGAATCAGAACAACAGCGTTGATATGTTTGATGATCAAAGGGAGTAAGAACAAGACCGTTACAATATTTAGGAATACGGTATTGAAAGAGCAAAGTGGTAATATAATTTTTAAAAGTTTTGGATACTAAGATATTCGGGATAATTCTTTAAAATGTGTTAGGATTAACAAAGATTAGGCCTAAATGAAATTACAACATCTGTCAACCATAGCTAGATGGCTTTGGCAGAATGCTAAATAGAAAGTATCGCATATTTTGACTGGTCCGCCTGAAAGAGCATATTTTGACTGGTCCGCCTGAAAGAGCATATTTTGACACCCACATTTTTCCTGGTGGGTAGGTTTGAATTTCCTGCTGAGCACATTCAGGGGGGGGGGGGGGGGGGGGGGGGGGGCTGTTACGCCACTGAATCGTACATAAGTATTCTAGGTATTGAGTAAAGAATATCAATGTGTTTTTATCATGTGCAAAATAACAAAATATATCATCTAAATGTCACTTAACAAGTTTGTGCTCCAGACACTTGAAACAATGCTTATGATTTACACAACTATTTGAAAGTTGAAAAATATTATTAGTGCACATATTTAAATTATTGACAAAGTTCTTGAATCCAGTGCACACATTTAACCGTGTAAGGGACCTATGCATTGTGGGAACTACGCTAACGGTATTGGATGTAGATCGTGAAGTAACTTTTTTAAAAACACGAAAATAGTCATTGCATTGTTGCTGAAGGAAGTTGCTCACTTCCCAAACGTCAATAACAAGGTCGGTGGTTAAACAATGGACTACTCCTATTTCAGTATACATGGTATAGTATTCAATGAGAATGACATTTTCGAACTTATTTTCTTTTCTAACAGATATTTTTACAGTTTGTCATGAATAACATCATGAATTTATCTACCCTTGTCGTCACCCTACTGTGGCTTCATATGGGATTCATGGCATCAACCACGTGGAGTTTAAACGCGGAATTATCGGCTTACAAAGTAGCTTCGTTCTCAATACCAAACGACTTGAACCCGGATGGAACCGACTGTGCTGGTTGTGACCCGACATGGAACCATTTTGACATTCACAATGTGACGGGAGATGTCTATGTTGGAGGTAGCAATATACTCGTGCATCTTGGTCCTGATTTTACCGAGATGAATAGAGTCAACACAAGAGTAGAGCAGTGTTCCCTGGTATATGAACAAGATGTACAGGTACACTTTGAAGATTGTAAGAATTTGAACAAACTTTTGATCATCTATTACGGCGACAACAAGCTGATTACTTGCGGAAGTGAGAATGATGGCAAGTGTAAAATAAGGGAGCTTGATGATATTTCGATATCGAATGATAACGAGCGGAGCCTAGTTACGTCAGGATATCGTACTACCGCTTACATCATACAAGAAGACACATTGTATATTGCTGCAACTAGTGACTCAAATCGTGAGTCAGTACCACCAGTTCGTCGTTTCAGAATTTCAAAAACTTACCCATTTTTTATTGACGAAGATCTAATATACATTAACAGAGAAGCTAAATCAGCGAGGTCATTCGTTATCCATTACGTAGGTGAATTCGTATTCAGTACTTTCATTTATTATGTAACGACGCAGAGACACGATTTTTATAGAGATAATACGCACGACAATCTTCTATTCAAAACTGAATCGTGTTTGTCACGACGCAGATGATTTCAATAGTTATGCAGAAATCACGATTGAATGTTTAGGAAGTAACGGTGAATCTTACAACTTGGCGCAAGCTGCACACCTAGGCCAAGCCGGGTCTGATTTAGCTACATCAATAGGTGTCAATCATGGAGATGATGTTCTCTATGCAGTGTTTGCTAAAAGCATCAATGTAGAAGGTGACAAAGCGAGCAACCAATCTGCTATCTGTGTTTTCAAACTGGATGAAATCGAGCAGGCTTTCATCGATACCATAGTGAATTGCTTCATGGGGCGGGGCTCTGTCAACGAAATCATGTATTTGCAAAGCAGCTACTGTACACAGTCGGTTAGTATTAACACGTTATCAAGGTTAGGGGGTAATAATATAATAAGCTTTTAGTATTATATAACCCAGGAATGTATTCTACCACGGACATTAATGTCAATCACAACCCATATACCAACCATACGTATATCAACACTTAAAGTGTCAAAACTGAAAACTATGTCAGATATCAAATTTGGACCATAACATTTCACTCTGAGTGTAACACATGTTGCTGAATCTTAAGTTATTTAAGTTATTTTAGATTATAAACCTGGTTTCCTTGATATTCAGTTTCGAAAGTTATGCTGTAAGGCCCCCAAAAAAGTTAATATTTTGTCTCAGCGCCTTTTGGCTAAAAAGCTATGTGCTATGCGATTTTTTTTACCAAAAAAAGCTATGGTCTATGCGCTCTATTTTATTTATTTTATTAATAAAAATAATAATGTAAAAAAAAAATTACAAAAAATGGCTGGCGCGCGTAGTGCTACAAACGAAATCCCATATTAAAAGCAATGCGCGCGGGCCGCTGAGACAAAGTATTAACCTTGGTGGGCCTAATTTCAACATGCTATATCTGATTTGGTTGAACATACTAATCAGTGATTTAATTCAGATTATGTCAATGTAGACTTCTCAAATTGATGACGTATATCTGCTTATATACAGGAATTACCGTTAGAACTGGCTCAGACATTTGCAGATCTTGAAAAGTGTCAGGCAAACAATTATGCTTATCCTAAAGGCAGTATTGCCATTGCGCTGACGTCATCAGCAATAGCAGAATGGCAAGATACTCTACCAACGTCTATCATAACAACCACAGAGAGACATCACACGATAGCTTTCATTGGGACTGCAGATGGAAGACTCATGAAGGTAATGTTCTTGAAACATAAACTAAACGATTTGAACCCCCACAAGAAAACCCCAAAAATAAAGCAAAGACACAAACAACAACAGCAGCAGCAACAACAACAAAAACAAAAAACCCTGCACACACAAATAAAAATAAAATAAACACACAAACAATCAAAATTTAAAACAAAGCAGCAAAAACATTTTGAGGAGTTTAAATTACGAGGGTCATTCAATAAGTTCTACCTCCCCACTCATAACATCGTTAATATGAATGTCAGCCTCATGCCATTAGTCATAATTATAGCTCTGAATCATAGCTACAGATTTATGGTAAATCATAATTAATTTGTGTTTCACTTTTGTTACGATGTGGTCAAAGTCCGCGAGTATTATCAACTTGAATGTATTGATATGCATTTGGCATACTGGAATACTGCTAATCAGTCAAATTGTCGTTGTTACAAGTCAAGCCACAGTGATGCCTCGTATGTTGAATCTTTAACATAATTGTCACGTTTTGAGTTTACCTTATGTGCAACCTTCAGAATAGACAATCAGGTAGTCAATGATAGAACATTATCTCTTCGAAGGACTTGTAATCTCTCCTTTAGTCCTATATATTGAAGATCTCTTTTTTCTTATGAAAATCAAATATGACTTTTGCTGGATTCTCCAGGGGAGGGGTAAACATAATAGTTGTCCTGATCTGGTTCTGGCTCATCAGCGGGCACTTTTATCGAAGACATCAGTCACCTTTACTGTTTATAGTCTGTTAAAGAGATATCTAACATTTAGAACTGGTTATAATTGACCGATAGGCATGTTTGATCTTTTGAAATAGGCCAAATTAATAGCACTTCGGCGATATGTTGCTGTTTGTCATCCGTTTCCGTCACACTAAATGGAGGTTTGGTTTTCACTGCATCTCCGAAAAAGTACAACTATTACTCAGACCAATTTACAGTGGATCTGTAGCTGAGATTCCAATTTATAATTGTGTAATATTTCATAAGACTGGCTTATATTATAACAACTTTATGAGGTAGGAGGTAGAATTTATTGAACGACCCTCGTAGAATACTGTGATAGTTATACTTCAATCTTCGTATCATCTTTGAAAATCTTCTCTTTGCAACAGCTTCATATTCAGAGCACTAATGACTGGCGAGTCTACGAGACACTAACACTCGGTAGCCCTGTATTACGAGATATGAACCTGGACGCAGAGAAACAACATGTCACCGTACTTACCGAATTAGAGGTATCTGAAGTCATGTACAATAGTATATATCTGATAATTACAAGTATATGAGTATCTAAAGTAAAGTGCAAATAACTGTTTAATACCATAAGTTTACTTGAATCTGCTTTTTGCCAAACAAAGGCTTGCCTGCCGGTATGCGCGCGCATTCGAAGGGCGTGTGAATTATAAACCATACACTAAATTAAACCAGTCATCTGTGACAACAGCAGTCAATGCATGTTCCTCCATGCATATAATAGAACCAGGCACTTTTTATTGTTGATCAATGAGGTGACATGGTCTATTGATACATAACGTTTTAGCAAGGTAGAATTAAAAGGGAGGGTTTGGACCCCATAAAATGAACATTTTAGGAGTATAAATATAGGCCGAAGCTATATACAAGACTTTCGTTTAGCTAAATCCCCCCCCCCCCCCCCCCCCCCCGAAATTTACAATGTACCTTTCTTGTATACCAATGTTCCTCTTTTGGGTACCAATGTACCTTTGTTGTTTATTATGTACCTTTTTTGTTAATAATGTACCTTTTTTCGGACACGGGCACGCGTGGTCCAACGGATAAATACTTGCTCCACAATACAAAGGATGTGTGTTCGAGTCCCGTTGCCGCCAGCGTGTTGTGTCCTTGAGTAAGGCACTTTACCGCATTTACTCCTCTCTACCCAGGTGTATAAATGGGTACCAGCATTAATTCATATTGGGAAGGTAAAACAGACTCGGTGTGCGGGAGGAGTGGCGAACCCTCCACAGCAAAATTACAAAAAAGAGGAGTCTGGCCTAAACGCCAAAGAAAGAGAGATAGGCACTCCGCGCGCGAGCGAAACTTTACCTTTTTTTACCTTTTTCGGAAAACGCCCTCGCACCCTAACCGTTTTTGGAAAACGCCCCCCCCCCCCCCCCCCCTCCCCCTTCCCTATTGTGTAAAGCATTTTTCAGGCCGGTTTGGATTAAAATATGTCTTAACCGCCCCCACCCTCCCGCTCCCCCGCTCTCAAGTTTCTCGAGTTGTCTGCACAACAAATTGAGACGATTTTATGGGTACCAATGTACCTTTTTCGGAAACCCCCACACACAAAATACTTGATACGGGCTTGCATTAATCCTCACTGATTGTTTTGCATGTTAAGTGTATGTGTCGTTCTTAAAAATCTCCAAAAGCCACGACCCTCCCAGCGCTTCCGACGCCGATGGGTGAATGGCAAAAAATGCCCAAAAAAAAGTTTACCCAGAAAATATTGAAGTGCTTTACCACTGTGCCAGAGTATTAAACCAAATATATGTAAATTCCGTATCCACCCCTATTCAAACGATAAAACGGACAGAAAATCCCTGCCCAGTATTATATGGTATCACCCTTCTTGACTATAACCTCTTAAGCAAATTGTTAATGGATACATCAATAAACTTCAACGTTTATATTATCGTCAGGGGTGTGCCAGCTTGCCGATCGGAGTCCACTTTTAAATTAAAATTTAGTCAGCATAGAATTGGTGGCGCTATACTGATAAGGCGTGATTGTAGCAGACGATGGTAGACACGAACGGCCGTTAATTTTGAATTTCCATTTTTTTGTTTTATATATAAAGAGCAAATGTGAACAATAGCCCAACAGACATTAACAACGTTAATGAACTGAGTGATTACAAATCAAACGGGTAACTCTCAGCAGAGAGCTCTGATGGGCCAATCAATTGGTTCACTGCAACTCAGAAAATAATCAAAATACAAGTAAACACAATTGGGCTAGTAAAAAAGCCAATGAAAGTGGCGTGGGACAGGAATAGGACAAACACCCAAACATAGAGAATAACATCAAAAAATAAGATGAAAATAATATCTGGCGGTCATTGATACATCGAGAGAGCTTAGCCAACGTACTCTGAAGAGTTGGAGAGAAAGTGTCTGTTAACACGACATTTAAAAGATTGTAGTCCTTCCTCTTGGATGTTGCCAACAACATTGACTGGAAGACTGTTCCACAGTGGAACAGCTGTATGGATGAAGCTTCTGTCTAAGCAGCAAGTTCTGGCAGGCGGCAGTGAAAGGGCATGATCTGGCATTGCAACACTTGAACGCGTAGCACGACGATGAACATATGGTGTGGGGAGCAGTGCTGCTAAGTCTTGTGGGCAGTGGTTGGTATGCATTTTGTACAAGACCGTGGCTGCTGCTACCTGTCGCCGGTGAAGTAGACTTGTGATGCTGAGATACGATAGACCAGTAGCGTCATGAGCTCCAATGATCTTCAGTGCCTTCCTTTGGATGTTGTCAAGCTGGTTTAGGATAGTAGGTGAAGCGCTAGACCAGCCTAGTGAAGCATACTCCATTACACTACGGACTTGTGATTTGTACACAGTAGATCTGCCCAATGCCGTCAATTTATTTGCAACCTTGCGAAGAGCGCCGAGCTTCTGGCCAGCCCTGGTTGAGACAGCCGAGATGTGTTTGGACCAAGTTAGCTTGCTATCAATGGTAACACCCAGGATTTCCAGTTTGTCTGCAGATGGTAGCTTGCATTCACCAAAGCAGAGTTCAAGTTGGGATGGGGTTCTCTTCCTAGAGATTGCCATGGTCTTGCACTTGGTAGGCTCAAAGGTCACTTTCCATTTATCAGCCCACGCTTTCATATTGCTTATATCACTGTTAAGGCTAGCAGCTACAGCATTGCAGCTGGTTGAAGACTTAATGGGTGCAAAAAGTGTTGAATCGTCAGCGTACAGGTAGAGCTCGTTGTCACAGACATCCACAAGGTCATCATTGAAGACAGAAAACAGTAGTGGACCAAGGATAGATCCTTGTGGAACAGAAGCATTTATGGGTGCAGTGTTGGATGCTTGTCCCGACATGACGACATTGATAGATCTATCGGATAAGTAGTTCCAACTCCAGTGTCAGTATCATTTTTTGAGAGCAAGCTGTGGGTAAATCTACCGCGTGAATAGCGCCACCAATTCTATGCTGACTAAATAATGACGTCAAACGCGTCATACACCGGTCACCGACGCATTCCAGACGATTACCAGACGAGTTATTACTCATGGTACTTAACTTGCTAGCCTTGATCAGGCTTTCTAAAATTTGTATCGGTAGTAGTAGTCCGGTTTAAAAAGTAATACTGATATTGATTTTTAAAAAAGTCAAATAAACAAGCTTATTTATTTAGTGCGATTAAAAACACCCAAAATGAAGTAAAAATTCATCAGTCGCCCTTCACCAACCCACCAATTACTCACTGAACACGATGGACGAAGCCCGGCTCAGTGTAAACGGTAGTGATCGCCGGTGAGATACCATCGCGGGAGTACGAAGTTCGACTGAGGGCAGAGCTCGTGCTTGCACAGCTCTTAGTTGGTAAATAATATGTCACTTGTCTTAGCACGCTGTATTCAGCTTACGTAGAAGGGTGGGATCTCCGTGTTAGTAACACACAGAATCACGCATGCGCTGTCGTGTATATTGTCACGTACCGCCCTAACAAATAACTATCCACCGAGATATACCAGCAATATTTGGGAGCACAATTCCCGGGACCTTCCGCACAAATGATGAGCGCGCCAGAGTATAGACCAACAGGGGACTCCATCAAGTCTATGACACTAATACATTTATATCTCGTGACAATAGGTGATGGAGTATTAAATACTCCACCACTTATAAACAAGGCACGTCCTCGTGCCTTAAATCCTGGCAGCTCCTTGATACAAACAAGGTACTTATATGGCATGATTCCCATTGCTAAATGACTAAGCAATTTGAATAAACTGTTATATGAATATCATTTTTTATTGGGACGGGCGGAAGCTGTTGGAGTTTTAGCGTTGAATCCGGATAAAAACACTATGACGCGCACCCCTCTTGATTAGGAAAAACGTATGACCCCCTCATTTGTTGTCAATTAAAAACTGCGTGATCCCACTCATTAATTACTCCCGCCCGGACCCCCGGTGGAAATAATAAACGGTTCCTAATAATATTTAGTTTCGAATACGGGTATATTCTGTTCAAATATCAGATCACTTTTCATTTAAATTAGCTTTTCATTCATTCAGCAGGCAAAATAAAATAAAAACCATGTTTATGCAAAAAAGAAACCTATTGTACGGTCGGTCGGGGGCTTTTTTCTTATTTTCCTTTGACATTTTTGAGCTAGAAATGACCGTAAAATAACGGAAAATCTTAAAAACAATGAAATCTGGCCATATCTATGGGAAATTTAATCTAATTTCTTTACGGTGAATGGTGTCAATAGATGTTTAATAATAATAATAATAATAATAGGGCATTTATAATGCAGAAGATACATCAAAGATAATACACATCAGAAATAACTTAAAATACATATACAACAACAACTTATCATACAAATATAAATAAGTAATCATTTAAAAAAACAAAAAACATAACAAACATGACCAGCAAGGATATCAAATATAATGTACAATACATGAGAGTATTTGAATAGTACAAAACACGGTCTACCATGCACAATTCATAAATTAAAAAGATATGTCTTCAATGATGTTTTGAAAGATTGCACTGATTGAGCACGTCGGACATGTTCGGGAAGAGCATTCCATTCCTTCGGTGCAGCGATGAAAAAGTCTCTACTACCGTAAGTAATTTTAGCAGATCTGGCCGCACGTGGTACTTGAAGGAGCCCTTTGGAACTTGATCTTAAAGTCCGAGAAGGATGGTAAGGTGTGTTGAGTTTTTTGATATAGGTAGGTGCGAGATTATGCAGAGACTTAATAAACAACGAGGAGAAGTTTTATAAAAATTCGCTTTCTGACTGGCAACCAATGTAGATCCTTTAAGATTGGTGTCACATGGTCGCATCTTCTGGCACCGGTTACCAGGCGTGCAGCCGAGTTTAGTACACGTTGGAGCTTTTTTACAATGTTTGTATCCGGGAGTCCATAAAGAAGGCCTTGCAACTGTCCATTCGCGATGAAATGAAAGCGTGAACTAAACGCTCTGTTGTAGAACGATCGAGGTATTTGCGCAATTGACCGAGAGTCCGTAATGAAATAAGGGCCACGCGACACATATTTTTGATGTGATTTAACATCGTGAGCTGGCCATCAATGAATACACCAAGATCTTTTACACCATCCACAGGTCTGATATCCGAATTCCCGATCTTGATACTTGGAATAGCTCCATCATTATGAAAACGTGATCTGATGTTCACAATCTCAGTCTTTGCATCATTTATTTTGAGTTTGGTTGACGTTGCCCAAGATCTTATGTCAGATACACACCTTTAATTTTGTCTCGGTCTCAAAATTCATTTACGGTCTAGGCGGTGAGTTGTAGGCAATGGCGGCACCAGTATCATAACAGTATTTTTATGGGGTGGGGTGGGAGTGGGGGTTGGGTTGGGGAAAGATTTGTTAGTCGCATGAAGAAAGAAGATGCGCTAGCCTGGAAGCGCGCACATTTTTGCCAATGGCCAAAAATGGTCAAATTTGGACAAATTGCAGGGGCCAGTGCCTCTGGTAATTTTTGTAACCAAATATTTAAACAAGAGAGAGAAAGGAGAAAATAGAGAAAGGAGAAAGAAAGAAAGGGGGAATAGAAGGGAATGGAGAGAGTACAGATATTTACCCAAGTAAAGGGGGCTACCGTTCACATGTCACATGGTCGCAAAAAATAGCTACAAATTTAGCTAAAAATCATGTTTTAGTGGGCTAATTGAAAATAATTTCAATCAATGGCAATGCCCCTTGCAACTCGCAACAAGATCACTTTCATTACATTTTGACAAACCCTCGTATGTTCTTGTTCAATCACCACTAGGTTCAAGCAGCACACGCTTACTATTTTGAATCTGTCCAAAGCTTCATAACGCCGATTAAACGTACCTATACAGATGGACATTTCAATTTATATTGTGATTTTAACATTTCATATGAATTGATATGTTTGCTTGTCAAATATAGTTCTTAACCAATACACTAAAGTGACGAGTTTCAATGTCTTCAAGGTGCTCATATTTTAAATATAATTCAGAATGCACAATATGCACAATAAATCTTCAACTAAATTAGCTAGTGATAAAAATGTTTTGTTGTACACATCCAATATCTACTCACATGACTAGACAGTTTCGTCTTCCCGTTCGGAAGACTTCTTCGGTAGTGACTGGATCCACTTTTTTTTCCCGCGAGATTTACTAGCACTCTCGGTCCCAGGAAGCTCAGGTGTTGTTAACAGTGGATGTTAATAATATTACAAATATCAAAAATATCAATAACGAATAGATACCATTTTTGGAGTAATTTTTAAGTATGTGTATATCTTGTAGCCCCATTCTGAATCCTAAATATAATCTATACTTTACTTGCCAAAATAATAGCATCTAAGCTGAATCTTTGCCCCTTACTTAATAATGTATAGTTATGTTACATCCGAGTGGTTGTTCCTGGTCACACGCATTTAAAAAAAAATTAGATCACAGTATAAGCTACCGAAAATAATGTGGACACAAATATCTCGGTTAAAATATTTAAAAAAATCATCATTGCGTGATTTTTTTTTACTATGGTGAGGTCTCTGTTTAAATTCACATTATATTAATTTGAACATAACATGTAATAAATACCCCTATTTTAAACTGTAATGTATAAGAGGTCTGCCGTTTCGAAATAGAATATATCAGGAATATCGTGTTTATACCTTTCAACTTAATGCCTTCACGCAAGTATGATTTCATGGATTATTGCCAAAAGACCCAATCATCAAATTATACATGATCAAGTCCCATGTCCTTTGCAATCCTTAAATTCATGTTGATGTCCACATTTACAAAGCGATCCTTCAGTTTCCATATAGGAAGATGCTGTACGGATTTCCCGATTTCCAAATTCTTCAAATTTAATTCAATAGCCTTTTTCGATTCAACCGAAATATATACACATTTGTAACCTAAAATTTGAATCTCAAAATTCTCCTCCGCCATTGATGAATTACCCATAAAACAAATGAAAACGGTAGAATATGCACTTAAGTAGTATTTTGTCGAATTGAATTATGGGTGAGTACCTCATATTTATGCTCATTCCATGTTGTCAATCTCCGCCCGTCCTCTATGGTTCTGGTAAGACCCTAACATAATAATGTTAAGAAACTGCAACAAACTGATCTCCCGAATATTGTTCACTCAATCAATAAACCACCCGAATGACAACCACCAAATCCAAACACCGCGAAACCCACAAACCCCGAAACCCGAGAACCGCTCTAGTTTAGTTTCTTGCTTTCAGATTGGTTCGACACTACCAATAGTGTATGAATTACATTTAATGACACAGGCTATAATCATCCACACTGCAGTAGTTGTAGTACTTTCACCCGTGGCTATACAATTGTTGATGGATACGGTACCTCAAATCAATTCTCACCTTGATTGTCACTACCAAGTACACTGCAAAAACACCGGTGTTAAAAATAACACCATTGGTGTTGTGAGAGGTCCACACCAAAAAAGATTAACACCGGTGTACCGGTGTTAAATTTTTGGTGTTATATCAACACCATGTAGTGTCATTTTAACAACTACAAGTGTGAAAAATAACACTGTAAGTGTTAATGTAACATTGTAAGTGTTAATGTAACACCAAGATAGTGTTAAAATAACACCAATTGGTGTGGACCTCTCAGAACACCGAACGGTGTTATTTTTAACACCGGTGTTTTTGCAGTGTACTACTCCCCGAACCCCCGATCTCCATACCGGTTAGCCGCTTACAAGTGTTGAGCCACAGGCTGGACTTGTTACAATCCTTTATAATATTAGATTGAGTTTAGAAAAGGCCTGATTTTTTCATAGGTCTAGGCTTTTCTGACATTTGTGCTATAACTTGAGGGTTCCTCTATCAAGGCTATCTTTTCACTTTCACTTACACTTTTGTTGTTCATTGCCATTTTTAGTCTGTACATCGTCGTATCTTCTTTACTCATCGAGATTTCGGCGATAACACGTACGAACGTTTTTACTGTTGCGGGCAAAACACTACAATATTAAGGAAATTGGTTGATCGGGATGAAAACACGGAGTCAGAGACGAGTACGACTTGATTAACTTCTTCAACAAGCAATATTATTTCTACACTTACTGAAGTGTTTCCAATATAATATCACACAAACACTCTTGGTATACGTTTTTATAATAATGTTTTATTGCCAGGTTATCGTTTGCAAGTGTCCTGATGAATAGAGGTATTAAAAGTAGTCCCGAGGGTGGCTCGATTGGTGTGAAGCGGTTTGTGAAAATATAGTCCATGCTATAACTGGTCCTGATAATACAACATACCCCTTTCACACACTTTAAAAAATAAAAAAAATAAAAACATATTCAGAAGAAATTCCATAGCAGGGTGATTAATAATAGTGTATGGGTGCATGCTTGCTTGTGCATGTATGTAATGTATAATACAATGTGGGGGTGTGTTTGATTTGTACTGCATAAAAAAAACCTTGGTGATTAACAGTGTTCTGACAGTTTGGCATCACTACTTGCCAAGCCAGTACTATACTACTAGTAGGCTGCTGAGTAGCAGAAGAAGAAGCCAGCAGTGAAAGATCATCAGGAAAAAGAACAGTACAAATAATAAGACTATTATTATTGTGTATTGAGTAACAACCCAGTGGCAGTAAAACACTACTGCTAACAGAGACTAACCAAAAAAGAAGTGACGAGACTATTTGAGTGACAGAGTCCCGAGCTGTGAAGGAGAAAAAGACTATTAATTATTGAGTAACTACCCAGTGGCAGTAAAACACTACTGCTAACAGAGACTAACCAAGAAGAAGAAGTGACAAAGACTATTTGAGTGAGCTGTGAAGAAGAAAAAGACTATTATTGAGTAACAACCCAGTGGCAGTAAATAATACCTGTATTAATCTGTTAATAGGCCAGATCAAAGAATCCCAAGGGTTATCTCATTTGGATGTTTAGAAAATTCTTTTGGCCAACTATGTCCGTCCCAAAGACAATTTTATAATATTCCGAAGGATTCCAGAGTAGAGCGGTTATATACAACGTCATAACAACTATACATATATTCACATACACACCCAACACCACTGCATATAATTCAACTTGTGCGATTGACAGTTTCTATGATTGTTCATATGGTGCTTACATTGCATATAAACTGCTCACAAAAAGTATCGAAACACTTAGAAATGATCCAATATATAACGGCTCGAAAAGGTATGCATTAATCGAAGCAAATAACCAAGTGCATAATTTTGTTCTGCGTATTTTGACACCTCGATCGTTGAGATACGATGTTGCGGAGCGGAGTTATTGTCATTTCAATGATCGTGGGTCGAGTTTCAAAAGTGACACTCATCCCTATTGAAAATCACGAATCTGATCATTCTAAACAGTATGCAAACCTCTTTCTATAGGATGATTGTCACTTTTGAAACTGGACCCACGACCATTGAAATGACAATAACTCCGCTCCGCAATATCGTATCTCATCGATCGAGGTGTCAAAATACGCAGAACAAAATTATGCACTTGGTTATTTGCTTCGATTAATGCATACCCTTTCGAGCCGTTATATATTTGGATCATTTCTAAGTGTTTCGATACTTGTTGTGAGCAGTTTAGTTTGTTTACAGGTAAAGGTGGAAGTGCGACATTCTGTAACATCTCTCTTGTGGTTGGGGTTACTTTTATTATTTTTGGGGGGTTTGCTCGCTTGTGATTTGCACAACGCCCTCACTGTAACATCATGGCCAAATACCCGGAAATGAATTGGGACGCTGGGGATATTAGTGAAGTGTTTCCAATATAATATCACACAAACACTCTTGGTATACGTTTTTATAATAATGTTTTATTGCCAGGTTATCGTCTGCAAGTGTCCTGATGAATAGAGGTATTAAAAGTAGTCCCGAGGGTGGCCCGATTGGTGTAAAGCGGTTTGTGAAAATATAGTCCACGCTATCACTGGTCCTGATAATACAACACTTACAAATCATTAATGTTCTTTCTTATTTGTTGATTATTAAGTCTTCTATTTGCTATAATTAGAGATGTAAAAACGTTAACGTACAGACTTCATTTCATGTAGGTCGCCATGTTTCCAATCGTCCCATCATGCTTTGCGACATAAACAAAAACAAGCTCGAGTGGGAAATTTAAAAACCCTCCCAAAATCAAAACACAGATTTGAACATTACAGCTACCGCTGCCACCAATGTTGTCACTTACCGCCCTAACATATAACAATTCACCGAGATATACCAGCAACATTGGGGAGCACTAGCCGGGATTTGAAGCTGTGACCTTCCGCACAAATGATGTCAGGGTATAGAACAAAAGAGGACAGGTCTATGACATTAACACACTTATGGCCATGTGTTTTGAACTCACCACCAAAAAGGGTGGTGGCGTTGCATTTTTGGTGACGAATCATCCATCTCTCTTTATTAACTCAACAACTAAATGTGGTATAGCTATAGTTGAGGTGTCATGTGAAAGCCTATTTATCTAGCTACGTTGTGTTAATAAATCAGGTATTTTTATAAATGTTTGGCTGAGATATGATTGATTATGTTGTGAAAGTCAGGGGGGCGGCGGCGACGGTGGCGGCGGCGCTGTGTGCAATCTCTATGGGGAATATAGAAAATGTTCCCAATTCTACGTTTAATTTACTATAACTCCTCATCCCTATACAGGGTGAGTCAAAAAAAAGTTTACCCTAATTGAAAAAATTGAAAAAAATATTTTTGACCACAAAGTCAAGGCAAACAAAACTTTAAATGATTGCGCCATTTCTTTGCTACCATCTGGAAAAACATCACGCTATTTGATACCGTTAAGTAAATATGACTATTTCTGTACAGAAGCTGTTTTTCACCCAAAACACGGTTTTTAATTTCAAGCTTAACGAGCTTAATAATGTTTACTAGGATTATGATGTAGAGCATTACACATCTTGTTTATTAAAAGAATTAAGTAGACAATAGACTTTTTCAAAATGGTCTCCTAATAGATTAAAACAATATGACACAATTACCACACTTTAATCATTTCATAACAAAGGAATTGATCCTTTCGCTGTCGGTATTGTAATTTTTTATTGGTCGTATCTTATGAAATATAATGGTCAAGATTTGGAAGCGTGTTCGGACGTTAAATTTGTCACTTTTATTCAAAACAGCGTAAAATAAGTTTCCCTCAACCAATCTAAACCAGATAAAATTCATATTAAAGCTAATTGATTTGTCTTTATACCGTAGTAAATTGTTTTGAAAACAAATGAATACTTTTTTCTAAAAAAAATCGCTGAAGTTGAGTAAACTTTTTTTTGACTCACCCTGTATGGTACAAACATGATTTTGCTCTCATTTTATAGATTATTGTTTATTCTGTTTCAACAAATGTGACAACTATTGTGCAACAATTGTAATCATGAATCGTTTGCGTTGTCCTTGGCTTTTTCCGTATTCGCTACACAGTGAACTTGCCCTAATTCATCGGTTTTACATACATGACTATAACAAAAGAAATATTGAACCGATGATAGCAAAATTATACATTTTTGGAAAGCTCTCAAATAGGGGAATTCAAAAATGCCGTTCAAATCAGGATAGGGTGCACACCAAAAAAAAATACTTGTAAACTCTAATAAATATGAAATTTAAACGTTTGTGCTCATTTACTTCTCGATATAGTATATTTCAACATGTTTACCATAACAAATATTATGTTCTGATGGGTAATTGCATGAGGAACTTAGATATGCACAGTAAAATTATGATTGGGATAGGTATAAAATTATTATTGAGCTTAAATCAAAATATGAAAAAAAAATCGATATTTTTTGAACATTCTTAATCCATTAGGTCTTATCTAAATTCCAATAGCATATTATTTGGATTCCTTGTGAGATTACCGTTCAGAAAATATATACTTTTTATGGGGTAGAACAAATAGTTATTGCGATATGCTAATTCGAATCTCAGATGGTGTAAAATGTAAACATCTGGACATGCAACGGTAAGGGTGGCGAGTTCAAAACACACGGGCTTATATATCGTGACAAAAATATAGTGTTTATAAAATCGCTACAAGACAAAATAACGGTATTTTGTCCAATAATGTGTTTTCCTCAGATTTATAAGCTCGCGGTTGAGAATTGCAGCTACTTTTCCACCTGTGAAGAATGTATAGGATTCACCGACGTAGACGGGGACCCTTACTGTGGATGGTGTGCACTCGAAAGACGGTATGTGTTAAAATGTTTAGCATGTCAAATTATTGCAAGTTACAAAGGCTGTTTTAATGAAAAGTTATGCCCTCAAAAACAAATATTTTATATGAAAATTAAGTAGAAGAGATCCAAAAGATTGTTTAAAAGCTGGTCACCTAATCTGTTTCACATCGTGTTTCTACTCACGTGAAAGAATATATTGTTCCTCTACAAAAATATTTGTAAACGTTAAAATATAGGCCTAGGATGGTTCAAAAAGTTTTTATTTGACAGTATGTACCTTGTTTGATAGGTTTTACTTAAACTTATTTATTATTTTGTTTTTTCAAATTCAAATCAAGCTAATCAATCCTTACCCGCCCCCCTCCCTCCAAAAAAGAAAAGAAAAGAAAAGAAAAGAAGAAGAAAAATGAAGAAAAAATAATGCTGAGCAAACAAATCAAATACATGTAACAAATGTCAAGCACAAATAATAAGGCGAGTTCATCATGAAGTCAATGTACATTTTATTGATCAATTCGCCCACATTTGATAACATATATCATTTATAACCGACACATTGTTACGTGCACATTGTTACCTCAATATTTAAGCTGTACTCGCTACAAAGACTGCGCCTTACCCGATGAGTCTACTCGATGGTTATCCTACGATGAAACTCAATGTCAACAAATAAGCAACGTCGCCCCATCGGTCAGCTTACCAATTACTGTTCAGCAAGAGGTAGGGTCTTTGAGTCATAAAAAGGTGATGTTTACTGTTCTAAGCTTGTCAATCACCAATTTTCTGGATACTTCGTAATGTATTCATATTGTGTTTTCTAAAAAGCTGATGTGTTTCTCTTTCCAACGATACCTCATTTGTAGCAATCATTTGTTTCGGTGACCAGCAACTTGATTGAGAACATGGGGAGTTCACAATCTGAATGTGCCAGAATCATCACTTTTTTGTGCTCAAAAGTCAATAGAGCATCACTCTACAATGTAGTTGTCAATGTATAACACATTCAAATTGTGACCTCCCCATATTCTTAAGCAAGTTGCTGAGCACTGAAAAAAGTGATTGCTACAAATGGGGTATCTTTGGAAAGAGGATTACATCAGCTTTTCATAGAGAGGAAACACAATATGGATACATTAATAATATCAAATATTATAATCATTCAAATATTTTCAAAATAATTATGTTTGTTTAGTTATGCTGTCTTAAAAAATGTGGTAAAACAAAAAAAATCGCTTTTTTGTTAATTAGTCAAAATATAGATATCAACGTGTCAAACTGATGTCAATCAGATTCTACGTTCAATTTACTTTCAATAAATGAATACTTTTATATACTAGTTAAACATATTTTCCCACTTAGAAGCAAAAAACAATGATCAAAAGGGCAAGGGTTGACACTGCCCTTAATACCTAATAAACGATGATGATCATTTCAATAGATTACGGTGACAGTTGACCAGCTTCCAGATTTACTAAGTGGTCAAAGTTATGAATGTGTCTTTGAACTCGATGAAATATCTGTGTCCAACATTGCTGCTAAGTCTGGCAACGACCTGCGATGTATGACGCCTGAATTTGGACAGTTACCGCGGATACCTGATGGTACAGGTTCGTTTCATCGTTTTTCCTTCCCCCTTTTTTGTTTGGCTCAGGGGCGGGAAACAAGGAGTCAAAAAGTTGTTATATGCTTCTCATCACAAATATTTCAAACTACAAATAGTATGGACTTATATTAAAAAGCTTTACAGTAAAACATTCGTGTCGTCTTATTGGTTGAAAGTAAAGCCACCTAAGTCAAATCACACACTGTTAAAACCTATGTCTATATATTTCATTAATTGAAATTAAGAGCAATCACATGGTTGACTGTAATTTAATAATAGCACGATATACATACAGCTGTTTTTAATTCAATGGTTGAACGAAGGGACGGAGTAACTTAAAAACAAGGTATTTCAAAATATAAGATGTACCCCTGTGTTGGTGGTTGATTATCACTTACTAAGGGAATGTTCATTAAACGGTTTATCAAATATGGATAATAATTATGTGGATGGGAGGGGAGAGGGCGAGTCACAAAAGTGGGTATATGGGGTTGTCATCAAAATATATGCGCTTCTCGCTGTAGCCCGTGTATTAAAGCAAATGACGCTAAATAGAGGATCAAGAAAGAAAAAAAACCCTGTTTTTATTTTTTATTTGGAGGGGGGCAAATAAAAGAAAATCAAACTTTTCCAACCCGCCAACCAAAGTATTTATGAACACTCTTTAAGTTATACACACGTATTATAACTGCAAAGAATGTCATATCATACTTTTTTCTCTTTCTTTTGATCTTCTACCCGCTGTTCTCAACGTATTTTTTTCCAGACCACATTGTGACGCTTTTGTCCATTCGTTCAACTGAGACCGGTGTAAAAATAGAGGACATAAACCACACCTTTTTTGAATGCAGTATACATACCCGGTAAAGTATTACTACTATGTTTGTTATTTTGTCTAATAATTTTCTGTAAGGTTGATGGCGGGAATAAAAAAAAACCCAGTAAATGATGCGGTATTTCATTGAAGCTCTTGCGATACGTTTTTGAAGATAGACGGGCTGTACATACTGGTATATTGGTGAAAGAAAGTATTATATTCATGCAGCTATTTTAAGTAGAAAACGGAAAGCATAGCACTCTTAAAATGTATCCACTATTTAATCTAGTCTAAATCTGGCAAAATTACTAATTAGTGTTAAGGAAATTGAAATCTATTCCCGTCTGGCTTCATACACTCATTTGCTGTCGTATACTGTCGTATACATGAATAATTATGGTTCTTATGCCTAGTTGTTTTTTAGGTTTTTAAAATGTATTTCTTCATCCGTGTCCAATGATTATTGTGACCTGTATATGACGAACTAGATTCAAGAAACATTTTAAGAGTAACATCGATACATACAAAATAAAACATACGAATAAACAGAATGCTGCTGTTCTTGTCACACATTTGCAGGTGTCTCGACTGTGTGGCTAGTGGTTGGGATTGTGACTGGTGTACGTATGGCAATATCTGCACACATGACACAGGGGGCAGGTGTCCGAGTGATAATGACAACACACTTATTGCAGGCCTGGAGGTGTGTACCCAAACGCTTTATTCCTACAATAGGTATACCCTATCTTAGCCCAAGAACTGCTCCCAATCTGGGAACTGCTCCGGGGGCTGTTTCCATAACTAGGATAGCATATATCAGTGTTTGTATATCGTCAGCCTGCTTCGATACTCATTTTTCTAGTTTTGAGAAAACAACAAAAATAGGAAAAGTGAGTTAGGCAGTTATCGAAGCAGGCTGACGATATGTTGAATAGCACCATGAATAGTACAGGTGAATTCCAACAGGAGCAGTACCTGTTGGATAGAATTAGGTTGGGGATATAGCCTACCTTTAAGTGAAATGTGGCTTGTTGTAGGCCTAATACGAGTTAATATGACCCATTTTAAACACTTTACATAATTATTACAATCTGCCTAACTCACAATGCTGACTTAGGCAGAATTTCAATTGTGCTTTTAATAACACTTTTTATTTGTCAATGACTTAGATATTATTACAGTATGTGCATAATGTAATGAAGTCATGATTTATGCAAAAAAACTCAATTTCGCTGAAAGGTGAGGTCCTTAGGCTGAATTAAAATAAAATAGCATAACGGTCCTATGACCTGACACTTATTACTACGTGTAACTTCATACTATATTTTATGTTGAACGTTTGTTAGACAAAATCGTCTCTGTTGTCGCCTGTTGTCCACCGTTGGCTTAAACCCTTAAGTATACACTCTGACCAGCCAGATCCTTTGGGATATAAAGGTTGACATTTCCCCATCTTAACTTTATTTAATCTGTCACCAAATAAACCGGTGCCAACTAGCTCACCCATGGATGAATTGGCCAAAGTGGACCTTTGCCTTCAAACGAAACAAACCACTATACTACATTTAACTGCACATTCCGTGGTTTCACACAAGGGTGCGTATCCTTTACAAACCACAACATTATCTTAAATTTTTATTCAAAGCATTATAAACCCCAACCTTTACCAGTGATAACGAAAAGGTAATAACAATGTCTTACTTTGCTATCCACGTAGCATCGAAGAGTGGGTCCATCACGTCGGGGTCCTTCACAGTGCACTCAACTTGAAGATCATCCGGAAGAGGTACTATTAGCAGCAGGAGTCGATAGAGATATCAGTATCACTGTCAAGAATTTACCTGATGTGAATCTAGTGCCGGTAAGAATTTAAACTTGATTTGTCTGTGAATAGTTTATCATAATCATGGATTGGTTATATGGCTGAGACAAACATATATGCTGCATACAAAGCTTGATGAGTCCTTCAGTGACTCAGAGTAAGCTTTTAACCATAAAACAGGTACTCAACCGGTAAAACATTGCATTGACAAATCAAAATCTGATGTTCAAAAGGGCACTTTCTTAATGAATTATAACCGGCTATATTATAGTATTTTGGTTACAGTTTCTAGGAATGTGAGCAATGTTTTGCAAAGGCATAACCCATAGTAAATCAATACAGAAATCAGAGTTGTTACGCAAACATAATTAAGTCCATGCCAAATGTTTGCAAAAGGGCTTACATTTGACATAATTTCTTTTGGAAAAAAACGAGAAATTGAATAACCACAACAATTTAATTTATTTATTTGAAAAACGTATTGTATTTGATTGGTACACTACGAACCTCTTTCATTATAATACAAATAATATTTCAAAGAAGCAATTACACTAGTCCAGAATACTGTTCTTAAAATTACTAACATGGATGTAAACCCTTTTGCATATCAGCTCTTCAAATATACACCTCATCGTATTTTCTCTCCAATGCAGGCCAACAGCTATGAATGTATTCTCTACATCGAAGGCAAAGAACAAAGAAGAGCAGCGGAGAGGACAGGGTATAATACTATACGTTGCCTGAAGACGCCGGTAAGAAAAAGCGTCTTAGACACTCTTTCAAACAGAAAGCTTCTTCAAAGATAAAGTACAGCAACGTTATTATTTATTTGTTTTTGGTGATGGAACTACTTTAATTTTTATACTGACACGTTTGTTATCACTCCTGGAATCTTCTGAACATTTTATGGATTTTAATGTGGATTTATCTTCAGGAAATCAGTGAAAATGTATCTGAAATCTTCTCATCTTTTTGGAATAATACACAATGCTAACTACTACATGTAGTACTATACACTTGCTTTGCCTTGGACTATACCCTTGAGTGGAGCCACTTGTCACCCTGGATTGTATCTCCACTTGATACTCTTGACTGTTTGTATATATTATGTGTGATCATGAACTATAAGCTACTGGGACATAATGGCATTATTAATGATCACCTTGATTTTTATTATAGTGTCTGGATTGCTTGTTGACAACTCCACTCTACAACCTACTGTAACCTGTGCATATACATTTAAACCCAGACAGTGTTTTAAACATAAGAGTTATTTGAAAACCAGAGTTTCGTATTATGACAATTCATCTTCAACTTTCCAACTACAATTATTGATATCTGGTGATATCAATCCCAATCCTGGACCTGAAATTGAAAATGACTTAAGATATGCAACAACCTACTCAACTCCTAACTCTATTTCCTATCATCGTGATGAACTTCAGAAATTTAATTGTGCCCCACAACAACATGCTTTGTCTCCTTCTCTCCTGGATCATATCACATCTCTTGGAATTTTTCAGAGCCTTGAGTGTAAACATCGCCGTAAACATAGAGGTAAAAAAGGTGGAAGTCGTAGACTAAAACATTTGCTGAAAGTAAAGGATATTCCTGCTCCATCCACAAATACGACTTCTTCAACATCATCTTCATCGCATTTTTCACCTGAACCGAGACTAATTGATAACTCTCATATAAATCGCGATAACATCTCTGCTAATTTCACCAATCTCTGTGTTCTCAACACACAATCCGTTTGTAACAAGACCGCTGTAGTTTGTGACTACATACTGGAACATGACTTTGATATTATTGCCCTTACGGAAACTTGGTTGTCAAACTCCGACAAACATAAACAAACCGTTGGAGAGTTGACACTACCTGGATATAACTTTTTCCATGTCCCTCGTCCAATTCGAACAGGAGGGGGTGTTGGTATTATTCACAAAGAGTCCATAACCAGAGTTGCCAGCAGCCTATTCCAAGCAACATCATTTGAAAGTCTCTGCTGTGACCTCAC
Organism: Ophiura sarsii; assembly: GCA_035610835.1. Taxonomy (NCBI): domain Eukaryota; kingdom Metazoa; phylum Echinodermata; class Ophiuroidea; order Amphilepidida; family Ophiuridae; genus Ophiura; species Ophiura sarsii. Next base: position 14,764,982 of record CM069445.1, read on the forward strand.
TTTTAAAGGTGATATATTACCACTTAAAATTGTCATTTTATATAGACCCGGGTACAGCAAGAAGCACCGTGTAACACCGAGGGTATTCTTCGAGGAATTTTCTGCATATGTTTCATCATTATCAACATCGGTTTGTAAACTCTTGATAGTCGGAGACTTCAATTTTCATTGGGATATACCATCTGACCCTGATGTCATCCGCCTCGCTGATATTCTTTCATCTTCAAATTTAACCCAGTTTGTACGCGATCCTACCCATATTGATGGACATACTTTAGACCTTGTTATTTCGCGTTCAGATGATGATATCGTTGATTCTGTGACTGTTCCACTTTTGTTTACTGATCACGCCGTTATTCATTGCCAGCTTGCTTTACAAAAACCTAAATTTGTAAGGAAAGTTATTTCTTATCGCAAATGGAAATCCATCAACAAGGATAATTTTACGAAGGATTTACAACTAAGTAAATTGATAAGCAGCTCATCAGATCTTGGCACCTTAGTTGATGAATACGACACTATTCTTCGCAATATTCTTGACAAGCACGCACCTTTAAAACATAGATCCATTACTATTCGCCCCTCTAATCCATGGTATACTCCTGAAATTGATACGGCCAAAAAACTTCGCAAAAAACTTGAGCGAAGATGGAGAAAAACCAATCTGGAGATAGACAGACAGCTATTCAAATCACAGCGCATGGTTGTTGTTAATATGATAAATGATGCCAAATCCAAATACTACGAAGACAAAATATTGCAATGTCAAAGCCAAAAGGAAATTTTCAAAGTTGTCGAGAGTCTCTTACACCAGAAAGGCAATGTCAAGCTACCCTCACACGCTTGTCAAAAGGAACTTGCACATCGATTCAATGATTATTTTGTCTCCAAAATTTCTAAAATACGTCGTGATCTTGATACCATTGCTTCAACTGCTCCTGTTCTGCCTATTGAGAATAATGTTGCTACATTCATGATGTCTTTTACGCCTGCCACTGATGATGAAATATATAAGCTTGTGTCGTCTTCACCTTCTAAGTCGTGTTCATTGGACCCAATTCCAACATGGATGTTGAAAGATCACATCAACATCATGGTGCCCGTCATTACTAAGATTGTAAATCTCTCTCTTGAAAATGCAACATTTCCTGACCATTTTAAAAATGCACTTGTTTCTCCACTCATAAAGAAGCCTTCCTTGGATGCAGACATTTTGAAAAACTTTCGTCCTGTGTCCAATCTACATTTTGTATCAAAAATTGTTGAAAAAGTTGTAGCACATCGTCTTGCTGCTCATTTATGTCTAAACAACTTATATGAACAACATCAATCAGCATACAGAAAATATCATGGTACAGAGACCGCTCTTCTTAAAGTACACAATGACATTTTACGTGAATTGGATGGTAAACGTGGCATTTTTCTCATTCTTCTCGACCTCTCTGCCGCCTTCGACACCATTGACCATGATATTCTGTTCAGGCGTCTTGAGTCAATTGGTGTCAAGGATTCAGCTCTGAAATGGTTTCAGTCCTACCTCAAAAACAGAACTCAAGCAGTAAACATAAATGGAACTATTTCTACACATGTTCCGCTAAAATATGGCGTTCCTCAAGGATCTGTGCTTGGACCTATACTATTCACCATCTATTCCTCTCCCATTGCTAGCATTGCTCGCAAACACGGATTAAATGTTCATTCTTACGCGGACGATACACAACTATATGTGCCTTTTAATTTAAATGATCGTAATGATGAAATGTCGGCCCGTCAACGCGCAGAAGCTTGTATTTTAGAAATCAAGTCGTGGATGTCTGTAAACAAGCTGAAATTGAATGATGATAAGACAGAGTTTTTAATTATGACCTCCAGATTCAATCAACGTAAAATAATTGATCATCATATCAATATCGACACTTCTTCTGTTCTTGCTTCAAAATCTGCTCGGAACTTAGGAATTGTGTTTGATAATAATCTATGTATGGATGTTCAAGTTCGACGGATATGCCAATCAGTGTATTATCATATACGGAATGTCAATAGTATAAGGAAAATGTTAACATTTGAAACCGCAGCTACTATTGTCCATGCTCTTATAACTTCTCGTATTGACAATGGCAATTCTCTTCTTTTTGGCATCACTGATCACTTACTTCACAAACTACAACTTGCTCAAAATGCAGCTGCTCGCGTTCTCACAAAGACAAGGAAATTCGATCATATCACTCCAATATTGAAAGATCTCCACTGGCTTCCTGTTCGCGAAAGAATTCATTTTAAACTTCTTCTTTTAACTTGGAAAGCTTTGCATGGCACTTCACCAACATATATTGCTAATCTTCTTGTACCATATCATCCAAAACGTACTCTCCGGTCCACTGATAAACTTTTACTTGTTGTTCCACGGACTACTTCTTCATTTGGAGATCGCGCATTTTCGGTTGCTGCACCAACTCTCTGGAACTCACTACCTTATAATTTAAGATGCTGTGATTCACTTGACTCTTTTAAGAACTTGTTAAAAACAAGATTATTTGACTCAGTTTATAATTGATTTCTTTGTATTATACATATGTACATGTATATGCACATCATCCTTGTTTATGTATTTTTCATGTTAATTTGTATTTTTGTTTTATATGTTTGCGCCTCGGAATAGTTTTACCTAGATTGACGGCGCATTATAAATGCCATTATTATTATTATTATTATCTCTCTAACGATTACCTTTCAAATTACAGGTCATATATTTGTTTCGAAGCTCATCTGTTTCACCACAGGAAAGTGAGGAATCGTTTGAAAATTAATCTTTGGTTTTGGATCCCTACAAATAGTCCAACCCCAAATCATATAACATTATTTACAAACTCCTCGAAACCGTATGTATTGCTAATTTAGATGCCTTCAGTATCACCAGTTTGGAAAAGGGAGAAAGTGGGGGGGGGGGGGGGGGGGGGGTGTAAATATTTTTGATTCGGAAAGTAAAATAGATACATAAAGCGATTAGTCTGGTTTAGTCCACATATTATTTTCAGATATTTTCTCCGGTGAACAAATGTCTACATTTATCATTGTTCATTCAAAGTCACAGCATCGTAATACTCCTTCTTTTATTTCAAGCTGTATCAGCTAAACCAAGGCATTGGTATTGGTATCGGCACCTCACACTTACCAGTCAGATTTCTCTTACTAATTTCATCTAATGTTGAACGTCAACCAAATTTAAAAAGCGTCTTTAAATGTGTAACACCACTAAATATATTGACGTCAACTATTAATAGTTTATATATACAAGCATGTTTAATATCTTCCCTTCAGTATTGATGACCTTATCCATATAATACCATAATGTAAAATTATATACTTTTGCAGTTCACATACGATGCTGAAATTCAGGAGTTGTCATCCATTCTTACATTGCAGTGGACATGGGGAGGAAGTCAGAGAACAATTGATGATGAATTCGGATTTGAAGGTAAATATTCATTCATTACACTGCTAAAGAAACAAGGTGGCATTGGGTCAAACTGCACACATCTATGTCAAACATCCACATTTGAAGTATACCAGGAAGGTATAAATGTAACAGACAAGAATGGCGAGGGACTTTGTGAGCGTAGCTCAACCAAGCAAGAGCGAAATCCGAAAAGTAATTGGGTAATTCACTAAAAATGAAAGTATGTTATGATTATAACTTAAACAAATTTGCTACCACATACATGACAGAATAGGCTGGTCGTTGAACACAAAATATAGGTGCTACCCGGAGAAAATTAGAGTTCTGGTTTTGGTGTCATAAAAAGCAGATAATTGTAATGAATATCGTATCAAAAGTCCCCAAAAATCCCGCTTGGGGAAATGTATTAGAGTGAATTGAAAATGGCCGCCGAATTTGTGATTATTTTTCGAAAAACAACAACCTCGAATTCAAGTAACATGGTTTTTGGTACTTTTTCTGACTGCACTGTGCACGTTGAAGGTTACTTGTATGACAACGCAACAAGAGGGCTCTTTCCAAAATGTCCGCTAATAAGTGATAACATTGGTATTTATGCTACAGATACTCTTCTATGAACGAAAAGATGAACATAATGTATGCTATTTGTTGGACCAACTCAATTGACCCAAATGATTGGTTGGTTAAAATATACAGGGTGTCCCAAAAGTCTATGCACGACTTTGAAGCTTTGTATTTCACAAAATATAAGTCGTATTGAAAATCTGAATACATATTTAGAAAGAGGAGATGTGGGAAATAATTTTGATACCAAACATTGGAGTAACATCTGTTTGTAATGCCACACTAGAAGAAAAATATGTATTACTGCAAAAATGTAATTTTATACTTCCGAGGAATAAAGTTCATAAATCCATACCTATTGAGATTAACAAAAAGACGGGTAGAGTTGGTTACACGGAAAGTGATCCGTCAAATGTAATATTTAAAATTTTACCTTACAGGGATGCCATTCATAATAACAAACTATATCACACATACTTTTCGTTTCTATAGTGAAATCTAGTTTAAATGTTTTGTTTGATCTGAATCTTGTATGGAAACTTCTTCAAGTCCTTACGCAAAATTCTGTGAACAGTTGATCTTTTAATCTTGTTTTCTGCGGAAAGTCGGCGAATAGATCTCTTTGGTCTTATAACATCAATGTGACTTGTTGATCAACCAGTCTTTTTTCTACCACATCGAGACAAATCATGCACAGTTCCTGTGTTCAAAAATGTATCCACCAACTTCAGAATGGATATTCTTCCTGGTGCGCGTTTCACTTTGAAATGTTTTCTGAACTTTTGTTGAGTAAGTTGAACTGAATTTGTTTCAGCGTAGAACCATACAATTTGTATCCGATAATCTATGCTGTAAACCATTATGAATGAAGACTTTTGCTGTGCAATGTTATCTACTGCGCCTTTTTATGTTGTGAGTGACAGAGTTTGGTAATAACATTAATGTTTCAAGGTAAGCAGTGAACTGTGACTAATGCGCAACGTTGCTTTCATACCGTTAATTTATGCGCACCTGGTTTTAGCAACAATGTGTGGTACTTAGTATGGGTAGGTCTCACACGGCCAAAAACTTTCAACCAGTTTTATAATGTTGGTGGTTCACCAATAGGGTTGTGTTTGGTATCAAAATAATTTCCCAAATCTCGTCTATCAAAATATGGTTAAATGTATACCATATGATTTATATTTTATGAGATATGACTCTTCAAAAACGTGCATAGACTTTTGGGACACCCTGTACTTGTTTACATATGATTGACATTGTCATGATTACGTACACATTATTTTACATGTAGTGGGTTTATCGCTAGGCCATTTGTAGAGTATTCAATGTAATTGGTCTAACATACAGCAAGCGACGTAACATTATCAACATGTACATACAAATATTTCTAAACCCTTACATCCGAAACAAATTCCAGTGTTGTATTTGTAACCACTGCAGCATTCACGTAGGTTTTGTAAGCAGTTTTTCAGATGTGCCTAATAGATATTGTCCATCTCTTCTTCAAGTATGATCGCTTCAGCATTTCCACAGTTTTCTCCTCGACAGTCACCACATGCTGTTACACATCTGTTAGTCCATGTTTGCGACAAGAACATATACCTATTAGTTCCGCAAGGATTACGTGCTGAAAGCTTGCAGTTACACCGTACAAACTTCAGCAGACTTTCTGGTGCAGCATCTAAGTCCGTGGTGATGGGCATGTACTCCGAAACGTGAAGTTTTCAACCCCATTGCTTTGGATCAAGATCGGCTTCATTGATTGAAAGTTCTTTCCAAAGTATTATTTGTAGATGCACCCGCAAGCAATAAAAGTATGCTGCTCCTTGGTCGGTGGAAGCTTTTGTGGATCAATAGATGTCTTGCTGGACGATACCATCTCCATGAATTTTGCATTACCGTAAATCATTCACTGTATCTTGTTATTTGCCACCGTACAAGATTACAAATAATCTAATGCCAACTTTACCAATCTCTTCCTGTGTAACGGTATGATCGCCCATCACCGATGATATGTGCTGTATTTCTTCGAAGCCTCTTTAGCATGGTGGTTTTCCCATGGCTAAATGTTGCACATGTTGGGTTGATGTGGATTTTGTGCTTTTCAATCAAAATACCTGGGCACTGGTGTTCTAAGGATCGAATGTGTTCACTGCGTTTGATTGACGCATCTAGAATTGACACATTGTCCAACTATTTTTGGATTTTTGTACCGATCTGCTCGGTTTCGTGACAATTCACTAACTCCGTCACCATCAGAGGCAGTCAAACCAGACGACAATGAGCGCAATTTGTTGTTGTCAACATCAAAAGACTCGTGATGATTGAACCACTCCTGAATGTTGCTGAGATCTTTATAGTCCCGATTCCTTCTAGAAGTGCGCAACTCGATGTGCTGTTCTGTTGTCAGATGCTTTAAACCAGTTATCGATGTCTTAGCATCATGGATCCTAGCACACTTGTACATACTATAGATCCACTGTAGTCTAACGGATTCTGTTATACCTCGTTCTCGTGTCAGTCCTCCACGGCTCTTAATTGAATGCATCATAACCTGTTCTATGATGAGATCAGTCCATAGTCCCGCCCAGTATCTACCACTCCTCCGGACAGTATGGAAACCGTGCTCAGTGAAGCAGCTATGCAACCACGGATGATCACTCGGTAAATCTTACATCAACTGAAGATAAAGTCACGCACTTTTTGCATAGTTGACATGACCTGAAGCAGCTCTTTACTGGACAATAGTTTACTTAAGTTTTCATTGATGTTATGTATCACATGCTGTAACTAACTGTGAAATGCTAATGGGTAGAAGTGATAGTTTTAGACGCAGAACCAAACTTCACGATATTTTGGTGGCCATTTTGAAAATACTCTTCTTTTGGCAATTCTTTGAGATGAGCATGTTCTCGTAATGAATTTCAACCATACTTGCTGTCTTCATTTTAATTCTGCAGTAACCTTTTCAAATTTCAGATAAATATTTGGGTAGCCATTTTGAATTTGCTCTAAAAAAGTTTCCCCACAATGGAATTTTTGGGACTTTTTATATGCTGTTCCTGGAAGAATTCAGCTTCTTGTGACACCAAAATCAGCTCTCTACCAATTTTCTCCGGGTCAAACCCTTCAACGACCAGCCTAGAAGAGCATATTCTTATTCTACATTTCCAACCTGTTTCATCATAAGTTTTTTTTTAACATTTTAGTGACGTTGTTTAAGTGTACACTACGCGGTCCTGACTGCAGTCGCTGTGTGTCTGCCTTGATAACGAGACACCCACTGCGGTGCGGTTGGTGTAGCGGAATTGACTTGTGCGCCGTTCAAGATCACCCTCAATGTATTGGACCGTGGATTAGAGAAATACCAGATGTGGGCGTCGAGAAGAAAAACTGCCCCATACCCATCCTAGACTCTGTAAGTTGATGACATTATTTGAAATTCACACATGATCATGTAGAATGGAAGTGCTTGAGTCAAGTTTTGTAATCAAAATTAAATTACCGGTTTCGATGTTCTTAATTGAAAATAGTGTATAATAAATAAAACTTTACCAGCCTCTTTGTCAAACATCGCATATAATGCACAATTGCACATACACAGAATATATTTACCAAATGTCCTATCTTATGTGATGGGCGAGTATTTTAATTTTAACACTCTACAGTCAAGTGTGATACTTTCATTCTTTTCTTTACTCTTACTCTACTTTATTTACTCAGATATGGCCATCTTCTGGTCCAATTGAAGGCAACACTCTGATAGAAATCAACGGCATTGACCTCGGTAGGACTTTCAGCAATATTAAGATGGTGACGGTTGCCGATCAGCCTTGCAGTCACGTTGAATTTGAAGACATGTTTGTAACCAGCGAACGGTAAGATTAAACGCTATGATTGCAAGTAATTGCTTCTATAAATTGTCTCACAACTAGTCCCATTAAATATATCCTATAAGGGAGATGCCCCGCAAACCGGTTGATTGATAAGTATTTTTAATCGTAAATTTAAAGAGAAAATTCCTGTTGATGTATCGGTATACAACATTTCAATTATTTTTTATTTGTGACTTGACTTGACTTACTTGACTTAGGGCGGATGATTTTTCCGAACCACAATGCCTCTCCAGATCTTCGTATCCAACATAGCTGTCTTGATTTCTTCCACCTGCAGTCCTGTATCACGTTTGAGTATGTCAATGTAGGTCAGGGCTGGTCTACCACGCTTTCTTGTTCCGTGCTTTGGGATCCAATGTATAAGTTTGTGTACAAGCTCCTTGGACCCTCTGAAGCAGTGTCCAGCAAATCTTGCTCTGCGTTCTCTGATCTTGTCCGAGACTTTTGGCATGTCCCCATACAGGTCGTTATTTGTCACATGCTGACTCCAGTTGATGTTGAACACAGATCTTAGCATCCTAGTGTAGCATCCATCCAGTTGTTTACCAAGCTTTGGGGTGACTGTCCATGCCTCACATCCATAAAGGAGGACGGATTCTACTGTAGCTATGAACAGTCTTTCTTTGAGCTTTCTGGATAATGATTTAGCCTTCCATAGCTGACTAAGTTTGCCACAAGCTCTCCATGCAGCTGCTTTGCGTGTTTTGATGTCCTTTTCAGTGTTGTTCATCCAGGCTCCAATGTATTTGAAGTCTTCCACTTTATCAAGGCGCATGCCTTCACTTGTGGTAATTACAGGTACTTGCGTCTGGTTGAAGGACATGTACTTCGTCTTTGCAGCGTTCATTTTGAGCCCCACTCTTCCCACTGAAGTCTCCACTCTATTGAGTAGTGATTGCGCTTGAGACACTTCCTCAGACAACAGTGCAATGTCATCAGCAAAGTCTAAGTCTGTTACTACGGTTGGTCCTATTCTTCTGCTGCTTCTTTTTGTTAGGTGGAATCCTAGGTCTTCTTCTCTGCCATCTATGGCCTCTCTTAGGGCATAGTCAAGAACAATGACAAAAAGATATGGAGCCAGGGTGTCTCCTTGTAGTACTCCAGCCAGTATCTCAAACACTTCTGTTTCTCCATCTGGTGATATGACCTTTGCCTTGGTTTCTTTGTATATGTCTGTTATCGCATTTGTAAGCTGATCGGGTACACCATAGGCTTTCAATATTTGCAGCATTCGTCCCCTATGTATTGTGTCAAACGCTTGAACTTGACTTGAACTTGACTCAAAAAATGTCCTCCTTTCAAGTTTATCCTCAAACATCTTCCTTGGTCATCTGACTTCTACATGGATGTAATCGTCGTCATTCCAGGAGAACTTGAACATATTTACACACACCATGTTTATCATAATCAGAGTCAAACGTAAGGTTATGCCATGCGGTTATGTCTTGTTTTAAATACTATTTGAGTTTAAATCATATTCTTTATGCATTTTTTATTTATTTATTCATACGATCTATAAGATTATACTGCCGAACAACGCCGGGTCAAACTGACATTGTCGGGGATGTAATAATAAGAGTGGAAGGTATTGACACCACCTCTGTGATCAACGATGGCGGTACAACATTCACATATCGGGTACGTTTAGTTTAATAGCTAATGTGTACAATAAAATGCTCTAGTATTAAATATAAACCTTTTTTTTTTAAATAATGTGAAACATCAAACATTTCTGTTAGTGTTTTGTTGTTAAATTCTGCATTTAGAATCCCGCCATTTTCGAATTTAACCCCGACTATGGACCGGAAGCAGGTGGTACCATGGTAACCATCAAGGGTAACGACTTATTGACTGGCAGAAACATAAGTATTCAGATAGGGAACGCTAGTTGCTCTTTAGACAGGTAAGTTAAAGAACAAGCCATATTAATAGAGTACCCTTTGTTGTAGTTTTTTAGTTCCATACTTGCCATACTTGCGAACAATATGCGGTTCTCGGTGCGCACAAATGTAATCTAAGCGCAAGAGCGATATTTTATCACTCGCACACGTCACGCATATGATACGTTATTCGGGATATTACATTATGCGTACCCATGATCTTCAGAACTAATGCGTTGCTGTTAGGAGGTCCACCAATTTGGAAGAGACTGAACTATAGATATTATATGCACCGCCAGAATGTTTGCACCGTATTATATTTTGAAACTAAAGATCATCCAAGTAACAAAACAATGTTAATTCTAAAGATAATACTAAATCTGAAGCCCTAGTTTCAAAATGCAAGTTTGACGCAACAATTTGCGTCTGCGCAATTAACAACTGGGAGCCGTCTTAACAACCTAATGTTGATCGAGGCGTTGATATTTTCAATTTGTCATTCAATTGAAATTTATTTTCCATGGTTGATTTAAATACACAATATGGATAGATAACTTTGAGATAGACAATACGACGTATTACTTTTGATTTCCAAAACAGAAAACTGAAACATCATTACCATAGTTTTAAATGACAGACCTCCAATATTAAAAAAATAAACTCGCGGTAGAGCGTCTAACTCGAACATAGAGTGGCAATTCATTGTCCACACATAATGTGCGAATATAGATTCACCTATCTATGATTTTGCATACATATCATTATTCTGAAATTGTGTCAAAACATTGCAATATTTGCTCATCAACAGGTATTCGTCTACCCCTGAAGAGGTTGTTTGCCTTACCGGACCATCCTATGAAGGTGATATGTCACCTCTCTCCATCACATTTGATGAATCAGACAGACGATCTAATAAGGGCTACACTTACCGAGGGAACCCTGTCATAGATCAGGTACTGCCTAGATCGGCGTTTAAAGCGTAAGTTAAAACCTAAATCCTTTGCAGGGGATGATGATGATAATGAAAATGAAACACAATTATCCTCTCCGACGATGTTTTACGTTACTCGTAATTGCATGTGTTGTCTCTTTAATTACCAGTTTTTCTTTTCCATATCGTTAAATCTTAGGCGAGGTGTCCTTCACGAATGATGAGAGTATAATAACCATATACAACAAGATTTATGACGAGATTGAATCCATAAGTTGACTTCATAGTATTCATCAATCAATATTACCCTATTATCTAAAACTGTGACACGTAACTACTCGAGTCCAGTAGCGAGTTGAACAAACACTTCTCTAGAGATATGGCGTATCGGTTGTAAGCCTTGTTTATCAATAGTTTTAGTGTGAACCATTTAGGGTGCATCATTATTGCTCCATACACAGATGAATAGAAAAATTGGATAATTCCCACTTATAACTTAATCACAACCCACACAAAGAACCAAAAGGATTAACTGTTGCACCGCCTGCAACATGTTCTCCATCCGATATGGATACCTCGCCTTAAATGAAATAACATGATCAAGATCAATCTATGGTCAAAATTCAAGCTATTTCACGCGTGCGTGGTTTGTTATTGTTCACGGAGCTGCGTTTATATGCGCAAACAACTATACATGCATGCGCGAGACGTTATCACGATTGACGAATCAGGACGCGTGGTCATGTTTTGAAATCCCCGGTACGCACTTCCGGGTTTACGCATGTACGCTCATACGCATGTACGCAACCACATACGCATTGTTGTTATGTCCATAGCCTTACGATGCTGACTTAAGTATATGCAATCGTTTTGTTTTCATCAATGAAATCCTAACAAGATCAAACAAAGGTTTATGGATTGGAAGATATTTGTTGTTTATGCACGAATCCGATCCAACTCTCAGCAACATGATGGCTATTCGGCGGTGCTAAAGGGTGACACCTACCAGGGCTCGATTCCCCATGGCTTATTTGGGCATTATATAAGACAAATATGCCTATATACTTCAGATTTCCATTGTATTTCCAATTTGATTGCAGAGGAAGGCGGGTGTTGTCTGTTAAAGGCAGACACTTAGACGTGGTTCAAACTCCTCAAGTGCTCATTCAAGTTGGCGGTAATTCATACACTGAGGTAAAGTACAAGAGACAAATCATTACGTTCAAATAAATGCTCGGCGTCATCGCTACTTTGTCCCTAGTATAACTCCCAGGTTTACAACATGATAGCCGGATATCGTAACTTATTTGCAGGGCGTTGTTCACGATGCATTTCTAACGTTTCGATCATACCAATTGTCCTCGTTAGCTCAGTTGGTCGAGCGTCCGTCAAGTTTTCCAGATGTACAGGTGTGAAACGAGCCATGGCCCGATCTCCATAGATATACACCAAATGAAGCGTGAAACAACTGTTGCGTGTAGAGATGAGTATCCTATAGCAACCAAAGGCTATGACTACACCTAGTTTAAATCTCGGTCGAGGGTTTTTTTCATAGGGAAAGACTGATTATTATCAGTTTTATGGCTTGCTCAATTATTAATATACCTTTCCTCCACATAGTTCTATAATGTGTTTAATGTTTAATACTTATCACTCTTTAAGAAATGTATGTTTGTCAATGGAAGTGCTACAGTGATGAAATGTAGGTCACCGCGAGTCGATCTTCCAATAAGAAAACGACGCCAAGTTGAAGAAGACCAACTTTTTACACCTGTCGAACTTGGATTTATAATGGATGGAGCAAATGTTCGTATGTGGTCCAAAGAAAACGATGTCACCTTCAATTACTTCGAAGATCCCACTTATTTCCCCTTGGAAATGAACGAAACGGAAGTTGTTCAAGGTGGTCCACTAAAAATTAAGGTAATAGTCATCTTATTCAAAGAATACTGATTTACTGCTTATACTTTTGAAGTTTATTTAGCTAAGTTTATTCGCTGGTTTAAATAGTCGTTAATGCATGGATGCCCCGGCACTTCGTGCAGAGATTTTGTCTAAATATCATGGATTTGCTGATTCACAGACTTGATAAAAATGTGCTCATTAACATTACAAAAGGTTGAACTGTTTCCGTTAAATGTTGGTAACATAGAGACTATAATTATTTCTACAATAATTGTTGTTTTCTTCTAAGGGAGAAAGACTTAACCTGGCGAGTTCTGATTCCGATGTGACGGTTTACATAGGTGACACGAAATGTACAGATATCAGCCTTGGATTGACTGCACTCACATGCACCGTGCCCGATAGTAAACCATCTGGAGAAACCACAGTATCTGGCGGTTTTCCTTTGAGTGTTAGTACCTTGTATAATAACAAGTGGGGTATTCACGATAACTTGATAAGACTAGCTTGGTTCGGGGAATCTATGAACATCATAAAATAACTTAGATCATAAACAATAGAATATAGGTTTCTAGTAATAAAACTCATTCGATACACAGAGGGCATCTAATACAGGCTATAGCCTAAAAAAGATTAGTATCAATCGATGCCAAAAATATATTTCTATTTCATCATGACAATAAATGATATAATGTATCCTTTCATTAGAATTTTAGATTATAGTAACATTGTGACTGCATCCTTTTGGCAACTTGTTTTATACAACTTGCATCCCTACTTGAATGCCAGACAGGTCTGAAGTAAACATGGTGTTGCACTGTTGTATGGAATGTAAGGTCAGTGTAGTATAGCATGATCATTTGAAGTAAAACTGTTATAACGAAAATAATATTTTGTTGAACAAATCCAAGATGTGTACTCATCCTCACTAATGGCTTGATCCACTTCTTTTTCCCGCGAGAGATGTTTTTCTCGTTCCCAGGATGCACAATTGTGATGAGTGGATCAAACACGTAACTCGGAGAATAAATGCCCTCCGGTCTCGGTTGATTATGTTAGGCCCCTGTCGTCGTATCGAAATTGCTTCTTGTATCCATCTTTTCTTTTCATCCTGGGAACGAAAAAACATCTCTCGCGGAAAAAAGAAGTAGATCAAGTCATTCCTGAGGAAGTCAACCGACTTGGTGGGCGAAACTGTCTAAATTTGAGTACAAATCTTGGATTTGTTCAACAAAATATTTTTTCATTTGATATCTATAATATTTATGAAATTATTCAAAAATGTTGTTGTTACGCTTTCAACTTGTTAGGTAATTCAAGGAAATCTGCGATTTGACAACATCGGAACTGTAAGATTTGCCCAGGCTGAACCACCAATCGATCCTATATTGGATCTTCCTATATTGGGCTCCTTAAATGGGGTGATTGCCTTTCTCATCATAGTTGGAATCCTACTAAGCGTTTTCTACCATCGGAGGCAAAAGAAAATTATTACCGAAACGAAAAACGTTCTCCTTGAACGCATTCGAAATTTAAAACTAGGTAAGATAATACAGAAGAATTTGACATGTTTGTGAGGGCTGTAGGCGTTTTATGTTTACTTGAAATCGGAGGAACAATCAATGGCGGTCTATCTGAGGGTCTCTACAATGGCGGTCGGTGGACAGGTAATTACTAGTGGGAGAAATGTGTGACTTTGCACAGTGACTTTTTAAAGATGTCTTAAGGGTCACATATCAAAAAAAGTTTCTGGCCCCTTCACTTCTGGGTGATTTCAAAAACTTGTTTTTGATACCCCCTCGTATACATGTAAAATAGACCACCCGTTTTCTTTCTGCAGAGGCTGATCGAATTTTCAATGAACTTCAAGCCGGAGCTCAAATCGATAGTAATTCATCAATACAACTTTCCAATAACATTACCATCAACCTGGAAGATGTTAAGATAAATTTTGATCAATTGACGTTTGGAAGAGCATTAGGAAAAGGTAAGAGAGCAAAGTTATACGCAGCCTATGGCTTATACGTATAAGTGACTTATACCATAGTGCCCAAAGCTAACCAACCTTCAAAATTAAACTGAGGCTAACGTAAATATTCATTATGGAAATATTTGCATTGGGTTAGTTCAATTTTCATTGGTGCTTGTACGTATAGGGATGCAAAATATTCCTTTGGCAACTATCGTGTAAGACTTACGCACAAGTCACATAATACGTATGAGCCATACGTATTAGTTATGAAGTGCGGCCTAACTCGTCTCCTTATATTTACAAGTTTATGACAGTTTTTGCCATATTGAGATGAAGCCTTGTCAAGTTCACAGAAAAATATCAGAAACAACAAGAAATGGATTGGAAGTAAGGTCTTCAAAACGTCAACGTTTAATAGGGCACTGAGAGATACGTATGAGAGTACCCTCAATTGTTTTGGAATTCTTTTTTTTTGCAACCACGCTATACTAACTATATACCATCTGAAACCGTTTTCCTTAATTCGCTGTCTATCTTGCCAGGCTATACATCGTTTTAAAGTTTACAGAATATAGATCTAAAACAATCCTGAAATATCAGTTACAGCGTAAGGTGACGAAATATAAACAGATTAATGCAAAATGGACAAATCCATTTTGACAATGACCAGTCAGCTGTAGAACGGGGCCCCGTTTCAATTGAGGAAGCTCTAAAACGACGGGTGTATGTAACCAAGGTAACGCACACCCGTCAATTTGCGCAATGATTGAATTTTCGCCTTTTAGCCCCATTATCTCCATAAAAAGTAACTATCCATAGAGTTGAGGGCAGCATAAGGTACTAGAACTCCTTACGACATCCAGTTCGATGATTTAATTTACCCTTTGACCCCAACATCACACGACACAAGCTAAAATAATGTATTTTTGGTCCGGTTTGCTGCGATGAGACCACCATTTTCTAGACGAGATTACACCATTTTATAGAATTTTAAAGGTAAATGTGATAATGTTTACAATAAATATAAGCCCTATAGTATTCAGAAGTGATGCCTTTGTAACGGTTATCTCTGTGATAAGAGAGTTATTTCGTTGTTTAAAATCGGCAATGTTTATGAATTTTGAAAATAACTGTAACGGGAGGCCGTTCCCTTGGAAACGCACTCCCGTTCCCAAGCCCGCCCTCTATTGAAAAGTGGTTTTTGTTCGTATTCCGGCGGGCGACGGACTTCCGTCACTTGATGAATCGCCGTGTTAAAAATGACGGCAGTGCGTCACTAAATAGAGCGCCCTCAATTGAAACGGGTCTCCGTTCTACAGCTGACTGATGACATAGTAAGTACTAAAGGTTTTCAGAAATGAAGAGACTAAAAAAGGGATTTGTTGATTACATCTTTCAAAGGATACCTTTGTATTGAATGACAATCGACAAATGACATAACAAATAGCGTTAATCGCCTTTAGCAACGACACTTGTCGTGTAGTTGTTATCATCTGTGTTTTATTTGGCTGTAAGAAATTGAACAAATATTCCTCAAGATATTTTCAGAGAGTCCATGCTACCTGAAATTATGATATTGATCATGCTGATAACGCGTGTATATACAGCTATAGCCTAATCACTACTTCGACTATAACAACATTGGTTAACATTAAATCGAGGGATTATATAAATACGTCCTAAACCCGTCAGGCGTCAACATTATATTGATTTCTGATGTTGAAGATTATGTTCAAAATGCGAAGTTTTATGAATTTACACATTTTGTGTTATATCGTCTAAAAAAGATATTTTTATTTTTATCTTTGCAGGGGAATTCGGAAAAGTCTGTTTGGCCACACTTAGACTTGGAGATGGTGTCAACAAAAATGTTGCTGTCAAGACAATAAAAGGTTGATAACAATATTGTGCCTATATTTTATATAGAGTTGATAATTGATGAATTATATTCTTTTTTTATTGAGTTGTACGGTGCGCTATCGAGATCATTCAGGCATGTATTGATGATTTGGGTGTCATACACATTAGTGTTACTGCACAGCAAATACAAATCAATGATATCCCATAGGAAACTGCAACTACTTTTTTTATTAGGCATGTGGTCACTTAAATTCCGCGGTGCAATAGAATATTTCTTCTTTATAATTATCATGTTTTAATGTTGTTAACATAAAATACACTGACTGCAGGGTGACGTTCTGGAACCTCTCCCCTCAGTTTAGGCTCTTTCGCCGTCATTGATCATATTGACTTTTTATCGTTTGGAATTGTGCCGGTCACAACAATGCATATTTTTAATGACATTCTATATTTGTACATTTGTCCTGCTATATAATTGTTCTTTATATTTTACATTTGATATTCATGGTAGTTGCTTGACTTATATTATGATGTGTATTGATAGTTTTGTATGATAATTATTCTTATTTAATGTATTGTTATCTTTTGGATGGGGCCTTTTGCTTGTAAAGTGCCCAGGGACCATTGTTTTGGGCGCTATATAAATACATTATTATTATTATTATCATTATTAAAACTTTCTCTCGTACGTATTTAAACAAGGTTTTAAGCTAAACGCGAGGTTAACTTTGAATTTAAACACATCGTTAAACTAAACGTATTCTCGAAAATGTGATAACTTAAACACGCGTTTAACGCACTGCATCCTTGCCACTCAGATATGTAGCATTATTATTATACAGACCACATCCGTAGATTTAAGCTTTTAAAAGTGCCGCATTAAAACAAAATCGGCTTTAGAAAGAAGAAAAACCCTGTATGGACGTCGCCATATTGATCGAAGCCATGACGAAACAGTTACGAGATTTCCACATCTCTGTTTCATGTATTGATATTTTCGATTTATGCATTAAATTCCTTCGTGATTACGAGCAGCAACCTGTTGCTGATTTAGGTTTCAGTAACAATGACGTCACAATATTGGGTATGGCTATCCCATCAGCACTTTCGACAAAGACAACCGGGCGCGAATTTCAAATAATCACAGGTTGGGGATGTGCAGTTAAACTGTTCAATATACATTAGATAATTATCTTTCTACCATAATAATGCTTGGTTTCATGAATAGCTCTGTTCTACTACATGGGTATGGGCGGGTAGGTTAACGCGCGTTCAACTAAACTCATACACCAACTGAGTATGCCTTGAATGTTTACTCAACCGTGCCCGGTGCAAGTCGATTGATGACGTACATATCGTGTAGTCTTACAAAATACACGTGCATTTTAGGAATTCGGTCAATATCTATTGTAACCTATTTGGACCACAATAAGTTGGACACCCGTATAATATAGTGAACACTCTGGTGACGAGATTTGCTGAGTTCAAATCGGTTGTTGTTAAACACGTCGTTTAAAAATTAAGCTCGCGTCTAATTTAGACACGATTTTAGTTAGACACGGTTATTGAGCTAACATCGTGTTTAGTCATCGTGTTTAAATTATAAAAATAACTTTAAAATCAATTTTGATGAATAAGGTGTCAAATTACGGGGAAGAAATGTGCCAGATAATTGTTCAGGAATATTTTGAGTTTAAGTGTATTGTGTACTTCACGACTGGATACTTACACCTTTTTTCTTCGCACTAGATGACACGGATGCCACATTTGCCGTTAAGTTCATGGAGGAGGCGATGATCATGAAAAACTTTGACCATCCAAATGTGCTGTCTTTACTTGGCTTGACCTTTGACCCAAAGGGTAGTCCACTAGTTGTGCTACCATTTATGAAGAATGGTGACCTGAGATCATTTCTACTAAAGGGCAATACAGTGAGTATGTTAATTTTTCCTCTATGACATTATAACATAATACAAAACAACAGCACGTATACCTTAGCCGAAGAATCTTTGGGATTTGCTATGCCATGCTATTCTTTCAATGTTGATTATTGGACATATCGAATAATACTAGGTGAAGGTGAATTGATAATGGTGATATTGTGATAATAACCATGCAAACATCGAAGTACTATTAGAGAATGGTCTGACTAAAAATGGATTATAACGAATGCCTAAAAGATAAGATTCCCATAAGATTTCGATGTCTCCACCCAGAGATGATGTTTTTTTATATAGAATAAGCTCAATTTTAACTACATTTGTCAGTTTTAGTCTCCAATTCTTCTGTCCTCTCTTGAATTCTTCACCAACATATATTTTCAAAGACATTATTACTTTATTTCATAGACTATCACTGGCGGACAAATGTTGAACTTTGCATTGGATGGTGCCAATGGAATGAGCTACTTATCGAAACAGAAATTTGTACACAGAGACCTCGCGGCCAGAAATTGCATGTAAGATAACCTTTGTGTTGAAAGTGAAAACGCCACTACAATTATTGTTCAAACAGGCAGTTTCTAAACTATCACCTATTGGAATTATGGAATTAAGCGCAACCCAAACTAATTTCAACCCAAACACCCGACATGATTCTTTGAACATTAATCAACAAAGCCACATGGAGAGAATGAGGTCCGCTATAACCATGTGGTGTTTCCTAGCTGTATTAAAGATTAAAGATTCGGGATTGAATTTAATCTAAATACCTTGAAAATATGGATTGTAAAACTCTAAATGTTTTCTTAATAAAGGTAAAGTGTGAATTAGTCTACTTCCATTGAACAAGTGTTTACCCGATGTTTCAGATAGATTATGTTTTAAAAGAGGGCATAGGGTTTAAACGAGGGTCTATCGAATTAGACTTAATGTACGTGAACCCGGGCAGCTTGATCATGTAGAGCTTGATATGTTGTTCTATAATTATATTTATTTAAAGGATTGATGAAAAACTGTCTCTTAAGATAGCCGACTTCGGTCTGTCACGAGATCTTCATGAGTCAGATTATTACAGGAGTGGTGATCGTCAGGCCAAACTTCCAGTTAAGTGGATGGCACCGGAGAGTCTGGCTAAACGGATATATACCACTCAAACTGACGTGGTAATTATTAAACCAACTGGCGTAACGTCGGTGGTATTACATAGTGACGTATAGTGTGCATGTCGCTATGTTTAAAAACAAGATTATAATTATTAGCTTTGAATACATCACAAAAACGAATACTGTTTATCATACGCCACTATGTAAATCAACCGATCATGCGTCACTATGTTATACCACCGAAGATAAACGTCACACATGGGTCATTTCATAATAAGAGTGGCATATCACAATTCCTGCGGAATATTTTTTTAAATTCGGTCATAACTAATTGTTGTTCCGTGGTAGTCAAAGCAGATTTTATGTGCAATCAAATGCTTCCATTTTCATCACATGACGACTAGTTTTTTTTGTCATTAAGGTCTACTTGTTCCCATTGACATTACATTGCAATGAAAGGCATACAATGTTTAAAGGAGGGTTTATGATAACAGTACTGTTTTCTTCTTTTTGATAAATTACGATAAGAGTTATTGCTTAGAGTGAATCTCATACATAGAGTACAGTTTGGATCCACGACCTTCCTCATTCAATACAACCTGGTAATGACATCCAAATAAGTATAACCTTTATTTCAAGATTACTTGAAGAAATGCATTTTTAGCCAAGAGATACTTTGAATAGAGCACAGTTTTCACACCGAAATGGCAACTAATATCAAACACGGGATCTCAACCTTCTCTATTTCGTTGCATACAGTGGTCGTTTGGCATCGTGTTGTGGGAGATGTTCTCAAGAGGAAGCAAGCCTTACATTGGTATCCTAAACCGTGATGTCTATCCACACATCACCCGTGGAAATCGAATGGAATGTCCGCCACAGTGCCCTCCAGAAATGTAAGAAATAACTTTTTTGATCTTATTGTGAAGTAACGTTACATTTTGACTCATTGATGGTTTTTTTCCATACCGTTTGCAGGATCCTATCCTTTCTTGTGCGAGCCCTAACTTCTTGATATAGCACATCTGATTAGTAAATGGACCTTTTCCCTCCGCTTGGGGCGTGGTAACCATTATCAGTTACTGTTCACCGTGCAGAGATTTCCTGCTTTCTAGCTTATTTAACTATACTGTCATAGTGACACACTTTAGGTTCACCCCCTCATGCAATGAGAAAGGACCAATTGCAGATACACTCGATAGAGTATAATTTTCATTCAGAGCTTATATAAAATCGCCTTCTTAAAGCAGTTTTAACACTTTTCATTCAAACAAAATCCTTCATTACTGTTTTCATATTTATTTTACAGAATACTTAACATAACACTGACATCAATGGACTATTCCATTAGAAATCCATACAACCCCAATAGTGTTACCTGTATGGGTGACTACATTTGAAATATACACGACCTCTTTTGAAGGATAAGATTATGTCTTCCATGTGCATGGATTTCAACTAGAATAACCAAATATTCTTATCAAAATACAGATACAGCATTATGGAGAAATGCTGGCTGGGCAGTCCCAAATTGCGACCTAGCTTTCAGCAAATCGTCAATGACATCGAAACAGTGATCATGTCTATTCAAAGTGCCACTTCCCATGATGCAGTTCACCTGGCCGTAACGTGTGGCGAGCGTGATGACCCGCACCCGTATTATGCGACCCCGATATCTGCAAGTGAGACTGAAACGACGGCCGTAACGTCTGGCGAACTTGATGGGCTCTCATCTTATATTACCACGATATCTTCAGGTGAGACTGAAACGACAAATGAGGTTCAGCCATCGGACGGTGGTAATAGTAGTCGTTCACCGGTGATGGAAGATGCCCCGGCAGGTGCAACAATATCTGAGGTTCAGCAACCAGAGGAAATTGAGATGGTTACGCGGCCTCAATTGCACCAGGACAACCCTATCTACAGCAACGACAGTGTTGTCTCCAAATATAGACGTTGATATAAACAACTGCAGAGTTGACTGAATTCGACAAAAAGGAGATACTGAAATACTTCCAGATACACCAGTGTAAATAGCATAATGCTTAGAGAAAACTGAACTATATTATTTCATGTAAGCTAAATAAAGCTTTTTTCTCTAAGTGTTACTGATGTCCTGTTTGGTTTCCACACTAAGTATATAGGTAATGAAAATAATATGTTTATCCACTATGTCATTGCGTTTGCTAAGATTAGCATTAGTAAGTTAAGATATGGCAATCTTTCAAAATGACATTAAATGTTGTCATGTAGAGACAACTATACTGGAGATTGTTATGTCACTCCTTGCAGCACACTAAGTGCTCAATACAATCATGTTTATTCTACGGTGATGTATCATGTCTCTAACATGTTTAATACCAATACTTAAACTTGTCAGTTAAAAGTATATTTAATTAACATGTGTGTGGCTGATCTATGTGATTTCTTGTTTGTACATTTTAAATGTAGTTTTTATTCTAATGTAACTCAATTCTTTAACATTTTATATAATATTGATATGTTTTACTGTAAATAATTATTGGTGTTTATCATGTTTATATGTGTCGTGAAGAATGAATAAACGAGACAAAATTAATGCTAAGAAGGATTCAAGAATTTTGTAACATATCACATCAATGCATTGTAACATATGATCTTGTCAAACAAATAGCACGAAGAGTAGAACTTGAGGAACATCATTTATTATTTTATTGTCTGACTTTTGTAGGTTGTGTTTCATGTTATATTTTCTGATATTTGTATTTCAAAATTGAGACATTTTGTTCACTTCCATAAATTACATCTTGTCCATCGTTATGGTGTTTATATACGATCATATCAAACAAAGAACATGAATAATTATATATTACTTGAGGAACCTCATTGTTTTTATTGTCTGACATCTGAAGGTTATGTTTCATGTTGTCTTTTCTGATATTGGTATGTAAAAGTTCCATCTAGTCCATCGTTATGGCGTTTATAGTTGAATTTCATATTGCTATGGTAATTGTATTCATAACCTAATGAATATGCCAAATATGTTCTCATCAGATGCAATCCATTTTGTGAATACATGTACAAGAACTTGAAAGCGCATTTAGTGAAAAAAAACCATAATGATCGCTATACTGCTAATCTTATTTGGAATCTGTATGTGCAAGGAGACAACATTACGCGCATGTATGGATTCTGCATAGTGCATGTTTTGTCAAAGCGATCAAGTGCGGAATTCATTGGTTTTCCCGATTGTGCGCGTCCATCCGCTGTGCAGCGGTTGAGCGCGATGGTCATTGGATTGCTAGTGCATCCCTGCGGGATGATCGATTGGTCATGGGGAAATGTAAAATAAATGATGAAAAAGTTTAATATGTGTGATGTTTAAAGCAATTACGTGTTTTAAATACATGTATCAACTAAATTAAGTTGAATGTTTTAATAGAATATTATATTGCAGTTTTTATATTATGGTGAGGGGAGGATGGGGTAAGTGAATCGGTCAATCAATATCGGTGATTTATAATAAATACTCAGGATAATAAGGAATTACTTATATACTTAATCAATGTTTATGTTATGTGTGATTATTGTATCAGCGTCTATTTTCAATGGTGAGGTGCAGCGGAGGATAAAGTAAGGTGATGTTTTCATATCTTATAGCAACTTGTTGTGTGCGGTTAAACATACACAACCAGATTTGTGATGTCACAGTTTATGGCTGTAGCCATTGTGTTAACTTCTATATTCAATTATGGTGATATGTAGAGGAGGATGAAGTAAGGCGATATTTCCATATTGGATGACAACATATTGCGTGCGCATAGCCATACGTAACAAGATTTGTGATATCATAGACAACTCCACGCAGTTACTCTTGACACTATAGTCTAGTTGTCCATCACGAGACAGTGTCGTAACTGCGAATTCTACTAGTTGCAGCATTTAAAAACAGTTTCGGCCAATTACAAAGAGTAAGCCTCATTGTGACGCAATTGCGGGAACTGTATGTATAGTAGTCATGATGTAGTGTAAGTACTTCTTAGTTCAATTCATTTTATTTTTTTGTGTAAATCGGCGAAGAGTCTAGATCTGAAATAGATCAGTCTGTTTACCCCAATCTCCGACTACACAATCCGGTGTCTATGGAGTTAGCTATATACATGTATATCCAGCGTCCACGGATCCATCTCTCAGCTGATCTCTGTCGTTTTGGCCTGTTAGCCTGCTGGCCAAAACTCCATGGTCAGTGGAGATATATTGGTTAGTGGAGTTGAGCGGTAGTGGGGGTACATGGTCAGTGGATATACTAGTATTGGGTAGTGGAGTTGAGCCGTATAGGGTGTACATGGTCAGTGGAGTTGAGCCGTGGAGGGTGCACATGGTCAGTGTATTAGAGTCAAAGACATGATAGACGGTTCTGAAATCAGAACTACGAAGAATCACCATAAAATTCCCGAACAATCTCCTCAAAGCGATCAAACTGTACAGAATTGGAGACCAACATGTTATGTATTAAGATCATATCTAACGCTCCTCGGGAATATAAAGTGTTCTTCATTCAGTGCTTGTCCTTCAGATTGACGTACAATAAGTCATTGCCAAATATGGTTGCTACTATGCGCTACTATGAAAGCGGAACAGATAGTAGTCATACTTGATTACAATAGACTGCGCATAGAATCCTAAAGCGTGGTCTCGGTATTGTTGTTACCATGGCTATCGAGCAAACGGTTGTTATACTGAATTACGATTGAAAGTACGCACACGACCTTCATATAGTTGTCAAGATATTGTTGTAACCATAACTACACGGAATAAACGGTATGATAAGGCCCGGTTATTCATCACATTACACCAGTACTTCAGAAGCTTCATTGGTTGCCGGTATCATACCGTATTATGTACAAAATCATTGTTTTAACATACAAATGCATCCATAATTTGGCACCGGTTTATCTTCAAGAACTCATACATGAATACGAACCATCTCGAAATTTACGATCGGCTTCAAAACAACAACTTATCAGTGCCTCTGTGTCAACTTTAACCTATGGTCATCGTTCATTTCGTTATGCTTCAGCTGAACTTTGGAATCAACTTCCGCTTCACATCAAGAACTGTAAAACTCTTAGCCATTTCAAATCGTCTCTTAAGACACACTTATTCACAATTGCTTTTGATGATTGATTACCCTGTTTACAATGTTTTTTGCATGTTCATCCACATATTGTATTATTCTTATATTGTAATGTAATTTCAATGTTGTTATCTGAGACGAATATACCTGAAGGGATAAGAAGCTCTATTCATTCCTGTTATGTGCAGCGGTGCAAGTCTAACACGGTATTGTTACGCTTGATGCCAATCGATTATCACCATTCAGTTTAATTTGGGCACGACCTCATTATGTGAGTTACCGCGCTATTTCAAATTTAGTGTTATCCACACGTGTGTTACGATCTTCTTAACAACCTGAATACACTGTAGTATCGGACGGTCACCGACATACAGACTGTGATAGATTTCTAAAATGATTACGCATTTATATTGCTAGAATTATGACATTTCATGAGAAGTATGCCGATTGAAACCTACTGGCGCCATGGTTCAATGCATAAGCGGTGTGTTGTGGTGTTCAGGGTGCATGGTTTGTGTTTAGATTTAATATGAATTGAAATACAAATATTCGAATGTGGTTGAGCTGAAACACTTATCTGTTGATGTATAAAAATACCAAATTTGTTGTGTTTCAATTCACATTAAATCTAAATTCTAAACACAAATCATGAACTTTGAATATCATGGTACATTGTTTGTGGGTTGAAGTAGGGCACTGGTGGGTTTTAATTGGCGTACATTTTCTGAAATACCATAATTGTAGCAATATAAATTGAGTCTGCATGCGTAATCATAATGATCATGGTTTAAACTCAGAAGTGAGAGCAGGACAAATCGACGCATGCGTGTGCATGCGCACAACCTGTTTTGTAGGTTCTGCTTGGGTTGGTTTGAGATCAATACCGTGCACTGCCGTGCAAGACCTGGTTCGTAGAATTGAATGGCAATACACGGAGCTGCCTATCCCTTCAGGTATATTCGTCTCAGGTTGTTATGTTATCTGTTAAGCGCTTTGAGACTTCGGTGGGAGGCGCTTTAGAAGCACCGTTTTATTATTATTATTATTATTATTATTATTACGTTTTATAGTGCGCCACCTTGTGGCGACATATCGAGTTACTATTGTATTGGCCCTGCCTACTTTTGTAAAGCGGATGGTATCAATGATGATATTGGTAATAATCACTACAATTGTACTTATCGTGGCAGTAAAGGATGTAATAGCTTGTGGGGTGGTACGTATTTCAACAGTTTTACAGAGGGATTTATACCAGAGATATAACCATCGTATTGAGGAAACTGATTGTACTTTGGTGAGATCTTGATATTTAATTCATAGTGTGTTCTGTTTACACCAGACTTATTTTTTCATTATATGCTTTTGTCTGTGATCAAGGGACATTTAGCCGTCACAATTACGTTACTTGGAAATGTTAGTACTTTGTATGGTACGAGTGTCGGTCAGTATGAAATGAAAGTGATCTTTGTATGTGATGCATGGGTGACTATATTGAGCGATAGTGTGATCAATACAAATTATGAACCTTTGTCTTTCAAACAATACACTGGATCTTTAGATACATTTGGTTTAATAACGTCATTAACATGTCGTATTCTCGTACGTGTTTGAACGCGGTTTTAAGCTAAACACGCGTTTAACTTAGATTATAAACACATCGTGTAACTAAACGCAATTTTCGAAAATTGGTTTAACTTTAAACACGAGTCTAACTCACTTAAAAGTGTCCAACTTTAAACATAGGTACGTTGGTTGCTTAACGCGCGTTTGTTTAGTATCAACCCGTGTACCCATTAATAATAATAATAATAATCATTTATAAAGCGCATTAAACAAGTGGTATCTATGCGCTGTACAACTAACAAACGACTAAAGACCAATTTTTTTAACTATGTAAAAAACATAAATCAAGACAGCTAAAAGATTAAAACCCAACTGCCGGCAGGTGGCTTGCACTCGTCGAATGATTACTCAACCGTGTCGGGTACACCCCGACTTGCAGAAAGTGTAGTCTTAAATGTGCATTTGAGGAATTCGGTCGATTGTAACTCATTTTGGGGCACAGTAAATTGAATACATGTATACAGTGAACGCACGACCACTCACGAGTTTTGGGGAGTTTAAAATCGGGTTTTGTTAAACACACGTCGTTTAAAAGATAACTCATGTTTAATTTAGACATGAGACAACCACAAAAATGAATTATTTGAAATACAAAGGTTCATACTTTGTGAACCCTATCTGTCAATAGAATTACTCATGTGTCTCATAACAAGATAAATTTCATTACATATTGACCAACCCTCGTAAAAGAAGAGGCCAATGGCTTCACATTTTACCAAATATAATGGCAAAGGGGTTTTAATAAAACAATACAGGGGTTATAATAATCGCCTGTGTCAGTGGTGTTACAAAAACCATAATCAAGACAGAACCAGTGGGTATTTTATTTTGAATATGTGTTTGAAATATATGCCTGTCATGAAATAACTTCTCAACATCCATAAATGAAAGGTCAATCTCGTTCCCAGACGCTTTCAATCGGTAGGTATCAATTGCAAAAGACGTGCTATCGTCCGTCGCGATCATAGAGCGTGTTTACACTGGGGAAGATACCGTTGATTTTCGGTATGTTTTCCCAGTAGAAACAGCCAGATACCGTTAAGAATCGGTATTTTTGGTAATCCCAAAAACCTTCACAAACCAGGTTTGGAACTGGTAAGATACGGCAAGTTTCCCAGTAGAAACAGAAAGCCGATTAATCTTACCGTTATGTGCCATGAACCGTGTCAAGCTATGTTATACACACTGTGAGGCAATCCTTTTCAGGTGGGCGGCATTGTTTGGTATTACAAATCGATAAACTTAGCGGTAACTTTTCGCGAGTAGAAACAGCGGAGATTAAAAACTTACCGGTAAATCTTAGCGTTTAATCTTACCGTTAACTTTGCAGTGCCCCAGTAGAAACACGCTCATAGGTTCGAGTTTAGGTATAATAAAAAAACTGGGTGAAATAAGTGTCTACCAACTTCACAAATAGCGTTACATCTATCGCAACGGTGAATGTGTGTATTACATTAATACGTTTTAAGTATTTTAACTTTCACCATTGCTTTTTTATCAAATCTATTTTATGTATACCGTTAGCTAGTATTATAAATGTAGTTGCTGCAATAGACTATCAATACCCAAACTGTTTACCGGGCTTTTCATACATGCTAGTCATGCAGGTGTGGGCGAAATAGACATACAGTCCTCAAAATAAGTAGCTGACCAGGTAATAAATATACTCTTAACACCAACACTATAGCTCCTATACGTAAAAATATTAAATTATGAAGTTGTAAAGAAATTACTTCTGTTTAATTTAAGATTATTGTTCACGAAGGTCGCTTAATAATTAAGATATATTGAAAATGATTGAACAAGGTGCAGTTTACATTTTCACACTTGGGTTTTAATCACGCAGGACAGTGTGACAGGAGTGTGTATGGGCTGCATTGAACAAATGAAGCATCCCCAATCCTCGTCTTACTATCATGACTATCGCCCCGTCAGTTGTCGCTAGTTAATCACTAATCTGCCTGTTGCTAGTCGAGGTTATGGAAAACGTGGCTCATTTGCTCTCTCCCCTATTGACTCACCCGGTATGCTATTAACCCCTTTTTTTGCACAGTAGGCCTATGTCATTTATACACGGTCCTACTGGTCACTGAAAAGGTGGCTTGTCTGCTCTATACATTCTTGGGCTTACCCTGTATAAGTGTCTTATTCCTCGCTATTACATTTGCGTTATTTTGAACGAGAACTTGTCTTTATCTTTTGGTATCGTCTCATCATTTAACCCCTATGTCATTTCCATACACTGCTTACAATGTTTTAACTAGTCAATGAAATACGTGGCTTCTATGCTCTATTGCACTTTTTTGAAGCACCCTGTATAGCTGGTACAGAGTCTCATTTCTCGCTATTACATTTTTGTTTTTTGAGCGATAACATGTTTTATCTTTTGCTACCATCTCGGCATAGGCTATACCCAGCAGTAAAAACACAATACTAATATTAATTTCCTTCTTCCTTGTACGTGCATATTATAATGGATTTGTTTTGTTTCGGGGTTTTCCCAAACAACTTTGTACCAAGAATTATTGTTTTGTGCTAAATGTATTTCAACCAACACACCGTTATTCTTTGAATAAAATTGCTGTTGATTAATAAAATAATTGTAAAAACACATTTGTCATTAGAATTTGGAGATGTTCGCGGAAAAGCGCAAGAAACTCACCCAATTCCCCCCCCCCCCCCAAAAAAAAACACCACCAATTAGGATTGGGGCTATTTCTCAGTTTGGAGTTCTGCCCAATTCCGTCTGGTTTCGGTAGAACGCATCACATGTCAAACAATAATGTAGTGTGCCCTATTACCCCGATAGACGCATGTTGTAGGCTACCATCATTTTCTACAGTCCATGGTTGTATTTGTATTAAACGCCGCACGTGCTATTTTTTTCTTCTCGTAACATTGCGAGGGATTGTAATACGAGTAAGGGTATCGGGTTTTAGAGTTAGAATTAGGGTTAGGGTTTAGAATCAGGGTTAAAATAAGGGGGTCCCTCACTATGTTACGAAAAAAACCACGTACTGTCACTCTGGGGTGCGGTTGAAAGGGAAATAGTCACAATAATATTCCTATGGGGAAATAGTATTTCGTTGCACACATTTTATAAAGCAAAACGACAGTTATGTTACTAGGGATGGGCGAGCTAGGCAAATCGCCCACCCTTGGACAGTTTGGGGGATATTTTGGAAGCAAGGTGGGGGGGGGGGGGGGGGGGGGGGAGGGAGGGAATGAATTTCATTACATGCTATGGTAGGCCTATTGTAAATTCAATCAAAAGTACAACAAAAGAACACACGTCTTGGAACCTTTTAAAAAATGTAAACCAATGGTGTATGATCTGCTCTTAGGCGAAAAAGGCTGTAAGTTTTTTATACACTATTGTTAAAAAATGTTAATAGTACAATGGAATGGCAAAGTGAACTAAGAGTCTCAATCACAATAAAGAATTGGCAACGATTATGCTAACAACCTAGGCAAATTACAAAGGACACACAACTTCATTAGTTTCAGTACAGAATAATATACAACATACTAGACACAAATAGCTTTATAAAATGAAAATAAAAGACAGTGATCAATTGTTTTCATTTTTTTGTCAATTCCAAATGGAAACTATTTTTCACTTACTATACCAATGTGAGATTGTTACACGTTTCTTGAAACAAATCCAACTATACATTAGATGGAAACTAGCCCCACCCTTAGGACATTTTCGACTGGTAGAGCATTTGATGTACTGTATAGATATCAGTTGAGTCGAAATTGAAAGACTTTTTCATCGCTTTTTAGAATGGTTAAAATATTGGAATTTTTAAAATAGGCCAACAAGGTTTTAAGATATTTTTGTCGAACTATAGGTGTTTTACGACTATTTAGAGTGAAAATGAGATCCGCAATTTCTTAGAGTAGTTTATTGAATAATTTAATTGTCACCAATTAGGCTTTATCAATCATTAATATACTTTAAGCTAAAGTATATTAACAGACGAGGCTAATCATGCACACTCTTGATCATGCAATAGTTAAAGCGGGAGTTAAAGTTAGAAAGTGACCCCATATTCTTTATAAAGGATCCTATATGCTATTTTACGTTTGAAGGCATGTCATAAAACATTCATTGCTATTTAAAATGTTCGATTATGTTTTTAGTTCTAATAAGGCACTATGTCACAACATTATGTTCATATAATGGTATTAACGAAATTCCGATATGGCATACCCGGAACTTTAATAATAATAATAATAATAATGATAATAAAAAGCATTTATATAGCGAATGCAAAGAACACAGCGCTTAACAATTTCAAATAGATGTGTGAACAGATACAGACCTGAATGATCCCCTACTACGCTTTACGAAAGAGTCTGCAACCTTGTTAACATGCTCCGATGCACTGGACCACCATTCCTACGTGACTTCCAAGCCACTTTACAGTGTGTATCAACACTTCTGGGAAATACGTTTGTTTCGGTAAAAATAAGTCACTTACATGTATAGCAATTCAACACACTAAGAATTAAACTTATAATAGCATATGATTGTTCAGAGAAAAAACACACAGTACAATTGTAACTTCAACTCATTCTATAAAGGTCGCACTGAAAAACTAGTACGTATGCCTCATACGTATAAGTCACTTGTACGAAAGACTTATACGATAGACTTATACGATAGGCGCCAATGTAATATTTTGCATCACCAGATGTATATACACCAAAGAAGGTTTTAAAGACACCACCAATCAATGCATTGTATTTTTGAAAAATACCCTAATTCCGGTCTCCAATTTGTCTAGGCTCCCATACACATTCGATAGAGCGTTCATCGTTAGAGCTCTCAGATTCTAGTTTACATCAATGAATAAATTAGTTATCAGTGTTCCTTTTTCTTATTTCTAAAATTTAAGGGCTTGACAAATGCATCGTGTGAAAAAGCTTTAGTTGGCTTTAAAAAATAGGCGATTGCATGACGGTCTTTAGTCTAAATAATCCTTTAGACGAAGACATGTATGAATGGAAACAATCACTTGGAGTCTTGGATCAATAAGTTTAACAGGTGTTTGGTATTGTACTTGGGGATGATTTGAATCTAATAACCTTCGTCCAATCGCCCTGTTCTCTCCTCGCCTACGCAGAGAACGTTGTGCAAACGTATTGAGACGACCGTACTATTAACGCAGATAGCGACTTGGACGCACTAAGAACGTTTACATGATAGTGGAAGCGCAGTGAGAACCCGTGAAACGCTAAAGTAGAAACACAATGGGTCGTAATAAAAGCGCCGTGAAAATGTGATAAGCGGGATAGGTGCGACTAATAACCGCTACCTTGTTTTAAAATTTGATCATTTTGAGCAGTTTTCCACGCTCTTACTGGGTGTTACATGGGGACCCTCTCCCGCTCTAGGCAGTGTACACTGCAGCCCCAATCGGTTGTAAGAGCCCTTAATGCGTTTTATTGGCACATTGATCCATTTTTCCGCGCAACGCAAGCGCAAGGCCTGATCACCGTCAACTTCGGAACAACAAGGAACTATCTTGGTTAAATTATTTACTGCTTATCGTTTTTCTTTAATACAGGTTTCCGTTATACATTTATTTTGATACCATGGCCTAGTACGATTCTTTAAATTGACTTACACAAAATGTTCATTAATAAACCGGTTATTGCAGGAAGTAGTTTTATTATAATGTACATAGACATATTTAAAGGCCTACAATTTAAAGATATTTCTTAGGCAACACATTGTATACCACACATTACGAGTGGCTTTTCTGTCTCCAGTGGCTAGCTGTTGCAATGAAACACCATTTCACGAATAAAAGGCCATTCGATATTTGTTTTTATAAATAGCATACAAATAGATCGAATGTTGAGATTATCAAGTGATACTTTTTCAAACAAACCGACTTTGCATGTTTACTGTCGTAGCTGATTATCATAAATCGTGATACACTATTTCCGGTTTGTATTAATAAGTGCCGGTGTGAAATGTGTCATGGTCCAACCCTGGAGCCATAGTCCGCATCTATAGACATACACGGAATGAAGCGTGAAACTAGTGTCGTGTGTACATGTATAGATGAGTTCCCTATACCAACATATACTTTTAAGTATATGTTGGTATACATGGTATAGGGAACATAATAATGTGCCCTATACAATTAAAATTGTATAGGGCAAATTATAATGACTCCGACTATTTCTCCTGCTACATCGGTCATAGCTTTTAAAAGTATTTATATCAGATCATATAAATGTGTGCATTGAATACTGTTCAACCAAAGAACCCAGATACGACCAATATTCTAAAAATATTGTCGTCCAATATTTTCTAGTCTCATACCCATATTTGTTTGTAACTAATATACATCTATACAGTAGGGCCAGGCCTTGCGCAACTTTATCGTAATTCAGTATGCATTGAGACTAATTTTCGCTGGTAGGTCTTCTTTTTTTTTGTATCGCGGAGTCGGCTCAATGAAGCAGGCTAATGATCGGTGCACCACAACGAAAACAACAAGTTACAAAATGGCGAAGCAGACATCCGGGAGATGTGTGTGATGACGAATTTAACGATCGTTTGCGAAATAAAGATTCCGCCAACACAATAAAATCAAGAAGAAACGCGGTCTATATTCTCCGAGCGTATCTTCAAGCAAAGGGCCAAGTGGATAATTTAAAAGTTGCCGAATAAATGATTTATAAAAATAAGCTTACTTTATTAGTAGCAATTCTCGAACGATTCTACGCTAAATTAAGACGGCAAGACTGTGAAGTGCAATAGTGCATGCTACTATTGTTATGGGGAAAAGCCTGATAATAATAATAATATTGAATGGCTTGTTTTGGGGGGCACAATATATTGAAATTGCTATAAAATATTGCACTCGTCTCGGACTCGTGCAAATTTGTATGGCTTATGTAATATGTGATGTGTTCTACCGAAAACAGCCGGAATTGGACAGAGCTCCAAACTGAGAAATAGCCCAAAACCTAATTGGGGGTGATTTTTTTTTTGGAATTTGAGTTTCTTGTAAATAATTATTCTTCAGAGTGTTTATAACATTATTGTGAAAGTTTCAGATTAAAAAATCCAACCAACAAAAAATAAAAGTACATTGTAAGTACATCTTTAAAGGACGATATCTCAGTTTCGAGTTTTCATAAAGACGAACTTGATAATGATTTAACTCCGCTTTGGGAAGTCCGATTAAAAAAAGAAAGTACCGTTGTAAAGCTGAAGATCTCTCCTTTAATAATCAATTACTAACTCAATTTGATATATTGCCCAATTGAGTCTGGTTTCGGTAGAACACGCCACACATATTCTTGTATCGCCCTCAAAGCCATTCAATATAATTATATGGGGCTCTCAAGCAGTACAATAAACTGCGTATTGAATAGTGTGCATCAAAAGTACCCGGATGCGACAATATTCAAAAAAATATTGTGCGGCGCAGATGATGTGCATGTGAGTACAATATGCGCAGATGATGCGCAAGAGTATATTTTTAGACTGACAATAATCTCTCAGCCTATTATACGATTATTGTCAGTTCGGGATAATTGATTTATTTGTGTTCAAAACAGTTTGTTATAAATAAATGCCAGTACTAAATGTTTTACTTTTCGTATAATACAATAATATATTGCAGTCGTATAAGATATCCTTGTATAACATTCAAAACCATTCAATATTATACTATTGGCCGGCAAATAATGTATATAGTACATGTATCATAATTTTTTTAAATCCAATAGCCAATTCACTTTTAGCCAATCAAAATAAAATAGGAAGATCCAAAATATATGTTTCATCTAGCTATGAATGCAATTTAACACAGATTTGTGTGAAACATTTAAAAACCGAGCTAAAATAAGCCTAGCTTGCGGGCGTTCTCAGCTCCCTTTTGACCTATGTTAGTGCAGGATTGCACAATATTAAACTAATCTTTGAGGGTATCGTCCTGTATAGGTTTAATAAACAGGACTTTGTTAATGTATCGCTTTCAACAACAACAAGGAAGTAGTATCCACATTGATGGCTTAGTTGCAGTGTGTACTTTCTTCTGGATTGAAAGCTTTTACCCTAATTCAAATGTAATCTTTCTTTTCTTTTTTACATGTTTTTTATTTCCTTATTGTTCATATGAAGAAAAAAAAAACTTTCAGGGCAAATGAACTTTCCAAAACTAACGACATGCTTTTCTCATCTAAAGCTCCACACCATGCATCACCACTCAATAACAAATCACAATTTACAATAAAGACATTTCACAAGTGCACGCCATCAATTTTCTGGTATCACCATAGATGATAAACTTAGTATACCTGGAACCACCACATTAATGCTATTACCATGCAACTGGTACCATTTATAGAGTTATAGCATTATCTTCCTCACCGCATCTTGAAATCCCCTCTTATTAGTATAAGTAACACGTTCTCCATCACTTCAGCTACTGTAACAAGGGGTATGCGACTCAACTTGCCCATCTGAAGCTACTTTAAGATTAACTTGGCTGTATCTCCTATGTAAGGTGGCGCTGTTTGTGTCGTCTGATTTAGGTATAGACTAATTAAAGTTTACACGAAATTGTTGGACAAATTCCCATTAAATTGTGCGGTTTTGAAAGTTATGATAAAACATACGTGCTGGGCGGTTTTTAGAAGCCTGAAATAATATGAAACCTCTTGTTTCATTGTTTATTTTATGTATTTGAATTAATGTTCTCACTTTATACCATACCGTCATTGTTTGTGTCCTACGGATTTGATGCAAGTCTATAAATTCCTTTCATTCCTGTGGTAATCATAAAATGGCGCTGTTTAGCTACGTACGTCTGTATACGACTTTCCTATCCCAGAAATGGCCTATTCGCATTAAACCACGTTGCAAATATAATCCGCACCCTACTCTCTGTCACGCAAACCCAAAACAGCCCTTTCATTCACGACTACTTCAAAACATCCTACCTACGGTATATCATAAACAGGTACTTTCATGCATACTACATACACATGAAAGCGCATAAATGTTATTTGTTACCTTCTTCTCTCAACGACCACTGCTGGAAAACATCAGATCCATTACCATGGTGCTAAACTACCCCCCTCCCCCTCCCCCACCACCACCACCCGCCCCTCAACATACCCCCACAGCCACAATGATCACCAGCACACTTTAAAAGACAACCCGGAAAGACAACTTAAACAGTACTACCACTTATGATCCAACAACACTATACTACCTTTTCAATGACAATACATACATTTGTTCCCTCGTCCTCTTATCGTTCTTCTCCATCCTCCCTCCTATCCCTTAGCTTTCTCTCTCTCTTTTCTTCATCTCTCCCTTCTTCCTCTCGATTTCCGTGAACTGTTATGACTTGTTTTTCCTTAGACAGTCACTTGTGTATCCGTCTCTTTGTTTTTCTTTTGTCATTTTGCACTCTCATTTTGTGTCGTTTGCATTGTATTTCATGTGTCCTGTACTGTTCTGTTTTGTTTAGTTGTGTATAGTTTCATTTTGCTGTTACGTCCTAATGTACCAGATTAAATTATCATCATTGCGTTTTTCTATAAAATGTCCCGTTTTACAAGCCCGCTTGTTGGGGATCCTACTGGGGATCCTCTTCTCATAACTATTTGCATTATATGGGGCTTTTGTTGTCGTCATATTCGCGCTGAATAAATGTAATTTAAATTAAAATTGAATTGAATTGGGGAGCCTTTGGGCGAAACAGACTGTTGTAGAATATGGAGTAATTTATTTGTGTTCTTCTTCCCTCTATAACTATCCATTCATATATGTTTATTCTCACTACCTTCACAGTAAATCTGGGAGCCATTGATCCGTAAGTGAACAGAATCAGCAAGGTATCCTCTTCACTTACCATGACTCAATCCTATCCCGGTTTCGTCGTTGGATTGACGTTATTTATCATTGTCTCACACTGCAAATCTACCAATAGTTTGCCTGCTGGACTGTCAACTTACGAAACGGCTTCATTCAGCGTACCAAGCATCAGGTCTGGGTATGAGCCCAAATTCAATACTTTTGCAATACATAACATAACGGGAGATGTTTACCTTGGAGCGTCTGATTTACTAGTGCATTTGGATTCCAACTACACTCTTATAAACAATGAATCTACCCACAATCCGAATTGCCAGGAGGAGATCGGCCAAACTGATCCAAGAAATTGTACCAACCATAGCAAACTAGTTGCCATAGCATATGATGGGACTGATAGACTTATAACATGTGGCAGTCGTAATCAAGGAAAATGCTCTATTCGAAGTACGAGCGATATCTCAGAAATAACGAGAGTGACTACCACGTCTATTGTTCCATCAGGAGAACTAAGTATAGCATATATCCTTGCCCCGTGGAAGACAAATCAAAATAATTATGAAGATATCCTTTACTTGGCTTCGGAATTTGATCCAAAGCGAAACACCATACCGCAAGTATGTAGACGATCACTTGTTGGCAAGAATACCTTTACACTATGGGGAAAGGTAAAACGTGCCTCCAGTACCCGAAAAAACTTCATCTCGAAATCAGTAGATGCATTTGTTTGGAATGGATTCACGTATTTTGCAACCAACCAACAATACGATAATCAATATCTATATATCGTGCCCAAGATCAGTCGCGTGTGTCACACTACCGCAAAACAAAGCAACGACGTCTTCGGTTCATATACAGAAATCGTGATGGAGTGTCGAGGTGAAAATGAAATCGAATACAATCTCGTACAAGATATCCATATCGGTGAAGCAGCATCGGATCTAGCACAATCATTGGGCATTAGCCCTGGACAGCAAGTCCTCTATGCGGTGTTTGCGAAAAATCAAAGCGACAGTGATCGACCAAGTAACAAGTCTGCTCTCTGCGTTTATATTCTCGAGGAAATGGTCAACCAATTTTTGGATGCAATTCAGACATGCCTAGAAAGCACAGACAACTCCACCGGAATAGCCTATTTACAGGGAAGTAAATGCAACACGGTAAGTTATTCATGATTGATTCTTTAGGAGACGCTGCGAAATGAATACTCTAGGCTCCAGAGTAAAAGTGATGCATCACTCATCGTATCAACAATCATAATAATTGGTGACTGTGGATCTTATTTGGACCTTAGCATCATTTCCATTGGTCTCGGCGTAGTTGTATGGGTATTGTACAGGAAGGACGATGAACCATATCACTTGGTTTTACCGGAGAAGTCTAGAGTAAAAGTTAATTTTACTCATGAACCAAGAAGCGTATTTTGCAGCTCCACCTTATGTACACATGTAGCAATATTAGTTAAAGGCATATTATGTGATCTTTTCCAGAGGGCGCCCTCTATTCATGATTTTTTTTAGAAAGTAGAATTTCTTGCAGATTTACATTTCCGATCATAAATCATACATACTTTCCAAGTTACAGAGCAATACAATTCCTAATTACCTCAAAATCATGGTTTTAGAGTGAATTTAGAGTGAAAAATATAAGCTCCGACAGTTTATTTTCACTCTAAAACCATGATTTTGAAGTAATTAAGAATCGTATCGCCCTGTAACTTGGAATGTATGCATGATTTATGATCAGAAATGTAAATCTGCAAGAAGATCTGCTTTCTAATTTTTTTTCGATGTTGAGGGCGTTCCCTGGAAAGATCACATAATATACCTTTAAAGCTTTGTATTTATTCATAGAGGTTAACCATGTAGACATGCGCAAACGGACTACAAAGGGGAATCACATCCGGCCTATTCTACATTCAAATGAATTGGTGCACGACGTCCAATACATTGCATGATCCGTGTTACCGAATTGGCGTATATATCATTAAACAGGTGTGTCATCTTTCTGGAGATTTTGGATTAACTTATTATTCCCAACAAGATGGCAGATTGTCCGTTACATGGAAACTAGCATGGATAACCTCTGTAGAGATGTGTTCACTAAAAATAATTTTCAATCGATGCCCATTCAAGAGTTGTGTAAGTAAGGACGTATCACTATCAGCAGTTGTGCAACTTCGTGGGCTTGTCTTGGAACTTTACTAGGTTTCGCAACATCATACACCTATATGTATTAAAAATATACACATTTTGAGTGCAACACCAATTTAACAAGTACAATTATAGGGAACACAGTAACAGGTGTTCCACAGGGCTCATTTTTCAGTCTTGGCCATTTGTTTGTATTTATCATTCAAAATGCAATATTGATTGGCATAACCTCGACGTCACGCTTCTAAATATCGTCGTGCGATACGCCGCTATTTGGAGCGCCATGATTTCACTCATATTCCTTACTATCACATGACGAGTCATGATTTATAGACTGTGAACTATTTGAAGCAATTGAATCAATTCAAATAAAAATCAATATTTTAATTGATTTGAGGAGGAAATTATTTTTTATTCTATATATTTCATCGGAAAGCTATTATGAATACAAATTTCCCCGATCCTTTATGAAAGAAATATGAGAAAATGGGAGGTTATCTCAAGTAACATTATGGAACTCGATTGTGTATTTATAATGTACGACGTCCTTTTATTGTCCGGTTTTTAAAAACAAATCTTGATTACAGGGTTATGATAACGCCACCGCTTATTCCAAAGCAAGGGAACAGGAGTGTAACGCAACAGATTATGCTCTTCCCAATGGTCGGGTCAACGATACACTCGTATCGGATGCCGTGATGGAGTGGTCGGATACTCTGTTAACTTCAATTATAACAACCACGGTGCAGAATCATACCATAGCGTTTATTGGGACAGCACAGGGACAACTTTTGAAGGTAATCATTATAAATACAATTACGGCGACATCAATCTGAGTATTGAGCACTTTGTTCGATGGCTAGTCTAACCAGAAACGGTTGTCAATAATTATTACGCTCCTGATTAATATCAGTTGAGCACATTTTGATTATCTTTTGATATTTTAATGTGTATTGGCCTCTTTTGGAATATAATGTTGCTCTGACCGCAAGTTTTAACACCAATGATTGTGTATTCTCATTTTCAATGTGTCAAAAGCCTGCGATCAGAGAGACATATTTTCGCCTGATGATTGGACAAAAATTATGACCGTATGGGATTGTCCATGAAACTCAGAGTAGCGATAATATTCCGGAAAGTCTGTACCTCTGAATTTTTATATACAGGGTGAATCAAAAGAATTGTGCACGATTTGAAACGGCCATTTGACCTTGATGCGTGCATTAAACCATAAAATTGTTGTCGGTATAAAGCGTTGTTAATCTAGTTTATCCTTCCCCAAAATGAAAGTAATCGACTAAAAAATAAGCAAACTGGACCATGTTTTGTAAACTGTCCGCATTTTTCGCCATTCCAATGGGATTTACACAGTTAAGACATGAATATTGCAGCAGCATGATGATATGGAGTGAGAGTCTACAAGAAAGGCATTGTTGTGCCTGTAATTTATTACAGGTTCCTAGTATATCAAATGAGCCAAAGGTGGTAAAACATTGTAGACACAAATAACACTTCACAAACTAAAAATATTGCACAAATGAAATGTTCTGAAGACACTTTGTTTCTTGATAATTGCACTGAAAAGTCATTCACATTTGCCTTAAGGTTCACACGATATGAGTTACGGCATACGATAAAATATTAGCCCTTGCAATTTAAAATAGAAATCATTTAGTTGTTTGCTGATATTAAGTTTTGTTAATGAAGCCTTCCTTCGACATGGCAGCTCGTCTAACCATTCCCCTGTTGCGGTGTACCTCACCACTTCGGCTTTGACACGTGCCTCCACTTCTTGTCTTCTTGGTCTGTAACAAGTGATGCTTGTATTCAGTATCAGACTATTAATTACTTATCCCAGAGTGAAAGAATAATTTTACAGGAACATTTTGACAATTAATGTGATAATAATGACCAATTTAGCAAAACCAATTTTACTCTGTGTAAATCCCATTGGAATAGCGAAAAACGCTCTCAGTTTACGAAACTTGCCATAGTTTGCTTATTTTTAAGTAGATTACTTTGGGAGGATAAACTAGATTATCAACGCTTTATACAAACAACAAAAATTCCATGGTTCAATGCACGCATCAAGGTCAAATGGCCGCTTCAAATCGTGCACAATTTATTTTGATTCACCCTGTATATATTATTATTATGTATTTGTTGTTTGCAAACTTTCTTCTGGCGTTCATAACTTTCTGTCAGCTAATAATTCAATAATTTAAATTGTATTTTTACGAAATTTACTAGATCCACGTAGATGAAGCTCGAGTGTATGAAACTCTATCTCTGGACAGTCCTGTATTGAAGAATCCAGTTCTAGATGAATCGAATGGGTTCCTGCATGTCCTGACGGAGAACAAGGTTCTATTCTTATTATCTAATGTCATCGCAATAATGACGAAAACAACCAGTTCTAAGGGCAACGCAAATGGACCCCTTTGAATGGGTCGGTCATGCTTTTGTGTTTTTGTTTTGTTTGTTGTGTTTGTTGTTAATGAAAAAGGGGTTTTGGGGTGGGTTTTTTAATTAAAAATATTCCAAAATATGTTTTCAAAATTAAAAAAATCAAATAACAAATCTCAAATTTGAAGGGAAAAATGGGTCGGTTTTGGTCCGTAGAACAGTGTGGATTTTTGTCGCCTATAAGCCACTTATCTGTCTAAAAGTGGTATTCGGTGTTGATTTTTAAACAATGATAAAATTACCGTTAATTTAATGTATTACACACTTATAAAAGTGACGATGACGATGTTGGTTTGAGACAAACAAAGGATGTCATAAATAAGGTCACACTAGTTTTGATTAATAAAAAACGTCGGGCACATAAAACATGTAAAAAATCATAACCGATTGACTTTGGTATTAACTAGAATCGTTATTAATGTATGCATAGGTAAACACGTCCATTGTTTTCAGTTTCAGATGTTAATGCCGACATGTAATATGCACTTCCTTACTATAGCTAATGGACTTTCAATCGATGTAGATTGATTGCAGAAATATTGGCAAAATGATAAAGGTAACCCGCAGATTGGGTTCCCGCGTCCCTTCATTTGACTGCCATGTTTAGAAATGGCGGACCAAATCGAGAGAATGGGAAAACAACACGGCCAAAAAGTGCAGAAGTGTCGTGGAAACGGAAGTGTCATGGAAAATCACGACACTTCCAGTCACTTCTAACATAAATGCCCATGCGAAAGTCTGCCCGAGAACAACGCCAAATCACTTGATTGGTTAAACTGTAGCGTGTTTCACGATCGTGACGTTGCGCCGTAGGAGGTAAATCGGCGCGCCCAATTGCGTCAAGCAATATACATATTGTACAACACTGCGTCTAACCACCGACGCAGTGTGGAGTGATGATGCGTGAATAAGCCCAAATTTGTTCAAGAGTTTATCACACTGAACTGTTTTTGTTTTCAGTCTTCACTTTTGAGCACCCCCACCCCTTTACTGGTAATCACCGGCAAACGAGGACCATGACGTGGTACTATCCAAACGAGGACACACCAACCTGGATACACACCGGCAAAATGGCGATTTTTAAATTACAAAAAGTATCACACCGCCAACCAGACAGTGCACTATAACCGAGGTATGTCAGGGAGTATCACATGCGAGGACCTCATTTGGATAGCGTTGTTTGCACATATCAGGAAACCGAGGACCGTCCACGGTTGCAGGTGTATCCACGGTTGGAAGGTGTGTATTCAAACAAAGGTCAGCGATTGACGGTGATTACCTACACTCGCAGGGACCGTGTGTAAATTGTGAAGACGGGAAGGATTCATAGGTAACCCGAGGGATCTTTCAAAATCGATATCTGTGAAAAATACGAAAAACCGTAAGACATCACAATTTAGTGGTTTACCCGATCAACCTACGCATATAGTGGCGGGTTTTTGTTGTACGTTTGTCATTGTTCAGATATTAATCGGCTTATATATCATGGTTGTATCAACTTACACATAATGGTTGGGTTTTGTTCTTCATTGCAATACCTAGATAACATACATAATATGCTCATAAATTTTAAATTCCGTACACTTTTAATAGCATATATTCGATTAGTAACATTTTTTGTCATTTGCAAAAGATATTCAAATTGAAGGTTGAAAACTGTAGTTCTTATCATACCTATGAGGAATGCACTGGCGCCTCTGGAGATGACAGAGACCCGTACTGTGGTTGGTGCCCATTAGAAAGAAGGTAAATATAGGGTGTGTCATTTTAGGTATTCGATTGACTTTTAAGTTAGCATCCATGTTAGAATTTCACATTTATGACCCGCGGGAGCGTCTTTGTTCAACTATTTTCTAACATTATTTGTGTAAGACTAAGAAATAAATTTGTGTCAAGGGTATGGATCACCCTTAAAATCTAGATTTTAACACAATTGAAACATCGCTGTCCAGGTTTTTTTAACAGTAATCGTAACTGTTTAGGAATCACTGTACTCTTTCAATATTACAAAAATACATTTTATTTGCAGTTACAGCTGCGGCCTATGTTTATTACAAAATTGTAATGGGAAATACAAAATCACTCTCATTTTTCCAATGCCTTAACTTTTCATAAGCCTATTTTACAAGTCTTTATATCCCCTTGAAGATATCGGTATGTATTATCATGGTCATCCTTTGATATTTTCATTAGATGCACACGATGGGATAAAGCCGACGAGTGTCCAGCACCGCCAAATGTAGTGTCGGTGAGTTCATACCCAATATAAAGCCCTCAAAAAGGGTTTTTTTTCAATTGCCTAAATTTAGTATACCGTATTTTGGTAACGTAAACTGAGAAGCTGAATTTACTTTCCAATTATTTCAAATTTGGAGCAATCATTTGTTTCAGTGCTCGGCAACTCGCTTCAGAATATTATCTCTACCTGCATGTGCTAAAATCAACACTATTTTATGCTCAAACGTCAATTGACTGAACAAAAAAATCTTTTGAGCGCAAAATAGTGGTGAATTTTGCACATTTGAATTCAAACGTGAATTATGCTCAATCGCAAAACTTGACTGAACAGTTTTTTTCTTCTTTTGAGAAAATAGTGGTGAATATGGCACATTTGATTGAGACATCCCGCAATCATTAGCGGCTTAGCACTGAAACAAATGATTACTACAAATGAGGTATCGTTGGAAAGAAGGGCAGCTTTCCATTATAGATATATAACACAATATAATTTATTACAAAATATCGGAAAAATTGGCGTTTGAAAAAATGTCGAACTTCTTTTGAGGAGTTTATTTGTGATGCTTTGTATTGTTGTAGGTTCATCGCAAATTACTTTATACGACTGTCGCTTCTTCTTGTTCCTACAATGCCTGTAACCTGTTTAGCCATTGTGTAAAATTGTAAATGGATCCAATAACGTTGATATCAGTACTCTGGGTGATATTCTTTTATACTCTTAGTTTTGGTCTTGGCTTCAGCACAGGT
Organism: Ophiura sarsii; assembly: GCA_035610835.1. Classification (NCBI taxonomy): domain Eukaryota; kingdom Metazoa; phylum Echinodermata; class Ophiuroidea; order Amphilepidida; family Ophiuridae; genus Ophiura; species Ophiura sarsii. Next base: position 14,808,692 of record CM069445.1, read on the forward strand.
GTCTTTTACGTAAACATTTAGTATTACCTCATCAGTATCTCTTTTATTTAAAAACATAATATTAATATTAATAGCACATACACAGCCAATCCAGAATTCCACAAATTTCACTTATTGTACAGCTTCAGAATGCTGTAAATTTGACATCGTAAATAACCTGATTAATTACAGCCCTGTAATTATTACCCAACTTGGTGTGTGTGTGTGTGTGTGTGTTTAGTAGATGATTGTCTAAGTCTGGGTGAGTGAGAGGTGTCCTACTGTGTAAGTGGTGTGTATCTGGTGTGTAGGGTAGAGCTCTGCCACATAAATCATCACTAAAATAGTCACTGTCGATGAGTGCTATTAATTCCTTATAGCACTCGGCAGCTACGCTGCCTCGTGCTATAAGTCATACTAAACATACAATTAAAAGCTTACTCTCGTAATGAAGTAAAGACCAACGGAAGCGGTCTATCTTGTACAGTGGACAAAATGATGATTTTCACCGTCACTTTTTTTGTTCTACTTTTTATCATGTATTTTTTTCTATAGATATGGCCTTCGTCTGGACCCTTTGGAGGAAACACTCGGATAGCGATTAACGGAACCGGTTTTGGTAATGTCAGCAGCATCGAACAAGTGACGGTAGCAGGGAAAAAGTGCACACATATTGAGTTGGAAAGTTTTGATGACATTACCCAAAGGTCAGTAAGAAAGACTTAATGAGTCATATCCATTGACAAAAATCACAAGAATGGCATGACAAAATTGAATATTTGTTAACGTGTAACAACTCTCATAGGCCTGTATGACATTAACCTAGAGATATGCCAAGGCTATGCACAAATAACTAAACATGCTAAATGCAGGATATTTCTAGTTTACCAGTGTACCCAAACAGAAGTGTGCCCTCTGCTCAAATTCGCCACTCCTTTCGCATGTTTCGTACCCGTCATTCAACGAAAAGGAAAGTATCCCGTACACCACGTGTCTAATAAAATTATACAAATTTGTGTATACAGTAGTACGATACTACAAAGATATTTATTTATCTAAAATAGTAGGCAAATATCTTTGATGTGAAGTGATTTCCCTATAAGACATGGCACCACGAAACAGGCGGAAAGTCGCGGTATCTGAATAGCAGATACAGGCCGAACAATGAAAAAGTCGATAGGGGGCGATTTTTAGTTATCGGTATCTTTAGTTCCAAGAAACATTCGTTTAACATTTCCCAACGTTTTTTCGTGCAATTCTGTCTCTAAACATCAATTTTTGGTAATATTGAAGACTGGAGGATGTAGTCTAAGTATTGAATTCGGCAGCTGTTTAGCGGCGTAAAGATAAGGGAGGTTGATTATTTGGCTACTAATTATGTTACATTTTAAGATATCTAATTGAAACCTTGGTATAATGTTGTCCATAATGTAACAGTCATCTGTAGAAAGTTTCATTGAAATCGGAGTAAAGAAACATGCTAGTTGCTAACGAGATATTGATCCATCTCAAGTGCTTAATTTTTTACACACGTTCGCGTTGTTACACTTCCCTGACTTTGACGGTCAATTTCTCAAAACTTAATTGGTTTATTGATAGTGTCAACTTATTTTGCTCATATCTATGGATAGAAACAAGCTATAATAGTGGTTAATATATCATTTTAAAGCTGAAATATTATATTTTAAGAATATGATAAAAAACTATAAACAAATGTTTGCGACTTTCCACCCATTTCGTGGTGCCATAGTCACGACATGGTAATTCGCGATAAATCAACGTCAAACGGATAGAATCGACAAAGTTGTAAAATACATTTCAACCAAGACCAATATTTATATAACAAACTGTAGCTGTTTGTGAACGTTGTTGTAGTCATGTAATAGGTTGAAAACGCATTCAGAGTGGGCTACATGTGAAACTACATGATTTTCGTGATATTTTCAGGAAATTCACGTGATGAAGGTGACATTTTACGTACCCCCGAACTCGAAAGAACTACAATAACAAAGTTTTAAACAGTGTTTGGCCAAGTAAAAAATAAAGTCGTTCGCTTATCCTTTCTGCAGGAATTCTGCCAGTTCTTTGCTCTTCTTTGTTTCATCCATAACTTGTTATCTTGGTAATATATTTGCTTTAGTCTTATGAGCATATTAAAGCAGGTTTTGTATTAATCAACCCCCAGAACCATGAAATAAAAAGTGTTCACAAAGGACTCGTCCTCTTCAAGTTACGAACACAATCAGGCACTACCATGCTGGTAGTTTTGAGTTCGAACTGTATTAAAAAGTGGGAGGGGGAGAGCCCACAAGTTAGGACGAGAAAATAGTTATTTTTATTTGGCCTTATCACTTGCAAAATTGCTAAGGGTTTTGCGCAAAGACAGCAAGATAGGCGATTTTGTTTTGCATTGATATTTCGGTCATATCATATTTCAATGAATTCTTATCATAATTCAATATAATAGGCCTAATCTTTATAACCTAATCTTTGAAAAAACTACTTCACATGCAGATTATCTTGCAATACAACTCGCGGTGAAGTCGACCTACAAGGGCCCGTGTTAGTGCACATTCAAGGGACGGATGGGCAGATATATCATAATGAAAATGGACCGAATTTTACATACACGGTAAGTGAACGTTTTTGTATCGTTAAGCAGACGACTGTTCCAACATGTAAGAATTATTGAATTGCCTCACCATATTTGGAAACACCATGAGAAATGCATTAAAGTAAGTATGCCTAGTATTGGTTCAGTAATTCTTGAGATAAATTTTGAAATTAGCGAAAGGTTTCCTGAAAAATCTGTTTTGTAAATAGTAAAACTAACAAACATGAAAAGTGTTAAAACAGAATGACAATGAGGAACCAGCTTCTCTTAATGGCCCGCAGATATATTTGCATCTGCAAATATAGGGTGTCCTCTCTGTCGGTCGGTGTCTTTGACATAGTAATCAGAGATACTGCTCGACTAGAGGGGACCCTACCGAGACAAAGAGGAAAGGCTGGGATTTCTTTACATGAAATGGGATAAAGTCGGTATTTATACTTAAATTCGTCTGGTATGGGGTTTAAAGTTTTAATGTATCATAGTGAACTCTCTCTCTCTCTCTCTTTTGTTTTTGTGTTGTTATACTTGTATGTATTTATATATGTAAAATAAAAGGTCAGCCCTTTTTTTGTTGGGTTCTGACAGAAAAAGAAAAAAAAACAATGCTGACAAATTAATTTTCTTTAATGAAGTTTTACACTTAGCAAAAGTTGATTGTAGTTGGCGACTTCGTTTTAAAAATACATGATACGATAAGCCAATTATATAGAAAACAAGTTTGTTTGTAGAAGTTCGGGCCATGTATCCTATGATGGATAAAAAGAACAAAGTTAAAGGTGTACGTTTGGTCTCAGGCATGCAATAATTGCACGGTTTTGGCGGCAATATTCATAAATGTACTTTCTTGTAAAGTACTTGTCGGTTCACCCCCCCCCCCCCCCCTCCCCCCATATCAAAACCTAGCTACGCCACTGGTTCAATGCTGAGTTAAATCCTATAACAACACATTTGATCATTATAACTTGTAAGGAGGTTCTAACAACAGAGACGTTGTATATTGTTTTAACAGACTTTAATACATGTTCTTTCTTATATTTTAGGATCCAATCATAACATCTTTTCGTCCGCCGTTTGGTCCCAAAGCTGGAGGGACCTTAGTGACGATCGATGGTACCGACCTGTTGACGGGAAGGAACATTGTCATCATGATAGGAACCGCGACCTGTACATTAAACAGGTTAGTCAACTATGCACAACATCACCATGATCACGACTGCTACCGATTCCTGGCGCAGTGATTCCTGGCGCAGTGATATTGTTAGCAACTGATCGTTCGCGAGTCGAGTAGCCGAGCGGTGCTTTCAACTCATTACATTACACTAAAATCGAATCGAAACTCTAAGTAATCAACAGGAGAGAGTTCCTTCTGTTTAATATTTCCTTTAATTCGTAGAAAATATTGCAACAAATAATATTGAATCTTGGTTTTGAAAGATTAGCTGATTTTGAATATCATTCATAAAATGCATTTGTCGCTAGTCTCGCCCATATCTTCTTATCTGCGTTGGGATTGGCCAATAATAATAAATAGCTAACGACGAGCAGTAGTATGATGGTCCAAATCATGCAAAACGTTATAACAACTTTAATTGACAGTTAGTTGGTAAAGGGATTTACCCGAATCTGAAATATAAAATGCGAAAACAGCTGGCTTTGGTTAAAGGCGAACTACCGGACTTACGCTACAAATGCGATAATAAATATATTCGTTTTCATGTGTACGATTCTACTTTATAATTACATCAATTGCTGACACGGCTGTAACCTGTGTAATTAATGTGTTCAGTTAACACATTTCCTTCTTATGGTTCCAAGAATTCAATGAGCTGCCTGATAGGTATACACAGTACACGAAAAGTCCCTGACCAGGTACTTTGATGTTGGCTAATCTAAAATCAATAATTGGTACCGATGATCTACGACATATATTTAATGAGCAAATTTCTTCTCCGAAGTTTGATACTTCATTCATAGAAATAAAGTTGATAGTTTTGAAGTTAGGGTTGTAACGACAATAAAGTACAAGAATTGGTTTCCTATGGGGATTTGCTCTCTGATTTGTATTGTCCACTGTGTGCTATCTGAACACGTCAGGTATCTGGAGGAATGGGTTATAGGTATCGAAAGAGATTCTGTACACACACCCCTGCACTTTGTAATCACACACTAAGCAATTATGATATCCCATTGAAACCCAATTTTAGTGCAACAATGTTGTCAGTAGTTAGGGTCATTGAAACAATCATAACTTCAAAACTATCAACTCGATTTTTACGAATGAGGTAGCAAACTACGGAGAAAAAATCTGCTCATTAAATGTATATATATCTCAGATTTTTCGTACCGATTAGTGATTTTGGATTAGCCAACATTAAAGTACCTGGTCACGGACCTTTTGTGTAATGGGTGTGTTGGAATCTTTGTGATTTTCTTTATTTTATATTAACAGTATTTTGTGCTAGTACAGTAGCAATTTATAAAATATTGAACGTTTGATTTTGTGGGTATTAGAACATTAGTTAGGCCAAGAAAAAAAGATCTGTCTCACATACACCGCGTGCATATATGGAGTCACTTTTGCCGCATAACCCTACGCGATAAGCTCAATTTTGGGTTGTTTTTTGTTGTTTTAGTTGTCCGACAAAAATTGGCTCCGAAACACACAAAAATGGGCCAAAAGCACAATTTTATGGGTTTTTTATTTTTAAATCGCACAGGATTGCATAGGATCGCATATCTATTCCCAAATGTATGTGAGACAGACCTTCTTTTTTGTTAGCCTAAATAAAAACCTTTTTTCTGATTTACTGATAGGTCTTCTTCCACGTCAGAAAGTGCTGTGTGTTCTACAGGCAAGTCCTACGATGGCAATACGTCTCCTATTACCATGCAATTTGATTCATCCGAGAGGAACTCTACTCAGGAATACAGGTATCGGGGTGACCCTGTAGTAGATTCGGTATATCCCCTAACTGCGTTCAAAGCGTAAGTAGTAATAAAAAAAAAATATGGTAAGAATTGAGGACATTGTTAACACTTTCCACGCCGCGGCTATTAGTTGTACCATATACACAACAGAAACTGTTCCCAATGTTCAAACTCAAAGTGCGTCTCAAGGTTTACTGAACCAATACTAGGCATGTTTGTACTTAATTTAATGCATTTCTCGTGGTGAAAAATGGTAATGATATTCAATAATTTTGACATTTTTTGAAACATGTTGTAAACTGTTTGGATGTCGTCTAAATGTAGACGCTTGCCACTTGCCGCATGGAACTTGTTAAGTTCCAAGTTCCACAGTACAAATACATGTCTACGTATTCTCTCTCGGCAACCCCTGATGTCCATTGCCCATTGCTTTATTGGATTGGGGTAACCAATCTGAGCGGGAAGATCCTTGCCTTGGTAGAGCACAGCATATAATCCACAGTTGGGTGTAATTCTACCCCTGAATTAAGCCTGACACGAAATCTTCTGTCAGAGGAATAACCGTTTACAACAGATCTGAAACAGCAATACACAATTATTCCGGATACTTTATTACGAAGACACACACATTTTTTTTCCATTTTTTTCCATTATCGTTTGTACAAGTACGATTTGAGACCAAATTACGAAAAAACCAACCATTAAAAATTTGCATGAGTATTTGAACGAGGAGTGATTCCAAATAGTTACTTTTAATTATCGTATTAGTAGTAATTTACACAGCGTGTTGATTAGGCAGTTGCGCCTAAACGGAATCATACATTTTTATGTCATTAATTATAAATATCTTACACCACCGAATACACCTAACATATATTTGCAACTGCATGTTTTGAACAATAACAAAACGAGCTAAGCCTACGGATGATCATCCGTTGAGCCGTTGATGTAAAATCAATGTCATTATTGTTCGTTGCTTTTTAATTTGAAACTTTACTTCCTTTTAGTGGAGGACGTGAGCTGACTGTGGAAGGAAGTAACTTAGATGTGGTGCAACTTCCTCAAGTGGTTATGAACTTCGATGGGAATATATTCTCAGAGGTAGGTATCGGGCCTAATCGTATGACTAGAGGTTATCCATGTAGTCATGAGCAATGGACTACAAAGGGGAATCGCACCCAGCCTATTCTAGATTCCATTGATTCCAATTCATTGCATGAACCGTGTAACCATGTTGAGCTCCATACCATGAAACAGTGGCGTCTGTTTTCTGAAAATCGTAAACACAGTTATTATTCTCGGGAATATGGCAGCTAATCCGTTAATAAGTGGATAACTAATATGACAGAAATTTGTTTCCGATTTCATCACAATACCCATTTTGGATGTCGGCAATTGTTGAGTTAATTGGAAACATAGTATTCAGATCGATTCATGTATTGAACCTTAATAGTTTGAAGCATTTCAATATGTAAACTTACAAAAAAGCAGTCGTAAACAAGAATTCACGATCACATGTCCTCAATACGACTCTTACGAAGCGTTTTAATCAAAAAAACTTGGTGAAACATATCACGTTAAAGTGTGCTTGACAAATCACTAACATTTATTTACACTACGCGTTATTATTACACCACTCGTATTTAAATATGAATCGAAATATAACTCCTAGCGTTCTCTATTTTACAGGATTGTGAACTCCATCCTAGAAGTACAACGAAAATGGCATGCCCATCGCCAAAGATAGATCTTCCAGTGAAGAGAAGAAGACGTCAAGCAGACGATGGCAATTCCAACGGAATACTTGGATTCAAGATGGATGGAGTCAGCGATCTGCTCAATTGGTCTGAAGACAACGACATAACCTTCCAATATTTCGAGGATCCTAATTATTTTCCATTTGGATCAAACACAACTGCGGATGTCAAGAAGATAACTATAAAGGTATGACAATTTGGCATAATTGCCAGCTGTTTCGGCTTTAAGTTTCGGTGTATCCTTACTGTAAGATAATCCTGAAGATTTTGTGCTAGGCTAATTCCATGCTCCAAGGATAAACCAAATTAAGAATACCTTTGTTGATACGTTTTACAAGTTTAAACTAATTTCTCTATTGACTCCTTGTCAAACGAGAGCAGTTGTCTCTGTTGATACATTGTAAAACAGGTAGACAGTCACCTCTGTTAATATTGTGAAAATGGACATTTACCTCTTTTTCATCATCATCATCATCATTGGTCGTCCGTGGGTGAGATGGAGGAAGCATTCGCAAAATACTGCAGTACTGGGCCAGGACTTTCCTGCCATTCATAAGTTGGCGGATCTCTGGTGGATCTAAACTCATATTGTTCTTTTAATACAATGTCAAACTCGGGCAGTTGGTTCTGCTGATAGGCCTTCTTTGTAAAACGTGGACAATGTGCCTATCATGTGCCTATGTTGATACATTGTAAAACATTAACAGTTTCTTTTCCTGATACATTGTAAAACGTGGACAGTTGCCTCTATCATAACAGTACTCTTCTTTGACATACAGGGACAACGACTGAATCTGGCCAGTACAGCGTCAGATGTAAAGGTGTATATCGGTAACGAAACATGTACAGACGTCGTTCTTGGATTAGACAATGTAACATGTTACATACCGATAGAGAAACCGGCTGCTATCAACACAAACGGTACTGCACCAGATTTCAACGATACGGGGCATCGGGCAGTATCGGTAGGTGAACATTTCGCTTTTAAGTTTATTTTAAAATTGAAATTATAAGGGATAAGAAAAATAAGTTGAAAAACCCTTTCCCAAAAAGAGTAGTAGCTCATCATAAAGTTATTTTGTTTTCAGGTTGTACAAGGAAATTTACGGTTTGATGAAATTGGTTTCATCGTCTACCAACCTGACATTCCGCAAACATCGATTATACCGTTTGTGGTCGGATTTGTTTCTGTGATAGTTCTTCTTCTCTTGGCTGGTGCATTGATGTATGTTTTCTTTCAAAGAAGGCATAAACACGTCAAGAAGGAACTCGCAGATACAAAGGAAAAACTCCTGGACAGCATTCGGCTTCTGAAACGTTGTAAGTTCTTAAGTGCAATGGACTGTAAATATGGAGGATTTTTTTAAAATGTTGGCCACGGCCCCGGAATGGAATTTCTTTATACTTTCATATTTGATGACCCTTTAGTTAAAACTAACAAATGTGGAATTAATTTTGAAAACTAATTCTCGTTTCCATGGCAACGGCCAAAATACCATTTTAGGGATATTTTCCCCATTTTTGCCTTTTTAACCTCACGAATTATCAAATTTGTAAGCATCTATTTCTAATTGACAAAAAGTATATGAAATATTTTCTTTATATAAGCTGAATAGGTGAATATGTAGATGCTTCACTGAGTGCATAGACATAAATATGGGATATCATGATGGGTCATACCATTTATTTGAAATAGGGGTGTTTTTCAACTTTTTCAAAGTATACAAATATACCAAGTCTGCATAGCTTACAACTCACATGGTAACGCTCCGATTTCAACGTGGACCATGTCATGTTGAGATGAGACATAAGTCTTATGAAAAATGTTAATTTGAGTTTGGGGAAAATACTTCCTGAATATGCAGTGTTGCCAGATATTTTCACAAAATTTCACAATTCCTTCAAAAGCTAACGCATGTTTCGCTGTGTTTAATGATATGAAACCGGAACCTTAAATTCACAGCGAGATGTTAATTAGAAGAAAATTTGATATTATAATAAATTTGATCATTTTAAATGGTCAGTGTTGCCAGTCATTAACTTAACGGGTGTTGCCATAGCAAGTAATATGATTACAAATTACGTTTTCAACGTGAAAAACCCTTATAACCCCAAATATGTTGTCATGTGTACTCATTATAATCACAAATGAATTGTCAATCAATTGGTGTTCACCCCAAAATGTTTATATGTATTTGTGGAAAGCAAAACAGTGTTGCCAGTCTTTTACCTATTTTCTAAAAAAAATAAATATATAAATCTTACCGTAAGTTAAATACTACGGAAATGAAAAATCAACTTTACATGCATCATTAGGAAAAAGTAAATCACAGTAGTATTAAAAAACATGTAAAGACTACAAATACAACTAAATACAAATGATTACATTATTATGACACGTTTGACTTGCCATACACCTTGGCTACGGGCTGTCTTTACCAATTTGAATACATGTGCCATGATTGTGATCTGAGGGATTAGTCTTAGATATTAGTCGGGTATCTGCAAAGGGTTAGTGTGCAATCCCCCCCACCCCCCCCCCCCCCAGGCCTCCCCAAACCAACTTTTTACTTCCTATCATGATCCTAAGACATAATCAGGATGTTACCAACAATATTTTCATAATGCTAAGGGGTTATGCAAGATGGCGGCCAAAATGGCCACCACAACTGGTCAAATCTCATAAAATGACATGTATTAGCAATCACTTTGTATGGTGAAAGTGTAGTTTTAATAGTGGGATGTATGTTTTAGACCACTAGATACTCATATCCAGAACTCTTGCTTTGTTAACACACCTATATCCAAGATGGCCGCCAAAATGGCCGCCAAACTTCTATATATTGGCATATTTAAACCAACATATATGATCTGAGTATAGTTTTAACAATGGGATGTATGAGTTAGACCACTAGAGACTCATATCTAGTATTTTTGCTTTGTTAACATACTTTAAAACCAAAATGGCCGCCAAATTAAATCAAATTAATGGCCAAAACTGGTCAAAAGTGGTCAAAATTCCATAAAATAGCATATTATCAACCAAAATGTATGATGAAAGTATATATAGTTTTAACATTGGGATGTATGTAATAAACCACTGGTATTAACTCATATCCAGTATATTTGCATTGTAATAATTTGCATTGTAGTAATTTAAAACCAAGATGGCCACTAAAATGGCCGCTGTAAATGTAAAAATAGTCTACATGAGGGTATGATAATCCAAAATAGATATTGTAAGAGTGTAAATTACATCAAATTCACCAAATAGTATTATTCTAAACTGCTAAGCTATTGCTTTTAGAAATAAGGCCCATCTCTGACAATTTTGATTCAGTATCACTTTCCAAAATGGCTGCCAGAATGGATAAGTTAATGTTAAATGACCTAAAACAATGGTTTTGTACCATACTATGCAATACCAATACACCCAAATGTGATGGGACAGTATTCAGTATATCTATGATAATGCCTAGGGCTGTAGATCTATACAGCTTTGAGTAGTTTAACATATCCAAGATGGATGCAAAAGGTTAAAATAACTAAAAAACAGTATTACTTTATTGTTAGTGTTACAATATATATGACCAAATAAGTATATCTACAACTTTTAATCCATCCAGTAAACGTATTGGTATATGTGACAAGGTATACTTAAATGGTATAGACTCCATTTTGACAATGTGATGTTATAAAGATGGGCATTATAATGACCATTTTATTAAAATTACCCCCTAATGGTCAATAAAATTACCTCCAAATGGTCAACATAATTATCACAGGTGGCCACCAATTGATTAAGATATGGATACAATCATACCTTGTCACATACAGATACGTTTACTGGGTGGATTAAAATCCATAGATATAATCTTTTGTTCATATCTAATGTAACACTAATAATAAGACTAATACTGTTTTTCAGTTATTTTAACCTTTTGCAGCCATCTTATATATTTTAAAATACTCAAACTAAATCTACAGCCCCTAGGCTTTATCATAGACATATTTGTTTTAGGTCATTTAACATCAAATTAACCACTTTGGAAGCCATTTTGGAAAGTGATACAGCGAGTCAAAATTTTCATATAGAGGTGGGCCTTATATCTAAAACCAAAACCTTAGCAGTTTTGAACATAATATTTGGTGAATGTGATGTAATATACACTCTTGCAATATCTTTTGTGGATTATTGTACACTATTTGTACATTTACAGCGGCCATATTGGTGGCCATCTTGGATTTAAAATATGTTATTACAATGCAAATATACTGAATATGAGTTGCTAGTGGTCTAATACACACCATCCTTATATTTTAAAACTATACTTTCATACTTTCATCATACATTTTGGTTGATATATTATACCATTTTATGGAATTTTGACAATTTGTTCAGCCATTTTGGGACCCATTTTGGGGGCCATTTTGGATTTCTAAGTATGTTAACAAAGCAAAAATACTAGATATGAGTTACTAGTGGTCTAATACATACATCCCATCATTAAAACTATATTTTCATCATACATTTAGGTTGATATTATCCCATTTTATGGAATTTGACAATTTTGCAGCCACTTTAGGAACTATTTTGGGGGCCATTTTGGCAGCCATTTTGGATTTTGAATTTTTTTAACAGAGCACAAATAATGGATATGAGTTACTTGTGGTCTAACACATACATCCCATCATTAAAATTATATTTGTATCATACATTTCAGTTGATATTATGCTATTGTATGGAATTTTGACCACTTTTGACCATTCATTTGGCGGCCATTTTGGTTTTAAAGTATGTTAACAAAGCAAAAATACTAGATTTGAGTTTCTAGTGGTCTAACACATACATCCCATTGTTAAAACTTAGCTGTGAATGATAAGTTCCAGTCTCATATCATTAAATAGAATAAAAAGTGGATTTGATTTTGAACAAAATGTGATTTTTGGTGAAAATGTCTGGCAACACTGCATATACAGGATGTATTTTCCCCAAACTCAAATTAACATTTTTGATAAGACTAATGTCTCATCTCATCATGACATGGTCCACGTTGAAATCGGGGCGTTACCATGTGGGTTGTAAGCTATGCAGAATTGGTATATTTGCATACTTTGAAAAAGTTGAAAAACACCCCTATTTCAAATAAATGGTATAACCCTCCGTGACACCTGGCAATTTTTTGAATACATTCAATAAAGCATTTAAGTATCTATCTACCCATTGCTTGTAATGAGAAAAAAATCATGACCACTGAGTGCAATAGTTACGCAGGCTTCAAAATTTGAAAAATTGAAAGATTAAAAATGCCAAAATGGCAATAATCGTCCGAAAATGCCATTTTGGCTATTCCCATGGTAACAAGGATTATTTTTCAAAAATATTTCCAGATATGTTAGTTTCGGGTTAAGGTCTATCAAATATGAAAGTATAAAGAAAATCTATCTCGGCCCCGTGGCCACCCTATCCTTCATGGATAGAGTCCATTGCACTTAAAGTGCCTTCACTTATTCATTTACATTTACCAATGTTTATTGTATATAAGAAAGAAAAGAAATAAATGCTTTCCACGCGGTAGGCGTCTGCAGACGACAGTTCCAAGATTTCTCAAAATGACTCAAAAATGTCGAAATCATTGAATTTCATTATCATGTTTGGAATCACCATGAACAATGCATTAAGTACAAACACGCGTATAGTATTGGTTCAGTAATTTTGAAGTTGGGAAAGGTTTCTGAAAGATCTGTTTTGTATAAGGCAAACTATAAATAGCCTAAACTAATAGGCGGGTGGAAAGTGTTAAAATGCTTATGCAAATAATAACATCGACAAACAAGGAACAGTGCGTGTGTAAACAATCTTTCAGGGAAATCTTTGGAAAGTTTAAGAGGTCACAAATTTGAGTTTTCATTGATCAGTATCAGTTGTCTTTGATCATATCATAATTTATATATCGGGAAAACTCTTCTTTTGTTGTCCCTTTAAGGATGACAAGCTTTTTGGTATACACGAACCATTACTTATCTGTTGTTAAGAAATATGTGGTATTTTAAATTTTATATTTCATACAAGTATGAGTAAATCATTTCATCTTAACTCTACACATTAAAAATTGAACCTGGGACCTCTGGATCGCTAGACAGCGCTCTACAAACTGAGCTAATCATGCTAATGAGTCAAACGGGGAAGAACGGCGATAATAGTATAGGCCTTCAGTTCAATCCTACCCTTTTAAGGGTAGGGTTGAACTGAAGGCCTATAATATTGTTTAAAAACATCTTCTAATCCAAGATGCTTCCCCACCTAACTCATTAGCTCAGTTGGAAGACACGAGGGGTTCACACATGACTAGGTTCTTTAATCATGATAATGTTGATAAAATGTCATGGTAACTATTTTTTGCCTGACACTGTCATTGACATACCTTCGAACTGCTTTGTACTTTTGAATGACCAAGCCTTTGAAATACCATTTTATTTTATTTCTTTGATTGATGACATTCTTTAGCGGTAGATCGCTGTGCAAGGGACGCCCATGCCAATAATACCCTGATGACCGTCCAGCTTACGGATCAAATAACCATAAATGTTGATGATGTACGGATCAACTACAGTCAGCTGACGCTCGGTAAAGCCTTAGGAAAAGGTAAAATTATTTAGTAAGCTTATATTGTGTATGCATTACGGTTCCGTTCCCTGTATGTTATTCAACTTTCTTGACCACGGCTTTGATGCTTTATCCAGGGTTATCAATCATCCCCTCCTACACCATTTATCTGATTTATTTCATACCACCTGTGTCTTGCCAGCATGCTTGCTACCATTTCCACCGCTGTCCGACTCAAGGCTCTATAGTCTGAATGTAACTAGAAGCCATATATATTACTTTTGAAAAATGTTGTTTTGTTAAGAAATTCCAACTTTTAACTTCAATTTGTCATAGAAACTAGTGCTATATCATATTTTGTAAAAACAAAAGTTCAAATTTCGAAAATAAATCAAATTCTTTTATCCGAAGAGCAGATTTTAGTTTTAAAACTAGCCCAAATCTGGCTGAAAGTCACCACGTGTGCTAAGTCATGTGGCAAGACTGCAGCGCCTGGGGGCTTGCTACCAGTTCCACCGGTGCCTCACTCAAGGTCCCCCAGCATGCGGTCAATGGTGTTGGATGGATGTAATTCTTGGGTGGATCTTACTAATACTAGCGTCGTGGCCAGTTCAACCTGTCAATCTTGGGCTCAAACATTACAGGCAACTGGAATGTAATGGGGTCTTTTTCTATACAGTTTCTAATGGAAGAAAGAATAGGAAAAACTTTTTTTTTTTTAAGTTTTGATAAAGTGGCAGTTGAATGATATATTTTTAACATTTTGTACGGCGTTACTTTTCGATATCGGCAAAATGGTTCTGTGAATCCTGTTTCTTTTTTGGTAAAAATACGTTGCTAGGGTGACGTCCATTGTCCGTATAGTTTGGTGATTCCTCTTAAAACCAGATGCACATTAGATACCAAATACAAAAGCGCGGTTAAAAATGTTTTGTCATATGTTGATGTTTGGAAAGGTGTTTTTTCATAATCTCAAATAATGGCATCGGACCCCTTGAATTCAATTATAATCAAATGAGGTAACTGCCTCGTGTATTTGATGCAATTTTACTTTTTGTACACGTTTAAAGGACTTTGCTTCGAATTCTTATCGTAATACTTGACTTGTAATTCCCATTTGCTTTTGTTTCATATTGACCATCTGTAGGGGAATTCGGGAAGGTATTTATGGCTGCATACTCAAAAGATGATAAGACGGAGAGGAACGTTGCTGTCAAGACTATTAAGGGTAATTATACGACGTTATTTTTATCACCTAAAGCGCAGAAAATGTGATCTCAAAAATGCATGAAATAATAAAACATCAGTGTTCTCTCCCAAGGAAACATTACTTAACCTATGGCACAACTCGAAGAACCTAAAAATGTCGCGGCGACCCTCCACCTAATTCAACTAATCTTTATCAGAAATTAATGAACTAAATTCAGCGATTGTTGTGTCTTTTCACGTAGATGACATGGATGCCAACTTTACCGTGAAATTCCTGGAGGAGGCGATGATCATGAAAGACTTCGATCATCCGAATGTGTTGGGATTACTAGGTTTGACCTTTGACCCGTCTGGTAACCCTCTGGTCGTGCTGCCATTTATGGAGCATGGTGATCTGAAATCCTTTCTTTTGAAAGATGAAGAGATGGTAAGTAAATCATACTGAAATCAGGTCATTTTAGTTCGATTCCATTTTCTTCTTATATTGATTTTGTACATTTTAAAAAAAAAGAAAAAAAAGCTATATTTAATTGGCGTATCAGACAAAATAGTGATCAATAGTATTATACGTAGAAATTAATATTTAGAGACACCATGGAAGTTCCGGGAGATATAATATGCAAGTTTCTGAAGGCGTCAAAACACCCACATTGACAGAGAAAGTGTTATGAAAGTAAGCTAGAACGACCGAAACACGATTGCAAATACCTAAACATAGCTACTAGATTAGAAGCTTGCAACATGAAATAGGGACAAATACGTTGTACACCAAGATTGTGAGATTTCAAATATCTTCTTAAAACATCGGATAGAATTGTTACAGACTAGAGCTATGCAAATGTCGTGATAAGGTTTGTCAAGCATACATTTAATTTGTTCATATTATTTGGATTTCATAGGTGGTAACGCCAGAGCAAATGTTGAACTTTGCCCTCGATGGTGCCAAAGGAATGAGCTACTTATCTGTACAAAAGTTTGTACACAGAGATCTTGCGGCCAGAAATTGCATGTGAGATTAAATTGGTTAAACTTATTTCTAACCCCTAAACCCTAACATGTAGGACTATAATATGGTAACAGTGATACAAAGTGTGGACAGTACAAGCCGGGAGGACGTACTACATACACTCGCTGCGGTAGAGTGATGAATACATGCATACACAGGCACTGTTGCCTAAAACATGCCTATAAGCATTGTTGTCTAAAGCATGCCTAAAGACAATCGCGTCGGCTTTCGCTTTAAATTATGATCATAGTTGCACCATAGATTCTTGGTTAAGTTTTCTTTATTCTTGGTTGGACCCCCCCCCCCCCCCCCCCTTGGGATTTGAACCACGGACCTCCAGCATCCCAACCCAGATCCTAGCCACTACACCACCGCTGCCAGTCGACACTCAGCGAATATATTCGCCTCGTTATATAGCCTGGGTCCGTTTTGTACCCCAAAAACCTGCACGCCGGGTTATAAAAACATTTTTTTCCGCACAGTTGTCGTGTGGTGTAGTAGAGTTAGGGTTATCTATGATGAAAATTACAACATTTTGGAATGAAAAAAAAAAATGCTGTATAACCCTAACTCGAGATCACCACACGGCAACAGATTTCTTTTCCGACACCAAAAATTCACCAGAAAGGTCACCTCGACCACCCCCCCCCCCCCCCCCCCCCCGGGATTTGAACCACGGACCTCCAGCACCCTCAACCCAGATCCTAGCCACTACACCACCGCCGGGTTATAAAAACATGTTTTGTATAGTAGTAGAGTTAGGGTTAATAGACGCATATATCGAGCTAGGAAATCATTTACGTACGCATGTGCTAAATGCGTCGCACAAAGGAAAGAGTTAATGCTGGTCGTAGTGCATTTTTGACCTTTTGAACTCAAATGGTCATGAAAAACTGTTCTGTAAATAAATGATGTCACACATTAACTTCATTTTATTTAAATAAACTAACTTGTAGTAATGAATAATCTAAAACAAACTTGTGATACGAATTATATTCGCCTCGTTGTTTAGCCTGGGTCCATTTTGTACCCCAAAAAACCTGCACGCCGGGTTATAAAAACATGGTGTAGTAGAGTTAGGGTTAATAGACGCAGATATCGAGCTAGGAAATAATTTACGTACGCATGTGCAAAACACGTCGCACAAAGGAAAGAGTAGTGCATGCTGGTCGTAGTGCATTTTTGACCTTTTGAACTAAAATGGTTATGGAAAACTGTCCTGTAAATAAATGATGTCACACATTAAATTCATTGTATTTAAATAAACTAACTTGTAGTAATGAATAATCTAAAACAAACTTGTGATACGAATTATATTCGCCTCGTTGTTTAGCCCGGGTCCGTTTTGTACCCCAAAAAACCTGCACGCCGGATTATAAAAACATTTTTTTCCGCACACTTGCCGTGTGGTGTAGTAGAGTTAGGGTTAATAGACGCAGATATCGAGCTAGGAAATCATTTACGTACGAATGTGCAAAATTCGTCGCACAAAGGAAAGAGTAGTGCATGCTGGTCGTAGTGCATTTTTGACCTTTTGAACTAAAATGGTCATGGAAAACTGTCCTGAAGTCATCTTGTCAAGCTTGTATAATGAAACATTGAAACTAATGCGCGAATTACGCAAAAAAAGACATTTCTAACACTTAAATTGGTGTGTTTTGAGACCCATAATGTTGAAACCTGTTGAAAAAGTGAGCGCAAATCGAGCAAAAAAACCCAGTTTTTGAACTAAAATGGTCCAGAAAAAACGTTCCTGAAGCCTTCTTGTTAAGCTTGAATTTTGAAACATTGAAACTAAGACGTGCAAAGCGCGCACAAATTGACATTTTGAACATTAAAAAGGTCTAGTTCTCTAGTATAACGTTTTTAACGTCCCTCACATTAGAATTTAATATGGGGACGTGACCCGATAACCCCCACCCCCATTTGCGCCGCATATGTCTCTACCCTTCCTCCCCTACCTCCTTCTCTTCCTCCTTCTTATCCTCTTCCTCCTTCTTCTCCTCTCCTCCTTCTCCTCTCCCTCCTTTTTTAAACTCTTTTTTCAATGGGGGGGGGGGGGGGGGGGGGGGGGAGGCCATGGCCTGCTGGGCCCCCTGGATACGCCACTGATGCTGGTCGATCTGTCGACAGGGGAAAGAAATCTGTTTTATCGAATAAAAGGCTGGATTCAGAAAATACGATATTGTTTATTTTGTAAAATGTGTCACATAGGCCCAAAAAACGCTGTAAATAAATGATGTCACACATTAAATTCATTTTATTTAAATAAACTAACTTGAAGTAATGAATAATCTAAAACAAACTTGTGATACGAATTCTAAGGACATTTGGTGCGTGTGAGACATTACCATCGAGATTCCCCTTTGTGTAAGATTTCATAATACCTGTATAAATACCTACAAACTGGACACGAAGCCATTGCAAATTAGCATAATCCATATTTCTCCATATGCAGGATCGATTCCAAATTAGGGCTCAAGATTGCCGACTTTGGTCTCTCGCGAGATTTACACGAATCGGATTATTATAGGAGTAGCGATCTGAAGGCTAGATTGCCCGTCAAGTGGATGGCACCAGAAAGTCTTGAGGAGGGAGTGTTTGATGTTAACACAGACGTGGTAGGTATACCTTATACAGGCTGTCCCAAAATGATTAGTACCCATCGATGCCCAAAGTTCAATAATTTTTGTCACCATCAAAATTAATGAGATTGGGTCCGTTGTTTTTACATCATATTTATCATACTGTACTATTTCATTAGAATTTTAGATCATGAATATCAGATTTATCAAACTCAAGATACACTCCATTATGTAAAACATGGTGATTTCACCTTTTTGACAAAGTGATAAAAAAATATGTGTGCCATACAGCTTGTTTGAAAGAAACTTGTGTATTTGTGACCCCATGCATTGTTTTATTTGACAAGTGTTAAAGGACTTCTATTAAATTGAAGTGGTATTTGGTGAATCACCAGTGGCTTAGATTTCATTTTCACATTGGAGAATGGATTCGTGAGATTAAACACTAAGGGACTGTATCATTTTACCAAGTTTATAGGAAATTGCATTCCCAATATGAAAAAGAAGTCTAAGCCACTGCTAATTACCCATGACCACGTCTTTACCTGTTTAAATGTCCCTCAATTTTAGCCTTAAAACTAGCTCGTTATAGAAACAAAGCTTGGGGTCGCTCATTCGTGAAGATCCATTTTAACTCTTCGAATTGAATCAAAATGAAGAAGTATTAAGGTGATGGTCTACCATAAAAACTGTTTTTGTTATTTTAAGTCCTACAAAGTTCATTTTTGGATATGTTGATACTTATGACCATACTAGATGATTGCCGGAGGATTTTTTTTCTCTCCTAAATTCATCTCATTTGCATAATAATGGCGGCCATCTTAGATTTTATCGGCTATTTTATCCCGGGGTACTCCTGAGAATACGCAAACATTTGTCGTTGATTTTTTCAACTAAAAATATGCTTATACACATAAATGTTTGGATGACATAGCCCTTTTTTTCAAATTTGCAATTTTTTTGACGAAAAAGTATTAAAAAATCATTTTTTAATCAAAAATGAGCACTTTTGAAAATTAAAATGGCTCTAATTTTTCAAAAAAGAATGAACATGCAAAAAAGGCTATGTCATCCATTGTTGAACTATTTATTCTAGTTCCATTCGAAATTTCAGCTTCATACATGCTTCCGTTTTTGAAAAATAACCCCGGGATTGATCGAAACGTCCATTTCGAGAAAACAGCGTTTGAAGTCTAGAAACACTGTTTTTTAATTATTATGCAAATTAGGTAAAGCATTTACATTTTTGAAACCATATTTAGAAATCCTATTTGAATTATCACAATTTTTGGCGGTATTTTCATGGCAAAATCTCCTTTATTTCTAAAGTTATGGAATTTGTAAGCAATATAACGTTAAATATCACTGGTTGAAAAACAAGGAAATACATAAGATATTAAAAAAAATATTTACGAGAAATGCGTTGGATTTTCGACTTTGATTTGACATAACTTTGGAACCACTGCTCCTATTTTGATGAAATAAAAGTAATAAAAAGTAAAACATTAACTGCGTCTTATAGGTATAATATTTGAATAGCCTCTCTTTAGCCACTGTATGGTAGACCATTACCTTAATGGTTTGAACAACAATGTGATACAACGGCAGTTTAAAATAGAAAGGAACCAAATAATATTAGCAGACAAGAGATTAATAGAATGTATTAGTTTCATTAAAACAAGCTGTTTAAAAACACATTTTTTTTAACTTTGCCGAAAAGGTGAAATCACCATGTCTTACATATTGGAGTGTAACTTTATTAAAATAAGTCCGATATTCATGATCTAAAATTCTAATGAAAGGTTACAGTATAACAAATATGATATTAAAAACAACGGATCTAATTTAATTGATTTTGATGATGAAAACATTTATTGAACTTGAAATCATTTTGGGACTACAGTTTGATGTATGTTTGTCTATGCACGCCGACGCAAAATGCTCAGGCCACCAGGCCATGATTGTCATCATGCCTGAACTAGTGCAGAGAACCTTGTCTATTGATGTCAGAAGGGCCTGTTAGGAGGCTGCCCAACCGCCTACCTCCAACAATGATATAAGCGGATCAGCCTATAAAAGCTCATCAACCAGAAAATCTAATACATGTGTATATTACCAACATAAACTCATGGCTTTATGTGTGGTTGCTCCATTTTGCCAACCATAGAGATGGCCGTCAAATATGTGAACGGGGTATTGGTGTGAAGCCTGTAAAGAGATCCACCGGAAATTAGAATATTGATTGGAAATTCAAACCACTAGTTCATTCTGAATATGCTTAGTGGGTTTTATGATTTACATTATAATTGTCTGGATTTTTCTCAGTGGTCATATGGAATCGTTCTGTGGGAGACATACTCGAGAGGAAGTAGACCATACCCTGGAGTCGAGAACAGAGACATGTACGAATATCTTATTGAAGGGAAGCGACTGAAATGTCCTCCAAAGTGTCCACTGGCCATGTAAGTAATTGAAGTATTTTAGCCTTCAAAATATGTACTATGGCAATAACAAAACACAATCTTTAAATACTATATTAGGAATCTCATCCGGTTCTCAGTCAAAATTGAAAATGGCAAGTTTCTTTCATTTTGCAAAGTCCTTACTGAAGATGAACGACTGTACAGATTCATATGATTTTATACCCACAGTTTTCATAAATATTTCATTATGCTCGTGTTTTTAATGCACTCAAAATTATGTCTTTGATGTTATTGATGATATACACAGATACGACATCATGCAGAAATGCTGGACAGCTAATCCTCAGTCGCGACCAACCTTCCCGCAAATCACTAATGCCCTAGAGTCATTGATTGGATCGGTTCAAAATCCTACTGAGCCCGACCTCAGTCTCTCCTTAAATTCCAATGGTGGTTTAAATAGGGGAAATCTCTGCCAGACCATTCATCAGGGGGCGAGTCAGGAACAAACTAGTCCAGAATACGAACCGGACTATAGAGAGATACGGAAAGTACATGCTACATCTACAGGGCCTACCTCTCCCAATCCGTCGACCGCAGAGGACACCATCGAACCTACAAATAACAGTGGCGATCCCTACTTCACATTGGCTCTCGACCCAGAGGCAGGGGATGCAACTAAAGCCACAGTGCCTAGTTTACCTGATCCGTCGTCGGATACAAATGATAGTAGCGATCCCTACTTTACATTGAACCCCACCGCTCAGCTAGAAACAGATGTAAACAAAGATGCCCAGGTTGATACTAAACCTACTGCACCTATCTTACCCAATCCATCGTCGGATAGTAGTGATGCTTTCTTCACAATAAACCCCGACGGTCCGTTAGAATCAGATTATAAAGAAAAGAGTGGTGATGGTGGGTCCGGAAATCCTACAGCATCTGCTTTACTTACTGCGGCAGCGGCAGACCCAAATGTCGGTCACAACAGTGACGATTCATACGATACTCTAGCGAAGCCAGAACGTCCATACTACAGAGGAGTATGGGCAAATACTGCACCCGCCGCACCGCAAACCACATCTAATCCGGAGTTGGACGTTGGTGTCAATCAGGACAGTGGGGATTCCTACTTTACTCTGGAACGGGTTGCACATCCAGAGGCAGACGACGCAGAAATCAGGCATGACGCGGTATTAAGCGCTGAAGACGAATCAGCTATGTAATAAGCTGCAGTAGAAAATGATCGGGACACATTGTTTTGTATAATGTTTCATACGTAAGCGGAGGCATATGAAAGATATATTAAGTATGACAGAAGACATTTGATAAATGATGGTTTCCAAAAATGTGGTAAGCTCCGTTATTGCTTATCATATGAATAGATAATGTCTATAGTGAATTCCATTTCCATTAATTCTAACCAATTGTACTGATGTCTACGATTACGAGTGACACATTGTTCTTTGTGTATTGAAGGTCATGTAGCCTACCATAATCATGAAATGTTCAAAACATGATGAAGAGTTTAGAAATGTCAATCGCCTTTAAGGCATTTGTAAATCCGTCCGTGGTATTACACAGTGACGTATTGTGTTGTACGTCACTATATTAAAACACGATTTTTATTAGCTTTTTTGAACACCAAATTAATTTTTGGATACCAATGATACCAATGAAGTAATCAGTTTTTGACTTTGTGACTTTGTAAAAATAATTATCAAAACGATGTTTCAAAACAATAGCCTATATACACCACAAAAACTACCAACGTTTAACATACGTCACTATGTAATACCACGATGTGTGACTGGACTTGCTATCCTACTCAATGACTCGACCTAAACATAATACTGAGAAGTTTGTATGACGTCCACTGCAAACAAGCCTCTGAGCGCTTGCCAATATAAAAGACATAATAAAAACCCTTTAAAATGGAAGTGTAGGACAAAGGAAATACAAATATAAATTACAAGACATAAAGAGAAAAAGATGAACGGACAATAATTGTGTATATATTTCATAAGCGGAGGCATATGAAAAGTTATATTTTGGAGAAAGGAGACATTTTTTTGGAAAACTGGTTTCCACAAATGAGGTAAGCTCCTTAATTGTTTATTATATGAATATATAATGTCTATTGTGAATTCCATTTCCATTCCATGAATGCTAACAAATAGCACTAAAGTTCTACGAGTGACACATTTTACTTTGAGTATTGAAGGTCGTGTAGCCTATCATAATCATGAATTGTTCAAAACATGATGGAAGAGTTTAGGAATGTCAATCGTAGGACCTTTAAGGCATTTGTAAATTCATCGGTGGTATTACATAGTGACGTATAGTGTACGTCACTATATTTAAACTCGATTTTATTAGCTTTTTAGAACACAAAATAAATATTTGGATTACAAATGAATTAATAAGTTTTTGACTTTGTGACTTTGTAAGAATAATTATGAACACGATATTTCAAAACACTAAGGCTATACACCACAAAAACGACTACAATTTACCATACGTCACTATGTAATACCACGGACCATACGTCACTATGTAATACCACGAATTGTGACTGGACTTGCTATTTTACTCAATGACTCGACCTAAACATAATACTGAGAAGTATGTATGACGCCAATTACGAACAAGCCTCTGAGCGCTTGCCAATATACAAGACATAATAAAAACCTTTTAAAACGGAAGTTCTAGGACAAAGGAAATACAAATATAAAAGACATAAAATGAAAAGGATTATCGGACAATATTTGTGTATATATTTTATACTTAAGCGGAAACATATAAAATTATATATTTTAAGAAAGAAGACATTCTATAAATAATGGTTTCCACAAATGAGGTAAGCTTCTTTATTTTTTTCTTCATAAATTATATGAATATAATGTCTATTGTGAATTCCATTTCCATTCCATGTATGCTAATTGCTAACCAGTAGCACTGATGTCTACCGTACGAGTGACACATTTTTCTTTGTGTATTGAAGGTTGAGTATCCTACCATAATCATTAAATGTTCAAAACATGATGGAAGAGTTTAGGAATGTCAGTCGTAGGACCTTTAAGGCATTTGTTAATTCCTCGGTGGTATTACATAGTGACGTATAGTGTGTACGTCACTATATGCTTTTTGAACACCAAATCAATTTTTTATTACCAACTAACTAATCAGTTTTTAACTTTGTGACTTTGTAAGAATAATTATGAACCCGATAGTTCAAAACACTAAGGCTATACATCATAAAAACGACTACAGTTTACCATACGTCACTATGTAATACCACTGACCATACGTCACTATGCAATACCACGATTTGTGACTGGACTTGCTATCTACTCAATGATTCGACCTTAACATAATACTGAGAAGTTTGTATGTGTGAGACCAAGTGCAAACAAGCCTCTATAAAAGACATAATAAAAACCCTTTAAAAGGGAAGTGCTAGGATAAAGGAAATACAACTACAAATTACAAGACATAAAATGAAAAAGATTAACGGTTTATAAAAATGTCTGTAGTGTACATAGCCATACAAAATGCAGCGTTGAAATAAGACAAGCGCAGTGTTAAGCACAAGGTGGTTTAGGTGATGGTATTTCACGAAGAAATAGTGCAGCCGAGCTGAGTGTCTTTGGTGCGATAATATTTATATTTGGTCCCATTTTACAATACGTCTTGTCGATTTCAAATGACTTGAGTAAGGCTTAGGTTAGATTTCAATTGATTTGACTGAGTGTGATTTTTTTCAGGAAAAATCACTGTTCTCCAAATAGGCCAATAGTATTAGCTTTAACCCTAAAATGTCTCATAACAAGCTGATTTTTTCAGGATAGGTCCAGGAACATGTGTAGAATCAAATTCCAAAAGTCCCCAACAATCCCCCTTGTGCTACCTTCAAAATCCAAGATGGCGTCCAAAATGGCCGCCGTTTTCAGTTTTTATCATAACTTTGCCCTCAGACATGTCAAAATCACAAACAAAGCATCTAAATATATGTTTTGAGGTATAAGGAATATCTTTAAACCATTTCCAAGAGGTTTCAATGACTCTAAGTACCCAAATTTCAAAATGGCCACCAAGATGGCCGTCATTTTTGTTAATATCAGTAGTTTTCAACCAGACATGTTAAATACGTACATACAAATATCTAACATAGGTTTTGAGGTCCAATGAATAGATTCAAAATGTACTCTATGGATTCCAATACCTAGATATAAAGCCAATATACAAGATGGCAACCAAAATAACCTGCTACGAAGTGTTTAAGATGTGTTGATTGGCATTTGAGAAAGTTCAAAACTTAATATGTAAGCCTACTTAAAATGCACATCATCATCCAAATTCACTACCATTATTACCATCATTATTTTACAAGTTTGATTCAGTTCTTTTATCATGTTTATTTTTGTACATTACAATAGTTACCATTATTATCTATTTGCCTCCAAAAGAGCTGGGGAGCTCAAGCTGAGATGGCTTAAGCCTATGTTCACATTGTGTTGTAATGTGATGAACAAAATGGTACACTTTAAACTTCATCAACTTGCACTGTATCTTCAGCACTAATGTTCTCCAATGGTTCAGTCTCCTCTTCATTGTCACCAACTAATACAGGTGCTGTGTTGCTGCACGACTGACCACAGCATTTGCTGCACATCGAGGTACAGAGAAGTCCAAGTTTCTTGCAGCTGCATGTCATGTTGTTGCAGCCATCTTGTTTGCATCCACATGATACCATATTGAGCAAGGTTTCTGGTGCAACAGCGATTTCTGTTTCAACTGGAACAAGAAGTCCATCTTGTGCTCCCCAGTCAGTTGGATTAAGGTTGTTCCCCATCCATTCTTGAACCGTGAGGAAGGTGCGGAATGAGTGCTGCTTTGCTGCAGCAGAAGTTGGGGGTAAACTCGCTAGCTCAAATGATGAGCTAAGGGAACTGCGACCAATTGCCCGTTTGTATGCAAAGTGGCGATATTCATTCAATGAATAGTTGCTAACACATGGATACAGCTTAAGGATGAAGCTCTCCCCTGCTCTTTGTACCTCATCATGCGTGCTGCTGGCATTTGTAAAGGTATCTAATAAGTCATATTCATGTTTCTTGTTCACCATGTTGAAGGGTTTGCGCTTTCCTCGACGATAAATGGCTGAGACTGTGTCGCAGCCTGTAATAGCGTGAAGAGCCATCAAGCGATGGCTTGTTTCTCCAATCGCATGCTGGATATGGCGAATGCTGAATACCATTTCAGGATTGCTGCAGCACTTCATGTATATATCTATACTAGCGCTTGCCCGAGCCACCATCATCACAAGTAAGTCAGTATATGTACCAACGGGCACCTCTTCTGCCTCTGCTACTGCTAGTGCCGTAGATACTATCAGCGTGTCTGTGTCCGCTTCTGCCTGTTTGACAAGTATTCCAGTCATTAGCATCTTCTCACTGAGAGTTTGTATCAGTCTTGTCTTATTGTTACTGTTGGCAAGAAATGCAGCTTGGGTTGTGGTAGTTGGCATATTCTCCTCGAATATGATGTCACTGGATGAGCACTTTTGAGCTCTCCGTCTCTGTTCCGCTTGCTTTGTAGACATAGCGCTGCCATATCCATCAAATACAACAGTTGAGTTGGCTCCATAATGCTTTAGCATGTGTGATATGCACTGAAAACCTAAACTGGTAAGCCTGACTAGATAAAAGCTAGTCCAGATGGTGCCCATCTGGACTAGCTTTTATCTAGTCAAGCCAATTTAGGCTAGTCGCTCGACTAGCTTTTGCCTAGTTGGTCAAGCCTGCTTGACTAGTTAAACTAGTCACTTGACTAGTTTTTGACTGGCTAAAAGCTAGTCCAGATGGTGCCCATTTGGACTAGCTTTTGCCTAGTCAGTCATGCTCGACTAACTAGCTTCTGCCTAGTCATCGGTTGCTATGGGAAAATAGCGTGACCTCTATCTATCAAATTCAGACCCATGAAGTATCATGCGTTGAAATTGATCTTGCTGGTTGCTCTGCGTTAAGACTGATCACTCTAATCGGCCCATTCTTTTCATCCATTTTGGAATTCTGCGAACTATCTGGTGGTTTTTACATGGTCGGCACTCGCCAGTGTCGTAGAGACGCACATGTGCCGAATTTTGCACCTGTGTTACCACTCATGCTTTTCATTCAGGTTTTTTCTCTGAATTCCTTTGAATCTTTGGTGGCCAAACTTATAGTTTGGCCCTTGCAGTTTGGTGTTGCACCTTTATCATTCTTTTCATGTTTGTGTTACATATTTCCGCTAAAAAGAGAAATTTCTTCAGCGCTCAGAACAGTTGCTGTTCTCTCGATGAGGCTATGATCAACGCATGTGCAGTTGGGATCTCAGCTTTAAACTAGTCAGTCTTCAGGTTCCCGCTTGACTAGTTCGCCGAGGCTGGTGCAAAAACTAGTCCAGCACTGATTTTAACCTAGTCAAGCATTCTCAACTAGTTTTTCCGATATCTGAAGCTAGTCCAGCTCGCCCAACTAGTTTGAAGTACCGCTTGACTAGAATAAACTAGTCAAGCATGCTGGACTAGCCAGACTGACTAGTTTTAAGCTAGTCAAGCGTGTGCCCGACTAGTTTTGGTTGTGAGTGTGTAATTCTGACATATACCTGCATAGGTGGAAGGATGTGGCCAAATGGCATGTCTAAGTAGGTAACCACACGGTCTACTACGAAGAGACAATTCTCTGGCAGGTTGGATTGCTCAGTGAACGACTTTAACAGAAGGCCCAAGCAGGGATAGCACTGGGTCAAAAATGTGAGAGGTCCCATCACATTTTCAGGACCCCGTAGGACTTCAAAAAACAAATCTAAGGGGTCCCCCAAGAAATTGAGGGGTCCTTAAGTTTGGGTACTTGAAAATTTTACTTTTTTACGGGCAGTTTTAATGAATTTTAATTGTGAGCAAAGGATGGATATGTAATTTACAGAATTTCTTAAGGTTTCTATTTCCATACATCGTCAAATTTAAGGGGTCCCTTTAATTTTGATCGGGACCCGCAAGTCTTTCCAATTTGAAACCTGACGCGTCATTATTAGAAAGTGAGAGGTCTCAGGACGCGCAGACGCGTCAGAATGCGACCCCTGGGCCCAAGGAACTCTTAATTGGCGGTTTACGCATCAGGCCATCTTCAAAAAGAGAAGGTGGTTGAGGAGCTAGTTCGTACGTAAAGAACGACGCCATCTCAGAGCTGTTATTCAACACATGTGATTCTATTGAATAATAGAGTCGGATTCACTTCATCTTGTTGTCCCCTAACTCGCACTGTCTTGTCCTTTGCTCCAATTGTAGTAACCTTGTCATTTCGGCGTAAGGCAATGTTTGTGAACTTCTTACCCGTTATTTCTGATGTTGACTTCCTGCCAATTTCTGCTGCTTTATCACAATTAGCCGATGAATCTGCTACAGTCCCAGTTGCAACAGATACCAAACGATCCTTTTCATACTCAGCAAAGGGGGAATGTGCCTGTAACAGTTGGTACTCATCTGCGGGCATGCTTTTCTCCAAAGACTCCATCTGTTGTAAATACAACCTTGCATACTTGGCGTAGTGGAGATGCCCTGCAGCGTGGAAATAAGGCAACATCTCCCTTATGCAGTAGAGGTGGAGCTTCCAATCCCCTGTCCTTTCAGCTCTAATGAAATGCTGCATAAGGGCCACCTGTCGGATGTATTGTACCCACAGCTTCCCTGTTCTACTTTCAGCAGCAGCACGATCAAGAACTTCTGTAATGATCTGGCTTAACTGTTTGACACACTCCTCTTCAGCAACTTCAGTGGCACTCTGGTCCTGGTTGAGAAGAGATCTGTAAAGTTTCTCTAATTGGACTTTGTCTATGTTCTCCAAAGGTCCCAGGAGTATCCATCAAAACTCCAATAAGGGCAGATGAAGTAAGGATGTGAGCACACAGAGCTCGTGAAAAGGCATGCCCAGTGAATAACGGATCCCTTGGCGTATACTTGTTCCCAGAGCTCAGCCAGTCCACTTCCCGTCATGATATGACAAATACTTCCAAGATAAGACAACAGAAGATGAAATCCTCCAAGCCGAACGATGATTTTGTCTAAATCCTGTGATGAAGCTACGATCTCTGCTGCCTTAATGTATAATGGTTGGTCAAATGTGACTGGGCACACTCTCAGTCCATGCTTTTCACATTGTTTCTGTGCAAAACACAGTGCTGTGTAGATTGTACTGAGATTTGAGAGATCTAGATTGATAAAGGGTAGAGTTTCTATCCTGCTTCTCTCATATTGGTCACTATGCATTGCGAATTTCATGAAGCCTCTCCATGAAGGGCAAGGGGTAAGTTCCAACACATACCCAATAATCCAAAGGGAATCCAGTGTTTTTGCTGAGCAGCGTGGATTGATCTCCTGGTCTGGAGTTGCTAATGGATCAAGTACAACAGATTGTAGGCCTGGAACAGCTGGTTTGCTATATGTCTTTATAGAATCTGTCCAAATGATCCAACTATTTCAGCTGATGGTAGTTTATTTCCCGTTTCAAAGGCAATGTTTCAATACTTCCAGGTGGAGTCACACAGGCATGTTGATCACCATCTTGGATTTAAGATACATTTAGATGTTTGCATTTCTAGATTGTCATTTTAATTAACATATTGTACGTTAACATTTATGTTTAAATACGTAATTAACATATTTAACGTATCTGGTTGCAAAAAAACTTGGGAAAAAAATACAAATGGCGGCCATTTTGGAATGTGGATATTTAGAGTCATTGAAACCTCTTTGAAATGGTTTAAAAATATTCCTTGTACCTCAAAACATATATTTAGATGCTTTGTTTGTGATTTTTACATGTCTGGGGGCAAAGTTATGATAAAAACTGAAAACGGCGGCCATTTTGGACGGTAGCACAAGGGGGATTTTCGGGGACTTTTGGAATTTGATTCTACACATGTTCCTAAACCTATCCTGAAAAAATCAGCTTGTTATGAGAAATTTTAACCTTTTTTGATATATGATCTAATACTATTGGCCTAAAATGTTAGAGATTTTAAAATCTTATAACATCACTGTTTAGCGAATAATTGGTGTAAGTGTCGTAAATAAATTGATAATGATAAGAAAATGTTTGGTATATTCGCCTTTTGAAGACGATGAAAAGAATATCTGTATGTTTGTACATAAAATCCTTCAAGCAATTTAAATTCGACCTCATTTAGGTTACTGCAGCAGTATAGAGGCCCTGTGTATGATGTAGTTTACCGGGATCATGGCGGACTGCTGAACTTTGTTCACAATAACTTAAAGAAGCTTAAAAAACCCATTTGATAATCATGCGAGTTTACATCACTTTAAAAAATCCCGCTTCAATTTAAAAAATAAACTGAATGGAATGTAATACGCCATGATTCCGGTGAATGACGCATGTAACGCCGATCGATACATTTATTATTATTAACATGGTCGATTTCAAACCGACATAATATATGCCCGGTTTCAATGTTTGTTTAGGTGTAAATTTTAATTTCGTCTGAATGAATGTTTTATACGTTTGGCTTGAAAAGTCTTTCGGATTGTAGCCTTGCTTTCAAACCCTTATTGTATATCGCTTTATTATTATTATTAGTGTATGTACGTACCAATACCAATACCTATAAGTGTAGAATTTACCTCTCAGCGGTTCAATTAGTGTAGAGGAGTAATAAGTCGGTAGGAGAGAGATTTAGCAAAATCCGGGTATGCAATCCTTTGTAAAAATACATTTTTTAGCCACAAATTGCATGTAGCATATCCGGAAAGATGCATTAGCTTATATTAACACTTTTCACGCCGCTATTGGTTTTACCATTAATACAAAACAAGTTTTTCAGAAACCTTTACGAAACTCGATAGTCTATCTCAAGAATTACTGAACCAATACTAGGCATATAATGATTATGCAATAATGTTGACATTTTTGAAACGTTTAGTGACATTTTGGAATGTCGTCTGCAGACCCGCCACGTGGAAAGTGTTAACAGTGAAAAGTAATGGGATTTATATAAACGCAATCAGCAATTAGCTTAGAGTTTATCTTTGGTTATTGGCCCTTAGTTAAATCTAATAATATTTGAGACCGAAATGATTGATTTGTTAAGGAGTATGAAGAGAAAAATGTCTATTCAGATCGCTATAGATATGTCAAATCTCTTATATGGAAAAAGAATTTCATGATCATGGTTGGATTCATTGAACCCTTTTGAAAGTGTATACTTTATATAGATTAAATGAATAATGAAGTTTTACAGAGGCTATACCAGCGGGTCCACACCCTCCTTAAATTCTAATAAAGCTGTTCGATTAAAGGTTTTTTGGCATTTAAGTTGTCAATAAGTACTTGTGAAACAAATTTACGAACGATAACTGTACGATGAAAATCACTAATAAAATGCTTATGCTTCCACTGAATTAAAAACAATTGACTGTTTGCCAATTAAAAATTGCGTGGAGTGATGCAAATCGGGGCGTGTAATGCTATATCCTCGAAGAGGGGCAACGAAAAGCCATAGCATGAGGTTCTTTATTGCCAGGCATCCTCCTTCAAACTAACATATAAAGTATATATGATGTGTATCTGTGCCTGTTATGTGTTTTGTAATCCTTGCTGACGATATTTATTTTTTTATGATGCAGAATACATGGTGTCTCAAAAAAAGTGTCCTATGTAAAACACGATTTTTTTTTGGAGGCCATGAAAAATTAAAAAAATTGTCCGCGAAATACTAGTAATCATGTTTAGCAATCGTTAATGTGCCATAAGAACTTTATTCTATCCATTTTGGAGCTTCCGTTTTCAAATTATGGTAAATCTACTCGTTCAAATTCAGCTTTTGACCACTTTTCATGTGAAGAGAGCCCTTTTATTAGAATCGTCATTCAGTGTATAATCGAACATAAGCAATAAAATCATTAATAACCTTCCTACTAAATGTTGATAGTAAGTTGAATTTGACAATTCATCCACATTATCCATGACATACAATAACATATTTGAATTTTAGACGGTATTTTAAACAATACATTGATATATCCTAAAATCATCATCGGAATCAAAAAGGCATTTTTTTCAGTTGAAAGTCATTTTCTAGTTCAAAAGTGACCACAGTGGGATTCGCACTCTTGTTTCTTAATTGATCATTTCTCGGTATTTAGGTGATGAAATTCAATAGGATTAAACAAAAAGACATTGAATGTATTTTTAATTCATTTTCTAACTCATGGGATACTTTTTGAGACACCCTGTATCGATTGTTATATTAAATATGATCCAATAAAAACAACATTTAATTCTAAGATGGTTTGTACATAATAAATAAAAACATTGTATTATATCGCAGAGCGTATACTAATAATCGGACTCCATTGTACTTTCGTGTTGTCCTGTTTTAACTCTAAAGAGTAGTAGTTTGGAGAAAAAGTAATTGTGTACCTACTTATCATCCATTTTCTTCCCTAATACCTTGACGTCACTGCGCATGAGCATACATTTAAAGTAACTTCCGATTATTTTTTTCAAGAGTCACATTTTCAAAACACTACGCGGAAGAAAACACCAATTGTTAACAAGCACATAATGCCCTTTATGATCGGAATCAAATATCCCGCTCACTAAGTGTACGCCCAGCGCAGGTTAGTGTACACGGCTGCACAGTGTGATCGATAACAGTGTCACACTCAGGGTGAACCTCGAACACACTCATTTTCCTCCCGTTTAGAAATTGAGAATGTGACTTTTGAAAAGTGACTAATTGTCTTTAAATGGCGCTAATCATGGTTTATCTTTGTCGCTAGGTGTTATATTTGGTATCAAAATGTGCCTAAAAGATTTATCCAAATGTCTATCTAGCCTGTTTTGTAAAAAAAAAAACAATCAAAAGTTACTTTAAATGACCTAAACAAAGTTTACGACTTTCTTTTGTTGATTACTTTACGTTGGTCTCAGTATATATACTTTTTAGGCTGTACCATATTTGGAGTCGTGATGGTCGCCACACAAATAAAGCACAACATATACAATTCATGCGCCACTTGAGATGTGCCGATGCGCCACCAGTTGAGAAAGCCTGATATACATTATGAAACCCAACGTATATAGCATGACAGCTACGAACTATATTTTATTCTCATTCTTATTTAGTTTATTGGTAATTTTTATATTTTATCATAAAAATAATACTTTTGAATCTGTGAATAAAAGGAGCTGTTTACCATTTTCTTGCTTCGAATAATTGCGTTTTTAGCACACGCACACCCCCCCCCCCCCCCCCAACGCTGCGTTATACGCACAACGCATACGCTGGCAACTTTGTGTAGGGCACGCTTCAACATCTTAACGTGATGACCAAACGCACTGAAGGTATTATTATTCGAATGAATTAAGCCCCGCCCAAAACTTTATATTATCGTCTCACTCTCATAATATATAGTGCGTATCGGCTGAAATTCAGCAACAAAATTCAAATTGCCTGTTGACGTCCAAAGCCACATCCACTATATAAGAATAAGTCATAACACCGAGGTCAATCAAATTCATTTCAAACGCATAGTGCTGTACTTGAGACAAACTTGCCTAGTTATATTAGTTCCAGGCTGTACGACATTCATTGTAGAAGGAAGTTTTCGTATCTGTGATAGACGAAATAATGTTCTATATTGAAATGTATTTCAAAATGAGTATTTATTAAACTTATGAGGGTTTAATAGCCACAAATAATATGTCCCTGTGTTCAAGGTTGAAAAATAAATTAAAATTATAATCAAATAAAAACTACATACTATGCCAGGCATCGTTCATTTGGTTCAAATGAAAAGCTATGACGGGTCAAAGGAATAAACAATAGTTTGGGCGGCGATAAAAACCTGTTCTACCAAATTTGAGAATTGTTGGGGTTTTTTACAAGTGTTTGAACATTTTTGCGAATTTCTTCTCTCATTTTCCTTTTTTTTTGAAAATGTTATCAACATTTTGAAAATTTATTAAAAATTCACCAACATTTTCAAGAAAACTTTCAAGAAGAAAAACGCCCGACCGACCCCACTTAAGAAATCCGTTTGCCCGTAGAACATATTTTCTTTTAAATAATCGCTGTTTTCAATACGTTATACATGTCCGTATATAAATAACTATGAACCATATGAACCATTTTTGGATTAATGAATGCCTGGATTGTTATACAGTTGTCGTGGCAATCAGTAACTTCAGTTTAAATAAATGAAAAAAAAAATCGTTTTCAAAAATCAAAACATTTAAAAAATAATGAATAGCATTGCTTGAGAATGTTTCTCATCAGGACCCAATCGTGTGTCTGTATGGACCGACCGCGTAAACCCCCCCCCCCCCCCCCCCAACAATCAAACAACCGAGGGGTGAACGAACAAACACAGCACACTATTGACCGTTTTTCTTGGTCATACCACCAATGCCTTGGTCATACACAGCACGAAATACATCACTGCACTAGGAAAATAATAATATCTCTAAAATGACTCTAGAGGGCGATCTAACACGCTCTTTTATTCTAGCGGTACGGAAAATGAGGGTAACTCGATAGGCCTATGGTTGTTAGGAAGCATGCATTATAATAATACCAATAACGAATGTGTATCTGTCCCATATGGTTCAAATTTAGATTTACTGAGAAATTGGCTAATCATCAAGTCTTAATTGGATACTTTTAAAGGCATATTATGTGATCGTTTCAATGGGCGCCCTATATCTGTGATTTTTTTTCTAGAAATGCAATTTATGGGCGTAGCCAGGATGCTTTTTACGAAATTGAAGTGGAGTCCAGGGGCCCGCCTAAGGCCTAACAAAAAAAGAAGGTTTGATTGGCGTAACCCGACCGACCCTAAATACATCGCCGACCCTGAATATTTTTTATTATTTTGAGGGAG
Organism: Ophiura sarsii; assembly: GCA_035610835.1. Lineage (NCBI taxonomy): Eukaryota > Metazoa > Echinodermata > Ophiuroidea > Amphilepidida > Ophiuridae > Ophiura > Ophiura sarsii. The sequence goes on from CM069445.1 coordinate 14,843,742, forward strand.
GAAAAAATAAAAATAACAATAAATATTTAAAAAAATGTAAACAAAATAAAAATAAAAAATAAAAAATAAAAATTGAACGAAGTATTTTATTACTTTGTTTAATTTTTATACTTTAAAAAGTTTCTGAATGTTTGCTTTCATTTTCGGCTATTTTAAGTCCCCAAAGCAGGTGATTTAAAAAATTTAAAAAATAATAGAATAAAAAATCCCGACCGACCTACCCTATTTGTTTTGGTCATGTTACGCCAATCAAACCTTTTTTTTTTTAGGCCTAAGGTAGGCCCTAAAATAAATAAGTGTGCTGTGCAGCTGAGATGAAAATGTGCAGTTTAATGTGCTGTGCAGCTGAAATGAAAATGTGCAGTTTAAATCAAAAATAATGTGCATACAGTTAACTTATTGGCACACAAAGTTCATAACATTCTATATTAAATCTAAACTGAAATTTTCATGAACGCATTAACTTAAATGATAATTTAGAAATATAAATTTGCCCATGTCATCGTTGTAGGTTGGTCAAATGTGTTAGAGGCCATATTATTGGTTACTGATCATTTTTGTTGGTGTTGACATTTACCTATTGGCAGAAGTTTTTAATATGATATGTGTATATATTTCTCCAGATACATGTAACGTTATATTGTTTACAATGATCAGCAAAAGGCAAGCGCTACAACTTTGAAGTTGATTAATATTTGGGTGTATACTTCAAAACGAGCTTTAAAAAGACACATTTCTAGAATACCGTAATCAAAAGTACAGAATGTTTCTGTTTTATTTTGGTAATGCACATTTTGAGTTATCAATTAATATCTTCATAAATATTCATGTAGAAAATTAAGTTCTAATCTGTGCAATTTCATAAGTTGTGGTAAACAATGAAACATCTTTGTAGAGCTGATTCACAAATTGAACCATATTCATGTCAACATAAAAGGCAACAAAGTGTCCTTTTCAATCAATTACCTTACCTTCTAAAAATTGCCAGTAAATGCTAATAAACTAAAGAAAGAGGAGCAAAGCTATTAATATTAGGGATATAACTACAATTTACAATATTGTACATATGAACTATTTTCTTCGAAGTCCAGAAGTATAAAACATAACATTGGATGACGCATATACACGTACCTGAACGACATATTGTAACCCATCCCATGGCTCACACCGTAGCAATGGTTACTGATTATTAAGGAAGATACAATCCCGAATGTACTGTCAAGTCTGATTTTCATTTTAACATTTCTTTTCAACACGGGGAGAGTATGACAGGTAAAGCGTGTGTGCCGTAATGATCAACCGTTACAATGCCACCGGCTGACTATCCAACAACCAGGCCATCGACGGGTGAACTGGCACTACCACTACCAGTAATCAATCATTTGCCGGTCTGAGTCCCAGTGTTGAATATGAAAATGTGAAAATGAAAATCAGATGTGACAGTACATTTGGGATTGTAACTTCCTTAATAATCAGCCATTATTAGCGTGTAATATCTCAAATTCAGTAAGAGAAATTTCTCAACATGTTTATAATTTAATAAGTTTATGTAGGAGTTACACTTTTAGAGTTATCAGCACATTTATTACCTGGTCAGTTACTTATTGTAATGACTGTACAGTGTACATTGAATTGATGGTAAGAGGTGGAATACGACTTCAAGTTGGACGAGGTAGAGAAGGAAGTATTTAAAATCAATCGCTGTATTGTCAGTAAAGTGTGTATGTATGTAGCCTATTCTAAAACCTACGTGTGGAACGTTTACGGAAGTTCATTAATTTATTTCGAGCTATGACTGTGAATAATACAGTACCATGAATTTATCGTCGGGTATGTTCATTTGTTCCTTTTAATTTTATTTCAAAATTGTATACATTTGTATGATAACAGTACTGTAGTAATATATCTGTTTCTACTCGCTACTGTGTAGGTATCTGAAAGATAGGTGATTCGTCAGTAACCTAAGTAGATTCGCACCATGAAATATGGCGATGGATAAATCCTACACCCGTGTGTTCGTTGGATGGACGTTGATTATCGTTATCGTGTACTGCAAGACTACTCTAAGTTTACACGCTGGGTTATCGGCGTACCAAACGGCTTCGGTTCATATACAAACTATTTCGGTTCAAAACGGTTCAAAATTCGATCGTTTCGTAATTCATAATGGAACAGGAGATGTGTATCTTGGAGGTACGAACTTGCTAGTGCATTTGGATTATAACTACTCTATTTTAACTGAATCGTTACCTAGGGGTTATAAAAATGATATTAATCATGTCAAAATTCTTACCATATCATACGAGCAAAATGTACTTATTATGTGTGGCAGTCGAATTGGAAAATGTCAAATAAGAAACACAGGTGATATCACAAATAAAACGACAGGATCTAGTGAGGTAGTAGTTCCCTCTGGAGAACTGAGCACCGCATATGTTATTGCCCCGGGGACAGTAACTGTTGCTGGAAGTTCATACACTGCAGATGCCCTTTATGTGGCTGCCACACATGATCCAGACAGAGGTAACATACCACGTGTATGTAGAAGGCGGATCTACAACAATACCTTCCCCACATGGGGAGAGGTAAGACGTGCAGATAATACTAATGAATTCGTCTCGAATCCTGTAGATGCATTCGTTTGGAATGGATTCACATATTTTGTAAGCAACCAACAGTATGATACCGATTCCGATACCGATACCGATACCGATAAATCTCCTAATATCATATCTAAAATAAGCCGGGTATGTCACACTACTAGCAATATCAGTAACGACGCATTCCGTTCATATACGGAAATCGTGATCAAATGCCAAGGCAAAAATGTAGCCGATTACAATCGCGTACGAGATGTCCATATCGGGGAAGCAGCATCGGATCTGGCCCGATCATTGGGCATAAGACCTGGGCAGCAAGTCCTCTATGCGGCGTTTTCCGAACAAACTGATCACGGTGATGGTTCTAACATTTCCGCCATTTGCGTTTATGATCTTAATAAGATGGCTGACAAATTTGTGGATGCAATTCAGAGGTGCTTAATGAGCAAAGATAACACCACGGGAATAGCCTATTTAGAGGGAAGAAAATGCGACGCAGTAAGTAGCATATGATTTTTATGGGGCTATATTGTACTTTGATCAGTTCCAAATTGGCGAAACCTCGTAAGAGCAGCAAGCGAATGAATACAGATTACAGGCGCGCATCGAGCAACAATTGCACTGTGGATCAGATTTCCAAAACTACGCTGCGTGTGGCTATAATCGCGCTCGTACGTTTGATTTACTTTTGCCCGCGGAGATATAAAAAACGAATATTTCATGCCAATTTTGAACTGCTTAAACTATAGTAGGCCTATGTATGGCAATGTTTTTGTTAACTTTTCTATTTGATGTTTGACGTGTTATACATATCATTAGGTCTACGAGGTGAAATAAACAGAACCCATTGCATCAGTTAGTAAAGTAAAGTAATGATACTAAGCAACGCTATGATTTTTAAGTTTCCACTAAGTGTTTGTGTGGATATTTATCTGTGGACATGTCTTTAAAAATAGCGGGAGTTTATAATCATATCACATACGAGTGCAAAGGAGCATCACATTAAAATTAACTTAAAACCACCCCATACCTATATACATGACCTAAGTTAGTTGACCAAACAACCAAACTATACCAACCCCAAATAAATGCAAAAGAAATCATCATTGAAGATAGAATGACGTCAGAAATTAAATGTCAAATCAAAAATTTACCGTATTGTCAAAGACTATCAAAAGTGGTCAGTCTCCATTATTGCATATACTAGTTGATGTACTGGTTGATTGGTTGGTACGAATCTCAGTAGTGTATCTTCTGGGGGGGGGGGGGGTCAGGGGGCAGAGTGCCCCCCCCCCCCCCCCCCCCCCCTCCAGACGGCTTTGACCGGGAAGGCCAGCCCAATCTACCGGGCTGAAGAAAATCGAAGAGAAGGGAAGAAGAGAAGGAAAAGGGGGAAAGGAAATGGGGAAGGAAAGAAAAAGAAAAGAAAGAGAGGAAGAGAAAGAGAGAAGGAAAAGGGAAAGAAAAAAAGAAAGGAAAGAGAGAAGAGGAAGATAAAAGGGAAAAGGAAAGAGAACATCTTAGGGATTTTCTTAATTCCCATCAAAATTACAATTTGCCCCTTGCCCGCGGTTTGATGATGATGATGCAATTTAGTATAAAAATTGCAAATGTTATCCATGTTGCCTATGGTGGCTGATTTGGCGCGCAATTAGCCCAACGAGTATGGCAACCCCCCCCCCCCCCCCCCCCCCTTTAAGCTTTAAGCTGTTCAGAGACTGCAGATATCTGATCTCCTCTGGCAGCTTTTTTCATAGTGATGGTGCAGTAAATGATCTAGCGCCATATGGTGGTATAGGTGATGGTATTTCACGAAGAAATAGTGCAGCCGAGCTTAGAGTGTCTTTGGTGCGATAATATTTATATTTGGTCCCATTTTACAAAACGTCTTGTCGATTTCAAATGACTTGAGTAAGACTTAGGTTAGATTTCAATTGATTTGACTGAGTGTGATTTTTTTCAGGAAAAATCACTGTACTCCAAATGTTAGAGATTTTTAAATATTATAACATCACTGTTGAGCGAATAATTGGTGTAAGTGTCGTAAGTAAATTGATAATGATAATATTTTTTTTTGGTGTATTCGCCTTTTGAAGACGATGAAAAGAATATCTGTATGTTTGTACATAAAATCCTTCAAGCAACTTAAATTCGACCTCATTTAGGTTACTGCAGCAGTATAGAGGCCCTGTGTATGATGTAGTTTACCGGGATCATGGCGGACTGCTGAACTTTGTTCACGATAACTTAAAGAAGCTTAAAAAACCCCATTTCATAATCATGCGAGTTTACATCACTTTAAAAAATCCCGCGTCAATTTAAAAAATAAACCGAATGGAATGTAATACGCCATGATTCCGGTGAATGACGCATGTAACGCCGATCGATACATTTATTATTATTAACATGGTATGGTCGATTTCAAACCGACATAATATATGCCCGGTTTCAATGTTTGTTTAGGTGTAAATTTTAATTTCGTCTGAATGAATGTTTTATATGTTTGGCTTGAAAAGTCTTTCGGATTGTAGCCTTGCTTGCTTTCAAACCCTTATTGTATATCGCTTCATTATTATTATTATTATTGTATGTACGTACCAATACCAATACCTATAAGTGTAGAATTTACCTTTCAGCGGTTCAATTAGTGTAGAGGAGTAATAAGTCGGTAGGAGAGAGATTTAGCAAAATCCGGGTAGGCAATCCTTTGTAAAAAGACATTCTTTATCCACAAATTGCATGTAGCATATCCGGAAAGATGCATTAGCTTATATTAACACTTTTCACGCCGCTGTTGGTTTTACCAAATACAAAACAAGTTTGTCAGAAACCTTTACGAAACTCGATAGTCTATCTCAAGAATTACTGAACCAATACTAGGCATATAAATTGCATATTAATTGTATATCTCAAGAATTACTGAACCAATACTAGGCATATAGTGATTATGCAATAATGTTGACATTTTTGAAACGTTTAGTGACATTTTGGAATGTCGTCTGCAGACCCGCCACGTGGAAAGTGTTAACAGTGAAAAGTAATGGGATTTATATAATAATAATAATAATAAAACCATGCTTATTGAGCGCATAACACAAATAAGTCCCTATGCGCTATAACAAATAAAACAGAAACGCAAATATACAAAACTATACATGTAGTAGTAACAAAAGACACGACAAAAAGGAAATCATGCTTTAACATTAAATAGGTAAGTTTTTAGCGATGATTTGAACTGTTCAAGAGTTTTGGCTGATTTAACATGATATGGTAATTAATTCCAAAGTTCAGCAGAAGCATCTTGAAAAGAACGGCGTCCATATGATGTCGAAGGTGAAGAAACATGAGCAAGAAGATATGGGGAGCGAGAACGGAGATTGCGTGTGGGCTTGTAATGTTGTATGAGATCTTGGAGGTACATAGGTGCTAGACCACGAGAACATTTAAAAGTTAATAGAAGAATCTTGAACATAATGTAAGTCACGAAGGACAGGAGAAATGTGACAGCGAATCTTAGAGAGAGTAACAAGTCGAGCAGCTGAATTTTTTTGTATGCGTTGGAGTTTTGAGATCTGCGTTTCAGGAAGAGCAAATAGCAGACTGTTACAATTATCAAGTCGACATGTCACAAAAGCATGGCTTAGTCTTTCAGTGGTTGGATGGTCAAGATATCGACGAATTTTGACCTATCTTGTATATAAACGCAATCAGCAATTAGCTTAGAGTTTATCTTTGGTTATTGGCCCTTAGTTAAATCTAATAATATTTGAGACCGAAATGATTGATTTGTTAAGGATTATGAAGAGAAAAATGTCTATTCAGATCGCTATAGATATGTCAAATCTCTTATATGGAAAAAGAATTTCATGATCATGGTTGGATTCATTGAACCCTTTTGAAAGTGTATACTTTTATATAGATTAAATGAATAATGAAGTTTTACGGAGGCTATACCTGCGGGTCCACCCCCCCCCCCCCTTAAATTCTAATAAAGCTGTTCGATTAAAGGTTTTTTGGCATTTAAGTTGTCAATAAGTACTTGTGAAACAAATTTACGAACGATAACTGTACGATGAAAATCACTAATAAAATGCTTATGCTTCCACTGAATTAAAAACAATTGACTGTTTGTCAATTAAAAATTGCGTGGAGTGATGCAAATCGGGGCTTGTAATGCTATATCCTCGAAGAGGGGCAACGAAAAGCCATAGCATGAGGTTCTTTATTGCCAGGCATCCTCCTTCAAACTAACATATAAAGTATATATGATGTGTATCTGTGCCTGTTATGTGTTTTGTAATCCTTGCTGACGATATTTATTTTTAATGATGCAGAATACACGGTGTCTCAAAAAAAGTGTCCTATGTGAAATACGATTTTTCTTTTTTGGAGGCCATGAAAAATATAAAATTTGTCCGCGAAATACTAGTAATCATGTTTAGCAATCGTTAATGTGCCATAAGAACTTTATTCTATCCATTTTGGAGCTTCCGTTTTCAAATTATGATAAATCTACTCGTTCAAATTCAGCTTTTGACCACTTTTCATGTGAAGAGAGCCCTTTTATTAGAATCGTCATTCAGTGTATAATTGAACATAAGCAATAAAATCATTAATAATCTTCCTTCTAAATGTTGATAGTAAGTTGAATTTGACAATACACATATGTTCATCCACATTATTCATGACATACAATAACATATTTAGACGGTATTTTAAACAATACATTGATATATCCTAAAATCATCATCATCATCGGAATCACAAAGGCATTTTTTTCAGTTGAAAGTCATTCTCTAGTTCAAAAGTGACCACAGTGGGATTCGCACTCTTGTTTCTTAATTGATCATATCTCGATTTTTAGGTGATGAAATACAATAGGATTAAACAAAAAGACATTGGATGTATTTTTAATTAATTTAACTCATGGGACACTTTCTGAGACACCCTGTATCGATTGATTATATTAAAAATGATCCAATAAAAACAATATTTAATTCTAAGATGGTTTGTACATAATAAATAAAAGCATTGTATTATATCGCAGAGCGTACACTAATACTCGGACTCCATTGTGCTTTCATTTTGTCCTGTTTTAACTCTAAAGAGTTAGTAGTTTGGAGAAGAAGTAATTGTGTACCTACTTATCATCCATTTTCTTCCCTAATACCTTAACGTCACTGCGCATATGGATATAGGTACTCGCATAAAATGGAAGTGTATTTGTGTGCGCATTTTGTTGTTGTGATTATGGGTAAACGTCACTGTCTTGAGGAAGTGAAATGATAATTACAGAAACAAATATAGTTCGTAGAGGTTTGCTATATACATTGGTCTCATAATGTATAGGCACAAGGCTGTACCATATTTGGAGTCGTGTATGGTCGCCACAAACATATGGCACAACATAATACATTATGAAACCCAATGTATATAGCATGACAGCTTCGAACTATATTTTATTCTCATTCTTATTTAGTTGATGGGTTATTATTATCTTTTATCGTAAACATAATGTTTTTGTTAGTTATATTTTAATCACACAACAACACAGTCATTTCCCCCTTTATAAAATCGGTGAATCCAGGGAGCTGTTTACCAACTTCCTGCTTCGAATAATCGCTTTTTAGCACACGCACACACCCCCAACGTTGCGTTATCCGCACAACGCATACGCCGGTAACTTTATGTAGGGCACGCTTGAACATCTTAACGCGATGGACCATACGCAGTGAAGGTATTATTATTCGAATGAATTAAGGCTCACCCCAAACTATATATTATCGTCTCACTCTCAAGTATAGTGCGTATCGGCTGAAAATCAGCCAAAAACCAATCAAATTGCCTGTTGACATCCAAAACCACACCCATAAGAATAGGTCAATTAAATTAATTTATTTCAAACGCATAGTGCTGTACCTGAGACCAACATACCTAGTTATACAGTCATAAAAAAAGTAACTATACAGGTAATAAATGTGCTTTTAACTCTAAAAATAGATATCCTACCTAGAAATATTAAATCATAAAGTTGTTGAGAAATTTATCTTATTTAATATGAGATATTGCACGCTAGGATCGGTTGAATATTTAAGAAGCGACAATCCAAAATGTAAGGTAAAATCACTATTTCAAATTCACATTTTACATTTCAACACGGGAGAGAATGACAGGTAGAATGTGTGTGGCGTATTAATCCATCAGAACAATACGGCTGACTGTCTAACCTGCGCATGCATCCCCAAATTGCACTACCGGTAATCGATAAGGTACCCGTAGATTGGTCTAAGTGTAGAAAATAAAAATGTGAAAATGAAAATCGGACTTCTCCTTACATTTTTGAGTGCCACTTCCTCAATAATCACTTGAATCTAAAGTGCATTTCCGGGGTTTTTTTTGGTTTTTTTTATTTATCTGTTTTATCGCGTTATTCTCCCTTGTTATTACCTGTTTCCCCACACCCTGTTGGTATATCTTGCTTTTACTTTTAGCAATGTGCATACAGTTAACTTATTGGCACACAAAGTTCATAACATTCTCTATTAAATCTAAATTGAAATTTTCATGAACGCATTAACTTAAATGATAATTTAGAAATATAAATTTGCTTATCATAGTAGTGTTTACTGTTTCTCTTATTGAGTGCATTGCCCATATCATAAGTGGGTTTCAATGTGTTAGAAGCCATATTATTGGTTACTGGTCATTTTTGTTGGTGTTGACATTTAGCTATTGGCCAACGTTTTTTTCTCCAGATACATGTAATGTGGTATGTGTACAATGATCAGCAAAAGGCAAGAGATACAGCTTTGAAGTACCGTAATATTTGGGTTTATACTTCAAAACAAGCTTTAAAAAGACACATTTGTAGAATACCGTAATCAAAAGCACAGAACTTTTCTGTTTTATTTTGGTAATGCACATTTTGAGTTATCAATTAATATCTTCATAAATACTCATGTAGAAAATTAAGTTATAATCTGTGCAATTTCATAAGTTGTGGTAAACAATGAAACATCTTGAACCATATTCACATCAACATAAAAGGCAACAAAGTGTCCTTTTCAATCAATTACCTTACCTTCTAAAAATTGCCAGTAAATGCTAATAAACTAAAGAAAGAGGAGCAAAGCTATTAATATTAGGGAAATAACTACAATTTACAATATTGTACATATGAACTATTTTCTTCGAAGTCCAGAAGTATAAAACATAACATTGGATGACGCATATACATGTACCTGAACAACCTATTGTAACCCATCCCATAGCTCACACTGTAGCAATGGTAACTTATAACTTAAAATCCTACTAAAGAATTTCATTTATTCTGATCGAAAGTATAACTTTTGAGGATTTAACGAAAATGCTTGTTTAGTATAATAAAAGGAACAACAAAACCCGAGACTCAGTAATTTTGAATGAACAATAGCTAAAAATACAGCTAAAACATGTGTTAAATGACTAAATTCAAAAATTCCCATCGGCTACCATGACATAAATTGCCCGCTTAGGAGCGCTATTAATTCGGTCTAGTAAACCTATTGTTATCAATTACTACGAGAGGATTACCTGGTTGTATATTTAAATTCGAACAGTAATTCTTGCTATCTGCATGGGTGAGTTTATGTTGCAAATTACATCCATGCTCAAGCGTTTAAACTACTCAATGGGCATTGCAATACAGCCGGTAGGTTGCACACGAGAATTATGTCATTTATAGCACCAGCTTTGATGGAAGGCGAATATTTAGATTTGTTGCCGGTTTTTAGGGCAACAATTTATAGCGCTGCTAAGCGGGCCTTGTAGCGTAATGTAAACCAGGAGCCCAGACCAGTTCGATCAATCGATCAAATGACCAAATGACCAGATGCCCCGAAATATTGCTCCTATGCCCACTATCTTAGAATTGACCTAGTTTGAAAGGAGATAGAGTTACACAATCGGTTGTTTATTTATGGGGACATTAGTCGAATAGTTAACATAAATAATGCCGTTAAACCAACCGCACTACTTCCTTATAGTTTTGTTTTTAACAGCACTACTTCCCTATAGTTCTGTTTTTAACTTTAATCGAAACCAGGATCATTCTGAAATAGATCTTGGAATAATGCTATAACCGAGCCATTAACTTGATTTACAACACATTAGTCAAGTTGTTAACATAGTTAATGCCGCCGTTAAACCAACCGCACTTACTTCCTTATAGTTTTGTTTTTAAAAGCGCTATTTATGTAAGTTACGTCCAGCCCAACTTGATCAAATTTGGCTTTGATTCAAAAACTGTGCCCCTTTGAACCTTAATAGAATACATATTAAATATGTCCCCTATATTTGTATGCTTCTGCCGCTGTTGTGTAATAGCATAGAATAGATCCTTCTCAATGATCCAGTGGCGTAGCTACCAGGGTGGGGCAAATGCCCCCCCCCCCCCTGACAGAAGGTATTTGTGCCCCCCCCCCCCCCACCCCCCCCCCCCCCTTTTTTTTGTTCCCACTCTCCAGATGAAGTGCATATGCGTTATAACCATTTACCATTAAGGACCATATTTTGTCCTGGTTTCGAAGAAAACATGCCCTGATATTTTTAACAACCAATCATATCGTTACAAGTCACTGCTTGAACTCCCAAATGTCTACCCTCTGCTCAGGGGTATTGAATCGATACAATTGGTGGTTTACAAAGTGGGCGTGTCTTGGTATCAAAGTAAACAGTGATATGGTACGGTGGGGTGAAAGCATTGCCTGCTAAAAATCAATCCTGAGCCAAGTGAGTGACAGCACTGTATGGTAAAAGTCAATCCTACCCAGTGGTTTATCAAGAAATATTCAAAGCTAGCCTCGACATTGAAGGCCAGCTTTACGTCAGCCAGGAGATATATATGGATATATTTTGACACATTCACTTGACTGTACTACAATATTTGAGCTAAATTTTTCAGCCTACGGCTACCTGGAAAGAAAATACAACGATATTGAGCGATATCTGATGTGTATTAGCTTCGTTTACTTGCAAGATACAGGTAAATGTTTTAATATATCTAGTTTCTAATGACCATGCATACAAAAGTAGTCAGTGCTTGCTCAACGACTTACGGTGTAGAGATTGGTATGGAAGTATTACCAGTACCAGAAATATCATATACATGTACTTAGTTGTGAAGGAATGATTAATAATTAACTGTTAAATCGAAAATCATTGGCTATACTGCCATTTGATTTCTTATACCTTGTGAGTACGAAGCAAATCTTGGCCGAATTGGTTAAATGAACTGTATGGCATGAGTATGCAGATTAGGAATACAGTCATCACAATAAGTAACTGACCAGGTAATAAACATGCTGATAACTCTAAAAGTATAACTCCTACATAAACATATTTAATCATAAAGTTGTTGAAAAATTTCTCTTTTTTGAATTTGAGATATTACATGCTAAGAATGATAAAACGTTAGGGCAAGTCTGATTTTCATTTTAACATTTTCTTTTCAACACGGGGAGAGTATGACAGGTAAAGCGTGTGTGCCATATTGATCAACCGTTACAATGCCACCGGCCGACTATCCAACAACCAGGCCATCGACGGGTGAATTGGCACTACCACTACCAGTAATCAATCATTTGCCGGTCTGAGTCCCCGTGTTGAAAATGAAAATGTGAAAATGAAAATCAGATGTGGCAGTACATTTGGGATTGTAACTTCCTTAATAATCAGCCATTATTAGCGTGTAATATCTCAAATTCAGTAAGAGAAATTTCTCAACATGTTTATAATTTAATAAGTTTCATGTAGGAGTTATACTTTTAGAGTTATCAGCACATTTATTACCTGGTCAGTTACTTATTGTGATGACTGTACATTAAATTGATGGTAAGAGGTGGAATACGACTTCAAGTTGGACGAGGTGGAGAAGGAAGTATTTAAAACCAATCGCTCTATTGTCAGTAAAGTGTGTGTATGTAGCCTATTCTGTAAACCTACGTGTGGAATGTTTACGGAAGTTCATTAATTCAATTCGATCTATGACTGAAAATAATACAGTACTATCTTTGTATCGTCGGGTATGTTAACTGGTTTCTTGTTATTTTATTTCAAAATTGTATACAATTGTATGATAACAGTACTGTAGTAATATATATGTTTCTTCTCATTACTTTTTAGGTATCTGAAAGATAGGTGATTCGTCAGTATAACCTAAGTAGATTCGCACCATGAAATATGGCGATGGATAAATCATATCCCAGTGCGTTCGTTGGATGGACGTTACTCATCGTTATCGTGTATTGCAAGGCTACTTTGAGTTTACATGCTGGACTATTGGCGTACCAAACGACTTCGGTTCATATACAAACTGTTTCGGTTCAAAACAATTCAAAATTCGATCGTTTCGTAATTCATAATGGAACAGGAGATGTGTATCTTGGAGGTACGAACTTGCTAGTGCATTTGGATTATAACTACTCTATTTTAAATGTTATCATTAATCATGTCAAAATTCTTGCCATATCATACGAGAATAATGTACTTATTTCGTGTGGCAGTCTAATTGGAAAATGTCAAATAAGAAACACAGATGATATCACAAATAAAACGACAGGATCTAGTGAGGTAGTAGTTCCCTCTGGAGAACTGAGCACTGCATATGTTATTGCCCCGGGGACAGTAACTGTTGCTGGAAGTTCAAGGAAGTTCGATGCCCTTTATGTGGCAGCTACACATGATCCAGACAGAGGTAACATACCACGTGTATGTAGAAGGCGGATCCACAATACCTTCCCCACATGGGGAGAGGTAAGACGTGCAGATAATACTAATGAATTGGTCTCGAATCCTGTAGATGCATTCGTTTGGAATGGATTCACGTATTTTGTAAGCAACCAACAGTATGATACCGATACCGATACCGATACCGATACCGATACCGAAACCGATAAATCTCCTAATATCATATCTAAAATAAGCCGGGTATGTCACACTACTAGCAATATCAGTAACGACGCATTCCGTTCATATACGGAAATCGTGATCAAATGTCAAGGCAATTATGGAGACGATTACAATCGCGTACGAGGTGTCCATATCGGGGAAGCAGCATCGGATCTGGCCCGATCATTGGGCATAAGACCTGGGCAGCAAGTCCTCTATGCGGCGTTTTCCGAACAAACTGATCACGGTGATGGTTCTAACATTTCCGCCATTTGCGTTTATGATCTTAATAAGATGGCTGGCAAATTTGTGGATGCAATTCAGAGGTGCTTAATGAGCAAAGATAACACCACGGGAATAGCCTATTTAGAGGGAAGAAAATGCGACGCAGTAAGTAGCATATGATTTTTATGGGGCTATATTGTACTTTGATCAGTTCCAAATTGGCGAAACCTCGTAAGAGCAGCAAGCGAATGAATACAGATTACAGGCGCGCATCGAGCAACAATTGCACTGTGCATCAGATTTCCAAAACTACGCTGCGTGTGGCTGTAATCGCGCTCGTACGCTTGATTTACTTTTGCCCGCGGAGATATAAAAAACGAATATTTCATGCCAATTTTGAACTGCTTAAACTATAGTAGGCCTATGTATGGCAGTGTTTTTGTTAACTTTTCTATTTGATGTTTGACGTATTATACATATCATTAGGCCTACGAGGTGAAATAAACAGAACCCATTGCATCAGTTAGTAAAGTAAAGTAATGATACTAAGCAACGCTATGATTTTTAAGTTTCCACTAAGTGTTTGTGTGGATATTTATCTGTGGACATGTCTTTAAAAATAGCGGGAGTTTATAATCATATCACTCATACGAGTGCGAAGGAGCATCACATTAAAATTAGCTTAAAACCACCCCATACCTATATACATGACCTAAGTTAGTTGACCAAACAACCAAACTATACCAACCCCAAATAAATGCAAAAGAAATCATCATTGAAGATAGAATGACGTCAGAAATTAAATGTCAAATCAAAAATTTACCGTATTGTCAAAGACTATCAAAAGTGGTCAGTCTCCATTATTGCATATACTAGTTGATGTACTGGTTGATTGGTTGGTACGAATCTCAGTAGTGTATCTTCCGGGGGGGGGGGGGTCAGGGGGCAGAGTGCCCCCCCCCCCCCCCCCCCCCCCTCCAGACGGCTTTGACCGGGAAGGCCAGCCCAATCTACCGGGCTGAAGAAAATCGAAGAGAAGGGAAGAAGAGAAGGAAAAGGGGGAAAGGAAATGGGGAAGGAAAGAAAAAGAAAAGAAAGAGAGGAAGAGAAAGAGAGAAGGAAAAGGGAAAGAAAAAAAGAAAGGAAAGAGAGAAGAGGAAGATAAAAGGGAAAAGGAAAGAGAACATCTTAGGGATTTTCTTAATTCCCATCAAAATTACAATTTGCCCCTTGCCCGCGGTTTGATGATGATGATGCAATTTAGTATAAAAATTGCAAATGTTATCGCGCTGCGCATTTGTCCAGGAATATCACTATAGAAGCCCGTTTTAAAGACAAATGTACCTGAATAATGGCCAGATTCGCGCATCAACTTTAGGATGCAACGTCATTCGCTGGAATAAACAACCCAGCTGCGCAATTTGTTTACTTAATAGTGTGTTCACCGGGAAAAATATCCTTGCCCCCCCCCCCCCCCCCCCCCCCCCCACGGAAAAAATCCCAGATACGCCACTGACGAATCCGTCAATACTGATAGCCCGTGACTTTAGGGAGTGTTTAGTAATACTTTGGTGGGGGCTCGGCAAAATGAGGGGGACCAAAAAAGTTTGAAGTTGCCTAAAGGGGGACCAAAGAGTTGTTGGTACCTAAGGGGGGGGGGGGGGGGTGTCAACCAGCATGCTTATATAGGCTTTTTAAGCCTGGCCCGAGCAATTTGCTTGAGTCTGGTCCCTTCAGGACACACGCTATACGGACCGACCGTGTAAACAAACAAACAAACATAGTTTATGAATGAATGAATAGTAAAACGCCTGGGTGGACCACAAAATTGCGCGCTACTCGCGCTTTAGTTTATAATTGTTCAGTTTTAAGAGGCAAGAGGTGTAGAAAGACAATGTGTGGCAAAAAATAAATCCCACTACTCAAGAAATGTTTGCGAAAATTTATTTTAGAAACATTAACAATTTGAACGGTGAAGAGGACATTTTCATATTGGGGTTTAAATTGAAACTTGGATCATAATAGGGTAGGCAACGTTCGGACCGACCATTGCAAATGTTGTGACCTGCGCAACCTGTATACAAAATGAAACTTTCTACAATTTCAACAAAGTAGCGTTGAAAAAGGTGGTCATTAACGAGATGAACACAATTTTACGCGCTGCGCACGTTTTTGAATGCATTTTGTACAGTAAATGTCTGTGCGTTACGCGGGCATTTTTGTGCAAATGAAACTTTCCATAATTTCATTAAAGTACCGTTGAAAAAGGGTGGTTATTAACGAGATAAACACATTTTTTTTGCGCGGACCGCCAGCATCGTCAACAAAAAAGGTCTACATCTAATATTGAGGGGGACGGGATCAATAAAGTTTTTTCAACTTGTTAAGGGTGGTCAAAAAAAGTGTTTCAATTTGTAAAGGGGGGTCATAACAGTTTCGACACCGACAAATTTCAGTTGCCCAGCCACCCAATAACAAAAGTATTTGTGAACACTTGATTCAAGGCGCAATGTATAAAATCACATAATAATAATACTAGTACTAGAAAATGCCCATCCACACATAACTCCCTACCACCTGTTCAACTTGTCGAGGATTTTAATTTTCCCAGAGTTGCAATAACGCCTTGATCGGTCGCTAATTAGTTGCCGCCGATTCTGCGGCCAGCCAATCACACCAAAGTAGGACGAAACTACAGCTTGTATTAATAGTACCAACATTCAAGGACGATTTGATTTATATAGGGGTGTAGGTGTTTCATTGTAGTATAAAGAATATAAATTCATTTCCCAGTGAAATTGAACATGTAGCTTTAATATATTTTGCTATTTATCTAATACTTCTACTTCATACTACGACGTTTATATTACAAAACCGGAATAAAAAGGGTGATTAAATCATCACAACTGGTACTTCCCCAACACTGTATAGGGGAGGATGGGGCAACTGGTCCGGTTAAGCATATTTCATGATATAAAATATTAAAGCTCGTATACATATTTATGGAATTGCTATGAAAATATCACCCATGTAACTGTTTACATATAACATATAATCAATATTAAAAAATATCTTAAGAAAAGGCCAATTACCACAAACTGAAAACTTTACTTGGCACGGACCAGTTACCACATCAGTGGGGTAACTGGTCCTATGTGTTCCAACGGTTAGAATACACAGAAATCAGTGAATGACAACACGGAAACTAGGTAGTATTTTCTTTACAAATACATTACCATATTATTTAACATGTAAAAAGGATACATGTCTCATGAAACCCATGTTTTATACAGTTTTCGTGGTTAACGTGAAAATAGCAGTATACTAATGGTGTACAAAGCAAACAAAATTTTCGACTGCTCATTTATTAGATAAAACGGTATGAACCTAGTTAAATGGTTACATGTTGTGATATTCAGATGCCCCATACATTTGTCTATATATACCCCTTTCTTTAATGATTTTATTTACTTCAAAAAATCATAATTTAGTATATACTTATAATAAACCATCTTGATATTTAGCCAACTTTTTATGTTAAAGGGATATTATATGACAATGATGACCCAACGGTTAATATACACAAAAAGCAGTGAATAAAATAAATAAATCATGATATTTTGTCATTGCAAATACCTTTACAGACACCATTCAAAATATAATAAAGATGTAATTCATAATACCGAGGTTTTAAACCATTCTAAAGCAAGAAACTAGAAACTAGAAAGAATGTGAATTATTTCATATTCTATTCACATTTCAATACCGAGTCAAGTTTTATTGACACTAACTAATTTTCAAAATGAATTTTACAACTTCGATTAAGTTTTTGCAGGCGGACCAGTTGCCCCATACCCCTTCGGACCACTTACCCCAACAAATGACTTAGCACTTTGTTGAGATGAAACATTATTCAAACACGCCTGTGACGTAATAAATTGTACGCCAAAATGTTTTAAAACATACCACCATTTGTTTGATAGCGAACAAGTCTATTTTCAACTCTAAGTAATTGGGATATATGTATGATTTATGATCAGAAATGTAAATCTGCAAGCCCTCATGATATTTTTTAGAAAGTAGATTTATTTAAATTACATTTCTATCAATTATAATGTAATTATGTGAGGGTGAATTAGCCCCATTTTTACCATGGACACTGATAGTGAAGACAAACAGGAAAAATAACAGGAACATTGGCTCGATTTTGTGGAGTTACCAGCAGTGTTTCCAGACTCTCGTATAGCATAAAACATATTTCATGATAAAACGACACATTTTTCCCATTTAAGTTGTTGAATATAGTGGGAAATTAACGAATTAATATATTTGACTTTTAAGTGCAAACAACCAACATTGTTTTGTGCAGAAACGTTGATAATTTACTTTGGTTCATGTTTTAGAAACACCATAATGGGTGGACTTGCATTTTTCTTGCACTCACATTGCTGACAGTAACTCAATTTGGCCAAAAATGGACTTATTGACTTCTTGCGCACACGTCTTCAATTGGTCATATCTCAGAATTGACAAAACCATATTAGATGAAATAAAGGGAATCTGAAAACCAAGCGTTTTATTCTCTCAAATGTTACACCAAATTTTAGAACTTCATGGTCAATAAGTTGGTAAACACTTGCACAGGTTTTTTGGCAACCTGTAGTCGAGAATATTTGACTTAAAGCAATAATTTGTGATACTTTTCAAGCTTTAACGCATATTTTTTTCTCTCTTATATTATATATAATAAAGTTTGACTATCAGGAAAGACATTCCTGGACTCATCAATCGACCTTGACTGTATTTTCCTATTTTACTAAATCACAATTGAAATCAGCCTTCCAATTATTTAAGTAATTTTCAACACATTTTTTTTTTTTATCATAAAAAAGCATTCCGTACTATAATATGTGTTCACTTGTGAGGGAATTCTATTTACGAACCAAAAAACACTCGGAAAATACGTTGTTTATTTAAAACCTTTTCAAACCATGATTTTAAAGTAATTAGGAATTAGCGTGTTGCATTGTAACTTGTATATTATTTTTAGTTTTATGTTTATGAATCTAAAACGACCAAAATGTAGAGGAACAAATCAAAGATAGAGGGCGTTCCATGATAAAGATCGCATAATATGCCTTTATATGCCTTTTCTTAATAAGAACCCAACATCAATGTCTTTTCTTGCATTAAAAATGTAATGATCATTGTCCTGATCAAAGACCTGATGTTTTCTTTATGACAGGGTATGAATAAAACTATGGCAAACCGTACAGCAAGGGATCAGCAATGTTTAGCCGTGGACTACGCCCATCCTAATGGACCGCTAGATGACCCACTCGTGTCGAACGCCACATTTGAGTGGCCTGATACTGCCGTTACTTCCATTACAACAACCACTGAACGTAGTCATACCATAGCGTTCATTGGTACATCACAGGGAGAACTGATGAAGGTAGGTGTTAGCTAAGTATAAGACTCGATTTATACGAGTGTACTGAACAACTAAATTGCACATGGATTTATAACATACATATACATCACTATTAGCGGGATAAATAAGTTTGTCTGCTCGCCACTGTCAACTATAGCCAATAAGAACCCAACTAGAAAACGAGAGTCGACAAAATCTCCCTAGGTGCAGGTCCATTATTACGTTGTTCACGACTCACACTATTCCCCGTTTCCTTTTACACACATCTTTAATAACACTAATTTCTAACTAATCCACATATCCCAGATCCACATTGATGATGCCCGCGTTTATGAAACTCTGTATCTGAAGAGTCCTGTGCTGAAGGATCCTATACTGAATGGAACAAAAGAGTTTGTACATGTCCTGACCGAGAAAGAGGTATTTATTTGTCAGTAAAAGTATTCGAGTATTTTATTCCAGCTATAATACTAAGGGCGCAGCCATAAATGACATTACGTCTTTGTATATATTTGTATATTGTTGTGCTGTAAATCATTCGCCCCAAACTTAACTTCACGTTATGTGTACATTGAACCAACAAGTAACAATGGCTAATACAAATACTGAGTCTATGGAGCCGTCATCTTTAATGTATTACAAATCATGATGTCAACATAACTGTAACACGTCCCATATCTGCCAATGAAGTTCAAAACGTCAATATGTTGTATCCGTTTATCAAATTGTTCAAATAAAAATGTATTGATGGTCAAGATTTCTCGTCAAATCGTAGAAAACTTTAATGCCAGTGGTTGTTTAGCTATTACAAATTGAAAGACTACTATCCGATTAGTGTTTATTTATTCATTGAGATATTTGTAACCGATTAGTTTTTATTTCTAAACACGGACTAATTGTCTCAATTCTACACGTATTCATCGACATCTGATTTTGCATGCTGTGTCCAGTAATCAAATAGTGGATTCTTAGGCGGCACTGCAACACTAGTACGTATGGCTTTTACGTATAAGTGACTTGTACGTAAGACTTATACGATATAGTCAACAAAGTAATATTTTGCATCACATACGTACAAGCATCAATGGAAATTGAAGTTAAATCAATGCAAATATTTCCATTGGCGTCAGTTTAATCTTTAAGATTATACTTGGACGTATGGTGATGCAATATATTACTATGTGACTATCGTAACAGTCACTTATACGTAAGAGTCATGCGTACTAGTTTTTCAGTGTGTCCTTAGTTTTCACTTTCCGAGAGTGTACATTACATCATATCTAGATGATACATAATTATCAATATTAAACCATTTTGTTTCAATTTTTATCTGCACATTGTGTCCCAATAGTATGGAAACCAATGTTTAGTTTTATAATATTATAAAAACATTATAGAAACACGAAATGTAGGCCCATATTAATCATTTCAAATTGAATTGCTTCCATATTCCATTTACAAAAGATATTCAAATTGAAGGTTGAGAATTGTGGTTATTACAATACATGTGGGGAATGCATAGGAGCAACTGGAGATGACGGGGACCCGTACTGTGGCTGGTGCACATTAGAAAAAAGGTAAAGATCTATTTCCAGCATTCAATCTTAAAGTAATTCTGTGACGCGTTTATCGGAAGCATTTCTGCAATCATATAGATTAAAATTAAGAAATAACCCAACAGGCAATTACTTGTTCCGAGTGACTTTTACACGTCAAAGGGTCATATCAATTTGTGGTTGTTAAACAGCTAACAACAGACGTTTGGGGACTTTGTACAAGATGCAGACCCGAATATCAGGAAGGATGAAAGCACTTATATGTCCTACCTTTAAAACCAGTAACGCCCGGATTACATGTTATAGTATTATTTCAAAATCAGTGTCGTATCCAACAGGGCGGATCTTCCTCCTTCGCGGGAGGTCTGTTGGCAGATCAGCATATATCGGTACCGTATAATGCCGACTATCGTGGCTTTAGAATAAAATGTGGGTCCAATAGATATCGCGGCAAGCGCGTGCATTTTTTCAGGATATAATTTGTCGGCAAATCGCCAATTTTCGGCTCCTTTCTACTACGCCATTTTGGATGTTGTCTAAAGAAAGGTAGTGTT
Organism: Ophiura sarsii; assembly: GCA_035610835.1. Taxonomy (NCBI): domain Eukaryota; kingdom Metazoa; phylum Echinodermata; class Ophiuroidea; order Amphilepidida; family Ophiuridae; genus Ophiura; species Ophiura sarsii. The sequence goes on from CM069445.1 coordinate 14,865,037, forward strand.
CATCCGTCTTCCGTTCTTCGGACGCTAATAAGAAATATATCATCTTCTCATCTTTTTTTGCTAGATGCACCCGTTGGAAGGATTGTCCCAAAGCGAATGAATCCACTCGATGGCTTGCATATAACGAAACGAAATATCCAAGAATCAGTGACAGTTATGTCGGCAGATCCCTGATGGGTATTGAACAGGTAGGTTTGATTAAATCCCTGAAATCGTATAGGGTTTTGTCGGAAAAAATATCAGGGGAAATGTGACCCAAATAATTACAAAAAAGAATACGTAACGACACGTCGTGGGGCAGAAGATCAGACATGGGTTACTGGCATAAGGAACAAACCCTATAGCCAGTCGCGACTGGATTCACTTCTTTTTCCTGCGATATAGAGTTGTTGATGGGCTTGATCCCAAGCTACGCTTGTGTGTTAATTGTTGAAATCTGAGAATAACTTATGATTTGTTCAACATTACTGCCAATTTCATAGGCAAATGGTCGTGATAAACATATTCACATAAATATTATTATTTTGTTTGGTGATTTTGTTTATCAATGCATTTTTGGGAAAAGTGTACTTTAGGTGGCAGATTCTGGACTGTACTAGTATCGTCCGATACTGGAATACCCAGTATCGTTCTACAAAGTCAGTGTTCCAGTATCTGACGATACTGGCACATGAATGTTCCTGTATCGGAGGATACTGGAACACAATTATGTACCAGTATCGTTCAATGCTGGGACAGCATGTGTACCATTATCACCCGATACTCGGAACATAAATAAAAAACAATTTGGTGTTCCAGAATCGGACGATACTGGAACAATAAAATTGTACCAGTATAGAGCAATACTGGCAACTTCCATGTGTCAGTATCGTGCGATACTGATATCTGGGACGTAAAGAACACTTTATCCATAATTTGTCTGCTGCTGATATTGACATCGTTATACTATACCAACATTCTTTATTTAGATCACTGTCACCGTCGAGAGGCTTCCTGATTTGGACAGGGGATACGATTACGAATGCATCTTTGAATACAGAGACACGATTATAGCTTCCACCATCGCTACATGGTTCAGCAGTAACAATATCCTTATATGCGATATTCCCGGTTCTATCATTTCTGAAACATCTGCAGGTCAGTATTTGTAATATCAACAAATGTTCGTACTTTTAACATGTTTAGTGGATATTTACAAAATGTCTTTATTGCAACTGCCATATATGGAATGAATTACCACGAATAACATTCTGCATTTCAGGTTGTATTACGATGTTGTTGTCGATTCGTTCCTATGAGACTGGAGTGAAGTTTATTGAGACGGATTACATGTATACCGTTAGCCCCACTCACTTATTTGACTGTGGAAGTTACAACAAGAGGTGAGTTAGGGATAGATACAAAGTATTAAGAAATTGATTGGAACAACAACACCAACAACAACAACAACAACAACAACAACAACAACAACAACAACAACAAAACGTCTTTATTAATTACAAAATCAACCACAGGCAAATAACCTTCACTAACAACTAATTTTGTTTTACTTTTCAGTAGGGCTAATATTTAAAGGTGGATTTTGGCATCATTTTGGCATCATTTAAGTTGTTTTTGAAAACATAATTTTCAGTTTCAGCACCTTTTAAGAAGAATAAAGGTCTATTAAAATACCTTAAATCCCGTGTCACCTCAAGTTAGAGGTATAGGCGGCTATTAGCGTGTCATTGGCGGAGCACCTGTGTGACAAGACTGATATTCTTCTTTTTTTGCATGGGCTGCATCAAAATGGATTTTTTTTTGTGCACGATATCATGATGCGTGCTGACGTCACCTCCCAACTTGAGGTGACGCCAAGTAGCCTATACGAGGGTCGGTCATCAAAAAATGAATGTGATCAAGGTATGGGATGCATGAGTGATTCTATTGGCAGATAGTGTGATCAATGATCAAGTATGAACCTTTGTCCTTCAAACAATACACTTTTGGAACTATGACGTCAGGACACTGCTTAATCAGTTATTTGGCCAGGAAATTTGAATTGTTTGAATGAAACACGTGGTAAGAAGATTGCATAACATTACACCAGAAGCAGGTAAATCTTGATTATTTTTTGCATACTTATGATACCTAAGACAATAACTTTAATGCCTGTGTAATTTAAAATATGAAGTATCAGAGGAAAAATTAAGGAGAAGCAATTGAATAAACAGTATACAAATATCAGTATTTCAAATAGCCCATTTCATTGAATTTCAGTGAATCTCTAATGTTGCGGAAAATCAAATAAATTAAGAAAATCAAGAAATTAACCAGTTTGGGCGATTTCATTGGATAGTTAATAATTATCATGACACCTACAGACAATATGCGCATGCGCAGAAAACAGATGATTTTGAACAGGGCCAAAATGGCTAAAATCCTGAAATTTACCAGATAAAAGCTTACTGTGCCTTAAAAAATCTAATCAGAAACATTGAAAAATGCTTAAATCAATGTGTATAATTATTTTGATAATCAAATTGAAGATACGTTCAATCAAATATGGCTGCCACAACCTCTCTTATTACTGCTATCTTTAGAGCTACTAGATGTGTATTGTTAAAGTAATCGTCACATAATTCAAATGGTTTGAGGACATTTTACGATCAGCTCCTTTTGAAATCCCCACTATTATTTATTTACATCCCTCAACAATTTATTCAATTATATTCCATCCATTGTTCTTTATCCTTTGTTGTTTTCTATGTTAATACAAACGTATTTGAGATGGTGTTCTTACTATTCACCAAGTGTTATCTGTTTCCATGCTTGCATTGTCGAGATATACGCAAATGAATCAATCAACCCATATTTCAACCTATAACATATCTAGCCAAATATTGACAGATTTCAGGCAGTTTCCAAAGTGTACTTACTTACTTTAAGCTAATACTATGACGTCATAGTTCATGCCTAGTCTTTCAAGCAATACACTTTTGGATTTCTAGGCATATTTTCTGTAGGTTTCATATGAATAAGTTCAGATAATTACTAGCAGTTAACTATCCAATGAAATCGACCAAACTGGTTAATTTCTTGGATTTTCCTGATATATTTGATTTCTTTTTATTTGATCCGCAACATTAGAGAAATTCAAATTTCCCGCCAAATAACTGATTTAGCAGTGTCCTGACGGCATAGTTCCAAAAGTGTATTGTTTGAAAGACAAAGGTTCATACTTTGTATTGATCACACTATCCCTAAAGAGAATCAATCATGCATCCCATACCATGATCACTTTCATTACTTATTGACCAACCCTCGTAATATGAAGGTTTGGTCGATCGAATCTGATATGCCCCTAAACATTCACTTGTGAGCTTTGTCACATGTCAAATACGAAATGGAAAACATTATTTTAGTTTATGTTTAAATCAGCTTTACCCGTTAACAGTCTCAACAGCTCACCCCCTCCCCCTCCCAAACATTGCACATAAAACATAGTACACTTACATTACCACCTGACGGACACCATACATACCAGAAAACACACATGGGAACAACCTACTCCCAATTCTAATATTTCACTTAAAAACACCTAGATATTGGACAGATAGAGTCAAAATTTAAAATAACCAACAAATATCATGTTTATGGTGTAATATGATATGTCTTGTATCATGCAGTTGTGAAGAATGTACTGATAGAGGCAGTATCTGGTGCTTGGGGAACGATGACAATTGTTTTCCAAAGAAGAACGAGGACAAATGTCCAGGTAACAGTCGAGGCAGCTGCAAAATGGTAAGTTTGTTACGTCATATCATAATTATTCAGGTTTATACATAATTAGATCCAAGACTATTAAAATATTCGAGAATGGTAATCTGACGACCCGGGTTCGGTTGATATACAAAGTGTCGACGGGCATCCAGTCTCAACATAGTAATGTTATCTTTTTTGATATTAATAAGGCTACTTTATAAACTAAGCATCTATTTAGTATAACACCTAATAGTTAGAATTGTTTAATGCGTTATAGGGGGGACTCAAGGAAGTTTATGATTTGATTTTTTGAATTTGTGAGTGCTGTAATTATTGAACTATGACTCAAATATATATAAAAGTTATCATTTTTGGACAAGATTTGATCATATCATGTTGATGGCATATAAAGGGGGTCGTAACAATAAAACGTGCGGTAATAGAAGAAGTATAGGGTTAGGAAAAAGTGTACTTTACGTCCCAGATACAGGTATACCAGTCAGTGGCGTAGTATAGCCAAAGGGGGTCGGGCCGGGGGCCTGTGCCTCCCCCAAATAATATGTTGATGTTGCGATATTGATTTTTATAGTACTTTCAATAAATACTAGTATACAATGGGATAGTTTTTTCTCCTAATTCATGAATACTGATGACGATAATCATGACCATTGCAAATGAAAAAATATTGACTTCATTCTACTATATGGGTTTGTTGCATATTTTTAGATATGGCCAAAATCTGGTCCCATCGAAGGTAATACGCGGATTGAGATTAACGGAACCTGTATAAGTAATTTTAGCAGCATCATAAACGTGACAGTAGCTGGAAGACCATGTAATCATACCGCGAGGCCAGGTGGCTTCAAGGGAAGGTCAGTATAAATAATGTACATCTTTAATTTGTTATCTTATTATACACCTATCAGTTGTAAGACGCACTATACGACCCCCGGGAGTGGTGCGTCACTTTACCGAGGTGCGTCAACTTCTCATGTACCATGACGCACCCTGTGTCAAAAAACGACGGACCATTGCCATCCAAATACGCACCCTCAGTCAATTTTGGACGCACTATGACGACGCACCCCGTCGTCAGATATCGTTGTATAAACTGGATAAACACGATGACTACTGAAAATGAAACTATATACTTTTGATTCACGGGGGATCTGCCCTTATTCGATGTTGTCAACCCTGGCCCTCGAATATATAGACCCCGGACCGGGACCGGGATGGACGGAACCAAGAGGAGAACTTTTATATGAACAATAAATGTCTGACTGGTCTAAAATTCATAAAATATTTAACTGATTATCATAAATGTCAGGATGAGGATGAAACAATTTCGAGAACATTTCCTATTCTGCTTCGACCCGTTCAGTGGCGTAACCAGGAGGTGGAGGTGGAGGTGGGGTGGGGGAGGGGGCATCCTTCATCCCTTGTTATACATGCGCCTATTTACAGTAAACGGGAGGTAAGTAGAAAAATGGGTTATCGAAAGTGTATTTTAACCAAAATTGGGTTCTCGAAAGTGTATTTAAACATTTGAAATTCGGATTGGAAATTACACCTTCTATAAACCATCAAAGAATTTAAGGGGGCATTTAAAAATACCAAAAACATTTCTGATTTAATCAATACCACCCATATACTTCGAGAAAAGGCACCCCAAAAGGCGACACATACACGCATACCGCTATTAAGACAAGTCCCCCGAATGAAATTACAAACTCGATGTAAACCTTGTATACTAAAACAAATAGTCAGATATGCCTCCCCCCTGATGACCCCCACATGCGATGCCCTAAATTTGACTAAATTTGCATGGACAACACGGGTGATTACGAGTGCTTCCCGTGGGGGGGGGGGGGGTACTCGCCTAGACGGTATACGGCTCTAGTGGGTAGCTTTTGGGGCCCAAAATCCCTAAACATGGGGTATGATTTTGTGCTAAAAATCCCTAATATATGGGGTCACTTTTTACAAATGGGTTTATTTTCGCGATGTTTGTGTCTATTTTCGCAAAAAATTGCAAAAATTAGGTCTATTTTTCCAATAATTTGCGAAAATTGGGTCTAAAATGAAGCAAAACCCCTAAAAATGGGTACCGGTTTTTTTCTCCAAAATCACCTCTAAAAATGGGTAAGGGTTTTGAATCTCCAGCGGCACCCCCCCCCCCCCGACCAAACCAAATCCGAGCGAGCACCCCCTCCCCCCCTCCCCCCACCCCGGATTGGGAGGGGGAGGGGTGGCCTGTGATCAAGGGGGTGTTTATAACCGACTGTACAGTCATATCATAGACTGACATTTCATTTCGGTGATGGGGACACTCAGGGTGGAAAGCCTGGCAGGGGATGCCCCGGCTCTTTCAGCTGGGCCTGGCCTCGAATTTATTAACTCTTAACACCATTTGGCCTTATTTCCTGGGCAGCTGGGCTATAATAGTGTTTTGTTTTGTTCAAATCAAATATCTCCCAGTTTTTTTTCTCTTTTTTAATACCCGACTTTTGTTGTTTGATGTCTGTGTCCGTGAGCTTGATTTACAAATTCTGTGTGACCTTTCCTCGGGGTGGGAGGGGGGGTTGTGAGGGCACTCGCCTAAGCGGTGGCGGGGATAGTGCCGTTTAGTCGCTTTTTGCTGGAAAAAAAATAATGGGGTATGATTTTGTGATGGAAAATCTCTCAAAATAAAAATGTGCCCCACTTGCTACACTTGGGCACTCACTTGGGCACTCGCCTAAGCGGTGGCGGGGATAGTGCCGTTTAGTCGCTTTTTGCTGGAAAAAAAATAATGGGGTATGATTTTGTGATGGAAAATCTCTCAAAATAAAAATGTGCCCCACTTGCTACTATTTTAAAATCCTTACAAATGGGTATATTTTCGCGAATTGCGAAAATTGGATCTAGTTTTCCACAAAAAGAAATCATATAAAAGGGTCTATTTGGTCTATTTTCTAGATAATTTGCGAACGGGTCTATAAATGAAGCAAAATCAATAGAAATGGGTACCATTTTTCCACAAATCACCCTTAGAAATGGGTATGTTTTTTATTTGAATCTCCTGCCGCACATCCCCGAACAAATCCAATTCCGGGGGCTAGTCCTCCTATAGTCCATCAGCTACGAGACTTTTAATGGACCGAGTGAGGTCAAGCATCTGATGGGGTCAGTCTTGTCTGAAATTTTGTGCTGGATCCGAATATCGACACCTTACAAGCCGCAATCGCGGTCTCGGCAGTGTAAAATCGATTTTTGTACCAAAAATCACGTTTTTTTACCAGAAATACCCCAATATCGTATTTTCATCATAAATATGCTAATATACAAGCTATAAACACTATTTTGATACCTAATTAAAGGTTTCATAATGGTGTATTTGGAAAAGAACAAAAACAACTAAATTGGTTGTTAAAAGAGATTTAAACAACTTGATTTCGCATAATTGTTCATAAATATTGAAATTATTGGTGTTTTTTTGTTATAATAGATCAACATTTGACCTTTTGACCTCAAAGGGTTTGAAGAAGTAGAGAAACTCATTTTTTTGGAATTTTGTGCTTAATACGAATAAATATATTTTTTAAATCCAGGATTATATTATAAGTTGCAAAAATGGATTTTGTACAAAAATACCACTTTTAACCGGAAATACCCCAATATCGTATTTTCATCATAAATAAGCTAATGTATAAGCTATAAACACTATTTTGACACATAATTAAAGGTTATATAATGGTTTTCCTGAAAAAGAATGAAAACAACTAAATTGGTTGTTAAAAGGGATTTAAACAACTTGATTTTGTATAATTTTTCATAAATATTGAAATTATTGGTGTTTTTTGTTATAATAGATCATCATTTGACCTTTTGACCTCAAAGGGGTCAACAAGGTGAGAAACTCATTTTGTTTGGAATTTTGTGCTAAATACGAATATTAATGTTTTAGAATCCAGGATTATATCATTAGTTGCACAAATGGATTTTTGTACAAAAATACCACTTTTTAACCGGAAATAGCCCAATATCGTATCTTCATTATAAATATGGTAATGTACAAGCTATAGACACCATGCTGGTACCAAATCACAGGTTACATATTTTTCTACCCGAAAATGAACAAAAAACAACTAAATTGATTGTTTTAACAATCAATTTAGTTGTTTTTAAAAAACTTAGTTAAACAACTAAATGTTGCGTAATGTTTAATGAAAATAGAAATTGTATGACTTTTTTGTTATAATAATCAATGTTTGACCTTTTTTCACCTGGGAGGGGTCAACAAATTGAGGAAGTTTATTGTATTTGTAATTTTCGAATATTACAATTTTAGAAGCCGTTATCATGAACTTACATGTCAAAATTGATTTTGTTCAAAAAAGACGGAGTTTTAAATGAACTACCTGAACTACCACAATAACCCATTTCTGTCATAAATATTAGTCTAGTGGGTAGTGGGTATCGTGCACTCCGGAATTCAACTTCTAATCAATGTCTCTAGATCAGAAAGAATGTGTAGAAAACGATTAGATATGTTTAACAAATGTGAAAATATCCCATGTGTCATTTGTATGCAAATTAGTGCCGTCGTAACCAAAAAATATATTGTTCACTATATCTTGGCCAATATTGCAGATAACTGAACAAAATATGAGGTGTCTAGACCCGTGTTTTGAGGGTCAAAGATCATAATGAAACTATTCTTTAAGTGACCACATGTATCCGTAGCATACGAGTATGCACATAAGTGCCGCCATTACCGAAAATGCATTACTATGGTATATATCTGTCAATATTGCACATAACTGTACACGAACTGTGTCTAGACCTATATTTTGTGGGTCATATGATTATTTTATGACCACAAGTGATAGTGCAATCACAAGCAGTCAGTTAACCCTAACACTCTTGAGTATTACGAATCACTACGATGCGGCGTGCTTGTGTCACCCGGCTCAGCAGTTTTTCGATGAAATAATGGCCCCAGGGTATATACAGGGCGGAATATACTCCGCCATGTATGGTTTACCCCCGTGGCCTAGCTGTAGATCGTCTGCCTCTGAACCCAGAGGTCCGGGGTTCGAGCCCCGGGGAATGGGGGCACTTTTCCCCCTCGCTATTTGGCCGCATACAAAATTCTTTGGAAAAGGTGCCTCGGGGGTTAGGGTTAATGAACCTAGACTGTTATTTATTGAACCTAACTAATTAATGAACCTACACTGCACCACTTTCAAAACCTTCTTGGAAAACCACCAACTGTTATACAGACACTGTCTTTGACATTATACCAGTAGTGGAAGGCAGTCTCCTAATCAGCTGAGTCTGCTCTCAATCAAGCTAAACCAGGAGGGGCCATTGGACTGGACAACATTCCTCTTGAGCTTTGGAAGTCAAAGCAATTCCGATCTCACCTACTGGAAATCTGCAACAGAGCATTGATTCACCATGAAATCCCTAGTCAGTGGTCAGTGAGTGCCATAATTCCTATCTCCCAAAAGGGAGATATCTCTCAACCAACCAACTACAGAGGGATTAACCTCTCCTGTATTGGGGCTAAGGTCTACAATCGTATGTTTCTAAACCGAATCAATACGCCCATTTGTGGACCCTCTTCTTCTATGTTATCAAAATGGCTTTTAGAGAGAAGCGATCCACAATCTCCCAGATTCTAGCATTGAGAAGAAGAATTGAAGGAATGAAATAAAAGAAACCTTCAACTTGCTGCCGTGTTCATAGACTTCTCTAAGGCTTTTGACTCAGTAGACCGTGATCGCATGTTCGACGTCCTCAGTGCCTATGGTACCCCTGGTGATTCGTATCCCTGACACCATTGGCAAGGCCATACAATTAATGTATGACAACTCTTCAGCTATTGTCAAATCGACCGATGGGGAGACGGAACCTTTCAAGATTTTAGCTGGTGTTCTTCAAGGTGAAACTTTGACACCCTTCATCTTCATCACATTTCTTGACTGCGTAATGCGCTGTGCCCTGACAGACATCCCTGATGAAACAGGTATTCTGCTGGAGCCTTGGAGGAGTAGACGCTATCCTGACATTCGTCTTTACGATCTAGATTTCGCAGACGATATAGCTCTCCTAGCAACATCAATCAGTAAAGCGGAATCACTGTTACAGACTGTCGAGGAAGCACCAAATACAGTTGGCCTACATTTGAATGAAGGAAAAACAAAAAGCTTCCTTATTAATATTGCTACCCCACCCAGTGTAAAGACCGTCAAAGGAGTAGAGCTGGAAAACTTTAATTTAAAGTATCAAGTTTCAAGTATCAATCTTTATTTCCATATAAAAATACATCAAATCACATATAAAAAACACAATATGGAGTATTAAAATGGAAAGCCAATGAGGCCCGTTTATGGTCTACCCCTTAAAAACAAGCAATACATAAACAAACATTTTATACTAAAATAAACAATAAGAATCCTACAACATCATATACAAGACAGAACAAGGACGGGCTAAAATAGAAGAGATTACTCGTAATTTGGATAAGGTTTTGCTTTAACTGGGTTCGGAAATGCTTTAAAGATTTGGATTGTTTCATGTTTTTGGGAAGTGAATTCCAGAGAATTGGACCATTGGTTCGAATAGCACGGTCGGGGAAAGTCTTTTTGTTATTATTAAAATACTTGGGTATCCCTTATGTTCTATACACATCTCAGGAATTCAAATGCAGGAAAGCACGGGCTGCCTGCAATATACTGCAGAAGATCTGGATGTCTGATCTCGAAAAAACAATAAAAATCAGATTCATCAAAGCCTGCGTAGAAAGCGTTTTGTTGTACGGCTCTGAAACATGGACCATCAGCAGGAAATTGAAGACCGAATCACCGGATGTTATATTCAACAGTTATGTAGAATATTTAACATCAGTTGGAGGGTTCACATCCCAAACAGCGATATTCCCCCTATAACATCAATATAACATCAATAATTAGGCAGCGCCACTATGTTTCGCTGGTCACTGAATGCGAACAACCAACCAGCCAACCAGTCTAATTTTCTGGACTCTTCCTGGTGGGAAAACTAACAGAGACAGAAGACCCCTTCAGTATCCTGATATACGGCAAGAACGATATGGGCTTAGATCCACCAGAGATCCGCCAACTCATGAACGACAGGAAAGTCTGGGCCAAGTATGTTGCGAATGCTTCCTCCATTTCGTCCACGGACGACCAATGATGATGATGATGATGATGATGATGATGACACTGTTATTTAATGAACCTAGACTGTTATTTAATGAATCCAGACTGTTATTCTAGTGAACCTAGACTGTTATTTAATGATTCTAGACTGTTATTTAATTTACCTAGGCTGTTATTTAATTGGCCTAGACTGTTATTTAATTAAACTAGACGGTTATTTAATGACCATAAGTGATAATTTAATGTTACAAAGCAATTATATACCATATATAAAGTAAGTACGTGACCCCGAGTAATCAATTAATAACCATAAGTAATCATCTAATGACCACAATTGATCATCTAATGACCACAAGGGATCATTTAAAGACCACAAGGGATCATTTAAAGACCACAAGGATCATTAAAAGACCACAAGGGATCATTTAAAGACCACAAGTGATCATTTAAAGACTACAAGGGATCATTTAAAGACCACAAGGATCATTTGATGACCCCAATGGATCATCCAATGACCCCAAGGGATCATTTAATGACCACAAGGGATCATCTAATGACCACAAGGAATCATCTAATGACCACAAGGAACCTTTAATGATCCTAAAAGATCAATTAATGACCACAAGGGATCATTTAAGTCCACAATGATCCTTTAATGACCTCCAAGGGATCATTTAATGACTACAAGAGATCATTTAATGACCACAAGGGATCGTTTAATAACCACAAGCTTTAACATATTAATCTCAGGCAATCATTTAAAGACCCGACCGGTTGTTTAATTGACCCTACGTGATCATTTAATGACCCTGGGGATCATTTATTTACCCCTTGTGATCATTAAGTGATCCCTTGGGTCAAGGGATCATTTTAAGGGATCATTTAAAAATGATCCCTTGTATTCATTAAATGATCCCTTGTAGTCATTAAATAATCCCGTATGGTCAATGAATGATCCCTTGTGGTCATTAAATAATCCGTTGTGGTCTTTAAAGTATCTCTTGTGGTCTTTAAAGCATCCCTTATGGTCATTAAAGTATCCCTTATGGTCATTAAATAATCCCTTGTTGTCTTTAAATAATCCCGTGTGGTCTTTAAATGATCCCTTGTGGTCTTTAAATGATCCCTTGTGGTCATTAAATGATCCCTTGTGGTCATTGAATGATCACTTGTGGTCATTAGATGATCACTTGTGGTCATTAGATGATCACTTGTGGTCATAAGTTGATCACTTGTGGTCATTAGATGATCACTTGTGGTCATTAGATGATCACTTGTGGTCATTAGATGATCACTTGTGGTCATTAGATGATCACTTGTGGTCATTAGATGATCACTTGTGGTCATTAGATGATCACTTGTGGTCATTAGATGATCATTTGTGGTCATTAGATGGTCACTTGCGGTCATTAAATGATCCCTTGTGGTCTTTAAATGATCCCTTGTGGTCTTTTAATGATCCCTTGTGGTCTTTAAATGATCCATTGTGGTTTTAGATGATCACTTGTAGTCATTAGATGATCACTTGTGGTCATTAGATGATCACTTGTGGTCATTACATGATTACTTATGGTCATTAATTGATTACTAGGGGTCAACTAGTTACTTTATATATATATCATATAATTGCTTTGTAACATTACCTTATCACTTATGGTCATTAAATAACCGTCTAGGTTCATTATCATAACAGTCTAGGTTCATTAAAATAACAGTCTGGGTTCATTAAACAACAGTCTAGGTTCATTAAATAACAGTCTAGGTTAATTAAACATGTTCAATAACAGTCTAGGTTCATTAAATGATTTGATTTGATTGGGTACTCAAACATAATACAGATATAGAAACATCTAAAATATAAACATGTAATACATGCACATACTTTGATTGCACCAAATAGCAATTAGAATAACATATAGACATAATAAAATATGAGCACAAGTACCAAGGATAGCCCAAAAAGCTTTTGAACACATTACAATGACTGCTTGTGGCCATTGCACTATCACTTGGGGTCATTAAATGATCATATGACCCACAAAATATAGGTCTAGACACCTTTCGTGTACAGTTATGTTCAATATTATACTAGTATACCCAAGGAGTTATCATAGTTGTAATATTATTACAAACTCCTTATTAAACTCCTTGGTATACCATAGTAATGAATTTTTGGTAATGGCGGCACTAATTTGCATACTCATACGCTATACGGACATATGTGGTCACTTCAAGAATAGTTTCATTATGATCTTTGACCCTCAAAACACGGGTCTAGACACCTCATTTATTAAGTTATCTGCAATATTGGCCAAGATATAGTGAACAATAGATTTTTCGGTTATGGCGGCACTAATTTGCATACAAATGACACATGAGAGATTTTTACATTTTTTAAACATATCTAATCGTTTTCTACGCATTCTTTCTGATATAGAGACATTGATTAGAAGTTGATTTCCGGGTGTGCACGATACCCATATCTACCCACTAGACTAATATTTATGACAGAAGTGGGATATTGTGGTAGTTCAGGTAGTTCATTTTAAACTCTGTCTTTTTGAACAAAATCAATTTTGACAGGTAAGTTCATGATAACGGCTTCTAAAATTGTAATATTCGGATTCAGCACAAAATTATAAATACAATAGACTTCCTCAATTTGTTGACCCCTCCCAGATGAAAAAGGTCAAACATTGATTATTATAACAAAAAAAGTCATACAATTTCTATTTTCATTAAACATTACCAATTACATAACATTTAGTTGTTTAACTAAGTTTTAACAATCAATTTGGTTGTTTTTTGTTCGTTTTCGGGTAGAAAAATATGTAACCTGTGATTTGGTACCAGCATGGTGTCTATAGCTTGTACATTACCATATTTATGATGAAGATACGATATTGGGCTATTTCCGGTTAAAAAGTGGTATTTTTGTACAAATATCCATTTTTGCAACTAATAATATAATCCTGGATTCTAAAACATTAATATTCGTATTTAGCACAAAATTTCAAACAAAATGAGTTTCTCACCTTGTTGACCCCTTTGAGGTCAAAAGGTCAAATGATCTATTATAACAAAAAAACACCAATAATTTCAATATTTATGAAAAATTATACAAAATCAAGTTGTTTAAATCCCTTTTAACAACCAATTTAGTTGTTTTCATTCTTTTTTAGGAAAACCATTATATAACCTTTAATTAGGTATCAAAATAGTGTTTATAGCTTATACATTAGCTTATTTATGATGAAAAAATGATATTGGGGAATTTCCGGTTAAAAAGTGGTATTTTTGTACAAAAATCCATTTTGCAACTAAAAATATAATCCTGGATTTTAAAAATATATTTATTCGTATTAAGCACAAAATTCCCCCCAAAAATGAGTTTCTCTACTTTTCAACCCCTTTGAGGTCAAAAGGTCAAATGTTGATCTATTATTAAAAAAAACCACCACTAATTTCAATATTTATGAACAATTATGCGAAATCAAGTTGTTTAAATCTCTTTTAACAACCAATTTAGTTGTTTTTGTTCTTTTCCAAGTAGACCATTATGTAACCTTTAATTAGGTATCAAAATAGTGTTTATAGCTTGTATATTAGCATATTTATGATGAAAATACGATATTGGGGTATTTCTGGTAAAAAAACGTGATTTTTGGTACAAAATCGATTTTACACTGCCGAGACCGCGATTGCGGCTTGTAAGGTGTCGATATTTGGATCCAGCACAAAATTTCAGACAAGACTGACCCCATCAGATGCTTGACCTCACTCGGTCCATTAAAAGTCTCATAGCTGATGGACTACTACCTCTGTGTTGTTAGATTGTTCTGCGCTTGTGCGGAAGAGCGCGATGCTGATCCCCTATCTTATACGTGACACTACTCTAAAAATGAAAGGTGCGCGGTCTACTGTCGGTTCCTTGTTTTGTTTTGTTTTTGCCAAACTCTTGTATTGCAATTGGCGATGATCGAGTGATTTCAGGCATTTTAGAACATGCGGTATAAATATCGGAGTGATGTTTGCGGTATTAAAGTAGAGCCTGGTTGGCGGTATCAAGGAGTTATGTGGTATAGTAGGCCTATAGCGTATATTTAAAGGTCGTATTTTGTTGTTCGTAAACAGATGTACACTGTGACGCACCCATGTAAAGTGACGGACCTTGACGCACCCTCCGTCATTTTTTTGACGGACCAAAGGCTGCCACTGACGTACCCTCCGTCAAAAATTATTGGTAAACGACGCACCTCTCCCGGGGGTCGTATAGTGCGTCTTACAACTGATAGGTGTATTATGCCATCATTACGGTTGCCGTTTGTTGAATTGCTATTTCCAACATGTTTTCAACACTGGAACCCATTTTCCCCTTAAGGATATGTTTGAGAATTTCGCCGAAAAGGGCGCTATGTCAGTACATATTGGAATTAAATCGTCTCTTGAATGGGTACCTAGCCATAGTCCTAAAAAATAAACCTGGCAAGTGCTTCAAACAGTAGCGTAACTAGGGTCTTCAAAAAAAAATAGGGGAGGAACAGGGGAAGGCCTCCTGGCACGGGGCATAACCGACTATTTCTTGTATATATACATAAAGTTTGTCATTTGGGGGCATCAGGGGGGCAAGCCTTCTGGCAGTGGGGAAATGCTGCCCCCTCTAGTTACGACCCTTGTCTATAGAATTGAATGAATAGCTTTCATGGCCGCGAGTAAAAAAAACACGTTGTTACCCGTCCTTTTGTTTTGCAAGCTCCGTCGCAAAATTCCTCATGAAAATTGAACTTCTACCAATGGAAATGTTGCCAGTTTCCAAGATATCCATCGTAAATTATTTATCTTGAATTATTGCACAGCTAGTAATACGAAATCAGTGATACCTGTGTCATCGTAATTTATTTTAGGGGAAAGTTACTTTTACTAGCTGGAGCCCAACGAAATGATCATGTAGCCCTATCTTAAAATTCAATGATGTTTGGATAATAGCCTCGTTGGCATGTTTGAGAAGGTAATCTAACAATTCCTATCAATGACAATTTCACAGCGTCGAATAGGCTAAAATCGTCGATGGTATTACATAGTGACGTATAATATATACGTCACTATGTTTTATTAGCTTTTGTGTACACCAAATTATTTTGTGATTACCAATTAACTAATCACTTAATTTGAGGCTTTGGGACTTTGTAAAATTAACTTAGAAAACGATATTTCAAAACAATATGTTATACATCACAAAAACGACCAAAGTTTATCATACGTCACTATGTAATACCACCGACCATACGTCACTATGGAATACGTCACGATATATACAGTTGTTCTTCAGATATAATATTTATTACAGCTGCTTTATATATATTACAGCTTCTTTTGCAACACAGCTATGGTTAAAAACACCCTAACAGGACCAGTGGTGGTAACCATCGAAGGTATAGATGGCAACATATATTCGAGTGAAAATGGACCAGAATTTTCATTCACGGTATGTTTTATAGCAGCAATTCATTTAGCGAAGCGTTTTTACTATATAATTCTTCGTTATAAGGCAGGTCGTTGATGTCATAGTACAGCGCATGTGTATCAAGCCATCCAATGTTCTCTTTAATTTCTGTGAAAAGCCTTTTGTTGCAATTGTATCGTGATTGAGGTGTTTTTCCTCATAAGTGGGCCAGTCTATTCTGTCATTGCATCCGACTAAGGAATTCAACTTCTTCGGTATTAATTTTATTGATTTTTTAGAATCCAGCCATTACATCGTTTAGTCCCGCGTATGGTCCACAAGCTGGAGGGACCACAGTGACGATCTTAGGTAACGACCTATTGACGGGAAGGAACATCGACATTCTTATTGGAAACGCGACCTGTGTATTGAACAGGTGAGTCAACCTACTTACAAAGACTATTGTTTTTGAAAGTGGTCCTTAAATACATCTTAGTCGACTAGATTTCGGTCGGAAAATAACATGAACGTTTAAGTGTTGATTAAATGGGCTATTCCATTTGAAATCCATTATACCTCCACTATGGAAGACTTTACCTTAATGTTTTCCACAGGGAGTGTGAATTTATCTACCGATTTCTGACGCAGTATTGTTAGCAACTGATCATATGCGATTCGATTAGCAATGCACAAATAGTTGGTTTTGACAGACTCTGTGATATTAAAATATTAGGCTTTATTTGTACGACTCTACTGTATTATCACATACCGCAATTACTAACACGGCTGTAACTTGTGGTGTAATTAATTTGTGCAGTTAAAACATTTCCTTCTTATGGTTCCAAGAATTGAATGAGCTGCTAGATAGGTATTTACATCATGCTAGAATATGCAGTGTAAACATTAGTCAATATTCCCGGATACTGTTAGAATATACAGTGTAAATGTTGGCAAAAACATTAGTCAATATTTCCGGATAATGTTAGAATATACAGAGTAAACATCATAGTCAGTATTCCCTGATAATGGTAGAATATACAGTGTAAACATTAGTCAATATTCTCGGATAATGTTAGAATATACAGTGTAAACATTGGTCAATATTCCCGGATAATGTTAGAATATACAGTGTAAACATTACTCAATATTCGTGGATAATGTTAAAGTATACATTGCGAACATTATTCAATATTCGCGGATAATGTTAGAATATACAGTGTAAACATTAGTCAATATTCTCGGATAATGTTAGAATATACAGTGTAAACATTAGTCAATATTCTCGGATAATGTTAGAATATACAGTGTAAACATTGGTCAATATTCCCGGATAAAATTAGAATATACAGTGTAAACATTACTCAATATTCGTGGATAATGTTAAAGTATACAGTGTGAACATTATTCAATATTCGCGGATAATGTTAGAATATAAAGTGTAAACATTATAGTCAATATTCCCGGATAATGTTAGAATACAGTGTAAACATTAGTCAATATTCTCGGATAATGTTAGAATATACAGTGTAAACATTGGTCAATATTCCCGGATAATGTTAGAATATACAGTGTAAACATTACTCAATATTCGTGGATAATGTTAAAGTATACAGTGTGAACATTATTCAATATTCGCGGATAATGTTAGAATATACAGTGTAAACATTATTCAATATTCGCGGATAATGTTAGAATATAAAGTGTAAACATTATAGTCAATATTCCCGGATAATGTTAGAATATACAGTGTAAACATTGGTCAATATTCCCGGATAATGTTAGAATATACAGTGTAAACATTACTCAATATTCGTGGATAATGTTAAAGTATACATTGTGAACATTATTCAATATTTGCGGATAATGTTAGAATATACAGTGTAAACATTAGTCAATATTCTCGGATAATGTTAGAATATACAGTGTAAACATTAGTCAATATTCTCGGATAATGTTAGAATATACAGTGTAAACATTGGTCAATATTCCCGGATAAAATTAGAATATACAGTGTAAACATTACTCAATATTCGTGGATAATGTTAAAGTATACAGTGTGAACATTATTCAATATTCGCGGATAATGTTAGAATATAAAGTGTAAACATTATAGTCAATATTCCCGGATAATGTTAGAATACAGTGTAAACATTAGTCAATATTCTCGGATAATGTTAGAATATACAGTGTAAATATTGGTCAATATTCCCGGATAATGTTAAAGTATACAGTGTGAACATTATTCAATATTCCCGGATAATGTTAGAATACAGTGTAAACATTAGTCAATATTCTCGGATAATGTTAGAATATACAGTGTAAACATTCGTCAATATTCCCGGATAATGTTAGAATATACAGTGTAAACATTACTCAATATTCGTGGATAATGTTAAAGTATACAGTGTGAACATTATTCAATATTCGCGGATAATGTTAGAATATACAGTGTAAACATTATTCAATATTCCCGGATACTGTTAGAATATAAAGTGTAAACATTATAGTCAATATTCCCGGATAATGTTAGAATATAAAGTGTAAACATTATAGTCAATATTCCCGGATAATGTTAGAATACAGTGTAAACATTAGTCAATATTCTCGGATAATGTTAGAATATACAGTGTAAACATATAGTCAATATTCCCGGATAATGTTAGAATATACAGTGTAAACATTGGTCAATATTCCCGGATAATGTTAGAATATACAGTGTAAACATTACTCAATATTCGTGGATAATGTTAAAATATAAAGTGTAAACATTATAGTCAATATTCCCGGATAATGTTAGAATACAGTGTAAACATTAGTCAATATTCCCAGATAATGTTAAAATATACAGTGTAAACATTATAGTCAATATTCCCGGATAATGTTAGAATACAGTGTAAACATTAGTCAATATTCCCGGATAATGTTAGAATACAGTGTAAACATTGGTCAATATTCCCGGATAATGTTAGAATATAAAGTGTAAACATTACTCAATATTCCCGGATAATGTTAGAATACAGTGTAAACATTAGTCAATATTCCCGGATAATGTTAGAATATAAAGTGTAAACATTATAGTCAATATTCCCGGATAATGTTAGAATATAAAGTGTAAACATTAGTCAATATTCCCGGATAATGTTAGAATACAGTGTAAACATTAGTCAATATTCTCGGATAATGTTAGAATATAAAGTGTAAACATTAGTCAATATTCGTGGATAATGTTAGAATATACAGTGTAAACATTAGTCAATATTCCCGGATAATGTTAGAATACAGTGTAAACATTAGTCAATATTCCCGGATAATGTTAGAATATAAAGTGTAAACATTATAGTCAATATTCCCGGATAATGTTAGAATACAGTGTAAACATTAGTCAATATTCCCTGATAAAACTGTACATTAGGCCAAGAGAAAAATAATCGCATAGCTATATTCCAAAATGTATGTGAGACAGACCTTTTTTTTTCTTTTTTTTGCCTTAATAAAAGTTTTTTTCTTCTGATTTACTGAAAGGTCTTCTTCCACGTCAAAAAGTGTTGTGTGTTCCACAGGCAGCTCCTACGATGGCAATAAATCTCCTATTACCATGCGATTTGATTCATCCGAGAGGATCTCTGCTCAGGAATACAGGTATCGGGGTGACCCTGTAGTAGATCGGGTAAATCCCCAATCTTCGTTCAAAGCGTAAGTAGTAATAATGAGGCCATTGTTAACAGCATCACTTTCTTTCACATTTTGTACAAAGATTTGTTTCCTTTGACAAAATCTTTAAACATTTAGGGCAGTATTCTTGTACGTATTTAGACGCGGTTTTAAGCTAAATACGCGTTTAACTTTGACTTTACTTTAAGCACACCGTTTAACTAAACCCATTTGGGCCACAGTAAATTGAATACCATATACAGTGAACGCACGACCACTCCGGGGACGAGATTTGCGTAGGATCAAATCAGGCTTTGTTAAACACCTCGTTTAAAAGCATTAAGATAAACGCTCGATTAATTTAGACACGAGTTTATTTAGACATGATACGACAACAATTATTGCTATCTGGGATTCGAAATAACCCTAACCCTGGAACACTACACGGCAACATATTTTTTTTCAGACGGAGACAATTCACCTGAAAGGTCACCCCAATATTAAACCATGATAACGTGCACGCCGGGATATAAAAACAGGCTGGCCGTGTTGTTGCCGTGTGGTGTTATGTAGTAGGGTTAGGGTTAAAACTGTCCACGCTGCTATTACTATTAGTTTTACCATACGAAACAGATATTTCAGAGAAACATTTCCCAATGTCTATATCTTAAGGATTACTGAACAAATACTAAGCATGTTTGTATTGATTTTAATGCATTTGTCATGATGATTCCAAATATGGTAAAATAATGAAATTCAACAATATCTGCGACAGATCTGCGACAGCAATACACGATAAGATGTTACTTTCCATATTTTCCATTATCGCTTGTAGATATAAATACTCAGAAAAAAATAAAATTACCAAAATAAGAAAAGATCAGCTATGACAACTTTTCATGAGGATTTGAACGAGGAGTGATGCCAAATAGCACTTCTAGTCATCGTATGTCATTTATACAGCGTGTTGATTAGTCAGTTGCGCCTGAACTGAATTATACATTTTTATTGCATTTATTATAATATCTTACACCAAAGAATACACCGGTATACAGTATATTTGCAACTGGATGGTTTGAACAATAACAAATCCGAGCCTTAGCCTGCGGATGATCATCTGTTGCCCCACC
Organism: Ophiura sarsii; assembly: GCA_035610835.1. Lineage (NCBI taxonomy): Eukaryota > Metazoa > Echinodermata > Ophiuroidea > Amphilepidida > Ophiuridae > Ophiura > Ophiura sarsii. Next base: position 14,886,174 of record CM069445.1, read on the forward strand.
CGATACGATGACAAATCAATGTTATTATTGTTCGTTACTATTTAATTTGAAACTTTGCTTCCTTTTAGTGGTGGACGTGAGCTGACTGTGGAAGGAAGTAACTTAGATGTGGTTCAACTTCCTCAAGTGTTTATGAACTTCTCTGGGAATGTGTTCTCACAGGTAGGTATCATTCCTAATCGTATGACTAGAGGTTTGTAGTCATGTGCAAAGGAATACAAAGAGGCATTGCACCTGGCCTATTCTACATTCAATTGAGTCGGTGCTTGATGTCCAATTCATTGCATGAACCGTGTTACCATATTGGCCTACATATCATGAAACAGGTGTGTCTTCTTTCTGAAAATCTTAAACATGTTAAACACACATGGATAACCTAAATGGTACTGTAGCTCGTTGATTGTACTGATGTACCAAACATTTACCACAGGATAGCTCTCTACACTTTCGAATGGGGAATGGATTTTAAAACAGGAATTTGTTTCCGATGTCATCACAATGCCCATTTTGGAGTCACGATCTCTCATCAGTGGAAAAGCGTCAAACCATCTGAACGTCTCTTTTCAGAGCCACCACCTTTTTCACAAGTAGGAGAGGGCACCTATTCTCAGATCATCGGGCATTGGGCAGCCCAAATGATGAATTTGGCAATCTCTATGTTTTGTTTTTGGTCCTGAAAAAGTCAGTGCTAATCCTGTTGACGAAAGCTTGACATATTAAAACTTGTACGACGGCGCACCCGTTAAACTTTTAACTTACACATTTTGGATGTTGGCAATTGTTGAGTCAATTGGAGACACAGTTTTCAGATTGATTCATGTATTGAACCTAAATAGTGTTCAAACATTTCAATATGTAGACTTACGAAAAACCGTCGATATAAAAGCATTTACGTGCACAAACGTCCTCAAAACGACTCTTACGAAGCGTTTAAAAAAACCTATATACATGTAGGTGAAATGATTGCGTTAAAGCGTGCTTGACAAATCACTAACATTTACTTTTACACTTTGCGTTATTATTACACCACTCATATATAGTTAAATACAACTCTAATACCGTATAACTCCTACCGTTCTCTATTATACAGTATTGTAAACTCCATCCTGGAAGTACAACGAAAATGGCATGCCCATCGCCAAAGGTAGATCTTCCACCGAAGAGAAGAAGACTTCAGGCAGACGATAGCAATTCCAACGGAATACTTGGATTCAAGATGGATGGAGTCAGCGATCTGCTCAATTGGTCTGAAGACAACGGCATAATCTTCGAATATTTCGAGGATCCTAATTATTTTCCAATCGGACTAAACTCAACTGGAGTTGTCAGAGGGAGAATAGTTATAAAGGTGTGAAGATTTCGCATTATTGCAAGCTGTTTTAATTAATATTCACATGATTTACCCTTTTATCCTTTAAATCGTTCGCTAAAGATTTTGTGCTGGGCTAATTTCATGCATTCTTGCACCAAGGATAACCCGAAGTTTCGATGTAATTGTTCCATGCTACATTTGTTGATACATTTTAAAACGTTGATACACTGTGAAACGTAGACAGTTACCTCTGTTGATACATTGTAAAACGCAGACAGTTTCCTCTGTTGATAAATTGTTAAACGAAGACAGTTGCCTCTGTAGATACATTGTAAAACGTAGACAGTTGCCTCTGTTGATACACTGTGAAACGTAGACAGTTACCTCTGTTGATACATTGTAAAACTAAGACAGTTGCCTCTGATGATACATTGTAAAACGTAAACAGTTGCCTCTGTTGATACATTGTAAACGAAGACAGTTGCCTCTGTTGATACATTGCAAAACGCAGACAGTTGCTTCTGTTGATACATTGTTAAACGAAGACAGTTGCCTTTGTAGATACATTGTAAAACGAAGACAGTTGCCTCTGTAGATACATTGTAAAATGCAGACAGTTGCCTCTGTTGATACATTGTAAAACGTAGACAGCTGCCTCTGTTGATACATTGTAAAACGAAGACAGTTGCCTCTGTTGATACATTGTAAAACGTAGACAGTTGCCTCTGTTGATACATTGTGAAACGTAGACAGTTACCTCTGTTGATACATTGTAAAACGTAGACAGTTGCCTCTGTTGATACATTGTGAAATCTAGGCAGTTGATTCTGTTGATACATTGTAAAACGTAGACAGTTGCCTCTGTTGATACATTGTAAAACGTAAAAAGTGGCCTCTGTTGATACGGTGTAAAACGTAGACAGTTACCTCTGTTGATACATTGTAAATCGCGGACAGTTGCCTCTGTTGATACATTGTGAAACGTAGACAGATGCCTCTGTTGATACATTGTAAAACGTAGACAGTTACCTCTGTTGATACATTGTAAAACGTAGATAGTTGCCTCTGTTGATACATTATAAAACGTGGACAGTTGCCTCTGTTGATACATTGTTAAACGTAGACAGTTGCCTCTGTTGATACATTGTGAAACGTAGACAGTTACCTCTGTTGATACATTGTGAAACGTAGACAGTTACCTCTGCTTATACATTGTAAACGTACACATTTGCCTCTGTTGATACATTGTAGATCGTAGACATTTGCCTCTGTTGATATATTTTAAAACATGGACAGTTTCCTTTGTTAATATGTAAAACGTAAAATGTTGCCTCTATCATAACTCTTCTTTGACATACAGGGACAACGACTGAATCTGGCCAGTACAGCGTCAGATGTAACGGTGTATATTGGTAACGAAACATGTACAGACGTCGTTCTTGGATTAGACAATGTAACATGTTATATACCGATAGAAAAACCGGCTGCTATCGACACAAACGGTACTGCACCAGGTTTTAACGATACGGGACTTCGGGCAGTATCGGTAAGTGGAATTTTTCAATTTTAAGTTTATTTTGAAATTGAAATTATGAGGGATAAGAAATATATAAGTTGACAAATATTTACCAAACAGAAGCAGCTCATCATTACGTCATTTTGCTTTCAGGTTGTACAAGGGAATTTACGGTTTGATGACATTGGTTTTATCGTCTACCAACCTGACGATCCGCCAATATCGATTTTACCGTTTGTAGTCGGACTTGTTTCTGTGATAGTTCTTCTTCTGTTGGTTGGTGCATGTATCTGCACATTGATGTATGTTTTCTTTCAAAGAAGGTATAAACGCGTCAAGAAGGAACTCGCAGATACAAAGGAACAACTCCTGGACAGCATTCGTCTTCTGCAACGTTGTAAGTTTTAAAGTGCATTCACTCATTCATTCATTTAAATTTACCAACGTTTGTTGTTAGAATGAACATGAGCATTAAAATAAGTACAGACAAGCGTGGTATTGGTTCAGTAATTTTGAAGTTGGGAAAGTTTTCTGACAAATCTGTTTTTTTATACATGTATGGCAAAACTAATAGCCGCGTGGAAAGTGTTAACATGCATAATTATTCAAATAATAACATCGACAAACAAGGTACATTGTAGCCCTCCTCGTAGGGCCACTATCACTATCCAGGGAAATACTATACTAAGATAGAATATAGAAACACTGAGTCAGCCATCCTAGCCGAGTCAAAAGAGTGGCCCTCCAGTTTTGGACAAATGTGTACCGAGAATCCGGCACTAGACCACAATGCAACATGATACCCCGATGACATCATGCACACACTGGCCAATAGCCACTGAGCACAATAATTGTATTGACTAGGTCTACAACAGGCATTCTCAAATGGTGGCGCGCGCGCCACTTGTGGCGAATCACGGCGCGCATCAAGGCATCCTAAGTGGCGCGAGAGTGGTTAATTAAAACTTGTTTAAAAAAATCATATTATGATATAGCCAGATTTCATAGGCCTATGCAAGTGATGAAATGTAGAACATTTTAATCTCAGATCTGTGATTTAATAATATTATGATTATCTTTGGACCGATATTTGGAGGGCTTTAATTTTCTGAACTGTAGTGAACAATTTGCTATTTATAAATTATATGTTTTTTTAAATGAATGAAAATTCTAACCTAAATGTGTTAAACAATGGATATGGTTTAAAATGTGTCTATATAATAACATTTATTATTTAATTATCAAAAAAAAATTACACCAACATTTAGGCCTACTATTGAATTATTGTCATTTATTCATTTAATAATTACTGGTAATTTACTTTAGATTGATGTATTTTATTTCCAGTTAACCATTTAGGCTATTTGTTCTGATAGATGTCCAGCTCCAGTTTCAGCCCTTCTTGATTGTAATCTTGATATACACTGAGCCAAAAAAGAAACTTATATAAAAAAGAAACTTATACAATTTTAACAGATCACCAAATAAAATTCTGTGCATGAAAATGTACCAAATTTGGATACAATATTACTGCAATGTATTGCTTTAAATGGCAGTCAATAACCAATTGTTTGCTTCAATGACACAAGAGAAATGCGCACTGACCCTATGGTGATCTGTTAAGATTTTATAAGTTTCTTTTTTGGCTCAGTGTATATGTATTAGGCCTATAATACCTCGAAAGGGCCCTACATGAAATTATACCACCAAAAATAAAAAATAATTGACAACAAATAGAGCTTAAGATTCACTCAAAACCAGGTCCCCAAGCCTTAAACATAATCCAGATTCTTTTATCCTGAAGTTATAGTATTGATAACATGTATTAATTTATAACTTGTGTGGGCTTTTTGTATTTTCTGTTGTTTACTGTTGTAAATGTTTGTACGTTAGGGGTCGTCCATAATTTTCGCCATTTTCAGTTACGTACAAAGCGTACGTAACAGGGGGAGGGGTCGAAATATACCCCAACCGTACGTAACTTAAATGGCGATTTTGAGAGGCGGGATTTTTTTTAAAGTACAAAATAAAAGAATATATCAATAATAAAAAAAATAAAAATATAGGCCAAATAGGTTTTTTTAAAATAAAAGTTCACAAAAACAATTTTTTTTTTCTGCACCCAGGCGTTATACTATGGCCACACTTTTTTGACCCCCCGCCATTTATTTACCAAACACTTTTTGATCCCCCCCTTTGGGCAATTTGAAACTTTTTAGACCCCCACAGTTTTGGCCAACCCCCCCCCCCCCCCCCCCCCCCCTCTCCCACCCACCAAAGTATTTCTGAACACTCCCTTACTGTTGTAAATGTTTGTACGTTTAATCATGTTAATAGGTAATAAAGGCGAGTGCTAAGTCTTCACCACTACGGTGTGGGGTCAAGGGCCCTCCAGGGGCGATCCCTTGGGGTAGGGGCCCCGGAAGCTGTTGGGTTTTAGCATGTTTGAATGGCCTAGAAAAGCTCTCCTTGCTATGAATATTTACATTTATTTTTTAATAAACTTTGACTTGGTTCAGAGACAGTATGAGTTCAGGGGGCAAAGCCCATAAAGCTATTGGGTTTTAAAAAGTTTGAATGGCCTAGTAAAGCTCTTCCTTGCTATATGAATATTTACATTTATTTTTAATAAACTTTGGCTTGGTTCATAAACACTCTAAAATACGAGAGACACTATATGAAAGATGAAAAAACTACAACGCACGAAGCGCGCAAAAAAAAATCCATTTTTAAAAATGAAATGGTCCAGAAAACGTTCCTGAAGCCATCTTGTTTATGCTTGAATAATTAAATATTGTACACAATTTTACGCACGAAAGGCGCAAAAATTACCAGTGTTTTAACTACAATGGTCATGAAAACGTTCCTGAAAGCATCTTGCTATGCTTGAATAATTAACATTGAGACTAATACGTGCGAAGCGCGCCCAAATTTCCACTTTTTACTAAATGGTCCAGAAAACGTTCCTAAAGACATCTGGATATGATCAAAAAAAGTCCAGTTTTTCTAACTAAAATGGTCCAGAAAAAGTTCCTGAAGCCATCTTGTTATTAATAATTAAATGCAAAAATTACCAGTGTTTTAACTAAATTGGTCATGAAAACGTTCCTGAAACTATATTGTTATGCTTGAATAATTATTATTGAAACTACTACGCGCGTAGCGCGAAAAAAATTCCACTTTTTGAAACGAAAATGGTCCAGAAAACGTTCTTAAAGCCATTTTGTTATTGAATAATGAAATATTGAACATAATTATGCGCGAAGCGCGCAAATATTTGCAGTTTTTCTAACTAAAATGGTCCAGAAAAGTTCATGTTATGCTTGAATAGTTAAATATTGAATGTCCAGTTTTTTTAAATAAAATGGTCCAGAAAACTTTCCTAAAGCCATCTTGTTATGCTTGAATAATAAAACATTGAAACTAATGTTTGAAGCGTGCAAAAAATCCCGTTTTTTCATCTAAAATGTTCCTGAAGCCATCTTGTTATGTTTGAATAATTAACATTAAAATCAATACGCGCAAAAATCTCCATTTTATTAAACTACAAATGGTTAACGTTGCTGAAACCATATTGTTATGCTTGAATAATTAACATTGAGACTAATACGCGCGAAGCGCGCAAAAAAATCAAGTTTTTTAACTAATATTGGACTGACGCTATATTTTTTCTAACATCTTAAAATCTTAGTGATTTTTGCAAGATTTTGCTAGCTTTAAAAACATAAAGTGATGTCACTGTTTGGTCCATAATATCAATATCATATCATAATCGACCATTTTAACGGATTTGTGTTGTCATTTTGAAAATGGTTTTCAAGGGGAAAGGGTTCATATAGGAGCATGTACGAATAACTGCCCCCCCCCCCCCCCCTCCCCACCCATCACACACACACACACACTGACTGTCAGAGTAGAGAAATACTTGACTTTGGTATATCAAATTGGTGTGTTTAATACCCGTTTTATACCAGTTGTCTTTTTTCGGAAAATTGTTTTCTTAAGGGAAAAGGTCCACATAGGAGCATGCACGAATTATACCCCCCCCCCCCCCCCCCCATACACACCGTCCTCACAGTCAGAGGTGAGAATACATGACTTTGGTCATATTAAATCTAAGGGGGTGTTGTGCACCTCTTAATTTATTATTGGACTGACAATGTATATTTTTTCAAAAATCTTAAAATCTTAGGGGGTCCCTCAAAAACACCATGGGGGGGGGGGGGGGGGGGGGGGGGGGGGGGGGGGGGTGCCAGTAGCACCCCCCCCCCCCTTCCCAGGGGCTTGTAAAGTATCCGTGATCTGGAAGTTGGTCTAATTAACTTGTAATGACTCCGAATGATTTATTATGCATTTTCTACCAATAAAATAAATTAGGCCACTGATAACAACAAGCGATGATTGGGATCAAACATTAATTAATATCATTCATAGGCCTATATCATGATAATAGTATTGATGAAATCAAAATACAGAATTTAATATTAAATCCTTATTCCAAATATACATTAGCTATCAGCAGCCAGCAGATGACTCCAAGCATGACCTTGCATAGTGCTCTGGCGCGCGCGCGCGCGCGTGAGGTGTTGACAGTTCAGTCCCATATTGTTGATAAATGTGATGGTCCATATATGGAGTGTATCATTTATGTATGATGTCATGTCGATGACTGGCTCTTTACGCACAGTGGGGGGTTTAGTTCCAAAACTGTAGGACTACTCCACGAGTTCGGTTCTCGGGTTTGTCGGTTCTCGGATGGGGAGCATTTTTTTCTAGTATTAGTATAGATAGAGTAGTCCTAAAGGTAGGACTAGGTACATTGCGGGTGTATACAATAGAACAATCTTGCAGGGAAATATTTGGAGAGTTAAGAGGTCACAAATGTTTGCAAGTGATCAGCGTCTAATTATCTTTGATCATATCATTGCACGTGGTGCATATACTATATTGAACTATATACCGGGGGAAACAATACATTCATCTTTTTTGTGTCTATTTAAGGATAGCAAGGTTATGGTAAACACGAACCAGTACTCATCTGTTGTTAAGAAATATATGGTATTTTGTATTCATGCATATAATATACGTAAAATACTAAATCTGTCAAAGGCGATATTGAAGATAACCAAATCAATCTCATCGCCATGATCACCTATTAAATAGATAAGAAAGTTTAAGCAATCCCCATTGGTTCTCAGAGATATCAGCGACAAATGGCGGAGCTTACATTTATTAACCTGACCACCCACGCACAGTGCATGGTAACTTATAGTTTTGTTCCATAGCGCATCGCCTTACTGCGCCTCTTCTGCGTGTTTATGCGGCGTAATACGCTGACGCATGACGCGTACTCACTGCACGGGATCTGATGGAATGTTTGTGGGTTATTGGATACTACTAAGGGGTAAAAGTTGACAAATGTGGCCAATAAAAGGTCCTGACTTTAACATATAAATGTCTAGTCAACATGGTAAACATGGTCAATTATGAGTATTAAGAATGAGAATGAAGGTATTGTTTTTGGACCGTACTACCGTGTTATACTGTCTGACATAAATGCGCTCGGTAATATTATTGTTCCGAAGAACGACGCCGTCCACTTAAAATAGAACTTCCGCCAACATTTACACCGACTAACCGAGAAGGTAACACAGGTGCAGTCTAAAAACAATACCTTTATTCTCTAATTGATGACTTATGCACCAAGTTCAAATGTTTACAGGACTGGTCCAACCAGACACCATCGATTGTTATCGGACGAGCAAAGTGTATGCGTATGAAGTAATTTAATACACCGTCCTGTAAGAAAAAAAAAATCCATGTATATAAATACAATACTCAGTTTGCCCCCGGAAAACGCCGATCACAGGCGTTGCGTGCCACGCCCCCACCAAAAAATAAATAAATAAATAAATAAATAAATAAATAAATAAATTTAAAAAAAATTAAAAAAATAAAATTGAAGACCCTAATTACGCCAGAGTGAGGTGTACACACATGACTTGGTTCTATGCGTTGTGCAGACACTGTCATTGACATACAATCGAACTGCTTTGTACTTTTGAGTGACCAAACCTTGGAAATACCATTTTTATTTTATTTCTTTGATTGGTGATATTCTTCAGCGGTAGACCGCGGTGCAAGGGACGCCCATGCCAATACTACCCTGATGACCGTCCAGCTTACGGATCAAATAACCATAAATATGGATGATGTACGGATCAACTACAGTCAACTGACGTTCGGTAAACCCTTAGGAAAAGGTAAAATCATTTAGTAAGCTTATTTTGTGTATGGGTCTTTTTTGGGGACGAGTTAACTCGGACCCCTTAGTTTTCAAATGAAAGGTCACGTGGTCATTATTATTGTTTCAATTAGCTAGTGCAGACGTGAAACGTTACAATTATTGTATTTACTAAATAATGTAAATTGTATTATACATAAAGGAAGAAGTATTGATAGGAAAACGAACCTTATCTGTGGTTTCAGGCAATTTCAGGTTTTTAATCGGCAGTGAGTGTTTGGTATAAAATGCAAAAAATACGCCAAATTCAGATTTTCAGTGCGAAATTAGTATTTTAATGATATTTTATATTAAATGTGTCTATTACCGTAAATAAAATGGTGCTTTAATGGACAATGTAGTTTAATTATCACATTTTAATTTTCGATTAAGCAGTATAGTTTATTGAGTGGATAAACCAGACAGTCTCAATGGATGTATACCGTAACTTCTGAGTATGTAATGAGAACACGTTGGTCCAACGGTTATCCCGTCGCCTGTCACGCGGAAAATCCGAGTTCAATTCTAATGGGGGCCACATCTCTTTTTGATGTTCCATTATATTAATTAACGAGACTCTTTTTTTATCTATTAATACTTTTTTTGTTCAATGAATATAAATTATCACGATTTTCTTTTTGATTCGGCTGTTGCTATGTTCGTGATTTATTTTTACAAAACGATTGACTACAATAATTATCCTGGCACCCGGCGGTCCCAAGTTCGCGCCCCGGGAAATCCAAGTTATGTTGCTGCACTTTTAAATTTGTCATAAATTACGCTTTTCTCGTAATTAAACATTGGAATTTAAATTAAATTATAAATAATGATATTTTTTCTTTCAATTCTTTTCCTTCCATAAATTCACCACATATTAGCTCACATAACGTATCGGTGATTTCCTTTCAGAAACAACACACTAGTAATCCTCTTGCCAACTTCCACAAAATTCAACCGATCCATTCCAAGTCTTCTCATCCTTTTGCCACCTTTTTAAACACTCGCCCCCCCCCCCCCCCCCCCCCCCCAGTTTTTAGAAGACCTTGTTCCATACAGTTTCTAATGGAATATTTAAGCAATATATACAGTTCAATTGTGAGATAGGCTTTTACGACGGGTATTTATCATATAAGTTAAAAGTTTAACGAGTTTGCCGTCGGACAAGTTTTAATCTGTCAAGCTTTCGTCAGGAAACAAAAGGCACTGACTCGTATCCTTTGAAACCGGTGGACTGGTTCAGATATGTGGATGATACGTTTGTAGTTTGGAGACATAGACAAGATGAATTGGTCAAATTCCTAGATCACCTAAACGCACAGCAGCCGTGTATACAATTTACCATGGAATTGGAAGACAATGGGTACATTCCTTTTCTATATGTCAAAAGTACAGCGAATTGAATCTGGTTTGAGCTTCTCGATCTACGGAAAATCCACACACACTGATCAGTTTCTGCATTTTACATCCAATCATCACCTATCGGCAAAAAAATAGCGTTGTCAACACGTTGGTATACAGAGCTTTGACTCTATGTGATAATGAACATCGCAATAATGAGTTTAAACACATTGATAACGCATTGAATAAGAATGGTTATCCCTCGACACTCGTACACAAAGCTATTAGAAGACAAAGTGCTAATTTAAGCCTAGAAAAGATAGAGGAAGATGACTACAAAGGTATCACGTTCATGCCATTTGTCAAAGGTGTCTCAGACAAAATTTGCCGGTTCTTAAATCGTACCGGTGTTAAAACTTACTACACCAAATCGACCAAACTCAGAGATATTGTCAGCAAACCTAAAGATGCTATGCCCAAGGGTCGTTCACCTTGCGTGTATAGCATATCATGTAGTTGTGGTGAACAATATATTGGTCAAACCAAAAGGCCTTTAAAGATCAGATTGTCTGAACACAAAAGAGCTACATTACAAGGCAAGAAAGATAGCTCGGCACTAGCTGAACATGCGTGTGAAGAAGGTCATGAACCACTCCGGAACCAATCCAAAAGCATTGCACAGGTTTCCAATCTTGGTATGCGGCTTGTTCGTGAAGCTCTAGCGATCAGAATCAATAAATCATCAACAATCAATAGAAATGACGGCAAAGATATCAGCCGCATGTGGCGGTCTCTTTTTCCTATCAATCAAACCCGCCAATCGATAACAGTTTTGTAATATTTTTTTCAGCCAGGTCCGCAATGAACCATTATATATCCTGCTCAAGTCTTTACAGATCAGTGACCGCACTACTGTGCATTAGACTTATTGTAGTCTGGTAGTAGACACGGGGCAGTCTCTACGTTATTTCCATTGGTCAAGGGGCAGTCCTTTGGATGTTCTATTAGAACCAAAGTTATATATAGTAGGCTAGTGGCAACCTACGTGTAGAGCTCTTTTCAGAGCCACCATCTCTGTTGTTCGGTGAAAGCGGCAATCCATCTGAACGGCTCTTTTCAGAGCCACCAATTCTTTCACAAGTAGTAAAGGGCACCTACTCTCAAATCATCGGGCAAGGGGCAGCCCAAATAATGATAACAAGAGAAGTGGCAATCTCTATGTTTTGTTTGATTTTATAATAATTTGGTCCTGAAGAAGTTAGAGCTAATCCTGACGAAAGCTTGACAGATTAAAACTTGTCCGACGGCGAACCCGTTAAACGTTTAACTTATACAGTTAAGCCCACAACTATTTATACCCTTTGAAAAATATGACTTTTTTGCATTTTTCTTATATCTACACCAGCTGGAGGGGTGCAATTTTCGCTTAACACATGATGTGTGCATAAAATGTGGATGCATTACAAATGTGTACTATTGAATGTTTAGTGAGGGATATTATAGGACAACACTCTAGCTCTTTGTCAGCATGGCGAAGAAGACCAAATAATTCAGTGAGTGTGTACATATTGTGAATGCTCACAAATACGGGAAAGGATACAAAGCTATTTCGAAGCAATTCCAAGTGCCAGAGTCAACCGTACAAAGCATAATTAGGAAGAACAAGACGTTCAACTCAGTTAAAAACCTTGAAGGAAACGGTCGGAAGCCAACGGTTTCCCCTTGCTTGACAAGAAAAGTATGGTGAAAAACAACAATCCAAAGATCACCTTCAATGCTCTCCTGGAACAACCTTGTTGAGTCTTGGACCAGGATATTAAGGCAGACACACCAGCAGACATTGCACACGAGAGTTCTCCATGGACTCCGACCAAGAAAGACTCTACTCCTGAAAAGAGACAAAGAGAAACTCGTCTAGCATTTGCAAAGCACTTCTGGACAAAGATCCAAGCTTTTGGTCCTCAGCATTGGCTTCCGACTGCGTTCTTCAATGTTTTTTTACTGAGTTAAACTTCTTGTTCTTCCTAGATATGCTTTGCATGGTGGATTCTGGCACTTGGAATTGTTTCAAAATAGCTCTGTAGCCTTTCCCCTCTTTGTGAGCATTCACAATATGCACAAAAAGGTCCTCACTGAGTTATTTGATCTTCTGTGACATGCTGACAAATAGCTAGAGTGTTATCCTATAACATCCTTCACTGTACATTCACTAGGACGCATTTACAATGGATCCACATTGTATGCACACATCATGGAATAATTGCATAACAATATAAAAGCCTATCACACAATATAAAGAATGTTTGGAATGTCAAAAACATGTGTATTATCACAAAAAATGGCCTCAATCCTAAGACTTGGTAGGGTTAGAATAATTTTGGACAGGCATAAAAACACAATTCTTGTTCAATTCTAGTGTCATGCAAAAAATGTTGAGCCCACATATATTGATTTGTACTTGCAAACTAATTGTCTTTAGTGTAAAGCGAAAGTTCCACCACGCCAGCTGGTATAGATATGAAAAACCCCGCAAAAAACTCATATTTGTCAAAGAGTATGAATAATTGTGGGCTTAACTGTACATGTATATGAACATTTTTTCGTTAAAGTTTTGTTAATTGGCAGTGTAATTATTTATTTTAAACATTTGATACGCGTCGGCATTATTTATTTATATCGGCAGAATCCTGTTTCTATTTGGTAAAGATACGTTGCTAGGACGGCGTCCATTATTCGTTTAACGCATAGTTTGGTTATTCCTCTTACCAGATGCACATTAAATACCAAATCTCGGTTAAAATGTTTTGTCATTTATGGTGGTGTGTTTGAAAAGATTTTTTTTCTTCTGAATTCCGATTAATGGAATCGGGCCTCTTGAATTCAATTACAATCAAAGGAGGTAACTGCCTCAGGTTGTTGATGCAATTTGACTTTTTTGTACAAGTCTAAAGAACTTTGCATCGAATTCTTATCGTGATATTTCACTTGTTACTCACATATTGACTGATACATTGCGTTGTTTCCTATTGACCATCGATAGGAGAATTCGGGAAGGTGTTTATGGCTGCATACTCAAAAGATGATAATACGGAAAACGTTGCTGTCAAGACTATTAAAGGTAATATACGACGTTACTTTCATCACCTAAAGCGCAGAAAATGTGTTCTCAAACGCTTTCCTCGGCTGGCGGCTGCAGAATTTCACAAAATGTTTCAAAAATGTCACAATTATTGAATTTTATTGTCATAATTGGAATCACCATGGGAGAAATGCATTAAAATAAGTACAAACATGCCTACTATTGGACAGGTTAAATAATCCTTGAGATCGACTTTGAAAGTTGGGAAAGGTTTCTGAAAAAATTGTTTTGTATACGGTAAAACCAATAGCCGCGTGGAGGGTGTTAAATAATACAACATTAGCGTTCTCTTAGGAAACATTACTTACCCTATTATATGGCATGACAACTCGAAGAACTTGAAATTATCGAGGCGACCCTCCACCTAATTCAATAAATCTTTATCAGAAATGAATGTTTCAACTAAATTCAGAGCTTGTTGTGTCTTTTCACGTAGATGACATGGATGCCAACTTTACCGTGAAATTCCTGGAGGAGGCGATGATCATGAAAGACTTCGATCATCCGAATGTGTTGGGATTACTAGGTTTGACCTTTGACCCGTCTGGTAACCCTCTGGTCGTGTTGCCATTTATGGAGCATGGTGATCTGAAATCCTTTCTTTTAAGAGATGTAGATATAGTAAGTAAATCATTCTGAAATTAGGTCATTTTATATTGATTTTGCACATTAAAAAAAAAAAATATTTTTATTTTTAAATTGGCGTATCAGCCCAGAGAGTGATCAATACGTAGACATAATATTTGAAGACACCATGGAAGTTCCAGGAGACACATGAAAGTTTCTGAAGGCGTCAATATACCAAAAAAGACCTTATCGCATTATCATGATTATGGGATAGAAAAGTGGGCAAATGTTGTCCCTTTTCAATCCCACAATACATCAGAAAAGGATAATCAATTGATTTTTACCTATCTGCGATAAGGTCTATTGACAGAGAAAATGTTATGAAAGTAAGCTAGAGCGACCAGAATACGATTGTAAATACCCAAACATGACTACTATAGCTTTAGAAGCTAGCTACATGACATTTTGGCAAATACTGTGTACACCAAGAAGATTGAGGTTTCAAATATCTTCTTAAAACGCCGTGATAAAGTTTGTCAAGCATACAATAATTTTGTTTACATTTTTTGGATTTCAACTCTGAAGCGAATGTTGAACTTTGCCCTCGATGGTGCCAAAGGAATGAGCTACAGCAATCGATTCGATGTCGTCACCAATCAAGCTAATATGTGTGTACGAAATCGCCGCCGGGGCTAGCGTTGGCATGTTGGCCGAGTGGTTATGGCGGCGGCGCGGTAATCGGATGGTCCAGGGGTCGAATACCGCGGGTTTCGTGGCGAATATTTGGGTAAAAAAAAAATCATAAATTGTCCCCCTCCCCCGGATTCCACACAAAAACATAACCTGGCTGGTTAGGATTAAGGGAGACCAGGCTGAGCTCAGAGTTTCCAAAAGTATCATCATGCTCACATAAATTACTCCTTCCCCCTTCCACTCTTGACTTCTGCACAAACATTAATACAACAAAATCTGTTACTTTACTTTGTAGACTATCACTGGCGGACAAATGTTGAACTTTGCACTGGATGGTGGCAAAGGAATGAGCTACTTATCGCAACAGAAATTTATACACAGAGATCTCGCGGCGAGAAATTGCATGTAAGAATACTTCATGTGTTCGAAGTAAAATGCTATACAATTATTGCTCAAACAGGCAATTTGTAAATGTTCACTTAATGGTAATATGGAATAAAGCGCTTATTGTTATTGTCGCTTATGATTTCAACCAAAAGACGACATGTTCTTTGAACATAAAGTCCAACATGGGTGAAATCATTTCGGATGTGGGCATATCTCCGCAAGGGAAGCCATAGAGAAGATGCCAAATCGATGATCAACATGCATGTGACACTTCGTGTGTATAATAATTCAACAAAGGACAACAATTTCGATTTTATAGTTTACACCAAATTTATCAACGAAATCATATGAAGAGAATGATGTCCGCCATTACTGTGAAGTGTATCCTAGCTGTATTAAAGATTACAAATTCTTTATTGAATTTGGTCTAAATGCCTTGAAAATGCATTTTTTTGAATAAAACTCAATATTTGTTTTTTCTAAATAAAGGTAGAGTGTTAGTGTGAACTAGTCGACTTCGATTGAACAGATATTTGCCCAATGCTTCAGAAAAAAAATCAACAGCTAGCTTTAAAAGAGGTCACAGGTTTTAATAAAGGTCTATCGAAGTAGACTTAATGAGAACCGGAGAGCATGACATGTTCGATATCTTTTTTCTTTCTCAATTTTTTTAAGGATTAATGAAAAACAGTCTCTTAAGATAGCCGACTTCGGTCTATCACGTGATCTTCACGAGTCAGATTATTACAGGAGTGATGATCGTCAGGCTAAACTTCCAGTTAAGTGGATGGCACCGGAGAGTCTGGCTAAACGAATGTATAGCACACAAACTGACGTGGTAAGTATTAAACCAACTGGCATACCGTCGGAGGTACTACATAGTGACGTATAGTGTGTATACGTCTCTACATTAACAAGATTTTATTAACTTTAAGAATATAAAAACGATATTTCAAAACAATACGTGATATATCACAAAAACGAATACGGTTTATCATACGTTACTATGTAATCCAACCGACCACCGACGATACACGTCACACAGGGGTAACTTCAGTGTGAGAGGGGGCAATTCCCGCGGAATATTATTTATTTTATTTATTTTATTTATTTATTACAGAGCATTTATAAGGCGCTTTACCAGAAAAGATCAAAGCGCCGTACACAATACAAATAACAACATTATAAAATATTAAATAGATACTATCAAAGTATATACACAGTTTAAGTATTATAAAAATACAACTAGTATATAAAATACAAATACCAAGAATATAGATGCATTCATATAAAAACGGGCAATAATAGAGCCAATAGGCCATGTAAAGTGATGAGAAACAAATTACTCTGATGGAAACAGGTGAGTTTTTAGCATCTTTTTAAAAGTATGAACGCTACAGGCATTGCGAATAAAAATGGGGAGGTCATTCCATAGCTTAGGGCCTAAGTGCGAAAATGCTGTTTTGCCTATTGCACGTTTGTTAGCATTAACAACAATACGAGTTGTGTCCTTAGAATACCTAAGACCAGCACGAGCACATTGATAAAAAGACACAACATCAGACAAATATGAGGGGCCTAATAAATGTACACAGTTGTATACATACAGTAAGATCTTGAAGTCGATTCTCTGCTGGACGGGCAGCCAATGAAGTTAACGCAATAGTGGCGCGGCGCTGGTTCGTCTGTTAACACAGAAAATAAGACGCGCAGCACGATTTTGAAGTATTTGCAGGCGCTTGACATTTGAATTTGAAATACCGACTAAAAGAGAATTACTTTGGTCATAACCAGTCAGCTCCACAACGAGAGTCCGTTCGGCTTGAGGGCGTGCTATTTAATGACGCACTACCGTCAATTTTTTGAATCAAATGACGGGAGTCCGTCTTCCGCTGAGATTACGAATAATTTCGATATTTCAATAGAGGGCGGGCTTGGGTACGGGACAGCGTTATCAAGAAGACGGTCTCCCGTCACAGAATTGAAAAAAAATTGCAGATTTTCAATCATAAAATAACCCTCTTATCTCTGAGATAACCTTAACAAATTCATCCCTATACAATACTACAAGGCATAAATCTAATGTAAACATTATCACACTTACCCTAAAAATTCATTAAAATGATATAAACACGCCTAGAAAATGGGAGTCTTTTCGCGGTATATAGGCTCAAAAAGATATAATTTCGACCTTGATTGCGAGATTTTGGCACCAAAGGTGAGATTAAATAATCGGACTTTAATGAACTTTTAATCCCACCGGGATTGACACGACCTTCCACGACCTTCCTCATTCAATTTGGTGAATGATTTACAAATTATTATAACCTTTATTTTTAAAAAAGTTGAAGAAATGCACTTTTAGCCAATAGATAATTTGAATAGGGTATACAGGCTGTCCCAAAATGATTAGTACCCATTGATGCCCAAAGTTCAATAAACAAAATTATCATCAAAACCAATGAAATAAGACCCGTTAATTTTCTATCATATTTGCTATACTGTACCCTTTCATTATCATTTTAGATCATGCATATCGGACTTACTTTAATGAAGTTACACTCCATTGTGAAAGACATGGTGATTTCACCTTTTTGGCAAAGTGAAGAAAAAAAAAGTGTTTTTAAACAGCTTGTTTGAAAAAAATTAATACATTCTCTGAATCTCTTGTCTGTTAATATCTTTGGTTCCTTTCTATTTTGAACAGCTGTTGTATCATATTGTTGTTCAAACCATATACTTCTTCATTTTGATTCAATTTGAAGAGTAAAAATGGATCGTCACGCATGAGCGACCCCAAGCTTTGTTTCTATAATGAGCTTGTTTTGAGGTTAAACTTGAGGGACATTTAAACAGGTAAAGACGTGGTCATGGGTAATTAGCAGTGGCTTAGACTTCTTTTTCATATTGGGGATGCAATTCCCTACAAACTTAGTAAAAATGATATAGTCCCTTACTGTTTATCCTCACGAAATCCATTCTCCAATGTGAAAATGAAATCTAAGCCACTGGTTATTCACCACATGTCCACATACCACTTCGTTTAGAAGTCCCTATACACTTGTCAAATAAAACAATGGGTCACAAACTTCTTTTACCAGGTAAATTGAATTAAGGAGAAGAATTATGAATGATTTAAACACCCATAGCTTATAACAATTACAACAGAAAGACACACAAGATTATATTGAGTTGACAAGAGATTATGAGAATACACAAGTTTCTTTCAAACAAGCTGTTATAGCACACACATTTTTTAGCACTTTGTCAAAAAGGTGAAATCACCATGTTTTACATAATGGAGTGTATCTTGAGTTTGATAAATCCGATATTCATGATCTAAAATTCTACTGAAATACTATAGTATGATAAAGATGATTTTAAAACAACGAACTTAATCCCATCGATTTTGATGAATGATGATAACAACACATTATTGAACTTTGGGTATCGATGGGTACTAATTTTTTTTTGGTACAGCCTGTAGTCTTTCCTCTAAAATGGCCTCATAACACGGGATCTCCATCATCTCTTTATATCTTTCATTGCACACAGTGGTCATTTGGCATCGTGCTGTGGGAGATGTTCTCACGAGGAAGCAAACCTTACATTGGCATCCTAAACCGTGATTTGTATCGACATATCACCCGTGGAAATCGAATGGAATGTCCGCCACAGTGCCCTCCAGAAATGTAAGAAATAACTTCATCTTTGATTGTAATGGGAAATAACGTTACATTTTGAAATTTCAGGTCAGAACATTTGCATGTTTTATTCATTTCCATACCTCTTGCGGGATCCTTATTCGTATCCAGACCTTTCTCACTGCATGGGGCGGGGTAAACAGGTAGTTAATTATTATTCACCTGCGGGTGTTCACCGTGAAGAGATGTCCTGTTTTCTAGCTTATCGGATGTTAGACATAACAAGACAACTCTACTCGTATCACGGTGACGCGCTGAAAGTAACTTTAGGTTTGCCCCTTCAAGCTGTGAAAGGGTCCAATTATTGCGAGTACGGTCTATACTCTACCAAAGCCTTCTTGAAGCAGTTTTTAAAACTGTTAATTTTAACAAAACGCTTCATTACTGTTTTACAGGGTGTATCAGAAAGAACTGTACCGTGTTTCTAAAATACATAAAAAATACAAAATGATTGTTGTTTTAAATTTAAACACCTGCAATATAAAGGTGTATATGTTTCCTATATTATATGTTAATTTCATTGATATCTCTTTTTGTTCTCGTGTGGCAAGACATAATCGAAAATCGATGAAAAACGTGTTTTCAATTTCAATCAATCCTCTGTACCACTACCCCAACATTTCAAACAATGTAGCCCACGCCATAAGCAATATTCAAAACTTCCGCCAAAGAAAGGAAAGTTAAAACCACTCAAGCAGAACAAATCCTGATTTATTTGCGGATTAAAAATCAAAATTTATCTCCAACTTTCACCCACAAATGTATGCAAATAATAAATAGTTATACAAGTGATGTGAAAAGTTGAGATATGGCGACCAAAAATAAACCCTGTCATTTGGACGGATGGATATCTCAGGTAGGGTTAGTTAGTTATTTCACAGATTTTTAAATTGATCAGTTCGACCAAAATTGAAATCTACCATCTTTACCAGAAATTCTGTATTTTCTATCAGAAATGTCCGATTTTCAAAATTTAAAATGTTTATGAAAGCTGGGCGTTTTGCGCAAGATATATGTGAAAAGGGTTTTAACAATATAAATCGAATTCATACCGTAATAAATCATATTGCCTCAGTACAGTTCTTTCTGATACACCCTGTATATGTATTTTACAGAATGCTTAATATATTGCACAACATTATACAAAGTTAATACAACTCCGGTTATCTTTATTGTTGCTGTCGATGACATATCCTTGGTAACATAGAGTCTATTCATATGTACATCGCGGTCATTTTCTGATCCAACGCTTTTAATGATTGTTGATTAATGTTTGACAAGATAACTCTTTTTCATACTGAAATCAATGGGTCATTCCATTTGAAATCCACCCCCCCCCCCCCCCCCCCCCCCCCCCCTATAGGAGACATTACCTTAACCTTCCCGAAAGGGAGTGTATATTTGTTATATGTTGTTCATGTGTATGGATTTCAATTGAAATAACCCAAATTCTTATTAATATACAGATACAGCATTATGGAGAAATGCTGGCAGGGCAGTCCCAAATTGCGACCTAGCTTTCAGCAAATCGTCAAGGACATCGAATCAGTGATCAGGTCTATTCAAAGTGCCACTTCCCATGATGCAGTTCACCTGGCCGAAACGTCTGGCGAACGTGACGCGCTCCCGTATTATGCGACCCCGATACCACCCGGTGTGACAGATACGACAAGTGAGATTCAGCCATCGGACGGAGGTAATGGTAATCTTGCGGGAGATTCTCCAGAAGATGCAACAATATGTGAGGTTCAGCAACCAGAGGAAATTGAGATGGTTACGCGGCCACAATCGCACCAGGATAACCCTATCTACAGCAATGAAAGTGTTGTCTCCAAATATAGACGCTGATATAAACAACAGCAGAGTTGACTGAGGTCGACAAAAAAGGAGATACTGATATAACTCCACATACACCAGTCATGCTAGTGTAAATAGCATAATGCTAAGAGAAAAACTGTAAACTATATTATTCCATGTAAGCTAAATAAAGCTTTTTCTCTAAGTGTTACTGATGTCCTGTTTGGTTTCCACACTAAGAATATAAGTAATGACAATAATATGTTTATCCACTATGTCATTGCAATTGCTAAGCTTAGCAGTAGTAAGTTTAGATGGCAATCATCCTAATCTTTTTCTCTAAAATGACCTTAAATATCGTAATGTAACTTAATAGAGATAAGTTCACTGGATATGGTTCTATCACTCCTTGCACCCCACTTAGTGCTACAGTCATGTTTATTCTAATGAAACTCAATTATTTTAACATTTTATATAATATTGATGTGTTTTGCTGTAAATAAGTATTGGTGTTTATCATGTGTCGTTAAGAATGAATAAATGAGAAAAATAATGATAGAGGGCTAAGTTCAAGAATTTGTAACATATCACATCAATGAATTGTAACATATGATCACATCAAACAAAGAGTACGCGAGGGCCCTTATTGTTTGAATCTTGTAGGATGTGTTTTATGATGTATTTTCTGATATTTGTATGCAAATTTACACATTTTGTACACTTCTATACGTTTCATCTAGTCCATCGTTATCAGGTTATGGTGTTAATGATCATATCAAATCAAACAACGTGCATGAAGAGTAGTATTCGAGTACTCGAGGAACCGCATTGTTTTTAATTGTCTAAGATCTGTAGATTGTGTTTCATGTTGTACTTTCTGATATTTGTATGCAAAAGTTTCATCCTGTCCATGGTTATTGCGTATAATATAGATGAGCTTCAAATTGCTAGTATAATTGTATTAAAAACCTTTTGAATATGCCAGGTATGTTCTAATCAATATGCAAACCATTTTGTTAATATATGTACAAGAACTTGAGAGCACATTTATTGAAGAAAAAAAAACCATAATGATCGCGAATCTCATTTGGAATTGGTATGTGCAAAGAAGACAGGATTACGCGCATGTATGAGTTCTGCATCGTTCGTTCGTGTTTTGTCAGAGCGATCAAGTGCGGAATTCGTTGGTTTTCCTATTGCCGAGTGTGCGCGTCCATCCGCTGTGCAGCGGTTGGGCGCGATGGTTATCTATCCCTGCGGGATAATCGATGATTGGTCATGTGGAATTGTAAAATAAATGATGAAAAAGGCAATATTTGTGTGATGTTTTAAAGCAATTACGTGTTTTTAAAAACTAAATTAAGTTTAATGTTTATATTAAGATATTATATTGCAGTTTTATGTTATAGTGAGGGGAGGATGGGTTAAGTGATTCAGTCAATCAGTATCGGTGATTTATAATAAATACTCAGGATAATAAGGTTTACTTTTAATTTAATCAATTATTATGATATGTGTGATTATTGTATCAACGTCTATTGTTAATGGTGAGATGTAGTGAAGGATAAAGTAAGACGATGTTTCCATATCGGATATCAACTTGTTGCGTCCGGTTAGCCATACACAACAAGATTTGTGATATCACAGACATGACCAATAACTCACATACATCACATTATCACAACCCACACAAAAAAGAACAATATGATTAAACATGATTAAAAGGTGCACCCTTTAACCAATATGATTAAACATGATTAAAAGGAGAACAACAATAGACAACTTAAGTAGCCTGAACTCCATCCAATTCAATCCAATTCATCTTTTTTACTTTCTCAAGAGACTTTATAATTCTCTTAAGATTAAAAGAGTCAATTGCAATTTCTCTCCGTACAATGAGTTGTATTTTTTTTTTTTAGTGGGTGTTATGAATATCACGATCGATTATTACTCAGTACTCTAATGATATGAAGAAAAATATTCAACAGTGCTGGCTAAATGGAAAGAGAGTGACCACCCGCTGCGCAAAAGAAAAATCTGTGTACTTCACGAATTCACAAACCTGGATGGAAGTGTTCGTCGACTTCTTTTACGTAATCGTTCATTTCAATCAACCAATTTGCCTTTGTTTTGTTGTTTGTATTTAGGAGGTTACGATCACCTAATGGAGCGTCACAATTTTATTGGGACACCCTGCATATCGTTATGAAGTTATAAATCACACAGGCTATAATTATATAGTTTTCATGGAATATACTCAGATAGACATCTATTTGTATTATACTCAAATGTATTATACCTTTGCAGTCGGTATTGTGACAGCCATAGGTCGTCACTTAGTTATTTGTAATATATTGTAATCATAATTGATTGATTATGGCTCGTGTCTGTTTAGATTTTACTCCAGGAGTAAACTTTTCCTCTCGGAAGGAATGTGAGCACGGCAGCACGCCCTCGGGTGGTTCGACGCGCAGGAGAAATTGACACGAGCTATTAACCAATCAATGTATTTAGGGGCGGAGCTACAGTAACTTTTGGGAATGATGATTTTTGTAAGTTGATAATAAAGGGAGAGAAAATCCGGCTTTGAATCGGTAAAGACGTGTTTCTGGAGTGTTCCTTTTAATGTTTTTCGTTAATGTGGGACCAGCACTGTCGCCACGCTACCAAAATGGCCCGTTGCTGGTCCCCGGTAAGATTGTCTACGTCAAA
This sequence comes from Ophiura sarsii, assembly GCA_035610835.1. Taxonomy (NCBI): domain Eukaryota; kingdom Metazoa; phylum Echinodermata; class Ophiuroidea; order Amphilepidida; family Ophiuridae; genus Ophiura; species Ophiura sarsii. The sequence goes on from CM069445.1 coordinate 14,909,622, forward strand.
AATTTGCGTTCCCCGTACTCTATTCGTCATACTAAGAACGATACAATTGGGTCCACTCTAACCAGCCAGATCATTTGAGAATATCTCAAGGTTAATATGTCTACATCTTATCGCCATATAAACAGTTGTAAGCTAGTTAATTATTACAACATAGGTATTATTTTCGATCCATTTCTTTTGTTATCTATTATTTGTTGTGTTTTGTGTTGTGTTCGGAAAAAATGTTCCTGAAAAAATCCAGTTCTTATGTTTTATATTATTTTCGATCTATTTCTTTTGTTTTATATTATTTGTTGTGTTTTGTGTTGTGTTCGGAAAAAATGTACCCTAACAAATCCAGTTCTTATGTTTTATATTATTTTCGATCTATTTCTTTTGTTTTATATTATTTGTTGTGATTTGTGTTGTGATTGGAAATAATGTACCCTAAAAAATCCAGTTCTTATGTTTTATATTATTTTCGATCTATTTCTTTTGTTTTAGATTATTTGTTGTGTTTTGTGTTGTGATTGGAAATAATGTACCCGAAAAAATCCACTTCTTATGTTTTATATTATTTTCGATCCATTTCTTTTGTTTTCTATTATTTGTTGTGTTTTATGTTGTGTTCGGAAAAAATATACCCGAAAAATCCAGCTTTTATGTTTTATATTATTTTCGATATATTTCTTTTGTTTCATATTATTTGTTGTGTTTTGTGTTGTGTTCGGAATAAATGTACCTTTTATCATATTATTTTTGACCTTTTTCTTTTGTTTTATATTTTTTGCTGTGTTTTGTGTTGTGATTGGAAATAATGTACCCGAACAAATGCACTTCTTATGTTTTATATTATTTTCGATCCAGTTCTTTTGTTTTATATTATTTTGTTGTGTTTTGTGTTGTGTTCGGAAAAAAATGTACTCGACAAAATCCAGTTCTTATGTTTTATATTATTTTCGATTCATTTCTTATGTTTTATATCATTTGTTGTGTTTTGTGTTGTGTTCGGAAAAAATGTACCCGAAAAAAATCCAGCTTTTACATGTATGTCTTATATTATTTTCGATCTATTTCTCATGTTTTATATCATTTGTTGTGTTTGAGTTGTGATTGGAAATAATATACCCGAAAAAATCCACTTCTTATGTTTCATATTATTTTTGATCCATTTCTTTTGTTTTATATTATTTGTTGTGTTTTGTGTTGTGATGTACCCGGGAAAAAAAATCCAGCTCTTATGTTTTATATTATTTTCGATCTATTTCTTTTGTTTTATATTATTTTCGATCTATTTCTTTTGTTTTATATTATTTTCGATCTATTTCTTTTGTTTTATATTATTTTCGATCTATTTCTTTTGTTTTATATTATTTGTTGTGTTTTGTGTTGTGTTGTGAAAATAATGTACCCGAAAACATCCAGTTTTATATTATTTTCGATCCATTTCTTTTGTTTTATATTATTTTCGATGTATTTCTTTTGTTTTATATTATTTGTTTTGTTTTGTGTTGTGTTTGGAAAAAAAGCATTTCAGTACGTCCTTAAATCGTGCAGTGTATCGTTTTTTAAGCGAGTAAAATCTCATCCATGCTAATACAATTAGTATTCAAACAGATTATATATAATAACCCCCCCCCCCCCCTCCCCCTCCCCTAGGTAGGATTCATTATCTAATGAATTGCTCTTTTCAATTCCAATGACTAGATGACCATGATTGTAAAGTTCTGGCTGACATGTGTCGCCACATGATGAAAAATCACGATTGACACGAAAGAACAGCAAGTTCCGAGAGAACTATATCCTATAAATACACCCAGAAATTGTCATTATTCCATGCGCTATCATGAAATGCACTGTACGCTTTGAATACATTGCTTTGACGCGGGGTTTTTTCCATCAACATTTACCGGCAAATATATACCTTCATCGACGCTGAAATTAAGCTACAAAATCGATATGTTTTTTGGTTCAAATTGAACATGTATCGCTCCATGTTTTAGAAAAAGCGGCGAATTGAAACCCACACGTTTAAGTTATGTTTGTGATTTGATACGTGTATTCGTTAATTTTAATAGTCATTCATATATTATTTTAAAAAGTAGTGTAGATGAACACATGTAACATTTAAATCAGAATTAATTATTTATTATCATTATTCTTTTCAATTATGTTAAAACTTACTAAAATATGACAATTTTGAATTACTGAATATTTTTCTTTGACTACAAATCATACACACATTTCATAGGTTGGGGAGACGTCGGAAGATGCTGTTGGGCCAACGTTGGTCTGTCGAACGAATTTACTTACCATACCCGGCTTTATATATTGCTAACTGGGACAACGTGACCTTAACTTATAGCTCTTGAAAAAGAAACAAGTTAAATATAAATATGCGACGTCTTCATCATCGGTTGTACCGATGTCTTCAATGAAGTGTTTCCTCAACAACAGTCGTACGGCCTACAATACCTCAACGTGTATGGGAAGTCATCACAAATTAATGTTGCCTGACGTCCGATCTTTATTACATTACAACGTATTTACAACGTAACTTTCCCGACTGTGCCCGCTGGGTAGGATAGGCCAAGCTTATTGTAGAACACATATGGGTGGGTAGGTCCTACATTGGAGCACTACAGTCATTCAAAAAGTAACTATACAGGTAATAAATGGGCTTCTAGCTCTAAAAATATATATCCCATCAAAAAAGTTGTTGAACAATTCATCTTCTTTAATATGAGATATTGCATGCTAAGATCGGGTGATTATTGAGGAAGTGACACTCCAAAATGTAAGGTGAAGTCCGATTTTCATTTTCACATTTTTATTTTCTACACGCGGACCCATCTACGGGTGGGTACCTTATCGATTACCGGTAGTGCAATTGGGGGATGCATGCGGAGGTTGGACAGTCGGCCGTATTATTCCGATGGATCAATACGCCACACACACGCTTCCTGTCATACTCTCCCGCCCGTGTTAAAATGTAAAATGTAAAAATGAAATTGTGACTTTACCTTACATTTTGGATTGTCACTTCTTCAATATTCAACCGGTCCTAGCGTGCAATATCCCATATTAAAGAAGATAAATTTCTCAACAACTTTATGTTTTAATATTTTTAGGTAGAATATATTTATTAGAGTTAAAAGTCCATTTATTACCTGTATAGGGGAGGTTGGGGCAACTGGTCCGGTTAGGCATATTTCATGATATATAAGATTAAAGCTCGTGTAAATATTTATGGAATTGTTATGAAAATATCACCCATGTAACTGTTTACATATAAAATATAATTAATGTTAAAAAAGATCTAAAGAATAGGCCAATTACCACTAACTGAAAACATTACCCATCATTGAGGCAACTGGTCCTATATGTTCCAACGGTTAGAATACACAGAAATCAGTGAATGACAACATGGAAACTAGGCAGTATTTTCTTTACAAACACATTTCCATGTTATTTAATTTGTAAAAAGGATACATGTCTCATGAAACCCATGTTTTATACAGTTTTCGTGGTTAACGTGTAAATAGCAGTATACTAATGGTGTGCAAAGCAAGCGACATTTTCGACTGCACATTTATTAGATAAAACGGTATGAACCTAGTTAAATGGTTACATGGTTGTGATATTCAGATGCCCCATACATTTGTCTATATATACCCCTTTCTTTAATGCATTTATTTACTTCACATAATCATCATTTAGTACTTGTAATAAACCATCTTGATATTTAGCCAGCTTTTCATGTTACAGGGGAAGTTAGTCAATATGACAATGATGACCCAACGGTTAATATACACAAAAAGCAGTGGATAAAATTCGTCATTGCAAATACCTTTACAGACACCATTCAAAATACAATAAAGATGTAATTCATAATACCGAGGTTTTAAACAATTCTAAAGCAATTTCATGTCATATTGTAATCCTTCAATAGCAGAAATAGTGGTATTAGACCAAAAATGCCCAAAAAGAACTAGAAAGAATGTGAATTATTTCATAATCTATTCACATTTCAATACCGAGTTATGTTTTATTGAAACTATCAACTAATTTTCAAAATGAATTTTACAATTTTGATTAAAGTTTTTGCAGGCGGACCAGTTGCCCCATACCCCTTCGGACCACTTGCCCCAACAAATTACTTCGCACTTTGTCGAGATGAAACATTATTCAAACACGCCTGTGACGTAATACATTTTAGACCAAAATGTTTTAAAACATACCACCATTTGTCATAATAATCAATAACTCCAATACATTTCAGATTTAAAAAAAAAAATTTAGACATCACACAGATTTCTGCAACCAGCGAGTATCTTTGAATTCGCAATTATTACGGCTTTCGGGTCCTACAAGTAGACGAGTGTCTTTAGATAAAATAAGAAATGGTGTACTTTGTTATTTGCAAATTCATAAACTAATAACTCTACCAAACGAATACCCGTGATAATGATTTAAGTTGAAGCATTCTTTAAATGATAATATTGATCGCAAATCCAAACTACCAATGTCCCATGTTAGCAATATGCGCTATTTTACGGTCATTTCAACCACAACCTATGGTTTTAATCATATTCCGGGAAGTCCCTAGCACACTACAATATTTCACCCATCAAATATCTGCACCTAGCATCTTAAGACGACTGTACTGCATGTATATATTTACTGTTGCATATCTGTCAATCATATAAAGTACATTAAACATGATCTAAACCCATCTTCATATATCGCCCATACTATCTGTGAATTTTCAATCAGTCACTCAAGGATCTGGAGAATATCACATGTGTAAATACCCTAAAGTTCCAAATGTTTTGGATTGTAGAAGGTAAGGATATATGTCAAAGTTTCAACAAAAGTCGTACTGTTCAAAAGAAAGCAGTATGCCCATACAATTACAAAATCCTTCATTTCGGACCACTTGCCCCACGGACCAGTTGCCCCATATTCCCCTAGTTACTTTTGGTCAAATGAGGTATCTGGATTTTTAAAGTACATGGTGTGCTACCTGAATAATCAAGGGCATGCAGCAAGGGTACATGGCGTACCTGAATTAGTAAGGGCATGTGGGGCTCCTTTATTACTGAGGGCATAAATATGGTATATCTGGATTATTAAGGGCACTGTGGCACCAATACTAGTATTAAAGGCACCTACATGTAGGGTACATAATAATAATAATAATAATAATAATAATAACTAGAGCGGTTCTCGGGTGTAGCGGTTTTCGTATGTGGCGGTTTTCGTATGGGGCGGTTCTCCTATGGGCGGTTTTCCTATTTGGTGATTATGGTGGTTGGCATTGATTATAGTTTGGATATGTGTAGGCATGTTTTGGATCCAACCGGAACCATGAGTCGCCGATATAGTTGCTGTTAGTGGTTGTTGAAGTTTAGAGAGATAAGTAAGGTGAATAGGTTGTAGAGGTTGGTTAAAGTAGCCATTTGCAAATGAAGGGATGTCTAGGTCTAGACGACATTGTCTGTACTCTGTAGGAGGTAAGTGTGACTGATCTATTACCACTGTCCTAAGAAACCATTATTGATGTGAATAATTACATTCATTTGCTGATTATTGTGATTATGTTTAGTGAAACATGGTGGGAAACAGTTGCCTAATATAATCTTGCATATTGTTATGTAACCCGCATCGGCAAAGTCATTTAATAATTTAGTAGTAAAAAATAGGTTAGACAGATTTCAATTGCCATTGAAAGAAGTGGAGTATATTTTTGGAGTGTAGAGGTTGAATTTATTGATTCCCTTGTATTTTATTATTATACAGGGTTAGTCAAAAAGAAGCGGCGGTATTAATAAAGATGGGTTTATAAAGATCATGTCCTCACTATTACCATCTTTGCCTGTTTGATTGAAAGACCCCTGTTGGCAGATGTCCAAGATATTCTATATCTTCGAAATTAGTCTGACTAAAAGTGAAATCTATCAGATCTGCTAGCTGTTTCACTCTATTCAAAGTTGCATATGTTGTATTTTATTGGAATAGCTTTAGTGTAGTTGTTTGTTGTCTGTGGTGCTATTAGCAAATGGGGAAAATTATGTTGTAAGAGTGTAATTTACACAAGCAAAGAATGAAAAGGACTATGCAATAAGTTTTATGTAAAAAGTTAAGGCATTCCAAGTGGTATTGACGAAGAAGTAGCTCAAGATTAGCATTACGTATATGGATACACAATTGCTAATAATACCCTAACATTCCTGGAATATGTGATCATGATGATGGTGTTTGAAATTGCTGTCCTGGTGAGCGTTGGCAAGTTAGTTGTGAGGTTAAGGAAGTGGGGGGGGGGGGGGTGAACAGAGGGTCAGTTGGGAGAATTGGGACGCTCTGATTTCTATAAAAAACTAGGTGATTGGTTATGGTTAAAATATCCTGACGTTCCTGGAATGTTTGGCAGGAAATATTGTTTACGCGCGAGGCACAAGATTGGATTCAGTTTGACGTTATCTACAAAACTGAAAATCGTGCTCAGGAGAGCGTAGGTAGGTTAATTGAGTGGTTAACTGGGGATTTGCGTAGATGATTGGGGGTAATTTTATGTCCCCCTCTCTTGATTTCCACACAATAACATAGCTTGTTTGGTTTGGGTTAATTATAAATTGAAATGAATATTAACATCACTAAAAATATCATCATTCTTGGCCTATCAAATTGGAAATAAGTTATCATTTATAATGGAAGAGTCGTAAGGAGCATAACATTTTTTTCTCGCTAAGGGTACATTTATAATCCCATGTATGTGTGGTTCAGTATGCATGTCGCGAAAATATGGACTATTGCAGCAACATTTTGTGTCAAGTGTTTGATACAACAGAAGTGCTCACAGTATAAAGTGATCATTGGAGGAGACTATAGGCTATGTGCATTCATCAATGTTTTAATTGATCTAGTGTGTCATGTTAATCATATTACAATCTTTGTTTCAGACCCAAACGTATCAAATATTTTATTACTTTTAATAATAGTATTGTTACAATCTGAATCCCTTCCGTATTTATTAATTATGACTTTCATAGCCGTTAGTGAAGTTCAAGACCCCAGATAGGTCAATAGATGTGGACCCCATTCTCATGATTCTCCTAGTACAATGCATGCACAGTTAGGACCCGGGACTTGTTAATTGCATCAAAAATTGACGAACCTTTCAGCTACCATGGTTCAAGATTATAATCAATGCAAGCAAGACCTCACTCAGCTCAAGAGTTTACAGAAATGTTGTAACCAAAGCAGGGAACTTAAATGTAACTCAAAGTTAATGTGGAGAAAACATTTGCAAGAAGAAATCACACAAAAACACTATTTTTTTTCTCAAAACAGTAAAACATATATTTTATTATTTACATTTGTTGTTGCTGTCACAGACAATATGTAGGATATAATGAATGATTTGAGCTGTTCAATTCTTTCGCTGCAAATGTAGGGCAAAAATGGTGTCATGTTTTAGAAGTAATATTTTCGTTTTATTGCAGCTAGAATTGGAATTGTTTCCCTTTCAAATTGCCTTAAATTGCCTGCCCTTTTCATATCTTATTTCAAGGCCTGACTAAATGCCAAGGCCATGTAAAGTAATGACGTCTTGTAACGGTGCTGTGTACATGGTTAATTAAATGGCCCAATAACTTATCCTTGTGGGACGCATTCCAAATGAGTATGAGGCTTATAAATGTTGTCATTTACAGAGATAAATCGTTACCTATGAGTGACAAATGACAACATTTAAAAAAAAAATAAGCCTAATATTCTTCTGGAAGGCGTCCCACAAGTATCTGTAAACATTATACTCATGAGACCATTTATTGCACCATAATGTTTTAATTCAAGAAAAAGAAAGAAAAAAATGTTAAAGGTATAATAATTTATGTGATATTTTCAGGGAACGCCCTTAACATTGACAACAAATTGAAAGCAGATTTACATTTTCTGATCATAAATCGTACATTCATTCCAAGTTACATGAATCAATACGATTCTTATTACTTTAAAATCATGGTTTTAGAGTGAAAATAAACTGATTTGACTCTAGTCTAAATTCACTCTAAAACCATGATTTTGAGGTAATTAGGAACCGCATTGCTCTCTAACTTGGAATGTATGTATGATTTATGATCAGAAATGTAAATCTGCAAGAAAATCTACTTTTTCAACAACAAAAATCATGAGCTCCCTGGAAAAGATCATATAATATGCCTTTAATATAGGTTTTCCCGGCGAATTTCGCACTTTGTTAAGTTCAATTTGTATTATGGGTATTCAATTTCGCGAGAAATCTTAGCATCTTGCTATCGACGTGTATTGGGGTATCTTTTTTGCAAAACAAGCAGTCAATTTCATTTAAAAGAATTTAAATTGATACATGCAAAATCAATTAAATTTATTGAGATTCAAATCTGTTTAGGGCCTATACGCTGCCATGTTAACGAATGCGCGGCCGATTTGGTAAAAGCATCAATCTGTTTGGAAGTATAGTGGACTTGATATTGTGATTCGAGCTAAATCAAATTGTCATTTACACCAATTGGCATTTAAATTCGCAAAATCAGCATTCAATTGGAATAAAGCATGTTACACGTTTGATTGTTTTACAATATAATTGCCTTGAATTTAATGGTTAGATAATTTTGAACCGTTTTATGTTTTACAAGACTTCTTCAATTCAAGGCATAGGGCCCGATATCATTGGGAGTAGTTTCACAGATCACTCAATGTATCTTGTGTATGATAACTTCCCTACCTTCGATCCAAGATTTTGTTCCGATTTCCACTGAAGGTCAGAATATATTTTTCTATTCAGTCAAAAGGATTTTTTTGGATGATTCCTCTCATAACATATTATCGACCCGATTACATTACTTTTAATTGATTTAAAAATAAAGAATCATAAATATTTTTGAAGGTAACCAACCGTAGAATAACAGACGAGAAATAACGTTGTTTATTTCAAATAATCTGAACACTTTCCACGTGGAAGTCGTCTGCAGACGACAGTTCTTAAACTTCACAAAATGTTTAAAAAATGTCAAGATTATTTAATGCCGTCACCATATTATTTGGAATCATTATGAGAAGTGCATTCAAATACGTACACACTTGCCTAGTATTGGTTCGTAATTCTTAATCAACTTTAAAAGTTGGGAAAGGTTTCTCAAAAATCTGTTTAGTGTATAATATGGTAAAACTAATTGCCGCGTGGTAAGCAGGAAGTGTTATTTTTATTTAAACACCTTTTTTGCACTTCGCGAGTGAAATCCCCATCCCGTACGCGATCACATCGGGTCGCGTATCTTCAGTAGTTGATAGTCCGATCCATGATAGTAAATAGGCGTTAATCATTGATGCTCATGATTGAAAATATTATGAAGGTTTGGCATCGATGGCCTGTATTTTTGTACGTAGTTAAACACGGTTTGAAGCTAAACACCTGTCTAACGTGGACATAGTGTTTACCTAAACGCAATTGCTTTTGGTAAAATGTATGATTCACAATGTTTGATTTTTTTTTAAATCTTATATTTATTTGAGATCCATGTAATTCTTATATCTACCCATGACATAATGTTCTTTGCATTTTTGAATTCCTCATGAAATTACTAACAAGCACCTCTATAGGATTGCCATGGGTTACTGCCGCTGGTTAATTATAACATACAGTATAGTACAGGCTAATGAAAGTGCCCCAACAAGTTTAAATATTTTTTTAGAGTTTACCTTATATTTTGTTCACTATGCCCCCTACACTGATTTAAACTGCATTTTTGAATTGCCAATGTTGAGAGCTTTCCAAAAATCTATAGACCCTACTTTTGCGAGAAAAAAAAAATCGTTAGAGTAATTTATATAAATTGGGGTTAATATTTGCGTTTACTGTGTAGCGAATAGGGGGAAAGCCGATCATGCGACTTATCCATAAGGAAAGGCACCGCTTGGCACACACTTTTTTCCCAGAGAGTTTATGTGCATCTCGCCCCCCCCCCCCCCCCCCGCCACTTCCCAACTCAATCAACCACATCTCCCCCATTTAAGAAGTTATATGCGTCATATTTACAGGTTATGTAATGCAATTATTTAGCTTTCAAATGAGACCAAAACCATGACAATCCTTTTGCGTTAGTTATCGTGATTTGAGCAGAACACGATTCAGAAAAGCGCAACGACGCCACCTTTTTTTTTGGGGGGGGGGGGGGGGGGGCGGTGGCGAGTTCAAAACGCGTGGACCGACATAAATTGATACAACAAGTCCACGCATCCGCCCGGCCCTGCGGGGACACATTTTGAGTCAAATCCCCAACAAACATGATGACAAAGTCCCGGCCATCCCTGAGTACCCAGGGGCCGTGGTTGCAATTGATAATTGCATAACTTGAAGAGCACGAAGCCTTTGTAAACACATTTTTCTTCATGGTTCTGGGGGATTGGTTACTACCGTAGTAATACAAACTCTGCTTTAAAATGGTCATTGGATTAAAGTAAACCTATTAGGGACCGTTCATAAATACTTTTTTTGGGGGGGGGGGCTGGATAATTTCATTTTTGGTATATCAACACTTTTTGACCCCCCCCCCCTCTCGCCATGCCACAAACTTGTTTGACCCCCCCCCCCCCCCCCCCCGTGTATTACAGCCTGCACCTGAAACTTTCTTGTCCCGTTCATTATCAAGTTCAGAGAACATAGGTATCATAGTTTTTATGGGATTTTGTTGACCATGTATCATATTCTATTTTTGATGGGTTTTCAAAAACTTTTTTTGACCCCCCTTTGCAGAGTATCAACACTTTTTGCCCCCTCCCCCCCCCCCCATCCCCCCACCAGAGTATTTATGAACGCTCCCTTACCAAGATGTAAGCCTTTTAAATATTTTAACAAAAAAGTTATGGCAAAAATTAAGGGAATAAAAGAAAATTATAGAAGTGAGACCATTAAAACTGCTTTATTTACTCACTTGGACTTAATGATATTTGGATCATTCCACGTTTATTTAACCATGGACTTATTAGAAGTCCATGATTTAACTATGTCATAAAAAACCTTAATTGGGAGAAGTTGTCTTCATTTCAAAAATTTAGATCTACCTTTCATTTCAACACAATCAAAATCTAAAGTTATTCCAAATTCATAATAAAACATCGGTGACAGTGTGAGCACTGTAATCTCAAAATTGGGATCAATTTGGCTTGATAGTGTCCTAATTATCCAGGAATCAATGCACTATTAAATCAAAAAATGTTCAATTTTTCGTCCCTTCGGGCATTTTATAAACAATCTCCACAAATTTCATATTTTAATCAAAATTTTGTGTAGATTCCAAAAATTCTTGGTGGGAATTTTCTAAGTGGTGTCTTGGGCGCTTTTTGGGCTACTTTTGGCGGCCATCTTGTTTTGCCATTTTGATGGTATTGAAATTGATAGAATGGGAGTACTTGGCATGTAAACATTTGCACACCACCTCTTATGGTATAATTAGGAAAATATGTTATAAGTTAATCTCTAAAAATAAAAATAGCAGTCATTTTGGGTGCTTTTTGGGCTACTTTGGGTACTTTTTGGATGATTTTGGGTGCTTTTTGGGCTCTTTCGTCATAAGTGTGAATTAGGACGTTTTAGTGGTAATTGGTCATTTATTTTGATGGATTTGTATATATTTTCTTGCCATCACATATCTGACGATGGGCTATGTCAATAGTAACTGTGTTATCTGCTATTAGGCCATCTGTAGGGATATAATGCTCTGATTTTTCAGACACGTCCTAAATGCATATTATTTCACCTTAAATACCAGGAAACATACATCCTCGCATGTTTTTTCTCTTCTATACGAGGCCTGTTCCATAAAGAGTGTACAGTAACGGGTCTTCAGACTGTCCCAAAATAATAATAATAATAATAAAGCATTTTAATATTGAGCGCCTAATCAAAAATGATTAGTACCCATCATTCCCAAGTTCATTAATGTTTTTCATCATGAAACCCAATGAGATAAGTCCATTGTTTTTTTCATCATCTTTTACATAATACCCTTTCATTAGAATTTTAGATCATATAATTATCGAATTTATCAGACTGAAGATACACACCATTGTGTAAAGACAAAGTGCAGCGGATTGTCTTGTTTAACGCGTTTGAACCGGAAAAGGCCTTCTGTTAATCTCTTGTCAACTACTATAATATGTTATTCTTTTCTATGTTAAACTGTTATTATATAGTGCTGCTTGTTCAAAATCAGTAATAATTCTCATTTTGAGGAGTACATGATGTGCATCACACATGAGTAATCCAAAGCTTTGTTTCTACATTGGGCCAGGCTAATTTTTAGAGACATTTAAATGTGTAAATGAAGTGGTCTTGGATAATTAGCACTGGCTTTGGCTTATACTTCTTTTTCACATTGGGGTGGAGTTTCTTTTCAAAATTGGTTAACATTAAAAAGTCCCTTACTTTTTAACTTTTGATTTAGATGATAATTTCATGCTTTAGACAAATAGAACATTGTCTGTCTGCAAAGTATGAGGGTCATTTTACTAAGTTCTGCATCCTTAACATCGCATATGAATGTTATCCCCATGACATTTGTCATGATTAGCCTATCTGAATCATGGCTAAACATTTAAAGTAAATGATAATTGATATATGGGCGATTCCACGGTAACACGCGTTACATTTTAGGGCGCCATTCTTTATTCTCCCCTCTATAACTGTAAAAGTAGTCTGAATGAAGTTTACATCTTTTGTATTGTAATACCCAAGACTTAAGGCTAAATCCTCATGCTAACACCAATATGAAATATCAGCTCATGTTAATGTAAGACCGCTCTGAATATCGGTAACACGCGTTACGAAAAAAGACGCACTAAAAGAATTTAAGTTCTCACTTTTTTGTAAATTGCAAAATAGTCGGTAACACGTGTTACGGTAACATGCGTTACATTTTGTCCATCCATAATTTACTAGCTTTATATTATTTATTTAATTTCTAAATTAAAATTAAGTTTGACTTTGACAATGGAACTAACATATAAACCATAAATAGTGATAACTAACTCTAAAAAAATTAAGGTTTTAGCACGTTTTACTGAATATGAGTTCGGTAACACGCGTTACGACATTTTGATGGCTTATACTGGAGTGGTGGTTATGAATTTATCAAATTGTTTACTATTTTTAAATAGGGCCTAACTAGTAGGATTAAAATTATAAGTGGCATCAATTAAAATCAAATCAATTAGGAAATATTTTCAAAAAAGTGTTACTTCAGTAACACGTGTTACCGTTTTGGAAGTAAGAAAAGTTTTAAAAAATCATAGTTAACAACGGTCAATGGTTGCAATATTTTTTCCCTGAACGTTTGCATATGCTTTGCACAACATGAATGTAAAATTAAATCTTTTGGAGCATTTTTTAGTTTTTTTGCTCCGTCACATTTCCATGGAATCGCCCATATCTGTTTCAGTCAATTGTGGTCAAAGCCAGAGAGAAATTTTGGACAACGGAGACAGAAAAGTACCCTCAAAATAAATACTTTTTTCCTCTCCGTATTGTGTGGGATATAATAGCACGATTTTATACTGAAAATGGAAAAACAATGGATGTTATTTAAATATATTACGGAATTATCGTGTATAAATAAGCTTGTAAGCAATATTATACTCTTGTATATTGTAGTATAATATCAACTTGAATGTATAATTCATTTAGCATACTGGAATACTGCTAATCGGTCAAATTCGTTGTTACAATCCAGGTGAGCTAGAAAAGTGAATGAGGTGTTATTTTCCACTAATTCTGGTATTTACAAATCCAATAGAGGAGTCATTGTGGGTGACTCTGCCATCTTAATCTAAGATGCCACTGTCTGTCATCTTGAAAAACCTAAAATATGCCGTCCGTGGCACCAATCTGAGAGCATCTTATAAGTTATACACCCCTACGGGCACGCGTGGTCCAACGGATTCACCCTCGCTCCACAATACGAAGGTTGTGGGTTCGACCCCCTTTGGTGCCAGCGTGTTGTGTCCTTGGGCAAGGCACTTTACCGCACTTGCCACGCTTCACCCAGGTGTATAATTGGGCATTAATTCATGTTGGGAGGTAAAACAGACTCGCTGTGCGGGAGGAGTGGCGAACCCCACACAGCCAAATATTGGGGGAGTCTGGCCCAAACGCTAATGAAAGAGAGATGGGCACTCCGCGCGTGAGCTTAAAGGCGAGCTACCACTCTGGGTTTCTAGCCAAATCCAGCTCTATTGGGAATTTGACAAGGTTACAATTTCTCCATGTTAACCCTGTACAGTCTGTCACCAAGTGAACAGGTGTATGACCAGTTCGTTCGTGGTGAACTTCCAAAGTGGTAGGCCAGCTTTAAGAAGCTCGGCGCGAGTCTTTACTTTACTTTACTGGAATAGACACCTTTGTATGGTACTTATATTGTTTGGTTCACCGCTTGAGTACGGATTTAAAACCGACATCATTCAAAATGGGACACCAATAGACACCGTTCAACCACAGATGACTGAACTGTCTGACTAAATATATTCATGACATGAGATCATTACCATACATGTGATACTTTAAAGACCCAAGTGGTCATTTAATGACCACGAGTGATCATTCAATGACCACAAGTGATCATATAAGGAGCACAAGGGACCACATTTATAGAAACACAAGAAAATGATCCCTTGTGGTCCTTTAAATGATCCCTTGTGGTCCTTTTATGATCCCTTGTGGTCATTATATGATCACTCGTGGTCATTGAATGAACACTCGTGATCAATGGGACCACAAGGGATTAATTAAGGACCACAGGGGATCAGTTAAGGGTCAAAGGGGATCATGTAAGGACCACATGGGATCATTTAAGGACCACAAGGGATCATTTAAGGACCACAAGGGATCATATAAGGACCACAGGGGATATTTAATGACCACAGCGGATCATTTAATGACCACAGGGGATCATTTAAGGACCGCAGGGGATCATTTATGGATCACAGGGGATCATTTAAGGACCACAGGATCATTTAAGGACCACAGGGGATCATTTAAGGACAACAAGGGATCCTTTAATGACCACTGGGGATCATTTAAGGACCACAGGGGATCATTTAAGGACCACATTGGGATCATTTATTGACCACATGGGAACATTTAATGACCACAGGGGATCATTTAATGACCACATGGGATCATTTAATGACCACATGGGATCATTTAATGACCACAGAGGATCATTTAATGACCACAGGGGATCATTAAATGACCACAGAGGATCTCTTAATGACCACAGGGGATCATTTAAGGGTCACAGGGGATCATTTAAGGACAACAACGGATCATTTATGACCACTGGGGATCATTTAAAGACCACAGGGGATCATTTAATGACCACATGGGATCATTTATTGACCACATGGGAACATTTAATGACCACAGCGGATCATTTAATGACCACAGGGGATCATTTATTGACCACAGGGGATCATTTAATGACCACAGAGGATTATTTAATGACCACAGGGGATCATTTAAGGGTCACAGGGGATCATTTAAGGACAACAAGAGATCACTTAATGACCACAGGGGATCATTTAAGGGTCACAGGGGATCATTTAAGGACCACAAGGGAACATTAAATGACCACAGGGGATCATTTAATGACCACATGGGATATTTAATGACCACAAGGGACCATTTATTGACCACAGGGGATCATTTAATGACCACAGGGGATCATTTATTGACCACAGGGGATCATTTATTGACCACAGGGGATCATTTAATGACCACAGGGGATCATTTTATGACCACTGGGGATCATTTAAAGACCACACGGGATCAGTTAATGACCACAAGGGATCATTTAAGGACCTCAAGGTATCATTTAATGACCACAACTGATCAATTAATGACCACACCTGATCAGTTAATGACCACAGCAGACCATTTAATGACTACAAGGGATCATTCTATGACCACAGGGGATCATTCAATGACCACAAGTTATAGCATAATAACCCCAGGCAATCATTTAAAGATTCGACCGGTTGTTAAACAAAGTTAAATTAACCCCAGGTGATCGTTTGAAGAACACAATATTGACCACACACAATCATTTAATGACCGCGAATGGTCATTTAATAACTTGGACGATAATTTACTAACCCTCAAGTGAGATCATTATATAACTCGCGTCACTCTGTGATCAATTAATAACACAAACGGTGAAATAATGAATGATGAATTATTTAATGACCATGTGATAGTTGAATTTCACCCAAACAATGGTGGACGTCGGCTGCCTTTGATTTCTATGTCTATATTAACCATTCCACTGTAATTTGTAAAGCAAGAATCCATACAAAATGACACCTCAACTGTTCTTCTAGGTAAACCAAGACTCGCACACAGAACCTCAATAAGTCGATAGCATTTATAAGCATCTACTGATAACTTTTGTTTGTTCAGACCTATCGAGTGAGACCCGGACCGAAACCGAGTTGGGAGTTACACCTGTGACGTATGTAAAATGCTCAACAAAAGAACATCATACGCTTTGTTTAGGTCCTTTAAAGTATGATTAGCACCATTTATAGAAAATTAGTCACTTTTCAACAGTCACATTTTCAAAACACATTTTCAAAATGTACCAAAAATATTCAAAACTATTATGTCGAAAACTACTTCAAATGACCTAAACAAAGTGTATGACTTTCTTTTGTTGAGCACTTTACATGTGGTTAAGCGTTATCCGTATGCAGTTTATCCAACATTAAAAAAGAAACACTGTCAAATATGAATGGGTTTTTTTTTTTTTTTGCTTTTGTCCATGGACAGTATTTAAGAGTAATTCTGTTTGCATATTATTTTTCAAAACATACTTCATTGAATAAAAAATATCTGAATTATCATTTTTGTTGGTTTTGGAGCACTTAAGATATAGCCGGGGTTTTTGCTCAAATTTAGTAAACAGTTCCATTGATGTACAAATCATTTCTAAAAAAACAAATGGTGATCACGATGTTCGTTTTTAAGCAATTTTTAACATGTTTTTTAAAGAAAATTTACACAGCGGTCTATGGAGAATATTAATTATTTTAAACACATTTTGCCCGTCTATCACGAAATGGGCAAGCCATATTTTTGTATAAAAAGGTTGCACAACAATATACCCTTTCCATTTGACCATTTCAAAAATAAAAAATGGGGATTATAATTCTCACAATTTAACGAAACGAAACTAACGAGATTTGGCATTAATGTGCTGCACTACGCACGTACAATACATTATTGCGTGTAAATGCTGCGTCATATGATAGGCGGTATGAGATCGCGATGGTGATTTTAATCCATATAAAAAAATATAACTCAACTTATCCTTAAAGGGGGTCTTTTGATCCCCCTGAACTAATATCTAGAACCCCGAGTTATATTTATAGATTAATGCCTTTACATCTCACTTTACATGTATATTATATCAAAATAATATGATTAACAGGTGCAAGGCCCATTTAGTAACGTTAGTCACAATGTTTTCTCAGTTTAAGGGGTGCCTTTCTTACTGGGCCTAACCCTTAAATCACCCCTTAGCAGCCCTGTTGCATAGGCTATCATTAGTTCTATATAATTTGAGCAATTTGTTTTTAGCTTTTTCTCATTTTTGAGGACATTTTTAATAAGTTTTTTAAACTTTTTATATTTTTTTAAAGAAAAAGCGTACTTTTTCAAAATCCTCTTGAACTCGTTTATTAATTTCCTTGCATTCACTTTGCTATCAATAGGATTGGGAAAAGTAATCTATATCATACTTGAAAGTTCTTTTTAACCAGGAATATAATTATTTGATTATGATATACCCATTTCTTTACACTTTTTATGAAACAGACCTCGTTCAGAAGAGACGCTTGTTTTACTGGTATTTAAGGTGAAATACGCATTTAGGGTGTGTCTTGAAAATCAGAGTATTATATTTGAGTTACCCCCCCCCCCCCCCCCCCCCCCGGTGATGGCCTAATAACAGATAACACAGTTCCAATTGACATATCCCATCTGCAGATATGCGGTGGCAAGAAAATGAATACAAATACATCAAAATAAATTACCAATTACCACTAAAACGTCCAAATTCGTGCATATGGCAGAATGAGCCCAAAAAGCACCCAAAAAGCACCCAAAGTAGCCCAAAAAGCACACAAGAATGCCATAGTGGGACTGTTAATTTTATTTTTAAAGATTTACTTATCACATATTTCTAATTATATCATAAGAGGTAGTGTGCAAATGTTTTACATGCCAAGTACTCCCATTTTATCAATTTCAATACCATCAAAAAGTCAAAACCAAAAGTAGTCCAAAAAGCGCCCAAGACTTTGCAGACAGACAATTTCCCCTAAAAAACATCGTATAAAATCACAATTGAACCATCGATTAGACCACTTTCCTGGCTGATTTCAATTTCGTCCAAACTTCGGGAAACTTCGCTATCTCTATTCTACCTATCTATTGCATTCATTTTTTTAACAAGCGCTGCAAACTCCATATTTCGGGCCACGCAGACGTTTTGGTGATTTTGGAAACCGATTAGAAAGCTTTTACCGTGCAACTTCTATGTAAAATTTAGCGTTGCTACATTGCGCGTCATTGGGCTACCAAATTTTGCTGGAGCAACTACTCTAAAAATGACAAAACAAAACTATATAGTCACCCTTCGGCGACTCAATAACGTATTTATATTAAAGCGCAACATGTGTAAACACCTCAGAGCGCTGTACACAATAATACACATAAAAGAAAAGGAAATAAAGTCAAACAATATAACAGGAACATGGGGCATTGATACACGCACAGGAACGTAACATGACCAGTCGATCATCCCGCAGCAGGAATACTAGCAAATCAATGTTCATCTATCTGTCTATAAACACCATCCCATGGGAAAATATGAAACTGATGTAAGTGAACAAAATGTCTCAATTTGCTTACAAATATCAGCCATACAGCATAAAACAATGAGGTTCCACAAGTACTACTCATCATGCGCTTTGCTTGACGTGATCATATGTTACAATTCATTGACGTGGTATGTTACACATTCTTGAAGCCCTCTTAGCATGATTTTATTATTCATTCTTCAAGACACGTATAAACATGACCAAATATTATTTACAGCAAAACACATCAATATTATATAAAATGTCAAAAGAATTGAGTTACATTAGAATAAAAACTACATTTAAAATGTACAAATAAGAAATCACATAGATCCGCCACACATATACTAATACTTAAATATACTTTCTACTGACAAGTTACACAATGACGTTTAGGTATTGGTGTTAAACATGTTAGAGACATACATCACCGTAGAATAAACATGATTGTATCTAATTCACTAATTGTGGTGCAAGAAGTGACAAAACCATCGCCATGACGAAATTTAAGGTAAATTTGGAAGAACAAAAGAAGATTAGGATGATATCCATATCTAAACATGCTAATGCTAATCTTTAAATGCAATGACATAGTGGATAATACTATTATTGTCATTACTTAGATTCTTAGTGTGAATACCAAACAAGACAACAGTAACACTTAGAGAAAAAGCTTTATTTATCTTACATGAAATAATATAGTTCACAGTGTATCTGGTGCTACGTCAGTAGGCCTATCTCTTTTTTCTGTCGACTTCAGTCAACTCTGCTGTTGTTTATATCAATGTCTATATTTGGAGACGACACTATCATTGCTATAGATAGGGTTATCCTGGTGCGATTGAGGCCGCGTAACCATCTCAATTTGCTCTGGTTGCTGAACCTCAGATATTGTTGCACCTGCCGGAGCATCTTCAGACATCGGTGACAGATTACTATTACCACCGTCCTCCACTAGTTGAACCTCACGTTCGTCAGGCGTTACGGCCAGGTGAACTGCATCGTGGGAAGTGGCACTTTGAATAAACCTGATCACTGATTCGATGTCCTTGACGATTTGCTGAAAGCTAGGTCGCAATTTGGGACTGCCCATCCAGCATTTCTCCATAATGCTGTACCTGTATTTTATATAATAAGAATATTGGGCTGTTCCAGTTGAAATCCATACACATGGAGGACATAATCTTATCCTTCAACAGAGGGCGTGTATATTTCAAATGTAGTCACCCATATAGGTAACCTTATAGGGGTGTATGGATTTCAAATGGACTAGCCCATTGATGTCAGTGTTTATGTTATGTACTGTGTAAACACATATAAAACAGTAATGAAGGATTTTGTTTGAATGAAAAGTGTTAAAACTGCTTCGAGAAGGCGATGTTATAAAAGCACTAAATGAATACTCTATCGAGTTTATTTGCAAATCTCACTGCATGAGGGTGAATCTAAAGTGAATCACCGTGACTATAGAGTTGTATTGTTATGTCTCAACTTAAACATATGTTTACCCCGCCCCGTGCGGTGGAAAAGGTCCAGCGGGAGGTCCAGTTACTAATCAGGTCTGTATACATATCAAGGTTGGAGTTCGCACAACAAAGGATAAGATCATGCAAACGGTATGGATGAAACATCAATATGAACTGATCTCAAATGTCAAAATGAACAAAGATATTTCTTACATTTCTGGAAGGCACTGTGGAGGACATTCCATTCGATAGCCACTGATTATATGTTATGGACATCTCGGTTTGGGATACCAGTGTAAGGCTTGCTTCCTCGTGAAAACATCTCCCACAATACGATGCCAAATGACCACTGTATGCAATGAAATATATTGAGAGATCTCGTGTTTTGTATTTTGTAGGGAGACTCCATTCAGAGTATTGGCTGACAATGCATCTGGATGAAGTTCAAGCCATTTCACGCGAGCGTGCTTTATTGTTGTCCGTGTAGCGGAGCTACATCCAAATGCATGACATGCGCGAACAACTATGCATCCATGAAAGTGACGATTGCACGATTGACCAATCGGGACGCGCGGTCATATTCCGAAAGCGTCCAGTACGCACTTCCGGGTTTACACATGTATACGCACAAATGTCCTTTACTGACGATCTTATGTAAAATTTTAGCGGATATACCATGAACACCATTGCCGAAGAATTTAATTTAGTTCACCCTAATTTAAAACGTGTACTGAATAACCTAGAGACAGGGCTTGAAATAAGCAATAACCAGGAGTTACAGTTTACACAAATTTGCCCCTGGTTCACGAGTTTCGCTTTACGACCAGGGGCATTGTGTCACAGAGCAGGGGCTATTAAAGGTAAAACGACAGAAATATGTTATTGTGGAGATAAGTGCCAAATAAAAGTTGCTCCTGGTGACATAATTTGCAGAAGAAAAACTTAAGTTTAAAGGAATGGGGAAGTTGCTCCCTATTCAAGGTTATTTCAAGCCCTGCTCAAAAAGGTAGGGCGATTTCAGACATGTCCTTCTTAAAAGTAACATTATAATAATATATGGATGTTGATTGATACTTACCACGTCAGTTTGTGTGGTATATATTCGCTTAGCCAGACTCTCTGGTGCCATCCATTTGACTGGGAGCTTGGCCTGACGATCGCCACTCCTGTAATAATCTGACTCGTGAAGATCACGGGACAAACCAAAGTCAGCTATCTTAAGAGACAGTTTTTCATCAATCCTTTAAATATTTGAGAAGCGAAGAAAAAGAAAAAAACACGTTATAGATCATTACGGGCTCTGCTCTGTTCCACACCCTACTACATTTATTTAGAAACATTTGGAGTTTACAAAAGTTGTAATTTCAAGGTATTTAGATTAGATTCGATACAGAATCTTGAATCTTTAATACACAGCTGAATACAGCTAGGATACACCTCATTCTCTCCTTACGATTTTGCTGATTAATTTGGTGTCAAACTATGAAAACGAAATTGTAATCCATTCATTATAATTACCACGAAGTGGCACAAGCATGTTTATCGTCGATTGGGGATCTTCTCCATGGCTTTCCTAGCGGAGCTTTAAAACAAACAAAAAACTCCGTTTTGATTAAGTTCAAATAATTATTTCGTGTTTTGGGGTTGAAATCATTTTGAGTTGGGCTTTATTCCATATTACCAATAGGTGATAATTTACAAACTACTTGTCTGAACAAAAATTGTATTAGCATTTTACTTCGAACATATAAATTATATTTACATGCAATTTCTCGCCGCGAGATCTCTGTGTACAAATTTCTGTAGCGATAAGTAGCTCATTCCTTTGGCACCATCCAATGCAAAGTTCAACATTTGTCCGCCCGTGATAGTCTACGAAATAAAATTACAGGTATTTGTCGTATTAATGTTGGTGCAGAATTCAAGAGAGGACAAAAATAATTAGGTATTGATGAGGGTATGGCGGTACTTTTCGAATCTCTGAATTCAACCTGGTCTCCCATAGACTGACAAATACAGTCAGTCTAATGCTTCATAATCTGATCATATCTGTCAGTTTATGATATTTTGACACCAGGGAATGTATATACGCGAAAATAGTTAAATTACAACAATCCAGGGGTGGGGGGGGGGGGGGGGGGGGGGAGATGGTGTTGTAACAAGGCATAACATTGGAAAGGATACTAGCTATATTATACGCGAAATATTGAAATATACGCTAATTATTGGATAGCCTATGAGATTTTAAAACTAATTACGTCAGTTTTACTGCGCTTTATTCCGTAAATGAGGGTGCTACATTTACGGGATCAAGCCAATCTGACACATTATCACATTATAAAGCATTGTAAACTGATTTGTTAAACCTGATCTCCCATAAAACTGACAAATATAGTAGAAATTGAGTTCAAATTCCATAAAAACCCATCATTTTCTAGTAGGAGATATCGAAATATTATTTTCTAGGCATTCGTAATGATCCATTTTTAGTCAGACCATTCTCTAATAGTATTTCTATGTTTGTATGGTTAAATGATCACAATATATCACCATTATCACTTCACCTTCACGTTCACCTAGTATTATTTGATACGTCCTATAATCAACATTGTAAGAATGGCATGGCATGGCGAATCCCAACGAGTCTTCGGCTAAGGTATATGTGCTGTTGTTTTGTATTGTGTTATAATGTTCATAGAGGAATTAACATACTCACTGTATTGTCCTTTAGTAGAAATGATCTCAGGTCACCATTCTTCATAAATGGCAGCACAACTAGCGGACTACCTTTTGGGTCAAAGGTCAAGCCAAATAAAGACAGCACATTTGGATGGTCAAAGTTTTTTTATGATCATCGCCTCCTCCAGGAACTTGACGGCAAATGTGGCATCCGTATTATCTAGTGCGTAGAAAAAGGTGTAAATATCCAGTCGTGTTGTACAAAATACACCTAACTCAAACAAATCCTATCGGTGCTTTTCTGTTAGCTAATTAAAAATCTTTAACGAAAAGCCGATATATACATTAAAGACCTAGGCATCTACTCATTCCACCAGTGGCTTAATCCAGTCAATCTGCCAATCTGACACATTTGAGCAATAGAGGGCGCTGCAATACCAAATGTTTTAAATGCCTTTTACTCTTGATATCCATGTTCAGTAGACTCCGATTCCTTTTTAAAAATATGGTTAAATGTATTTTTAAATGTTGTTCGTATTAATCAGTTGATATAAAAAAAAGATAAACGATAAGAAACGTAAAAATGCAATTTTGATGATGCCCCTTTTTTATCAATTTAACACCATAGATTCTGTATTTTGTAAATAATATCTAGTAAGATTCACAGTCAGTTTGTCCTCCATTTAGTAGATGCCTGGGGCTTTAAAGCGGGCAAACATCTTCCCCATAATTTGACACCTTATGTTGGGACATATTCTCGTACTAAACGCGGTTTTAGCCTTATACCGTGTCTAAATAAACCCGTGTCTAAATTAAACGCGAGTTTATCTTTTATACGACGAGTTTAAATAAAGCTTCATTCATACAGCTGTTCCACCGTGGAAGAGTCTTCCAGACAATGTTGTTGGCAACATCCTAGAGGAATGATTGCAATATTTTAGGGTGGTGTGAACAGACACCGTCTCTCCAACTCTTCAGAGTTTGTTGTCTAAGCTCTCTCGATGTCAATGACCTCCAGATATTTATATTTATGTTTTCTCTTATTAATATTGTTGATGTTGTTCTCCATATGCTTGGGCTTTTATATGTTATTCCTAGCACACGCCACTTTCATTGGCTTTTTTAACCAGCCCAATTATGTTTACTTGTATTTTAATTATTTTCGCATATAGTCGCAGTTAACCAATTGAGTGGCCCATCAGAGCTTTCGGTAGAGAGTTACCAGTTTGATTTGTAATTACTCAGATAATTAACAATGTCAATGTAATGGATGGTGGGCTATTGTTCACATTTGCTCTTTATATACAAAAAAGAAAGACGCGTGTTAACGAACTTTCTAGAATTGCGTTTAGTTACACGATGTGTTTAAAGTCAAAGTTAAATGCGCGGTTAGCTCAAAACCGTGTTTAAATACGTACGGGAATACCGGCCAAAATGTTTTAAGTGACCACACGCCTAGCTATTACAAAAGTTGTAGCAGTTTCTTATGGGATATCATTGTTTTGTATGTGCAGTAATGATAATATGTGTGACACTCCTGAATGATCTCGCAACTCAATGAAAAATGAATATGATTTATCAATTGTCAACTCTATATAAAAGATAAGCACAATATTGTTATTAACCATTTATTGTCTTGACAGCAACACTCTTGTTGACACCATCTCCATGACTAAGCGTAGCCAAAAAGACTTTTCCGAATTCCCCTGAAAAGATAAGAATAAAATCTCTCTTTCAGACGATATAACACAAAATCTGTAAATTCATTCAACTTCAGGAATCAATATCATTGTTGACGGGTTTAGGCGTCTTGATATAAACCCTCAATTTAATTCCAACCAATGTCGTTATAGCGGAAGTAGAGATTAGGCTATAGATGTATATACACGCGTACTCAGCATGATCAATATCATATTAAATTTAAGATAGCACGGACTCTCAGATAATCGCTTGAGGATTTGTTGTTCCATTTCTTATAGCCAAATAAAACACAGCTGATGATAAGTACACGGCAAGTTTAGCTGCTAAAGGCGACGCTATTTGTTGTGTCATTTTTCAATTGTCATGAAATACAAAGATATCCTTTGGAAGATATAATACACAAAACACTTATTTATTCTCTTCATTTCTGAAAACCTTTAGTACTATGTCATGGTCAATAGATTTGTCCATTTTGCATTTAAACTGTTTATACTTGACACGGTCTTATCTCAATATCGCAAAACTCATGTGACTTTTACGTAAGACTTAGATGGTACACTAGCAACCAAAAGTACACTAGCAACCAAAAGTATTAGGACACTTGGTCATGGTGTCAAAATCATCCCATATATTCAATTTGGAGTGTAATATTTCACTACGAGTTGAACAAATGTTTTGTTGAATTTCTTCTCATTAATAAATTCATGTTTCCTACAACATCTGCTAATTCAATTCAATGGAATTGAAGAACACATGTGCCTTCTTGAAGTCCCCATACAAATATCCCATTGGAAATAGCTCATGAACAATTCATCAACCTCATTATAGCCAATGTTATCCTATAGTGGGTAGTCTGACAATGTTGACTTCCTGTCAATAAACCTTTGCAATGGATTCACTCAAGTAAAATTGACCGATCCACCGATTTCACTGCATTGCGCAACCTGTTGCTGACATTATCAGACGTTTTAACAAAGGCTATCGCACTTACGCTGATGATACGCAGTTGTATGATAGTTTTAATCCGAAGTCAGAGGAAGATAGACCTGCTGCTAAACTTAGAATGACCAATTGCACTGATAAGTTACGATCATGGATGCGAATTAAAGCTAAATGATTATAAAACAGAGCTTTTCGTGATCGCTCCACCTAGGCTTGCAAATGTTGTATCTCAACTCGATCTTTACATGAATATCGGTGACTCTGTGATTGCCCCATCAAAGAAAGTTAAAAACCTTGGCATCATATTTGACAGTAGGCTCACCATGAAAGATCATGTTTGCATTATGTAGAAGCATTTCGTTTTATGGATAAATCTAATTGTGCACATACAGTGAGATCTTTGATCTTTCCCGGTTGGACTATGGCAAACTCATTGCTTGGCGGATTGATGTCTGCGACCGAGACTATAAGCGTTTACAAAGACTGCAAAATCGCGCTGCGCCTCATATTTACCATGTTGGCAGACGAACTATTGCGAAACCATTGCTCTGGGAATCGCATTGGTTGCCATTCCAGCATGTATGGATGGATCGTCCCCAATTTATTTACAGGCTTTACTTAACGTTTACAACTCAGGCCGTAAATGGCTTAGGTCATCTCAGGATTCTACACCTCTTGCCATCCCCAAAACTAAAAGCCCCCACCATCGACTGATAATAAGCTGAAGACATCACAGTTCCTCGCTGATTTTAACGACTTTCTGTTATATGTCAACGGTCTAATTAGCGGGAAAATGATCCTATTGGGTGACTTTAATGTCCACGTAGACACTCCCCACAAATGTGCTGTTGAACACTTTATATCATCGTTGGAAGCAGCTGATCTATGTCAACATGTTGTTGGGCCTACACACAGAGATGGCCACACCCTTGACCTAATTATTGATAGGCATGATGAGAACCTGGTGAAGAAATGCACAGTTGGCCCTAGACTATCTGATCATAATATTATCTTGTGCAAGCTAAATGTTGAAAGACACAAAGCTGTGAAAGAAACGATCTGCTCCAGAAAAATCAAGAACATTGATCCTGCATCTTTTCACAATGATCTTAGTGCCACCATCTCTTCCTTGGACAGTGACACTGATGACGTCAACATTGCTGCTGAAATCTACCAGAAGTTAATCACTGTTACCTTAGACAAGCATGCCCCAGCTAATGAAAGATCATGTAGCCATAGAGTTCGACAACCGTGGTATTGTACCGAGATCCACGAAGCCCGACGTGTGCGGCGAAAATATGAAAAGAAATGGAACAAGACCAGACTGGAGATCCATCATCAGCTTTACTTGGACCATAACAAGCTTGTTAACTCTATGATTGAGAACTCTAAGAAATCCTATATAAAGAACAAATTAAAAGGTGCTGATGTCAAAACAGTTTATAGAACTGTTAATGGCCTTTTAAACAATGGCACCAAGATCTTGCCAACACATGACTCTATCCAATGCCTGGCAGATGACTTTGCTTTGTTTTTTCAAGAAAAAGTTGATAAAATACAAAATGATCTTGAAAAAGAAAAGGTGCACATTGACTGTAGTTCTGTGGATAACTTGTATAATGATGGTAATGTTACTGGTGAACTATCTGAGTTTAAGACGTTAACTGAGGATGAGGTCACACAATTAATCAATAGGTTTGCAGCTAAAAGTTGCATGCTTGACCCCATCCCAACATGGTTTTTGAAGAATAACTCTTATATCTTTGTTTCTGCCATTACCAAAATTGTTAATATGTCCATATCCACAGGGGTTTTTCCACAGAGTTTGAAGCACGCCATTATCAGCCCTATCATCAAGAAGCCATCTCTCGATCCAAACAACCTGAAGCATTACCGACCAGTGTCAAACATTCCTTTCTTAGCGAAAGTCATCGAGAAATATGTTGTGAACACTATTACAAAACACATGTTGGTGAACAACCTTGGCGAACCACTTCAATCAGCGTACCGGGCGGCACACAGCACAGAGACTGCACTACTTAGCGTAAAAAATGACATCATGATTTCTCTCTACCAACAACAAGGCGTGTTCATTGTACTCCTGGATCTAAGTGCCGCTTTCGACACTATAAGTCACAGTGTACTCTTTGATAGAATGAAGAACGAAGTTGGACTGACAGGCACTGCTTTGAAGTGGGTTGTCTCTTATTTCACCGGGCGAACCACAAGTGTAAATATCAATGGTGCTCATTCCAAGAAATGTTCGCTAAAATACGGAACGCCTCAGGGCTCCATAGTGGGACCATTATCCTTTTCCATCTATACAATACCAATTGGAAGGATTATAAGGAAGCATGGTTTGATGTACCATCTCTATGCTGATGATGTGCAGCTACTGGCGAAGTTTGATCCTTCAGATGGCTCTTCCATTCAATCTGCTCTCAACTCACTTACATCTTGCATTCACGAGATCAGCTTGTGGATGACAAGCAACTCATTGAAACTTAACAGTGATAAGACAGACTTTTTCGTAGCCATTTCACCGCATAATAAACGCCGTTTGCCTCCTGTGACACTGACAATTGGTAATGAAATCATTCACCCATCTGAGACTGTGAGAAACCTAGGAGTCATATTTGACACCCATATGACTATGTCCAGGCAAGTTTCAACTCTTCGCAGTAGTGTATCATTCCATCTGAGGAACATTTCGCGAATTCGACGCTTTCTTGACTTCAACACATGCAATGACATTGTCCGTTCCCTTGTTTTGTCCAGACTAGACTATGGAAATGTATTACTCATGGGTGCAAATGCTAAAGAAATTGCTCGTCTACAGGTTCTGCAGAACTGGGCTGCGAAGCTAATTTTCTGTGTTGCAAAGAAAGAACATGCTTCCCCACTTTTGAAACAACTGCACTGGCTACCTGTGACGGAGCGCATCTACTTCAAGACCATGCTCTACATTTACAAATGTCTCGCAGGTTTGGGTCCGGCTTACTTAACATCTGGCCTGACTCTGTACTCACCAGGGCGAGAGGGATTGCGTTCTGCATCCGATTTGTCTCGTCTAACAGAACACAAAATTCATAACCGGACTCTTGCATCAGCTGCTGACAAAGCTTTCTTCTATGCTGCACCAAAACTATGGAACAAATTACCAGTTGCAGTCCGCACATCATGCTCTGTTACAGTGTTTAAGAAAGCTCTCAAACATCACCTGTTTTCACAAATCTGATTGCTTCTGTTTAATCTTGTTAGATATTTCTCTGTTTATTGCTTTTGATGCCATGTAGATTTTCATGTATTTTTGTGTATATATTTTTGCGCCGTGGTCTTATAGAAATGGCGCGGTATAAAAGCCTTTCGTATGTATGTATGTATGTATAAATCATTTTCAGCTTTAGGACCAAGAATGTGGAATATCCTACCAAGTTCTGTGCGTGCCGCCCCAAATGTGAAATGTTTTTAAAGCTTTGAAAAAATCATCTGTTCCTGTGGAATAATTCAGCCTGATTGTTTACACAATTATTGTATATATATTGATCTTTTAGTGGTTTACATTTTGTATCACTTTTTAAATGAATTTTTAAGTATTGTTGATGTATGCAATGTTAGATATGTATGTCTGCAGCTAAAGAATAATTTAAATTACGGGTTTTGTGGTGTTGGTTTGTTTGTTCATGGGTATTGCGAGTGCTGCTAGAGCTAATGTATGTAGGGGTGAGTTGGGGTGGGTGTGTTTGAGGTGGGGTGTGGGGTCGGGCTGTGTGATATTTCTTTCAGTGCTGCTTTTGTGTATTTTATCAGTTACTATGTAGTATGTATGTATAATTCTTATTTTACTGCTGGTTTTTGTTCAACATACAACATATTTGTATCTAATGTATATCTAATTGTACAGCGAATTGGTCTTTTGGAAATGCACTATATAAATCCTTATAATAATAATAATAATAATAATAAAAACTAATCCCAATATTGTCACTAGTCTTTAATCTCTCACATACATTGACACCTGATCTCGTCACTCATCATCAAAATAAGACATTTTGGAGGGAAATTAAGTTTTATTTTGACACCTTTACTTTCATATTTTAAATGGAAACTAACCAAATTCTCTGTACTTTCTCAAAGCACCCACATGATCTGGGCACACAACATACTAACACATGGCTATCATTTCATCTTGACCTAGGAATTTTTGTCAAGCTATTTGACTCAAATTTACTAAATATACATTTATCAATGCAAAAAATCACTGAAATAAAATATTGATACAAATGTGTTCCTTTTAAATAATAATGATGTCTTAACTAGGAATATCAATCAAATTTATTGTATCAAACTTGTAAGAACTTTCCATTCATTTTTATAACCCTGGAATACAAAAAGCCAACACATTAGTTCAATAGATTCCCATTGTTTTCTCTCAATTTGCAGCTTGCAAGGTGTCCTAATACTTTTGGTTGCTAGTGTAATAGTTTGCATCCCTATACGTACAACCACCAATGGAAAATGAACTAAACCAATGCAATATTTCCATAATAAATATTTACGTTAGCCTCAGTCTACTTTTGAAGGTTGATGGTACATATTGTGATGAAAATTTACTTTGGGCACTATTGTATTCAGTACAAGTCACTTATACGTACCAGTCATAGGCTGCGTACAAGTTTTGCTGTGCTCCCTTACCTTTTCCCAATGCTCTTCCAAACATCAATTGATCATAATGTATCTTAACATCCGCTAGGTTGATGGTAATGTTATTGGAAAGCTGTATTGATGCATTACTATCAGCTTGAGCTCCGACTTGAAGTTCTTCGAAAATTCGGTCAGCCTCTGCAGAAAGAAAATAGGTGGACTAGTTTACATGTACATGTATGTGACGCATCATTATGTCTTTGGTCATATTAAAAGGGGGTACTTTGAAGCTTAGACCAATTTTGAGTTTAGCATTCCCTCTTTGTAATTCTTGCACGCAAAAAATAGCCAAAGGAAAGCTTACTATTTATCCGATCTGTTGTCTCAGTGGATTGTGCTTCATCCACACCCAGATTTGTTGACTGGACAATGTTTGATGACGTCATCACCTTTTGATGATGACGTTTTCCGGATCAGCTGGTCGTAAATGCAAGTGAGTTGAAAGGCCCCTCGTCGCCATTCATGGGATGTTGCTTTGGTCACCATAGGTTTTTCTGCGTA
Organism: Ophiura sarsii; assembly: GCA_035610835.1. Classification (NCBI taxonomy): domain Eukaryota; kingdom Metazoa; phylum Echinodermata; class Ophiuroidea; order Amphilepidida; family Ophiuridae; genus Ophiura; species Ophiura sarsii. Next base: position 14,940,548 of record CM069445.1, read on the forward strand.
TCCAGATTAAGTTTGATGTTATGGCCGTCTTTGGTCGCGTGTTCTGATTTTAACCGAGTGCCAACTTAAAATTCTGCGTTGTGTTTCCCTGACGTTGCAGTACATTTATTGCAGGGACTTGTACACAAACTTTTGCCCTAGTTGGCGAGTTTGTATTTAGTTAGGACAATCGTCCTCCTAAGACTGTTGTAGGGTTTGACAGGCGAGTTGATGTAATGCCATGACTGCGTAAAATGCGGCTCAATGGCTCGATCACTCCTTTTATCTTGGTTGTTCGTATTTCTTGACTTATTTTTTTAGCTAGCTGAGACATTGGGTGTTTTGTTAACTTAAGTGATGGGCCACTCAGGGTAGCCGCATAATCTTAGGGCTGGTCTTTTGGTCTCTTACACGCTTGGTTTAGCCACTCTTACGTCACAACTTTGCCTTTCGGTCTAATTCAGTTCTGATTACACCAAGTTTATGGTGAAAAGCGTGGGCCGACTTGAAATTTAAATATTGATTGGTGTGAGTTGCCTGACGATAAATGAGGATGAGTGTGCCCAGGAATGGAATTTTATCCTCATCGTTTCTTTCATAAGTGAACTTGACACCCACCGGTGTCATCAACAAGTTATGATGGTTCGTTTAGATTATCCTCTTGACCCCGTTTAAAGATATCAAGGACGTCGTCAAGATAGCGCTTGAATGGCACAGTAGCAATTGCACTAAGTCTTCCATTACAATTATGGGCTATGATTGAGGAAACCAGACTGGCCATAGCTTTGCCAAATATATATCTGTGGCCTTTCAACTCGGGCATGTGATCTAAATGTAGTCGTCACAAAAATGGGTAGCGGTATGGTGTAGAAGTCCCAAGTATGCAAATGAGCTCACTGAATACAATGTCATGCTCTACCACACATCTACACAGTACTCAACAACGGAATAAATCTCATTATCCTCATTTGCATACTTGGGACTTATACACCATACCCTTACCCAAAAATGTGATTACGTCATCAAATACATCGTCTAGTCAAAAATGTACGTTTTGCTTTTTTTATTAACATAATCAATATCTTTCAGACTTTATTACTGGAAAAGGTTCCATCCATGGTCCTTACACGAAATAAAAAGTTCATATTGCTCTATTATAAGCTTCAATGCGCCTCACATCTCAGCCACTTATTATTCAAACAATTTGTTCAAATTATAGTATATTTCATCAATAATATGACTTTTCTTCCGCAGCATACACATAAGTTTATATTAAGAAAAATAATAATGTTTAAACTCAATCGCAACCTCGATTTGTATTGTTAATTTCGTTGAGGGCGATATTCCGGTTTACAGACTGATCTGATCTTGGAGCGGCAATAATACACCTATCAGTTGTAAGACGCACTATACGACCCCCGGGAGTGGTGCGCTTTACCGACGTGCGTCAACTTCTCATGTACCATGACGCACCCTGTGTCAAAAAAACGACGGACCATTGCCATCCAAATACGCACCCTCAGTCAATTTTTGGACGCACCATTGGTGGATTCTGACGACGCACCCCGTCGTCAGATAGCGTTGACTAAACTGGATAAAACACGATGACTACTGAAAATGAAACTACTTTTGATTCACGGGGGATCTGCCCTTATTCGATGTTGTCAACCTGGCCCTCGAATATATAGACCCCGGACCGGGAGCGGGATGGACGAAACCAAGAGGAGAACTTTTATATGCACAATAATGTCTGACTGGTCTAAAATTCATAAAATATTTAACTGATTATCATAAACGTCAGGATGAGGATGAAACAATTTCGAGAACATTTCCCATTCATATTTGCGAACGGGGTCTATAAATAAAGCAAAATCCTTAGAAATGGGTATGTTTTTTATTTGAATCTCCTGCCGCACATCCCCGACCAAATTCAATTCCGGGGGCCTGTCCTCCTACTTCTGTGTTGTTAGATTGTTCTGCGCTTGTGCGGAAGACCGCCATACTGATCCCGTATCTTATACGTGATACTACTCTAAAAATGAAAGGTTCTCTGTCTACTGTCGGTTCCTTGGTTTTTTTTTCGTTTGCCAAACTCTTGTATTGCAATTGGCGATGATCGTGTGATTTCAGGCATTTTAGTACATGCTGTATAAAATATCGGAGTGATGTTTGCGGTATTAAAGTAGAGCCTGGTTGGCGGTATCAAGGAGTTTTGTGGTATAGTAGGCTTATAGCGTATATTTAAAGGTCGTATTTTGTTGTTCGTAAACAGATGTACACTGTGACGCACCCATGTAAAGTGACGGACCTTGACGCACCCTCCGTCATTTTTTGACGGACCAAAGGCTTCCACTGACGTACCCTCCCTCAAAAATTATTGGTAAACGACGCACCCATGACGCACCTCTCCCGGGGGTCGTATAGTGCGTCTTACAACTGATAGGTGTATAACATTATTGCATGTTAACCCCTACCTACATGTAGTCCTGATATGAAACGTTTTTACTTTGAAATCCATACCTGCCGGTTTCAAATTACATAAAATACTTAGAGACCTTATAAGCATTTCCATTTCTTCTGTACTATCTTACCTAGTTTCAAATTTCGAATACGTTCAAGGAGAACGTTTTTCGTTTCGGTAATAATTTTCTTTTGCCTCCGATGGTAGAAAACGCTTAGTAGGATTCCAGCTATGATGAGAAGGGCAATCACTGCAATTAAGGAGCCCAATATAGGAAAATTGGTTGGTGTTTCAGCCCGGGCAAATCTTACAGATCCGATGCTGTCAAATCGCAGATTTCCTTGAATTACCTAAAAAGTTGAAAGCGTAATAACAACACTTTTGAATAAGTTCATCATGATTGTAGATATAAAATGAAAATAATATTTTGTTTTTGAACAAATCCAAGATGTGTATTCACATTAAGACGGTTTCGTCAACCAGGTCGGTTGACTTCCTCAGTAATGGCTTGATCCACTTCTTTTCCCCGCGAAAATCTTGGATTTGTTCAACAAAATATAATTTTCGCAATAACAACAGTGACCATGATACTACAGTGACCATACATTCCATACAACAGTGCAACACCATGTTTACTTCAGATCTGTATGGCAATCAAGTAGAGATGCAAGTTGTAATTGAAGTTGCCAAAAGGATGCAGTCACAATATTTTACATAGTGGAGTATACAAGTATCATCAGTCCGATTTTCAAGATCTAAAATTCTAATGAAAGGTTACACTACGTGAGTATCAAAGTTACATAATATAATTTATTTTCATAATGAAATATCATATAATGTGGGCATCGATTTATACTAATATTTTCGGGGCAGGTGCCCTCTGTTTATCGAATGAGTTTGACTAGAAACCTATACTGTGTTGTTTATGATCTATACACATGGAAAAAAGTTTCGCACCACTGTTTTTTTGTTGAAAAGTGCAAATGTGGCCACGAATTTTGCCACCATGGTGTGATATTAAGGATCATTTGTTTGCGTAAGCTGTCCAACAAAATGTTGTGCAACAAAAGGGCCACATTTTAGTTTGTGACGTAATCGATGTAATGTTTTTTCAAGGCCAAGGGGAAAATGCATGATTTTGTCCAAAAACATTCATGAAACAAGTTTGGGTATAACGCGATATTGAATAGACTTTAAAAACTTAAAATAGTCATTATATTAGTCACCGTTGATTTTGTTTTTGTTTATTTGACCCGGGTCAACACCTTCGCGATATTGCTTTTGTCATTTGAACTTCTTTAAAATTTGACCTATTTTGACCTTAGACCCCATAACCGTTGGGCGTACGAAAAAAGGAGTTTTTTTGTTTAATTTGACCCCACCTTTGACCTTGGAATACTTAATTGTGTTACCAAAGATTACAACTTTAGAGATTAATCATCGGGCCTCTCAATATCGCGTTATACCCTTTGTCCATGCATGTTTTTGGACAAAAACATGCATTTTCCCCTTGGCCTTGAAAAAACATTACATCGATTACGTCACAAACTAAAATGTGGCCCTTTTATTGCACAACATTTTGTTGGACAGCTTACGCAACAAATGATGCTTTTAAGCATCATAAAATATCACACCATGGGGGCAAAATTCGAGGCCACATTTGCACTTTTCAAAAAAAAAGCAGTGGTGCGATACTTTTTTCCATGTGTATATTAAGTGTTTATAATGTTCATAGATTACCCAAACCAAGCTAGACTTATCAAGATATCGTGAATCCCCCACTTTTTATTATACAAGATATGCCAGGTACTAACACTCAACGGAAAACCGCCAGATTCTGTGGATTCTCCAGATGGTTTGCTATCGGGCACGGTGCATGTGAGTGCAGTCAATCCAATGCTGATATCTGTACACTTCTGGTCACCTATATAAACCGTCACATCGGAATCAGAACTCGCCAGGTTAAGTCTTTCTCCCTTAGAAGAAAACAACAATCATTATAGAAAGCATTATAGTCTCTTAAACTAACATTTAACGGAAACAGTTCAACCTTGTATATTGTAGTAATGAACACATTTTGTTCTCAAGTTTGTGAATCAACAAACCATGTTATTTAGACAAGATCACAGCGCGGAGGTGGTACCACCGGGTATCCATGCATATACGACTATTTAAACCAGCGAATATCGTCACTATAAACCTCAAAAGTGTAAGCACCATTGTCACAATTTGATAGAGATTTGATAGCTATCAAAACTCTATCAAATGAAATCCTATTGAATTGGGACATTTATTTGATAGGAACCTATCACAAATCTAACAAAAAATGAATAAGTCTACATTTGATAGAAAACCTATCAAAAATCTATCAAATTTAATTTTTATAGACTTTTGTTAGATCAGATGTCCCAATTCAATAGGCATTTGATAGGCCTAACAAAATTGTATCAAATTTGCTCTATCAAATTTGCTCAAATTATGTGATATACATTTGATAGTAAAAGTATCAGCAAATAATCAGTGTTCTTTGAATAAGATGACTATTTACCTTAATTTTTAGTGGGCCACCTTGAATAACTTCCGTTTCGTTCATTTCCAAGGGGAAATAAGTGGGATCTTCGAAGTAATTGAAGGGGACATCGTTTCCTTTAGACCACATACGAACATTTGCTCCATCCATTATAAATCCTAGTTCTACTGGTGTAACAATGACGTCTTCGTCAACTTGGCGTCGTTTTCTTGTTGTGAGATCGACTCGCGGTGACGTACATTTCATCACTGTAGCACTTCCATTGACAAACATACATTTCTTAAAGAGTGATAAAGTATTAAAGTATTAAACATTAAGCACCATGTAGAAATCTGTGGAAGAAAGGTATATTGATTAGAGCAAGCCATAACACTGGTAATTCAATTACTCTTTCCATTATGAAAGAAAACTCGACCGAGATTTAAACCAGGTGTAAAAGGAGCATGGTCCCACTGGAGTCATAGTCCTTCTTGTAGAGTAAAATATAGGTTGCTTTAGGGTACTCATCTCTACACGCAACACTTGTTTCACGGTTCATTTGGTGTATGTCTATGAAGGTCGGACTAGGGCTCCAGGGGCATCATGGTTCGTCTAACACTTGTAACTCTGGAATATTTGACGGACGCTTAACCAACTGAGGTAAAGGACAATTGGTATGATCAAAGCCTTAGAAATGCATCTTAATGCTAAGAAATAAAATAACCATATTGAAACTACTTCTCTAGCAACAGGCTGATGGAGAAATATTATTAAATCTATTGAATTTAACATAAACACATTTATTTGAGCGTTGTGATTTGGCTCTTGTACTTACCTCAGTATATGAATTACCGCCTACTTGAACGAGCACTTGAGGAGTTTGAACCACGTCTAAGTTTTTGCCTTTTACAGTCAACACCCGCCCTCCTCTGCAATCAAATTAGAAATACGATGGTAATCAGAAGTATATAGGGCTATTTGTCTAATATAATGCCCTGGTATGTGTAACAGAGTGTACACCCTTTAGCACCGCCGAATTGCCATAATTTTGCTGAGAGTTGAATCGGATTCGTGCATAAACAATCATTAATCATCTTCCCATCCATAAACCTTTGTTTGATTTTGTTATGATTTCATTGAAATGTTTGCGTACACGGGGTTATCGTACATGCGTAAACCCGGAAGTGCGTACCGGGGGATTTAAAAAAAAAATGACCACGCGTCCTGATTGGACAATCGTGATAACGTCACGCGTTGTTCGCGCAGTTCATGCATCTAGAAGCAGCTCCGCGAACAATAACAAACCACACACGCGTGAACTAGCTTGGATTTCGTCCATAGCATTATGACAGTGACTATGAATTGATTTTGATCATTTAAGGCATCCATATCGAATGGAGAACATGTTGCACGCGGTGCAAACTTTAATCCTTTTGGTTCTTTGTATGGGTTGTGATTAAGTTATAAGTGGGAACTATCCAGTTACAGCCATGATTGGGCTCATTAATTCATCTGTACCGTTTGTGTATGAGGCAATAATTATGGTGATGCACCCAAAATGTATCACACTAACATTATTTATAAACAAAGGCTAACCGATATTGACATATCTAGCGGTTGAGTACTTGTGCAAGCGCTACTGGACGCAAGTACTTACGTTTCACAATTTTAGATATATGGTAATATCGACTGATGAATACTATGAAGCCAGCTAATTTATTTATATCTCTCGTTAAAAGGAAACCCACTGTTGTGTATGAGGTCATAAATCGTGTCGTATATATTTATAGTTGATATACTCTTATTTAAGAGTAAATGATCAAAATTAAATGATCAAAATCAAGGTAAGCTCAGCTTTATCTTTAGGGATGACGAGCTACCATTGTCACTAAAGCGACCAATTTTCAACCAGTGTATCATCCCAGTGCTATCGTATGGCTCAGAAACATGGACAACAACTAAGAGATTGGAGAGGAAGCTAAAAGTCACTGAGAGGGCAATGGAAAGGATACTGATTGGCGTTACAAGAAGGGACAGGGTGACCAACACAGATTTAAGGAAGAAAACAGAAGTGAGGGACATCATACTGGAAATAAAATCAAAAAATGGAGATGGGCTGGCCATCTAGCCAGGAGGAAAGACAACAGATGGACTCATAAATTAACAGACTGGATCCCCAGAGCATTCACCAGAGGAAGAGGCAGGCCAAACAGACGGTGGATAGACGACATCATAGAGTATGGCAACGTTACTTGGAAAAGGACAGCTCAGGACAGAGTGAAATGGAAAATTGATGAAGAGGCCTTCTTTCTGCAGTGGAGTGAAATAGGCTAGATAGATAGATAGATACTCTTATTATTGTATCAAGCGCAACATGTTGTCGTCCGTTATGGTCACCTCGTTAAGAGCTTACAATATGGATATGAATTAATTGTTTTCATTATCATCATCATCTGAGACTAATATAACTACAAACAAGTAGTCTCAGTCGTCATCTGCACAGGATATAGGTTTCACTTACGCTTTAAACGCCGATCTAGGCAGTACCTGATCTATAACAGGGTCCCCTCTGTAAGTATAGTCCTTACTAGATCGTCTGTCTGATTCATCAAATGTCATAGAGAGAGGTGACATGTCACCTTCATAGGATTTTCCGGTAAGGCACACAACCTCTTCAGGGGTAGAGGAATACCTGTTGATGAGCAAATAATGATATATGCAATGTGTTGACACCAATTCGGAATATTTATGCAAAATCATAGATAGGTGAATCTGTATTAGCACATTATGTCTGGACAATGAAATGGGACTCTATGTTCGTGATAAACGCTCTGACGTTGTAAAGAGTTGTTATACCGCGAGTGTATTGTTCGCAAATATGGAACTGACTAATTATTACAACAAAACTTAAGATACAAGGTACTCTGATTGTATGGCTTGTGCTTTCACTTACCTGTTTAAAGAACAACTAGCGTTCCCTATATGAACACTTATGTCTCTTCCAGTCAATAGGTCGTTACCCTTGATGGTTACCATGGTACCACCTGCTTTCGGTCCATAGTCGGGGTTAAATTCCAAAATGGCGGGATTCTAAATGCAAAGTTTAACAACAAAACACTAAAAGAACTTTGCAATGCTTTATATTATTTTTATATTTTTATATTTCAAGGCATATAAGGTGATCTTTTTAGAGCGCCCTCTACTCATGACATTTTTTAGAAAGTAGAATGATTTTCTTGCAGATTCTGTATTTTCTGAGTTACAGAGCGATACGATTCATAATTACTAAATCATAAGAAAAATAAAGACAAAAGAAAAAGTGACCCCAGTGAGATTTGAACTGTCGCGTAAATGTTTAAATTAAACGAGCGCCTTAGACCACTCGGCCACAGTGACAGTTCCTGATTGTGGTGGCTAAAAATTAACAAATACCAAATACTTATTTGAATGTCGTTATTTCCCGATGACCATAAAATGCTGTCCAAGCCGGGGATAGAATATTTTGAAACGACATTTTATTGCACAAAGACTTACAACTGATTTTTCTTAATCCTTACAGCTGTAAGTTTGTGTATGTAATACAATTGTAAAAATGTAGAAATCCCAGTTTTTAACCTTATTGAGGGCGCAGCCTTCAACACATCTCTTAATATCCCTTTGATACTAGAACATTTTATTGTACACAATGGCTAACACGTCATTTGACATACACTCAATAGTCATTAATAGTCAGTGATGCTATAATTTAATATCATTATCACTATAGTATACGTAACTAGACTAAACGTACCCTATATGTGAATGTTGTACCGCCGTCGTTGATCACAACGTTGGTGTCAATACCTTCCACAGTTATTATCACATCCCCGACACTGTCAGTTTGACCCGCCATTGTTCGGCAATATAATCTTATAGATCGTATGAATAAATAAATAAATTTATAAGGAATATGATTTAAAATCAAATAGTATAAACAAGACATAACCGCATGGCGTAACCTTACTTTCGACTCTGATTATAATAAATATGTGTGTGAAATGTGTTCAAGTTCTCATGGAATGACGATTATTACAGTCATGTCGAAGTTTAGATGCCCAGTGAAGAATTCGGGGTTTAACTTGAAATGTTGGTATAAATTATACCGATACATCAACAGGAATTTTCTCTTTAAATTTACGATTACAAATACCATTCTACAGGGTGGTTCAATAATATAACGTTGACAGTGTTTTGAAGCCATTTTTTTTTTAAATTCTGTAAATTGAAAAGAAACAATCTTCAATATTCATCAACTATAATTATGATCTTGACCATTTATGCTGAAAATATCGTTACAAATAACCTTGCGGTTGCAAAATAACAGCTATTTGAACAGAGTCTGTCCCATTTCACTCTGTCCACGGGTACTGATTTCGCGACGATACATTGAATACTGAATGATGCATTGTATGCAAGTAATCTAAGATTTGAAGATCACGCCAGGTGAAACCAGTGTAATTGTTAACATATTTTAAGATGTTAACAAACTATTAAAATATAGTTAAAACTATCTATTCAGGTGTGAAATCAATACGTAATAATAATACCACGAGTGACCCGAATTATAATTATTGATTTTCATAGATTGGAAGTGTAATTGTCTATGCTATCTACGCCTTAAAAGTGACGATGCCATTTAATGTTATCTTGCTGGTCATTTCCCGTAGACTTACATGTACGGAGATTAGAGATTTTGGAGAGATTCTCTTCAAAAAGCTACCATTTTGCCATAGCATTATTAACATTGAGATGTTCAGCATAGATGGCCAAGATGATATTTTTGAGGAATATGTAAAAAAAATTAAACCAAATCCCACAAATTTGAAAAATATGGCTTTGAAAAACTGTCAACGTTTTATTGAACCACACTGGTTGCAACGTCGCGAAATCAGTACCCGTGGACAGAGTGAAATGGGTCACACTTTGTTCAAATAGCTGTTATTTTGCAACCGTAAGGTTATGTGTAACGATATTTTCAGCATAGATGGTCAAGATCATATAGTTGATTAATATTGAGAATGTTTTAAATCTACAGAATTTCAAAAATAAATGGCTTCAAAAAACTGTCAACGTTTTATTGAACCACCCTGTAGTACATGATGGTGGCTCATCCATCAATTCTCGGTATTCACGATACTGAAAACTGGTCACAAGAGGGCTCAAATCCACTGAAAACCGTGATGCATTATGGGAAAAAGTCGACATCCAAAACGCGAAAGTAGTCCAGGCAGACCGCAGTCCGTCGCTAACTGCTTCCATTTACTAGACTCGTATGCATAGAATTTCACAACTCATGAATATTAATGAGTTTCGACATGAGCTATTTTTTATCACCCATTAAGATAGCTTTTAATACAAATTATGCCCCCAATATGATAGCTAAGATGTTTCTGTCAACTTTTTTAATCCAAAGAAGCAAATATTCGTTTGAAAAAGGATTCAATTTTAATTAAAACCACGACCGTAAATTTCAAGTAAGCTTCCATAATTTAACCCGTCGTAATTTCGCTTCAAAACATACCTTTTTTACTTTAATCCAAGAAGCCAAGCTAAACACTTGGTGTAAAAATATGTTTTCTCTTTGAAACTTATGGTCATTATTTTTGTCCGTTAAGACAGGCTAGAACTAGCACTTTGTAGCGTTTTATTGACGAGGTAATCATCCATTTTTTATTCTGGTTTGTTGACGAAATATCTGGCCTCCGATTGGTCAATCCGGTCAATCTTGGGTCGGGGTCAAATTACGTAAATCAAACAAGAATGCCCTTTAAAATATTTCCTTTCAATATTACATGTATTTTCCATTCACAATACTATTAATAAGTTATTTGACAAAGAGGCTGGTAAAGTATATTATTATTATACACTATTTTCAATTAAGATCATCGAAACCGGTAAGTTCATTTTGATTACAAACCTTGACTCAAGCACTTCCATTTCTATATACATGATCATGTATGGATTTCAAATAATGTCATCAACTTACAGAGTGTGTGATGGGTATTGGGCAGTTTTTCTTCGCGACGCCCTCATCGGGTTTTTCTCTAATCCACGGTCCAATACATTGAGGGTGATCTTGAACGGCGCACAAGTCAATTCCACTACACCAACCGCACCGCAGTGCGTGTCTAGTTGTCAAGGCAGACACACAGCGACTGCAGTCAGGACCAAGTAATGCACATGTAAACAACGTCACTAAAAATTGAAAAACGAAAATGTTTATTTGAAATGAATAAGAAACGTACATGATATGTAGTATTAAAATACGCTCTTCTGTGACAAAGTTTGGTAATTTGTAGAGCACAACATACTTTTTTTTATTTTTTTATTTTTTTATTTTTTTATTTTGCAAAATCGACATCAAAAATACAAACATAATCAAGGATAGCCAATAAAGTTGACTAAATAGGCCCACTTATTTCCAGTGTTAACCCTGACCAGCCAGGCTATGTTTTGAGTGGAAACCGGGGCCTGGGACGTAGTATGATTTTTTACCCAACAAATCGCCGCGAAACCCCCGGGATTCCACCCCGCACCCTCCGATCACCAACCGCCGCGTCATCTAATGACGTCATCTAATCAATTATGTAGCATGCGCGTGGACATTGTTTTTGGCCGTAGTGAATCGTAGTATCTAGGAAGGTTAGGGTTAATATAAAGACAATTTTACTACAGAAATAATTCCAAATTCCAAACTAACTGATCCAGACAGTTTCGACGTCCGATCGGATGTCTTTATCACTGGTATATCAACATACTTTCATTTAAGAATATTTGGATTCCGCTATAGCTTTGTTGAGTGACGCCGTTAGCTCTACAAAGTCCTTGTTTCCATTATGTTCTAGTTTGAACCTCCCTAGTTACTTCACATGTAGATGTTTGACATAGACGTTTGCAGTCTGGCCAAATGCCATCCCATATTGTTGCTACATGTAGTCGCTCTTTCTCTCTCTCTCTCTGGCCTATCACCTTATTATATAGTCTTCTATGGGAATAAGCAGAGTATCTGTGCAAGTGTAATACATGATTACTTACCTTCAAATCCGAATTCATCATCAATTGTTCTCTGACTTCCACCCCATGTCCACTGCAATGTAAGACTTGATGTCAACTCTTGAATTTCAGCATCATATGTGAACTGTGAGGATTTAATATTACATTATGGTATTAATATCGAATAGGCTCTCAGGACAGAAGGGGCGAATTTAATTTGAATATGATTGCATATATCGTATAATCGTCTACATTAATATAACAACAGGGTGAGTTTTCAGTTTCTAAAACCTGCAAAAATGAAAAGGAGCCATATTATGCGATTGACTTAATTTATTCAACTTGACTAATAATTATGTTTCTCTAATCATATTTGAAAAGTTCCAAAATTCAACTTGGTCGTGAAAACAAGATGGCTTCTTTCCAGCATTGCAGGTGGTTTTTTTTGCTCACCCTGTATTTAGTGCTGTGCTGCATACGGTCTTGCATTAGCGATACAGGTATATTCTTGGGGTGCTTGAAAATAGATTTGGCGTTGATATCGTGATGAATCCTTTTCAAGATCCCTTTTACTTTCCCGCGGGTGAAATGGTAATGAAAGCTTTACTTGAAACAAATATATGTCTGGTAATTTGAAAGGCGTTTCATAGATAGAAAAATAGTATTTAATAAAGATTGCTGTGCTTTATTCTAGGACGAAAATTATGTTTGAAAGAATGGGTAAGACGTTTTTCTTACCGGTGTCTTCATACAACGTATGGTGTTTTGGCCTACTCTTTCCGCTGCTGTTTTCTTTCCTTTGCCTTCGGTGTAGAGAATACATTTATAGCTATTGGCCTGCATTAAAAATAAAATATAAAGTGTAAAATGTTCGAGCATACATATATAAAGTGAGATAATAGATGTGACTCGGACGAAGCAAGTAGAGTAAATACTTGCTTCGTCCGAGTCACATCTATTATCTCACTCTATAACTATTATCTTCGACATGACATGCTCTAATAAGCGTATGGAGATCAACACATTTCTCACAGTATATATATATATATATATATATATATATATATATATATATATATAACTCGCAGTTTGTTAATATCTGCATACAGCATAGAGGTTTGTAAAAACTATATACCCAACCCATGATTATGATAAACTATTCATAGGAATATTAAGATTAAATACTGACCGGCACTAGATTCACATCAGGTAAATTTTTGACAGTGATATTGATATCTCTATCGACTTCTGCGGCTAACAGTACCTCTTCCCGGTCTTCCGGATGATTTTCAATTTGAGTGCACTGTGAAGGACCCTGACGTGATGGACTCACTCGTTGATGCTACGAGGATATCAATCAATGCATTTTTTTTAATTAAATGTCATTGTTAGGGTTTATAACGCTTTGAATATTTATTTAAGACAATGTTATGATTTGTCGCTTCGTAACGGGATACACACGTATCCATGAAACTGCGGAATGGGCAAGTACATGTATTTGTTTATTTCGTTTAAGCCTACCGAGGGCAGCAGAGACGATATTGTCCTTTTTAAACTCTCAACATAGAGCTAAGGTATAAGGTATGAAGGTACACGTAACTCTCAACATAGAGCTACGGTATGGTATGACGGTACATGTAGTATACCGGGTGGTTCAAAAAAAGTTGACCCAAGTTCAAAGTAATTTTTCAACCACATTTAAAGTTTCAGAGAAATTGTGTTTACATAGTCTTAATCAGCAGTAAGTTTTTAAATTATCCTGAAAAGATGGCACGTTTAGCTTGTTTAGTTCTTCAGATATAGTTCATTACAGAAAACTGACAGCCCTGACAAAGTATTCCAATCTCTATGCGTATGTGCCATTCACATTCAACAAAGAAACGTAGGTACGTAAGTAGGTAATGTCAAGCACCAGACAAATGTTTCAGATGTCTTCTTTTTCCTTTTTCTCCATTTTTTTACAATTTGTGACCAATCGTGTGTAAGTCCACTTTGTGCATTCCATCTCTACAAAGGACGCTCCCGTGGACAAGGCAGTTCTGTGCATGCTTTCTGTTAGGAACCCTATCTGAAGAACCAACCAAGATAAATGTATCATTTTATCAGGATAATTTCAAAACTTACTGCTGATCAAGACTAAGTAAACAAATATTCTCTGAAACTTCAAATGTGTTTAAACAAATTCCTTGAACTTGGGTCAATTTTTGTTTGAACCACCCGGTATACTTAGGGGCGGGTAGCCCTAATCCTCTTAGGACCGCTGTTTCCACAAACCAGCCTAATAGGGAAATACTAAATATTGAATATATATAACAACACTGAGTCATGCCAGATTGTAACGTGCTCATGTTGATAGAGGTTCCCGGATTGAGAGCAGTTATTGGGCTAGTCCTATGGAATAAGCTTTAGGGTACCCACCTTTACGCCTGCAATGAGTGTGTCGTCATTATCACTCGGGCACATGCCTCCTGTGTCATGTGTGCAGACATTGTCATAGGTACACCAGTCACAATCCCAGCTACTAGCCGCACAGTCGAGGCACCTGTAACGTGTAGTCAGAACAACAAGCCTTCTTCTTATTCGTATGTTTTATGTATGTAGGAAACACCAGTCACAATCATGCCAATCCCAATCACATACAACAAGAGGAAGGAGTTATGTTAAATGTAGGAATTAGGTTAAATAAATATTTTATCTTTTAAAACTAAATTTGTAACCCTTGTATGGTATCGATAGACAATGTTCGCAGTGCATTCAACAGATATGTCGCAGGGAGAAAAATTGAGATTTCATTATATCATGTAGTGACAGCAACATGGTTATAACTTGTAATTTACCTGGAATGTCTGCTACACTCGAAAAAGGTATAGTTTGTGCTCACAAATTTCACCTTTGTTTCAGTTGAACGGATGAACAAAAGCGTTACGATGTGATCTGAAAATCGAGAAATACAATTGAACAATTGTCGGGTTATCTCCATTTTAGTCAAGGGGTCGTTTACCTATACTCTATCTATCACAGCTTTCCCTAGCTTTCCTGGGAAAAGCTACGTGTATACTCACATCTTTCCCAAGTAAAGCTGGGGAAAGCTGTGATAGAGTGCCCTTTCCCCCCATGCTACAGAGAAACATTCAACGTGACCTGACTCACCAACATAATGAATCGTACCTGTATCGTCAGGTATCCGTGGTAACTGTCCTGGTAGAGGTGTCATACATCGCAGGTCATTGCCAGACTTATTAGCACTGTTGGACACAGATATGTCATCGAATTCAAAGACACATTCATAACTTTGAGCACTTAGTAGATCTGGAAGCTGATCAACTGTCACTGTGATCTTATTGAAATAATGCACAGTAAATCGAAATATTATTCATATATAATTCATTAGAAACATAATATGGCCGATAAAATACGTCCCGTAAGGAAGGTTAATATGTTGACATTGATGCTATAAACTGAGTCAAACTATTCAGGTCGCAATAAAAAAAGTAAGTGAAATTACTTCTTGGCTAAAATATGAACAGTTATAGATTGAACCTTGTTCGTAAAATAATACAAAATTACGATGTGTTCCACGTTTGTAATGTAGCTGGGTCGGTTGTACAACATTGATTATTCACAAACCTCTAAATACCGGCGTCTTTCATCTTTGAAAGCGCTAGTTCCGTGATGCGTTTGACTGTGGGCGTAGCAAGATGCAATCGAAAGCCGAAAGGAGCAGCACTAGAATACCCACTATAAGGATATATGATTACCCCATTCAACAATGTATCAATTTCAATTGTGGAGAGTGAGTGACAAGCCAAGTTGGGTTTCATGAACCGGCTGTCACACTGTCAGATCATATTTATAACAACATATCATGTGGAAATTTATGCCCAACAAGCTTGAAGCCTGAAGATAAATGATCTGGCTGAGATCGGGCTGTTCGATGTATGTACTAGTACCTCGCCAACGAGGTACTACAGAGTCTCTGTATCAAGGGTCACAGTGTCGGGCTATTGTGGAGGCACGAATCTAGTGCTATATGCTATCCAGTGGAATAGCCAGAGGCGTGAGGGGGGTTGGGCGCTCTCAAGTTTGCCACAAGACGGCACCCCCACCCCTTCACCCCGCTTTCAAATGTTTGACTGGGCGTCATGTTGACATCTTGGACATGCTGGAAGTCCGTGTCGGTTAACTTTTATTTTCTCCCCTTAATATGAAAAAACCTACCTACGCCACCTGGTGCTATCATTGATATTAATTTTATGATGTGCTTTTAGGGAAAGACTCGAATGACGGAGAGGGGGACCAAAACACACAGAATAATTATAACGGACAAGCTGTTAAGTTTAACATATAATGCATTAATATTGATAACTGAAAGTTCAACTCACTCATATATATAGTAAACTGCACCCAGCATCCTGACTAATCTTGTATAAAAGTAACATGAAGCGAACCAAACTGAGTTTCTGTAAATCAGAAACTCACCGGTTGTATAAATGATTACATGGCCTAAATTATTATGACGTCCTCTTTTAGCGTGGTGTGTCGACTTGAATTGGTAAATGTTGGTGTCCACGTATTCGGAATTGAATTTCGAAGACGGCGGTACGGTGTTGCCAGTTCAAGTAAATCGTGGCCTAAATGATAGATATTGAAATACTGAGAAAACGGTAAATCAGCGTCACAACATTAAAGTAACGCAATATTCGCGATTAAATATAAACGCATATCATCACCATGCACACCAAAGATATTCACCAAAAAACATAACCGTACCTCTTGTTGAATAGTAATTGGTAGGCTGACCGATGGGGCAACATTGTTAATGACTTGACATTGAGTTTCATCGTAGGATAACCATCGATTAGACTCATCGGGTAAGTCGCAGTCTTTGTAGCGGGTACATCTGGAATAAGATATAACGACTTCTCAATTAGATAGAAACCATGTAATTGTTATCAATTTCGTGTTTTGCTCTCACGTAACAATGTGTCGATTGCTATGTGTTATCAATTGTGGGCGAACAATTTGAGTATAAACTTAATACAATGTCGATTAACTGTTCTTATTATTTTATAAATGACATTTATCACATGTATGATTGCATTTAATTTGGGTGTTTGTGGATTGAGTACCGTTAATTATTGAATTCATTATTATAATCTCTCGTATTTTTTAACTATTGCTAGATTTGTACGTTTAAAATGACCATATCAGAGGAACAAATTGTCATAAATTAAATTACTTCAATTTGATAAAATTAAAATACTGTGTGCAAGGAATGGGTGACCGACCTTTAAAATCGTTTGGATCTCTTACTAATTATCCATATTGTTTGTGTCTGCGAGCATATATAACGTTGCAATCTGTGTAACTTGTAACAATTTGACATGCTAAACACTTATTACACATACCGTCTATCGAGTGCACACCATCCACAGTAAGGATCCCCATCTACGTCGGTAAAACCTATACATTCTTCACAGGTGGAAAAGTCGTTGCAATTCTCAACCGCAAGTTTATAAATCTGAGGAAAACACATCATTGGATAAAATAAGGTTGTATTTTTTACCCAGGGTTTACTAATTTTGTAATACGCAATCAGGGGCATAGGTAGCGTGGCAGTTGTGATTGAGGGGGCACAACAGGCGCTGATCCAGACATTCTAGGGGCTCAATATTTGAATATTGGCAGGGAGATCTACCACAGGTTTTAATTTACAGAGATAGTATGAAATATGATCTTTTATGCTCACCGGGGGTGCCACTCCCCATGACAAGGGGTCCCATTTAGTCATGGTTAATTAAGACTGTCCAATACCAATTTATTTTTTTAATTGTGTTTTCATTACATGTTTTTACAAATATTAAGAGTCATTTTCTCATTTAAATAAAATTGAATGCCAATAGTTGATATGATCTGCCAAATGTACTTCCCCGGGGGTACCACTACAAAGCGGGTCTATTCAATAACAGGTTAAATGATTGGTGTTTTCATACATTGGTGTTTTCATACATGATTTATATTCACACATATGAAAGTCAGTATTTCCCACTGAATGCCATAAGAACATAACATGTGCCAAATATGATTCCTCAGTGGTGCCACTCCTCCTGAGAAGGGGGTTATATTTACTGGGTTTCAGTGCCCCTACCAAAAAAGGTACATTTTAAAGTTTTAAATGTTTTCGTTACATGTGTTTACACACATCGAACGTAATTTTCACGTATTATCTGCCAAATGTACTTCCCCGGGGGTACCACTTTCGAGCGGGGTCTATTCAATAACGTGTTCTCATACATTGGTATTTTCATACATGATTTCAGACATATTATATTCACACATAAATGATAGTCATAATGCCATAGAACATAAAATGTGATAAATGTGCTTCCTCAGGGGTGTCACTCCTTATAGAGGGGTTATTATTTACTAACTGTTAAGCTCAATACAGTTCAATTTCAATTTATTTGTTTTTTATTTTATTTTAATTTTCCTTTTTTCACAAATATTAAGAACCCTACGAATTTGAATGCCAATAGTTGACATTAATCTGCCAATTGTCCAATTTCAATGATCTTGGTATATAATTATCCTGAATGCCATTGCCATTAGTACATAACATGTTCCATTTTTTTCCTGGAGGGTGCCACTCTCAAGAGC
Organism: Ophiura sarsii; assembly: GCA_035610835.1. Classification (NCBI taxonomy): domain Eukaryota; kingdom Metazoa; phylum Echinodermata; class Ophiuroidea; order Amphilepidida; family Ophiuridae; genus Ophiura; species Ophiura sarsii. The sequence continues at coordinate 14,959,186 of CM069445.1, forward strand.
AGTCCTAAGGGACCGTTCATTATTTCGCCCGCCGGATTCGAACGATACAAATCCAACAGCTTCCGAGGACTGTTTTTAACGAATAAATTAAAAACGATTTATCTTACATGAAAAAAGTTGTTAGATATGAGTTCCTTGTCTGATTTACTTTCATTTGAAACCCATATTGACATACTTTCGTCGGGGTTCCGATTTGACTCCCCACCCCCCCCCCCCCCCCCCCCCCCCCCCCCCTGTAGGGGGTCTGTGTGAAACTTCTTCTGTTTTAGGGGCGGGGGGGGGGGGGGGGTTCCCGGAAACTGGTAAAACTACTTATTATGGGCTACCAAGTTACATGGTGCAACCAAAAATGTCATGAAGTATAACAAGTGTCTCGGTGTTCCCGGGTTAATTCTCCTGATATCAAGGGAGCGATTATTGGACAATTTTGGGGGGTATTTGAGGGGTTAAGACTCATGATAGGAAGATCTTAAGTGAATTTTGTCTGTCATTCCAAGATAGGTATGTCATGGACAACATTTGTTCAAGGATTTTTGCAAGATTTAATGGCTTTGTAACAATGTAAAATGTGATTGTCTTCTTTTAAGTCAAATTGTATTGCCGAATATGCAAAATACTGCATTTTAAGTACTGTTTTTTTGCAAATAAATTGAAAATGGTTGATCATACATAAATATGATGTGAGGGTCTGTGTGAAACTTTTACCCCGAAATTGGTCAAACAACTTATTATGGGCTACCAAGTTACATGGTGCAACCAAAAATAGCATGAAGTATAACAAAAAGTGCTGCTGTGCCCGGGTTATAAATGATGATCCCCATTTTCGAGTAAAAATCATGTTTGAAATGTATAATTGGTTGCTATGGAAACCTTGTAAAATAATGCGTTTGCGGGAAAAATAGGTCTACATGGTTTATTTTTTTACCGATGGCACCAAAACTTCATGAACCACTCTGGAACCAATCCAAAAGCATTGCAAAGGTTTCAAATCTTGGTATGCGACTTGTTCGTGAAGCTCTAGACATCAGAATCAATGAATCATCCACAAACAATAGAAATGACGGCAAATATATCAGCCGCATGTGGCGCTCTCTATTTTCCTATCAATCAATCCCGGCAATCGATAACAGTCTTGTAATTGTTTCAGACATGTCCGCAATGAACCATTAAATACCCTGCTAAAGTTAATTACAACGTCAAACGATCTTTACAGATCAGTGACCGCACTATACTGTGCATTATACTGTTTGTTGTCTGTAGTAGACAAGGGGCAGTCTCTACGTTATTTCCATTGGTCAATGGGGCAGTCCTTTGGAGGTCCTGTTAGAGCCAAATTTATAGTAGGCCAGTGGCAGATCCACCATCTCTGCTTAGTGGAAAAGCGGCAATCTATCTGAACGGCTCTTTTCAGAGCCACCAATCTTTCACAATTAGGAAAGGTCACCTACTCTCAAATCATCGGGCAAGGGGCAGCCCAAACGATGATAACAATAGAGAAGTAGCAATCTCTATGTTTTGCTTAATATTATAATAATTTCCTGACGAAAGATCGACATATTTAAACTTGTCCGATGGCGAACTCGTTAATTTTTAATCCACCCTTATTTTCAGGTAAATCGCTGAAAAACCTAAGGAACTCATATATCGGACCAACAATGTTTAATAATATATATTCTCACTCGGCGAAACAAAATTATTCAAACAATTCTGGGCCAGGACATGTACGCCACTTTTCAAGTCCGGTTCATGTACACAGTTAGTCCAATACAGTTAGTAACTGTAATTAAAGTGCGTATTATATTACAGTTTTACTATGCCTGTGTTATAACACGGTAACACGTGTTACGGTATACTACAGTTGTTACTGTCCCTGTGTTATAACACGCAAACGGGCTATTGCCAGACCAGAAACCCCGCTAGAAACGCTATATTGCTCACTTGCACGGAATAAATCGCAATAACACTAACGAAAATAGTTTAAGAATGTTGGATATCCGATATTTATTGTTTAAGATTGTTGGATATCCAATATTTATAGTTTAAGATTGTTGGATATCCAATACTTATAGTTTATGATTGGCCCAGTATATGCCGATTTTTGCTGGGTGGCTATGATCTAAATTAGATCCTGCATGATTTGTAGTAAATGGGGATAGACATGAGGGATGACAGATTTAGCTAATATTGCGGAAAGAATGGACAATTTCTCCTAAACACATTTCATCGAACACTAAAAACTAAAACGCTACCGTATCAGAAACGTCTGTTCACATCCAAATAAAAAACATTTCACGATTGCCTTACCTTTCGCTCTGTCATGACGTAAATAAAGTCTTTGTCGGTGTCGAATTGAAGACCGTTTTGTGCCACCGCACTATTCTCATCGATTGGGATTGTCTCGTAAAGACTGACCGTAGTGTTGGATGTCATTCGGAGCTGTACGGGGGAAATGGAATATCAATTGCCAATTTAAATATCAAATTGATTTTCCGCAATTTTTAACATATGATGTGTTTTTGTGTCTGTCCTTTTTACTTGAATGGATGATTTGCGGTTGATTGTATATATATTGCTAAACTGTTTCTTCTCATGCTATAACGTCAATCAATTTACTGGAATAATGTGATTTTGGGGAAGGGGACGGTCCAGTATGTACATATACACAGTTGTTTTCATTTTTATTAAATGTTATTTGACTTAGTATGACAACTGTCATCTGATTATCATGAAACTATGAAAGACAGCTCATTTTAGACAATTATACTTCAAAATGACATACTCTCTAAATGTAAAAGAGTGAAAACCCTACTCTGAATTCGTAGTGAATCTGTTTCAGCTTTTTGAGCTGCAATTCACGCTTAAAGAGCCAAACTGTTCACTCGTTCATCAAATACATCTCGATATCTTCGAGTGACTGTTGCTTATTGGCACAAGTCGCTCATTTTGAGTGAAGTTCACTCTTTGTGAAAGCATTTTTTTTCTCTATCGGTTCAGAATTCACTCTATACTGGAGCGAAAGTTTTCACTCCTTGTCGATCTCTGAAAATCATGTGACCTAATTTGACCAATCGTGATGATTTATATTTTGCAACTCGCAGACACGATCGCGGTATTTCGCATTACATTCCAGTTGCCTTTACAGTTTGAGTCCAAGTTTGACAGGTTGAACTGGCCACGACGCTAGTATTAGTAAGTTCCATCCAAGAATTACGTCCATCCAACACCATTTACCACATGCCGGGGGACCCTGAGTGTGGCAGCGGTGGAACTGGTAGCAAGCCCGCAGGCGCTGCAGTCTTTACCTTTATTTTTAAAACTAAAATCTGCTCTTCGGGTAATATAATGTGATTTTGTTCTTCTTGAACTTTTGTATTTACAAAATATGATATGGCACTAGTTTCTATGTCAAATTGAAGTTAACAGTTAGAATTTCTTAACACAACAACATTTTTCAAAAGTAATATAGTTCTTCTAGTTACACCCAGACTAAAGTGCCTTGAGCCATGCTTAGGACAGCGATGGAAATGGTAGCAAGCACGCTGGCAAGACACAGCTGTGGTGTGAAATAAATCAGATAAATGGTGTACGAGGGGATAAAGCATCAAAGTCGTGGTCAATAAAGTGGGATAACATACAGGGAACGGAACCGTAATGGGTTACAATTCAGGCTATTTCTTCTAGATTTTGGATTATATAATGTTTTGACTTCAATTCTAGTTTGAAATATAAACTGGTATGTTAGTTGAAATAATATCGGAGTATCATTTCACCAGAATATGTTGTCTAAAATCATCAATTTGAATCGTGAAGAAAGCAGTAGTGGCTCTACGGTGTATGATCGACAGTGAAGTGGTTAAATGTGATGTTTGTTATGCATGTGTGTTTCGCAAAATAAATACCCGGAATTGATCGTCGGCTGCAATTACCGTGGGTTCCTGATTTATATTATGTCAAATCGGAGCTGAGATATGGTTATCAGGTCTACTACTCTCTAAATGTAAAATAGTGAAAAACCAATAAAGAGTGAATTCTTCACTCCAGAGTTAGTTCTAGGAGGGACAGCTCTTTTCGAGTGAAAGTCACTCTTCCAATAGAGTGAATAGTCCCGGTCTTTTTGAGGAGTGAAATACTTTACTCCTTCTGAAGAGCGACTTTCAGTCTAAGAGAAGCTGTCCCTCTTAGAGCTGCAAAAGGATTTTCGAGTTGGTTTTCACTCTTTTACATTTAGAAAGCACGAGGGTCTATCCCCTACCTCATAATTTTACTATTATATAATAACCCAGTCGTATGATGAAATATTCCATAATTGTAGCTTTGAATCTCTGGTACAAACTCATAGTAAATTGGTCTGAGTACTGATTGTACATGATTTCTGGAGATGCACTGAAAACTAATGGTCCATTTAGTACGACGGAAACGTATTCCAGTATAATAAAGGGATGGCATCCAGATTCGTACGGATTGAAACCGAAGATCAGAGAGGGTAAACGCACTGGCTGTCCGTTCACGGGAGTTTTTCAATGCGTTCGCTAAGCATGGCTAAACACGTATTGGTTGGTCAATATTTAACCGGGTTCCGTTTATCTACACAAAACTGTCCGTTTATCCCAGTGCGTTTACCCTTTCCGATCTACGGTTTTCAATCCATACGAATCTGGATGCCATCCCTTAGCAATACCTTCGAGTTGATATTATACTATTTGTAAGCTTACAAAGATTAATATTGCCAACTATCGAATCTATACATGAACTTACAGTATTATATTCAAAAATCATCCATTGTTTACTATTTCAGTATTTAAATCGGGCTGTTATATCTAATCATACAATACGGAGAGAAAACCTAAAAAAATGTATATTTTTTGAGTCGGTTGTCCAAAATCTGGCTTTGATTGCATACAAAAGTAAAACAGATATCAGTTATCATTTACTATAAATGTGTAGCTATATGATACCAAGTGTTGAGAAAGGCAACAGTGTCGCCGAAACATCCACAGTTGTGAGTATACTATTTGGATCACTATAAGAACCTTATCTTATCATATATGATACACTCTTAGAAGGTCAGGATCAAATATATGAGTAGATTTCCGGCTCACTTTGTTTTGATCCTTTAAGGATCATTTTCGGATCGTTTTGATCCGTTTCCAGATAGATATCAACAAACGGATCAAATTCACCTTGATTAACTTTGATCTGATTTCCGGATCAATTCGATGAAACAGTTCATTGGTCAATGAGTGACTGACGTCACTCTTTCGCAAACCGATAGACGACAAGCAGACGATCTTTTGAATTCGGTCGCCACAGTTGAAACAAGGGTGAAATACCGCGGTAAGTTATCCAGTCTAATCTGTAAAATGTTACATGATTTTGTCGGTAAAGTAGTTTTATTTTTTATGTTTGAACATGCTCTATTCTTGTGAACAAATTTCTTGTACCTGACCAGTGCCATCAGTACGATTTTCGGTCAAAATGCTCCTCACAAAATGTCACGATCACTGCGATGTACTAGGCCTACACGATGTAGTAAGCTTACTGCACTCGATATATAGTCTGCAGTGTGCACCCGGGGGTGGGGGCACTCAATCAATATTAGGTTTCACACCAGGCTCCATCAAAAATACCCCCCTTTTTTGGCCCGGTGTCACCGAAAGACCCTTGCATGCATGCTTGTTTTTACAATCTGTCACCCGATGACCCCCTATGTTTTCACTTTTTCTTTGATTCAGTTTGATCCTGGAGTAGGATCATAAGCTACAGGTACATCCGATTAAGGATCATTATTTTGATCCGTTTCAGTATCATTTGACAGAAATATTTGATCCCATTTCGGATCAAACTTTTTGATCCTGCTTGTCGGATCACTTTGATCCGGAAAGGGTAAGCTCATATGTGATACCGCTTCTGGATCAAAATTGATCCTTTTCGTCTCATATTTGATCCTGACCTTCTAAGAGTGTACAGAGCTATACTCATGACAAATACTAAGAGGGAGTGTTAGTTCATTGACATTTCGAAGGTCATTCAGATTTGTCATTGGATATATCATACATGTATACATCCAACCAGGAAGACAATGGCAACTCAACAATCAAGTTCGAGAGGCATCACATGCGCACATCCACCTACACATGGGTCGTATTCACCTAAGACAGGACAACCTCCTTGTTCATACTCTTCTACTATATGTAGCAAGAATCTTTTCAGCCTGCCCTGGCTCTTAAAAATCCAAGTTTGTTTTCAATATTAAATAAAAAGCAAATTTGGATTGTCTGTAAGCCCTTTGTTTTTACTAAAACATCTATATTTTAACTGTACCATTTAGTTGAGACTGTAACAACAGATACACTGTGGTACGTTCCCTCTCAATGGTTTAAAATCTAAATTGTTATATTAGACCTTCTAGAAATACAATCTGGCAGCGTATCATTATCTCGTCTGAAGCCGCGACATTTGTTTACCTTCCCAAACATGCGAGGGTTTCCATGTAATACTTTGTCTGAGTCTCATCATTCAGTACAGTAAGCTCTGTTTAACTTATAGAGCATTCCATCCCCGGGATTCCATCATGTCTTCAAGGCAGGTACAGCTAGGATAAGTCCAGGTAACATTAATTGTGTGGGTGTGTATTGCATGCTTTGCGTTCTTTCTATTGAACATGTTGAAGCATTGGTACTTTATAATTCAAGTTTGAACTTGCAAACTGATTTCCATTTCCTTAAAAAATTGCATCACCCCATACAGACCTATCTTGAGCTATGTTTCTTTTGCATTCAAGGTAGCATTTCCAGAACTATTTGATACCCCCTCGTATCATGTGCATTATAACATCTTCATATCGTAGGCCTATGCAAAAGCGCACATTGCAATCATCAAAACTGACCTTTCGAACTTTGCCCTGTTGATCGCCGAGAAAAATGACGGTTTCTTCCAGATGTGGTGTGGCAATGATTGCTGTGAGTGTTGCATCGTTGCTGGTGTACACCGCATCAGCTGCTATAGCCAGATTGCTACTGCCTAGAGGTGTGTTGAAATTATTTGTAAAGCAATATCCATATGGGTCTTCTGTTACTTGGTCAATCTGAATGAAGCAACAAAATCATATCCATTATTACAGTGTAAATTATATAGGACTATATAATAAGTTCTGTCCACATGTTTCAGTTTAGTACATTGACATAACCTCTCACCTTAAAGTGTTTTGAACACAAATGTTAATTACAAATTAATAACTAAATTTGAACCCGGGTCCTTCCGTTTAAAAGTCAAGCATGCCAGTGTATAAACTGTAGATCATGGAGAACTTCCCTGTCAGGTCTATGCCACTAAACTACCTAAACACCTTGTGATAATTCATGATGGTGTTTGCCCCTGCGCAATTAAAAGAAAAATGTCTGCCCTATATTCAAGCACAAACTTTGGCTATGCATGAAATACCTGCTGAAGTGACCCTCACCCAGGAAGCATCAGTAACTTACCGCATCTTGGTTGCTGAAACATAGTGTATTTCCCAGCCATTCAATCTCTGTGATACCACCGTCTATCTTTGCCATAGCACATTCCTTCCTCCTCCCGGCTATCACATCATCAATGGTCTTCAGAGGATACATACAGACTGCAGACTGCTCCGTACGTTCAAGTCCACTCCCTCCAGTAGAAGCGGAGAAGGTCACAAAGAGAACATCTTCTCCCGCCTTTGCATCTCCTAAATCGGATCCAGTCGTAGCTAGAACAGCGGATTGTGCCAGGTTGTAATTGATGCTTCCATCAGGGCTACTGCACGTGAGCGGTAACTCAACGTATGAATAGAAAGCATCATCTTGATGACATACACGGGCGATCTTAGCTCTCTGCGGACTATCTCTAACCTTGTATTCTTCTACTTGTGAACCAACAAAATAACTGTGACTCCCACTTGAGAAACCATACACATAGCTGATATTAAAAGCATACTGTGCTTTAACTTTGGCTTCTTCTAATGTATTCACTGGTATATTTATTCCGGCAGTAAAGTCAAACGGTTTACCCCCAAGCACTGGATCCTCTTCTAGAAGTCGACGAGCAACGGTTGGTACCGTTCCACATCTGACCCAATCTCCTTCAGGAGTCGCTGTATAAAGTTCGCTTCCCGACGGACCCGGTGCTATGAATCCAATTGCTATACCATGCTCAAAATTCGACACAACTTCCCTGGTATAAGATTCGATAACATTAAGTGTAGTCAGATCTCTCCGTTGGCACGATCCTTGATAAATATTTGAACACGTTAAAAGTTCACCGTTGTGAACTAACATCAATTTGTTTATATTATCTGTTTCAGTCATTCTCCCCGGCATTCCCTCATCATCCAAGCATTCCACGGGAGGTGGAGGACAGTTTACGTTATCCATTACTGGACCGGTATCATATGTGACAAGTTCCGACAAATCAGATCCGAGTCTGTACAACCTGTTTACGGACCCGATATATATATTTCCATTTGTACTATCTACAGTCATTGTCTTTAGGACAACGGCTGGGTTACCCGGGTCGTTTGTTTCTTCAAATTGTGGGAATCCCCTAACCATTGGTACAGTAAGAAGATATATCAATAATACTATACATTCACTAGTTCTCCATAGTAATGCTATGGTAGATGACATCCTCCAGTTATCCTTGCTGTGTCTTCTTGGCATATTTCCTGATGGAATCTCAGATGACATCGTCATCATTTTTATAGGATATATGCTGGAAATGTGTAAGTTTTACAAATCTCTATTTCTGCATGGTGTAACCTGGAAAATTGAAAGAAATAGGAACATACATTTTAGTTTTAATCATGAAATCTCATCTCATTCAGTTTCTAATTATATATTTTTTTCATGCAGTGAAATTACATCTTGTCAAGTTAAGTTGTCTTTGGGAATATTTTCTCATTCAGTTTCTAATTATATATTTGTTTTCATGCAGTGAAATTACATATTTTCAAGTTAATTTGTCTTTGGGAATATGTAAAACAAAATCGTGTCATTTCCATATATCATCTTATCTAAAACAACCTTGCCCTGTAGATCTTAATAAAGATATACACATTGCCGGCCGAGTGCACCAATGGCGACCGGCTAGTAGCTGAAGAATAACACTACCTCGCTAGTAACTGAGTAACCTAAATTTGTGAGAGCACCAAACCGGGGTAAAAAGCTACTAGGCTAGTAACTGGCGAGTAATTTACGCTAAATCTTATACCTGACCGGACCCAAGTAAAACGTTTTATGCTACAAGTCAATCGATGTAAAAGTAGCAAGGATAATTAACTGATGCGGCATGACCAATGCGCTTGCATGCACAGGGGGTGTCTATCTGAGATGGGATGTGACCTCCTCATAAGCTGAAAGATTTTGTATTTTTGAAACTCCATTAATCATGTTGATGCAAGTTGGCGAATACTTTTAGTCAAAATTTAGATCAACTCCTTTTGCCCATTCAAACACTAATCGCACCGATTTTGGGTCATATTTTAAATAAGGACTAAATAAATAAATAGATAAACTTATTATTGTTTTTATTAATTAAAAACTGATAAAGCCATAGTTTCAACATTAATGTGAGTGGAAGGGTAGAAGAACAAAAAATGAAAGCATATCATGCCGTGCGTGGGGATCGAACCGGGGTTCTATGATTTACAATCGAAGGACAAGGTATCCAAACCACGGCAGAATTTTTGTTTAGAGATGTGTTATAATTGTATTGGAAATTGGTGACGTTAATCAAAACATTTAACTTAATTGGATCAAATCAATTATGCCGTTTGAAGCTAAACACACGTCAAACTTTGACTTGAATACATCGTTTAACAAAACGCAATTCTCTTGAATTTGTTTAACTTAAACACGCGTCTAACTCACTGAAAAGTGTCTAATTTTAAACATGGGTTGGGTTATAATTTAACGTGCGTTTAACTAAGCTCATGCTCCAATTGTACGTCTTGAATGATTACTCAACCGTGCCTATGTGCAAACTGGCGTTTATGGCAAGTATGTTGCACAACAGAAGAGATTCACCAGGTTTATCGGTCGAGAAACCTGTTTTTTTCGAGAATAGAACATACACAATCGACGATAAACCTATTTTTTCGATTTGATTGTAATAGTTGTTAATAAACCAGATTTGTTAGCCGAGAAACCCGTAATCAAAAACTATGACAATCGAATCAAAAAACTGTTTATCAAATCGAAAAAACAAGTTTATCAAATCGAAAAAAACCCAGGTTTATCGTTGATTGTCATAGTTTCTTTCGAAAAATCAGGATTCTCGACCTATAAAATGACAATCAAATCGATTGTCATAGTTTTTGATTGCATAGTACGCAAAGTTCAGCCAAAGCATAAACCATTGCTCAATAATTGGGAACCTAAATTGCGAGTGGTTAAAACAACCAACATTTCCAATGAATAAACATCAATCAAATTATGAAATACTTAACAACAGATGCTTTACATTATTTGCCAATGCCAACAAAAACGCCAATACAGTTTCTACTTAGTCAGTAGCACAGGGATTTGATATTTTCTGAAAAAGGGGTGTCAAATTGATATATCATATTCTCAAAGTAGGCTATTGGCTCAACTAGTCACAGTGAAGGTTTATAAAACGAAGGGTATTCAATAGCATAAGTATTGATAATTATTTCATACAAAACAAACAAAATCAAGTAAAAAACATATGGTGGAGATTCGGGAAAACAGGGTGTTGTGGGAAAATGTTGCTGTGCAGAATATTCGTGGCTGCGATTGGTCATAAATTCCCCCACATCCACCCCTTCTCAAAAATACTAGTTACACCACTAGACACAATGTTAGATAATCAACCCAAAATAAACTTGCTTTAAAAGCTTGTAAATACATTGATAAGATAAATTTAAGACTAACATTTGCTATAGTATAGACAGAGCCTTACCTATGCTTGTGTTGTGTCCTCGATGCACCAAACATATTATGAATAGTTTTGATTCTGATGTCGTATTTTGGCTTTCGTTAGGAGGACAAAAGGCTTCTATTGGAAACCCACACGGAAACGACTTTGTTCTAGTTATGGAACGTTCTTATCTATGACTATCATGCGGGGGAATTGCACCAATTCAGAGAAGTTTAAATATTTTACTTACATCCATTTTCAAAACGTCAGTCGGGGGAATCGAAACCAAATGTAGTATAACAAAAATAATTTTATCGTGCGCATGTCCAGGAATATCATATGAAGCTCATTTCAAACTAAAATATGGCCATTTGTATGTAACTTGAAAAAAAGAGAAAAAATGTCGTGCTACACGTGCACGTGTTTCAAGAACTTTTAATCGTGCAAAATGGTGAGAAGTAATTCGGGGGAATGGAGACCCTGCCCCTCCTCCTCTACCACCACCACAGAAATCCTATACATGCCACTGGTAAAAAGATTAAATGTGAGTCCTGACTCACTCCAGATTCTTCGACCTCTGCCCTCCAAAATATTATGTACCAGCATACATCTTATTGTAAAATAGTTTTAGGCATTTTAGGCATAGAGAGAGGGGGGCGTCATAAATGGGGTTGATGTACCAAAATAAAATTGTCCAGAACCCCCCCCCCCCCCCCCACACACACACACACCCTCACTAAAGTATTGATAAACGATCCCTTATCTGTAGGTAATAACTATCGAAGTGAAATCAATCATTGGTCGCACGGCTTTCAAATCATTAAAAAACATATGTTAAATCAAGACAAACTATTGTTTCCGTGTCAATAATGTGCAATCATTATTTCAAAATATTCTACTATCTGTTTCATTATGTGTATTGTGCCCCAGCTTTCATTCTACATATCCCTTGTATTCGCAGGTCATATATATTTCGGTAGAGAAACCTGGTTTTTCGACGAAAAACCAAGTGTATCGATCGAGCAACCTAGTTTTTCGTATAAAGACAATCATCGATAAACTTGGTTTTCGATTTGATAAACCTTGTTTGTCATAGTTTTTAAAAAAAACAGGTTTATCAAATTAATCGAAAAACCAAGTTTATCGTCGATTGTCATTTTTTGTTTCTCTCAAAAAAAAACCCAGATTTCTCGATCGAAAAATATTTTTTCAGTGAGAGTTACCGAACAACACTAATTGTGTCGCTTTGCTTATCTCTTACTGAAAATTGGCCACACGGAACTTATCGTTAATCAAACTATAAATACAAAAGAATCTTGTGCATAATATACTTTAATTTTTGGAAACGGGCACTAAACAGTTCGTTTATAATATCACATCGCACTACACAAGCCGTATTTGTCTCCCCCCCCCCCCCCCCCCCCGATTTGCTTTTGGGGATATTATATCATATTTTGAGTTACGTATAATGTTTTTTTATCGAACCAATCAATCCGCGACACATTTGACGGAATAAGTGACGTTTACGTTTAAACCCCAACGAAAAAAACTCTTTTTACAGTTCTATGCTAAAAAGGCTGATTTCCTAAAATGTGCCCCCCGATTTGCTTTTTTGGATATTATATCACATTTTGGGTTACGTATAATGTTTTTTATCAAACCAATCAATCCGCAACACATGTGACGGAATAAGTGACGTTTACGTTCAAACCGCAAAGAAAAAACTCTTTTTCACAGTGTTCTAGGCTAAAAAGGCTGATTTCCTAAAATGTCCCCCCCCCCCCCGATTTGCTTTTTGGGATATTATATCACACACAATTTGAGTTACGTATAATAGTTTTTATCGAACCAATCAATCCGCAACACATGTGACGGAATAAATGACGTTTACGTTCAAACCGCAACGAAAAAACTCTTTTTCACAGCGTTCTATGCTAAAAAGGCTGATTCCCTAAAATCTGATTCCCCCCCCCCCCCCCCCGATATACTTTTTGGGATATTATATCACATTTTGAGTTACGTATAATGTTTTTTTATCGAACCAATCAATCCGCGACACATGTGACGGAATAAATGACGTTTACGTTCAAACCGCAACGAAAAAACTCTTTTTCACGGCGTTCTAGGCTAAAAAGGCTGAATTTCCTAAAATGCACCCCCCCCCCCCCCCCCCGATTTGCTTTTTGGGATATAATATCACATTTTGAGTTACGTATACTGGTTTTTTATCGAACGAATCTATCCGCGACACATTTGACGGAAAAAACTCCTTTTCACAGCTTTCTAGGCTAAAAAGGCTGAATATCTGGATTTGGCCTAGGCCGGAGCTGGAATATCGGTTAGCCCTAAAATGTTTTTAAAAGTCCCCCCGTCCTAACTGGTGCATATCCCTTTTATCTATAATCCTTTATTACGTAGCGGCACGGCAAGCTTTACCGATAAATCGATTAGGGTTTTACAGAATATCTGCTGCCCTCTGTTGTTGTAGATGCGCTTATAAATCGGACAATTTACACGCGATCAAACAGCCGTGATGGATAATGTGTGCATAACGTTCAGATCGAAATTAATAGATGCAATTGTTCAGGGATCGAGAGTGAATATTTATTGATGACTTGGTGTTAAGTTATTTCATGATTGGGCTAAATACTACACGGTCTTTATCTTGGTCCGAAACACTCATAGCTTCAATCAACTTGACGCACGTAAGTGCCTTTTCAAAACAACCACCACCACTACGCGACTTAAGAATTGGAACTGAACCACTTGCATATGTCACTGAAACTAGAAATATATTGGTTAATCTAATGGTGGAGTGAGTCGATGCTGTTACAGTGTTCACAACTTTATCATAACTCACAAACAAAATAAAACAAAACTAATTATGGTGAGAGGATGTAATACAAATGTCACGCGTTGGCATTGTATGTGCAGTCATGATTTTATAGTTTCTAATACGGGGTGTGCGAAATAATGGCGCGACTGAACCAAGGTTATAGTAAAGAGAATTTCAACTTTATACTGATAATAAATTCCACATTTTATCTAAATGAAAATCATTGGTGCTTATTTATATATACAGTTTCGGCCGATTTCAAAGAGCAAGGCTCATTGTGACGCAATTGTTGGTTATTCTGTATGTATAGTAGTCATGATGTAGTGTAAGTACTTCTTAGTTCAATTCATTTAATTTTCTTGTGTAAATCGGTGAAGAGATCAGTCTGTTTACCCCAATCTCCGACTACCCAATCCGGTGTTCATGGAGCTAGCTATATACATGTATACCCAGCGTCCATGGATCCATCTCTCAGCTGATTTATGTCGTTTTGGCTAGTTAGCCTGCTGGCCAAAACTCCATGGTCAGTGGAGATATATTGGTTAGTGGAGTTGAGCGGTAGAGGGGGTACATGGTCAGTAGATATACTAGTAATGGTTAGTGGAGTTGAGCCGTAGAGGGTGTACATGGTCAGTGTATTGAAGTCAAAGACATGATAGACGGTTCTGATATCAGAAATATATACGAAGAGTCATCATAAAATTCCAGAAACATCTTCTCAATGCGATCAAACTGTACAGAATTGCAGCCCCCCGCCCCCTCCCCTTGGACACCTAAAATTGGGACGGAGAAGCGGAAAAATGGGGACGAGAAGAAGGGGAGAAAAGAGAGAAAGAAGGGGAAGGAGAGGGAGAAAGAGAAGAGAAAGGGGTAGGAGGCGATTTTTTTGGGCTGTGCGAAATGTTTTGACCTCAACCCCCCCCCCCCCCTCCCCCCATCCCACACTTACGTGAAATTCACCAGGTAAGTGACTAGAATTTGTTGGGGGGCAACATTTTCCGAAAATTTTAGAAATCTTGCCCCACCCCCCCCCTGAAAAAATCCTAGCTACGCCACTGATTAAGATCATATCTAACGCTCCCCGAGAATATAAAGTGTTCTTCATTCAGTGCTTGTCCTTCAGATTGACGTACAATAAGTCATTGCCAAATATGGTTGCTACTATGCGCTACTATGAAAGCGGAACAGATAGTAGAAATACTTGATTACAATAGACTGCGCATAGAATCCTAAAGCGTGGTCTCGGTATTGTTGTTACCATGGCTATCGAGCAAACGGTTGTTATACTGAATTACGATTGAAAGTGCGCACACGACCTTCATATAGTTGTCAAGATATTGTTGTAACCATAACTACACGGAATAAACGGTATGATAAGGCCCTGTTACGTTTTATAGTGCGCCACCTTGTGGCGACATATCGAGTTACTATTGTATTGGCCCTGCCTACTTTTGTAAAGCGGATGGTATCAATGATGATATTGGTAATAATCACTACAATTGTACTTAGTGTGGCAGTAAAGGATGTAATAGCTTGTGGGGTGGTACGTATTTCAACAGTTTTACAGAGGGATTTATACCAGAGATATAACCATCGTATTGAGGAAACTGATTGTACTTTGGTGAGATCTTGATATTTACCACGTGCAGACGTGAGTATTTAATTTATAGTGTGTTCAGTTTACACCAGACTTAATTTTTCATTATAATGCTTTTGTCTGTGATCAAGGGACATTTAGCCGTCACAATTACGTTACTTGGAAATGTTAGTACTTTGTATGGTACGAGGGTCGGCCAGTATGAAATGAAAGTGATCTTAGTATGTGATGCATGGGTGACTATATTGAGCGATAGTGTGATCAATACAAATTATGAACCTTTGTCTTTCAAACAATACACTAGATCTTTAGATACATTTGGTTAACATGTCGTATTCTCGTACGTGTTTGAACGCGGTTTTAAGCTAAACACGCGTTTAACTTAGATTATAAACACATCGTGTAACTGAACGCAATTTTCGAAAATTGGTTTAACTTTAAACACGAGTCTAACTCACTTAAAAGTGTCCAACTTTAAACATGAGTACGTTGGTTGATTAACGCGCGTTTGTTTAGTATCAACCCGTGTACCCATTGCACTCGTCGAATGATTACTCAACCGTGTCGGGTACACCCCGACTTGCAAAAAGTGTAGTTTTAAAAGTACATGTGCATTTGAGGAATTCGGTCGCTATATATTGTAACTCATTTTGGGGCACAATCAATGGAATACATGTATACAATGAACGCACGACCACTCACGAGTTTTGGGGAGTTTAAAATCGGGTTTTGTTAAACACACGTCGTTTAAAAGATAAACTCACGTTTAATTTAGACATGAGACAACCACAAAAATGAATTATTTGAAATACAAAGGTTCATACTTTATGAGAACACTATCTGTCAATATAATTACTCATGTGTCTCATAACAAGATAAATTTCATTACATATTGACCAACCCTCGTAAAAGAAGAGGCCAATGGCTCCACATTTACCAAATATAATGGCAAAGGGGTTTTAATAAAACAAATACAGGGGTTATAATAATCGCCTGTGTCAGTGGTGTTACAAAAACAATAATCAAGACAGGGATGAACCAGTGGTTATTTTATTTTGAATCTGTGTTTGAAATCTATGCCTGTCATGAAATAACTTCTCAACATCCATAAATTAAAGGTCAATCTCGTTCCCAGACGCTTTCAATCGGTAGGTATCGATTGCAAAAGATGTGCTATCGTCCGTCGCGATCATAGAGCGTGTTTACACTGGGAAAGATACCGTTGATTTTCGGTATGTTTTCCCAGTAGAAACAGCCAGATACCGTTAAGAATCGGTATTTTGGGTAATCCCAAAAACCTTCACAACCCAAGTTTGGAACTGGTAAGATACGGCAAGTTTCCCAGTAGAAACAGAAAGCCGATTAATCTTACCGTTATGTGCCATGAACCGTGTCAAGCTAGGTTATACACACTGTGAGGCAATCCTTTTCAGGTGGGCGGCATTGTTTGGTATTACAAAAGTCAAATGTCGTGGCCCATCGACTAGGATCGATAAACTTAGCGGTAACTTTTCGCGAGTAGAAACAGGGGATATTAAAAACTTACCGGTAAATCTTAGCGTTTACTCTTACCGTTAACTTTGCAGTGCCCCAGTAGAAACACGCTCATAGGTTCGAGTTTAGGTATAATAAAAAAACTGGGTGAAATAAGTGTCTACCAACTTCACAAATAGCGTTACATCTATCGCAACGGTGAATGTGTGTATTACATTAATACGTTTTAAGTATTTTAACTTTCACCATTGCTTTTTTATCAAACCTATTTTATGTATCCCGTTAGCTAGTATTATAAATGTAGTAGCTGCAATAGACTATCAATACCCAAACTGTTTACCGGGCTTTTCAAACATGCTAGTCATGCAGGTGTGGGCGAAATAGACATACAGTCCTCAAAATAAGTAACTGACCAGGTAATAAATATACTCTTAACTCCAACACTATAGCTCCTACGTAAACATATTAAATTATGAAGTTGTAAAGAAATTGCTTCTGTTTAATTTAAAATATTGTTCACGAAGATCGGTTAATAATTAAGATCGCTATATTGAAAATGATTGAACAAGGTGCAGTTTACATTTTGGGTTTTGAACACGCAGGACAGTGTGACAGGGGTGTGTATGGGCTGCATTGAACAAATGAAGCATCCCCAATCCTCATCTTACTATCATGACTATCGACCCGTGAGTTGTCGCTAGTTAATCACTAATCTGCCTGTTGCTAGTCCGATGTTATGGAAAACGTGGCTAATTTGCTCTCTCCCCTATGGACTCACCCTGTATGCTATTAATCCCATTTTTGCACAGTAGGCCTATGTCATTTATACACGGTCCTACTGGTCACTGAAAAGGTGGCTTGTCTGCTCTATACATTTTTGGGCTTACCCTGTATAAGTGTCTTATTTCTCGCTATAACATTTGTGTTATTTTGAACGAGAACTTGTCTTTATCTTTTGGTATCATCTCATCATTTAACTCCCATGTCATTTTCATACACTGTTCACAATTGTTCAACTAGTCAATGAAATACGTGGCTTCTATGCTCTATTGCACTTTTTTGGTAGCTGGTACAGGAGTCTCATTTCTCGCTATTACATTTTTGTTTTTTGAGCGATTTATCTTTTGGTACCATCTTGGCATAGGCTATAATACCCAGCAATAAAAACACATTTATTCATTTCCTTCTTCCGTGTACGTGCAGATTATAATGGATTTGTTTTGTTTCGGGGTTTTCCCAAACAACTTTGTACCAACAAATATTGTTTTGTGCTAGATGTATTGCAACACACCGTTATTCTTTGAATCAAATTGCTGTTGATTTATAAAATATTTGTAAAAACACATTTTTGATTAGGATGTGGAGATGTTCGTGGAAAAGCGCCGTGTACATTGCCACGAACATCTCTGTAAAACGCTTTGGTCTTTTTAGAAAAGGCGCTTTAATATAAATGCTGTTTATTATTATTAATGAATTACATGTGAGTGCTTAAACCAGGTTTGTTTTTAAGGCAAACAGTGTGTATTTTTGTATTCTGTCTTCATTCAAAAGTGTCAAGACATAGAACGTCAATAGGGGATGATTATCTATATTGATATGTTGCGTGGAGCTGATAATATGTCTGTTTTGCACACACCTGTATGACTAGCATGTTTAAAAAGCCGGTAAACAGAATGGGTATTGATAGTCTATTGCGGCAACTACATTATATAATACTAGCTAACGCTATTTGTGAAGTTTATAGACACTCATTTCACCCAGTTTTGTATTACACCTAAACTCGAACGCATGAGCGCGATGGACAACTACCACATACATGTATTTTGAAATCGATTCCTACAGATTTAATGTGTCTGGGAACGAGAGTGGCGTTTTATCTATGGATGTTGAAAAGTTATTTCATGAGAGGGCGAAAGGCTACATCCGCTTTTGTGTGAGCGACCTTGATCCGAAACACACATAGATTCAAAAGAAAAATACTCACTTGTCCATTCCCGTCTTGATTATCTATGGTCAAAATGATGTACAGAGGTTATCACTATTATAGCAGATCAGTTTTCATCTTGACTGGAATAATAACTGTCAATAAAGTAAAGATTTTTAGAAAAAACACACACGTCTGTTTCATGATATGTAGGCCAATTTGATTTGGTAATACTGTTTAAGCAATGATTTGGACGTCATGCACCAATTCAATTGAATGTAGAATAGGCCGGCTGGCCGGGTGTGATTCCCCTTTGTAGTCCGTTGCTCATGGCACCATGGATAACCTTCATAGTATATAAAAGCATCGCCAATTAACAAGTTGAACAAATGTTCTTTTGAACATGTTTAAGGTGCAACCAGTGATTTCGAAACAAGAATTTTCCAAAACCTGTCACAACCATGATGTACACTAAAAATGCTAATATCTGATTATTATTTTTATTCCTAAAGAATGGAAACGAAGGAAAACACCTACATATGACAAAATATGTAAACTTTCCTGACTAATATATGAATTTAATACTAACATTCATAAGATAGACTTTTCAAGCATTTCAAGCATGTAGTATTTTATAGACTTTTCAAGCATTTCAAGCATGTAGTATTTTGATGAATCTGATCAAACTATTTGATCAAATATCAAAATATTCAACCCGCTGAAAATAGTCTGTAAACATGACGAACTCATTGGAAGTCTCAGGGTATTTGCGCAAATAGCCTATTGAAAAATCCGGCTGTTACATCACTACCCTTTCCACGCGGCTATTGGTTTTACCATTTATACAAAACCATTCTTAGATAGGAATTTCTGATTGGACGATATTTAAGACAGGTCATGATAAAACACCTAGAATATGTGCAGATCGACGCCATATTTTTATTTTAAACCGACGATATGAGTTCTGCGCATACGTGTAAAGCAATGAGGTTTTTAACAAAATAAAGCTGCCGTCTTGGCGAGATTGACAATACGATACTTGTGATATATCATATTTTGTGTAGTTTATTCGAAGATGAAACTCAATCTTTAAAGGTTTGGCTTTGATCATTCGTGATCAAAGAGCAAGTTGGCAATTATTTTACGTCGCATGTTTAGGCTACAGTCTTCAGAATTGGGTCGCATACAACACCGTGTAAATCGAACGCTGAACTACCCAAAATGTCTACAATGGTCTATATTATGTGAACCACTAATAGTACTGCTACCGGTATTTTATCCTACATTACTGTAAGTACGGAGTGTAAAACTGACGTTTATGGATCGGGGAAACTCCAGTTTTTTTGGCAGGATCTTATCTACCAACCGTGCTGTAATAATTGTACGGGGAATCCCCTCCCCACTCCCCAGTAACTGTGCCCAGTGACGGTAATTTTCATATAAGGGAGAGATCCTTGCATGCTTGTGGTGTCTACATTATTTACATACATTTGTTTTCTAAATTGAATTATGTCAGGGAGTAATAAATAAAGGTATTGTTTTTAGACAGTACCCGTGTTATATTGTCTGACATAAATGCGTGCGGTAGTACTACCTTTTAAGTGGATCAACGACGCTGCAGGCCGAGTTGTTTCACGCAGGGAAATAATATTACTATACATCATAAATATTCATAAGCTAATCGCGGTTTCCTATTGGTCTATTCCGTTAACTACGCACATCAGTATTTAGCCTACTTCCTCGCGTACGGGAAAGACGCAGACGCGGGGAAAAAATAAGGGTACTACCGCAACCCTAGGAGGCTACTACCGCACCCCCTGAACGAAACATCCTCATCCCCTGAACGAAACAGTTCAACAAACGTATACACGTCACATTGTATAGAACTTTGCATTCTGGCGACGAGCATTGTTATTCTGTTGTTGTCAAAATGGCGTCGTCTGCTAGTCGTTTCGCTGAACTGTCAGAGAAGGATTTGCAAAGGCTATTGTTGATGGAAAGACGCAAAACAAACAAAAGCTGTTATACAGAAAGCAGTAGGCATCTTTTTCACGTATTGTAGCACCAAGGATCTCAACATTGTTGAAGCTGAGCAGCTTGAAACTCGTGATTTATGCATCATACTTCGTAAGTTCTACGCCGAGATCCGTACCAAAAAAGGCAAAGGAGGTGAATTCTACGCTTAAAGATCAATGCAAACGTT
Organism: Ophiura sarsii; assembly: GCA_035610835.1. NCBI lineage: Eukaryota > Metazoa > Echinodermata > Ophiuroidea > Amphilepidida > Ophiuridae > Ophiura > Ophiura sarsii. Next base: position 14,980,136 of record CM069445.1, read on the forward strand.
ACGGTAACGGTCTACAGCGTTATTTCTTGACGTTTTATTGGAACTTTGAATGTTGACATCGTTTATATTGACTGTTTACTGTTTACGAAATTTGAATTCCATTGGATTTTTGATTGGAAACACCGGCCATGTCATTTAGGATTATCTATTTAAACAAGGTAGGCCTAGGCCTAAGCTAAGTTTTATAAGTTCGTGATGAATATTTATGATGTATAGTAAAACAAATACAACATGGTTTATATCGGGAAGTAATGTGAATTACTGGCCCCTCGGTGTTGGATGAGTGCGTCTACTTCCCTCCGCTACGCGTCGGGAAGTAGACGCACATCCAACACCTCGGGGCCAGTAATTCACACTACTTCCCTCTATACCATGTCGTATCTGTATACTACCGCACGCATTTATGTCAGACAATATAACACGTGTACGGTCAAAAAACAATACCTTTATTCTCATTCTTAAACAGTCTCAATCTCAAATTGTAACTTTAATTGCCCACATTTGTCAAGTTAACCTCTACAAGTATCGAATAACCCCAAAACATTCCATCCAATCCCGTGCGATGAGTACGTCATGCGTCGGCGTAATGCGCCACATAAGCACGCAGGAAAATCGCGGTAGACCTCACTGCAGAAGTGCTCGTTATGAAAGAAAACTATAGTTACCACGCACTGCGCGCTATTTAATGTATGACGTGTTAACTGTTTAAGTTGACTCATATAAATGTCGCGTCGTCGTTCTCTCTGAACATTCTTAGCTGTTAAGAATGTCTGACATAGAATTCGGGCTTTAGTATTATTTATAGAACAACGACGCCTACGACGTCGTTGTTCTACGCAAAAACATAATACTTCCGATGTCAGACAATAGTGTGCCCTATTACCTCGATAGACACACCGTGTTGTAGGCTACATACTTTTCTACAGTCCATGGTTGTATTTGTATTACACGCCGCACGCGCTATTTTTTTCTTCTCGTAACATTGCGAGGGATTGTAACACGAGTAAGGGGTAGGGGTAGGTTTAGAGTTAGAGTTAGGGTTAGGGTTTAGAATCAGGGTTAAAATTAGGGGGTCCATCACTATGTTACGTACTGTCACTCTGGGGTGTGGTTCAAAGGGAAACAGTCACAATACTATTCCCATGGGAAAATAGTATTTCGTTGCACACATTTTATAAAGCAAAACGACAGTTATGTAACTAGGGATGGGCGAGCTAGGCAAATCGCCCACCCTTGGACAGTTTGGGGGATAAAAAGGGGGGAAAAGGGAGGGAATGAATTTCATTGAATGTTATGGTAGGCCTTTTAAAATTTAAACCTATGGTGTATGATCTGCTCTTAGGCGAAAAGGCTGTAAGTTTTTTATACACTATTGCTAAAAATTGTTAAGACATCCTGTGGAATGGCAAAGTGAACTAAGAGTCTCAATCACAATAAAGGATTGGCAACGAATATGCTAACGACCTATGCAAATTACAAAGGACACACAACTTCATTAGTTTCAGTACAGAATAATATACAACATACTAGACACAAATAGCTTTATAAATTGGCAATAAAAGACAGTGATCAATTGTTTTCATTTTTTCGTCAATTCCAAATGGAAACTATTTTTCACTTTCTATACCAATGTGATATTGTTACACGTTTCTTGAAACAAATCCAACTATATATTAGATGGAAACTATCCCTAGCCATAGGACATTTTCGACTGGTAGAGCATTTGATGTACTGTATTATAGATATCAGTTTAGTCGATATTGAAAGACTTTTTTAGAATGGTTAAAATATTGGAATTTTTAAAATAGGCCAACAATGTTTTAAGATTTTTTTGTCGAACTGTATGTGTTTTACGACTATTTAGAGTATTTTATTGAATAGTTTAATTGTCATCAATTAGGCTTTATTCATTACTTCATGAATAATCGCGATAGCTGCGTACCAAGTGCGTTCCAATCAAATTAATCGTTAGATGAGAACGCGCACGCCGAGCGCGGGTTACTAATAATTGCCCGAAAGTACTGCGCCAAAGTGTTCCATTGTTTTGCTCACTGACCGACCAATCAAATTAATGCCTCACGCCCCTAAACTGAATATTCAATGAGTTATGAGGAAACCCGATTAAAGCTTATTTCTGATTGGTTGAATGATACTTTTCATGTGCAATGTTGTTTGGAAAGTGGGCTTGTGAGTTTGTGTATGAGTGCATGCTTAGTGGATACATGTCAAATTGTGTGGTAAAGGGGGTTTATGTGTGCTTTTTTGTCAATCTTTTGTACAATTCATTTTTACTGCCCAGTATACATGTATTGAGATTTGATGTACTGTTAACATTTACATGTTGTGATTATTTGAAAATGTGCAACTTTAGATCATTAGGGGGGGGGGGGGGGGGGGGCTAATAGTACTTTTCATGTGCAATGTTATTTGGTAGGTGGGCTTGTTAGTTTGTGTATGAGTGCATGCTTAGTGGATACATGTGTCGTCGAATTGTGTGGTATAGGGGGTTTATGTGTGGAGGGGTTAGTGTACATTTGTGGTGTGAGGATGTTTGTTTCATTTGCTTGTAAATGTGTGTGTTTGGATTCTTAAATAATGTTTGTGTGGGGATTTGCAATCATAATGATGTATTTTATATGTTATCGCTGTTTGATCATGTATTTATATGTATTTTTGATGATAATATTATATGTTGTTATATTGTAAAAAAATGCGCAATTTGGCCTTTGGCCACGATGTTATTTTATAATAAATTGAATTAAATTGAATACCCGGAACTTTAATAATAATAATAATAATAATAATAATGATAATAACAAGCATTTATATAGCGTTCTGCAAAGAACACAGCGCTTAACAATTTCAAATAGATGTGTGAACAGACACAGACCGGGATGACCCCCTACTCTTTACGAAAGAGTCTGTAACCTTGTTAACATGCTCCGATGCACAGGACCACCATTCCTACGTGACTTCCAAGCCACTTTACAGTGTGTATCAACACTTCTGGAACATACGTTTGTTTCGGTAAAACTCAGTCACTTATAGCAATCCAACACACCAAGAATTAAACTTATAATAGCATATAATTGTTAAGAGAAAAAACACACAGTACAATTGTAACTTCAACTATAAAGGTCACACTGAAAAACTAGTACGTATGCCTCATACGTTTAAGTCACTTGTACGAAAGACTTATACGATAGGCACCAATGTAATATTTTACATCACCAGACGTATATACACCAAAGAAGGTTTTAAAGACACCACCACAATGCATTGCGTTTTTAAAAAATACCCTAATTCTGGTCTCCAATTTGTTTAGGTTCCCATACACATTCGATAGAGCGTTCATCGTTGGAGCTCTCAGATTCTAGTTTAGATCAATGAATAAATTAGTTATCAGTGTTCTTTTTTCTTATTTCTAAAAACTTAAGAGCTTGACAAGCTTAAGTTGGCTTTAAAAAAAGGCGATTGCACGAGGGTCTTTAGTCTAAATAATCCTTTAGACGAAGACGTGCATGAATGGAAACCAATCACTTGGAGTCTTGGATCAATACGTTTAACAGGTGTTTGGTATTGTACTTGGGGATGATTTGAATATAATAACCTTCGTCCAATCGCTCTGTTTTCTCCTCGCCTACGCAGAGAATGTTGTGCAAACGTATTGAGACCGTACTATTAACGCAGACAGCGACTGGGACGCACTAAGAACGTTTACATGATAGTGGAAGCGCAGTGAGAACCCGTGTAACGCTAACGTAGAAACACAATGGGTCGTAATAAGAGCGCCGTGAAAATGTGATAAGCAGGATAGGTGCAACTAAATAACAGCTTCCTTGTTTTAAAATTTGACAATTTTGAGCAGTTTTCCACGCTCTTACTGGGTGTTACATGGGGACCCTCTCCCGCTCTAGCCAGTGTACACTGCAGCCCCAATCGGTTGTAAGAGCCCTTATTATGCGTTTTATTGGCACTTTGATACATTTTTCAGAATGCCTGATCGTCGTCAACTTCAGAGTAACAAGGAACTATCTTGGATAAATTATTTAATGCTTATCGTTTTTCTTTAATACAGGTTTCCGTTATACATTTATTTTGGTACCATGGCCTAGTACGATTCTTTAAATTTACTTACACAAATGTGCATAAATAAACCAGTTATTGCAGGAAGTAGTTTTATCATAATATACATAGACATATTTAAAGGCCTACAATTTATTTGTGGGGGTGGGGATGGGGGGGGGGGGGGGGGCGGGGGGGGGGGTTTAGGTCAAACAATTTCGCACAGTCCAAAATAAAATCGCACAGTAAAAAAAAAATCGCGCAGTAAATGTACTACATGTACAATTTTGCCTTATACCGTATTTGGCCAATCACCTCGGTCTTTTTTCTCAATTTTTTCCTATTTACTTTTTTTCTTACCCCTTTTTTAGGGGGGCGGGGCGGGGGCCCAAATTGGGTTTTTTGCCACTGCTGTGGTAGCTGATTATCGTAAATCGTGATACACTAAGTTTGTATAATTTATAAGTGCCGGTGTGAAAGGTTTCATGGTCCAACCCTGGAGCCATGATAGTCCGGCATAATTATATAGACATACATGGAATGAATCGTGAAACTAGTGTCGTGTGTAGAGATGAGTTCCCTATACCAACATATACTTAATTGTATAGGGCAAATTATAATGGCTCCGACTATTTCTCCTGCTGCACCGGTCATAGCTTTTAAAAGTATTTATATCAGGTTTCCTAACGGTCATATGAATGTGTGCATTGAATACTGTTCAACCAAAGTACCCGGATACAACCAATATTCTAAAAATATTGTCGTCCAATATTGTCTAGTCTGATACCCATATTTGTTTGTAACTCATATACATATATACAGTAGGGCCAGGCCTTGCGCAAATTTATCGTAATATATTTATGTTTATTCAGTATGCATTGAGACTATTTTTCGCTGGTAGGTTTTTTTGTATCGCGGAGTCGGCTCAATGAAGCAGGCTAACGATCGGGGCACCACAATACAACGAAAACAACAAGTTACAAAATGGCGAAGCAGACATCCGGGAGATTTGTGTGATGAAGAATTTAACGATCGTTTGCGAAATAAAGATTCCGCCAACACAATAAAATCAAGAAGAAACGCGGTCTATATTTTCCAAGCGTATCGTCAAGCAAAGGGCCAAGTGGATAATTTAAAAGTTGCCGAATAAATGATTTATAAAAATAAGCTTACTTTATTAGTAGCAATTCTCGAACGATTCTACGCTAAATTAAGACGGGAAGACTGTAAAGTGCATGCTACTATTGTTATGGGGGAAAGCCTGATATAGATAATAATAATAATAATATTGAATGGCTTGTTTTGGGGGGCACAATATATTGAACTTGCTATAAAATATTGCACTCGTCTCGGACTCGTGCAAATGTGTATGGCTCATGTAATATGTGATGTGTTCTACCGAAACCAGACGGAATTGGACAGAGCTCCAAACTGAGAAATAGCCCAAAACCTAATTGGGGGTGGGTTTTTTTGGAATTTGAGTTTCTTGTAAATAATTAATCTTCAGAGTGTTTATAACATTATTGTGAAAGTTTCAGATTAAAAAATCCAACCAACAAAATATAAAAAGTACATTGTAAGTACATTGTAAGTACATCTTTAAAGGACGATATCTCAGTTTCGAGTTTTCATAAAGACGAACTTGATAATGATTTAACTCCGCTTTGGGAAGTCCGATTAAAAAAAGGAAGTACCGATGTAAAGCTGAAGATCTCTCCTTTAATAATCAATTACTAACTCAATTTGATATATTGCCCAATTGAGTCTGGTTTCGGTAGAACACGCCACATATATTCTTGTATCGCCCTCAAAGCCATTCAATATAATTATATGGGGCTCTCAAGCAGTACAATAAACTGCGTATTGAATAGTGTGCATCAAAAGTACCCGGATGCGACAATATTCAAAAAATATTGTGCGGCGCAGATGATGTGCGTGTGAGTACAATATGCGCAGATGATGCGCAAGAGTATATTTTTAGACTGACAATAATCTCTCAGCCTATTATAGGTATTTCAATCACGCTGAGATTATTGTCAGTTCGGGATAATTGATTTATTTTTGTTCAAAACAGTTTGTTATAAATAAATGCCAGTACTAAATGTTTTACTTTTCGTATAATACAATAATATATTGCACTCGTATAAAATATCCTTGTATCACATTCAAAACCATTCAATATTATACTATTGGCCGGCAAATAATGTAGTACAGTTATCATTTTATTTTTAAAATCTAATAACCAAATTCACTTTTAGCCAATCAAATGGGAAGATTCGAAATATATGTTTCAGCTATAGTTATGAACACATTTTAACACAGATTTGTGTGAAACATTTCCAAACCGAGCTAAATTCAGCCTAGCCTGCGGGCGTTCTCAGCTCCTTTTTGACCTATATTAGTGCAGGATTGCACAATATTAAACTAATCTTTGAGGGTATCGTCCTGTATAGGTTCACTAAACAGGACTTTGTTAATGTATCGCTTTCAACAACAACAAGGAAGTATTAGCCCCATTTCTTCTGGATTTAAAGCTTTTACACTAATTAAAATGAAATATTCCTTTTCTTTTTTACATGTTTTTATATTTCCTTATTGTTCATATGGACAAAAAAACACTTTCAAGGCAAATGAACTTTCCAAAACTAACGACATGCATTTCTCATCTTAAACTCCACACCACCATTCAAACAAAAAACACAATTTACAATCAAGACATTTCACAACTGCACATTACGGTTCCGTGCCCTGTATAAAATCCAACTTTCTTGACCACGTCTTTGATGACATATCCAGGGTAATAAATCATCCCCTCCTACACCATTCATCTGATTTATTTTACACCAACTGTGTCTTGCCAGCATGCGTGCTACCATTTCCACCGCTATCCTAAGCATGGCTCAAGGCTCTTTAGTGTTGGTGTCAGGCCTGGTTGGTGCAACTAGAAGCCCTATATACTACTTTTCAAAATATTCTTGTGATAACAAATTCCAACTTTTAATTTCAATTTGTCATAAAAACTAGTGCTATATCATATTTTATAAAAACAAATGTTCAAATTTCGAAAAAAAATCACATTATATTATCCAAAGAGCAGATTTTAGTTTTAAAACTAGCCCAAATCAGGCGGAAAATCATGTGGCAATACTGTAGCCCCTCAGGCTTGTTTCTAGTTCCACCGCTGCCACACTCAAGGCCCCCCAGCATGCGGTCAATGGTGTTGGATGGATCAAACTTGGGCTCAAACCTTAAAGGCAACTGGAATGTAATGACCATCAATTTTCTGGTATCGCCATAGATGATAAACTTGGAACCACCACATTAATGCTATTAGTATTACCACGCAACTGGTACAATTTACAGCGTTAAGCAACACATACATTTGTTCCCTCGTCCTCTTATCGTTCTTCTCTATCCTCCCTCCTATCCCTCTCGCTCTCCCTTCTTCCTCTCGATTTCCATGAACTTTTATGCCTTGTTTTTCCTTATACAGTCACTTGTGCTTTACCTCCTTCAGCGTATCCGACTCTTTTTTCTTTACTTTTTCTTGCACTCTCATTTTTGTCTCGTTTGCATTGTATTTCATATGTCCTGTTCTGTTCTGTTTTGTTTAGTTGCGTATAGTTTCATTTTGCTATTACGTCCTAATGTACCAGATTAAATTATCATTATTTCGATTTTCTGTCAAATGTCTTATATTACAAGCCCGCTTGTTGGGGCTCCTACTGGGGATCCTCTTCTCATAACAATTTGCATTTATGATGGGGTTTTTCTTTGTCGTCATATTCGCGCTGAATAAATTTAATTTAATTTAGAATTGAATCGAATTGAAAAAAGATAGGAGCCTTTGGGCGAAACAGACTGTTGTGAAATATGGAGTAATTCATTTGTGTTCTTCTTCCCTCTATAACTATCCATTCATATTATGTTTATTCTCGCTACCTTCACAGACAATCTGGGAGCAAATTACCCGTAAGTGAACAGCAGGGTATATCCCCCTCACTAATACCATGAATCGATCCTATCTCGGTTTCGTCGTTGGATTGACGTTATTTATCATTGTCGTACACTGCAAAACTACCAATAGTTTGCCTGCTGGACTGTCAGCTTACAAAACGGCTTCATTCAACGTACCAAGCGTCGGGTCTGAGCATGAGCCCAAATTCAACACTTTTGCAATACATAACATAACGGGAGATGTGTACCTTGGAGCTACTGATTTACTAGTGCATTTGGATTCCAACTACGCTCTTATAAACAATGTATCTACCCACAATCCGAATTGCCAGGGGGAGATGGACAAAACTGATTCAAGAAATTGTACTAACCATAGCAAATTAGTTGCCATAGCATATGATGGGACCCCGGATGAGACTGATAGACTTATAACATGTGGCAGTTGTAATCAAGGAAAATGCTCTGTTCGAAATACAAGCGATATCTCCATGGTAAAAAAAGAGACCGGCACGTCGATTGTTCCTTCAGGAGAACTAAGTATAGCATATATCCTTGCCCCGTGGAAGGCGAATCAGACTAATTATGTAGATGTCCTTTACTTGGCTTCTGAATTTGATTCAAGGCGAAATGCCGAAATACCGCAAGTATGTAGACGATCACTTATTGACAAGAAAACCTTTACAATATTTGGACGCGTAAAACGTGCCTCGACTACCCGAGAAGACTTCATCTCGAAACCAGTAGATGCGTTTGTTTGGAATGGATTCACGTATTTTGCAACCAACCAACAATACGATACGAGTCCTAAATATATCGTGCCCAAAATCAGTCGCGTGTGTCACATTAGCGCTGCACTTATCAACGAATTAGTCGGTTCATATACAGAAATCGTGATGGAGTGTCGAGGTGAAAAAGAAAGCGAATACAATCTCGTACAAGATATTCATATCGGTGAAGCAGCATCGGATCTAGCACAATCATTGGGCATTAGCCCTGGACAGCAAGTCCTCTATGCGGTGTTCGCAAAAACACAAGGCGACAGTGATCGACCAAGTAACAAGTCTGCTCTCTGCGTTTATATTCTCGAGGAGATGGTCAACCAATTTGTGGATGCAATTCAAACATGCCTAGAAAGCAAAGACAACTCCACAGCAATAGCCTTTTTACAGGGAAGTAAATGCAACACGGTAAGTTCTTCATGATTGTTTCTTTGGGAGAAGCTGCGAAATTAATACTCTAGGCTCCAGAGTGAAAGTGATGCGTCACTCATCGTATCAACAACCATAAAATTGTTGACTGTGGATCTTATTTGGACCTTAGCATCATTTCCATTTGTCTCAGCGTAGTTGTATGGGTATTGTATAGGAAGGACGATGAACCATATCACTTGGCTTTACCGGAGAAGTCTAGAGTAAAAGTTAATTTTACTCATGAACCAAGAAGCGTATTTTGCAGCTCCACCTTATGTATACATGTAGCAATATTAGTTAAAGCTTTGTATTTATTCATAGAGGTTATCCATGTAGACATGATTTCACTCATATTCCTTACTATCACATGACGAGTCAAGATTTATAGAGTGTGTACTATTTGACGCAATTGAATCAGTTCAAATATAAATCAATATTTTAATTGATTTGAGGAGGAAATTATTTTTTATTCTATATATTTCATCGGAAAGCTATTATGAATACAAATTTCCCCGATCCTTTATAAAAGAAATATGAGAAAATGGGAGGTTATCTCAAGTAACATTATGGAACTCGATTGTGTATTTATAATGTACGACGTCCTTTTATTGTCCGGTTTCTAAAAACAAATCTTGATTACAGGGTTATGATAACGCCACCGCTTATACCAAAGCAAGGGAACAGAAGTGTGAAGCAGTAGATTATGCTCTTCCCAACGGTGGGGTCAACGATACACTTATATCAGATGCCGTGATGGAGTGGTCGGATAATCTGTTAACTTCAATTACAACAACGACAGAACAGAATCATACCATAGCGTTTATTGGGACAGCACAGGGACAACTTTTGAAGGTAATCATTTTATATACAATTACGGCGACAACAATACATGCTATAACATGTACAATGAGGTTAGTGTACTTAGATGCGTAAGTTGTTTGTAGCAACGTTTTAGGTGAGAGGAAAACGGACGGGACAAAAGTATTTTGCGCGCAAACCATTTGTTTTAACTTGTAATGTCACAATGCATCAGTTGTTCTAAAATTAGGCATTTCAGACCAAATCTTAAGCTGATATCCGAAATGATTATAAGATTCAAACATTTCGATTGGTTAACTTAATATGCCATTGTGATTATTATTTGCTGGTTTTCTGCAAGCTTTCTTCCTGTGTTTTTTAACTCTCCATCACTAATAATTTTAATATCTCCCCCTCATCCTATTTCCTTTAACATATTGTAATAATATTTAAAAATGTCTGATATTTCTATTTTCTCACGAAATTTACTAGATCCACGTAGATGAAGCTCGTGTGTACGAGACTCTGTCTCTGGGCAGTCCTGTATTGAAGAATCCGGTTCTAGATGAAGCGAATGGGTTCCTGCACGTCCTGACGGAAAACACGGTTATTTTCTTATTATTTTAATGTCATCGCAATAATGACGCTAAAGGCGACGAAAACCAACCTGTTCTAAGGGCAAAGGGACCCTCAGAATGGGTCGGTCAGGCTTTTGTGTTTTTGTTTTATTTGTTGTATTTGGTGTTAATGAAATTAGGTTTTGGGGTTTTTTATTCAATTAAAAAGATTCAATAATATGTTTTAAAAAAATTGAAAAATAAAAATAAAAAATGGGTCGGTCTGACCCGTAGAACAGTGGGTTTTTTTGTCGCCTAAGCCACTTATCTGTCTAAAACTGGTATTCGGTGTTGATTTTAAAACAATAATAAAATGACCGTTCATTTTAATCATTACACACTTCTGAACAAAAGTGACGATGACGATGTTGGTGCTAAACAAAGGATGTCATAAATAAGGTCACAATAGTTTTGATTAATAAAAACCGTCGGGCTCATAAAAAATCATAACCGATTGACTTTGGTATTAACTAGAATCGTTATTGATGCATAGGTAAACGCGTCCATTGTTTTCAGTTTCAGATGTTAATGCCGACATGTAATATGCACTTCCTTAATACTAAAATAATATAGACTTTCAATCAATGTAGATTGATTGCAGACATTTTGGCAAAATTATATGGGTAACCCATAGATTGGGTTCCTGCGTCCCTCCATTTGACTGCCATGTTTAGAAATGGCGGACCTAATCAAGAGAATGGGAAAACAATACGGCCAAAAAGTGCGGAAGTGTCGTGAAAACGGAAGTGTCATGGAAAAACCAGGACACTTCTATTCACTTCTAACTTAACTTGCCCATGAGCAAGTCAGCCTTTAATTACAAAAACGCCAAATCACTTGATTAGTTGAACTGTAGTGTGTTTCACGATCGTCACGTTACGCCGTAGGAGGTAAATCGGCGCGCCCCATCGCGTCAAGAAATGTACATGAACAACACTGCGTGTAACCACCGACGCAGTGGGGAGTGATGCTGCGTGAATAAGCTCATGTTTGTTCACGAGTTTATCACACTGATCAATACTGTTTTTGTTTTCAGTCTTCACTTTTGAGCACCCTCGCAGGGGCCGTGTGTAAATTGTGAAGACGGGAAGGATTCAGTCTATAGGTAACCCGAAGGATCTTTCAAAATCGATATCAATGAAAATTACGAACACCCGTAAGAGATCACAATTTACCGGTTTACCCGATCAACCTACGCATGGCAGGTTTTTGTTGTACGTTTTTCATTTTTTTCAGATATCAATTGGCTTTATCATGGTTGTATCAAATTACACATAATGGTTGGGTTTTGTTCTTCATTTCAATACCTAGACATCATACATGTACATAATAATGTAATATGCTCATAAAAAATTATATGTACCGTACACTTGCAATAGCATATATTCGATTATTAAAATATTATTCACTTTGTCCTTTATCATTTGAAAAAGATATTCAAATTGAAGGTTGAAAACTGTAGTTCTTATGATACCTATGAGGAATGCACTGGCGCCTCTGGAGATGACGGGGACCCGTACTGTGGTTGGTGCCCATTAGAAAGAAGGTAAATATAGAGTGTGTCATTTTAGGTATTCGATTGACTTTTAAGTTAGCATCCATGTTCGAATTTCACATTTATGACCCGCGGGAGCGTCTTTATTCAACTATTTTCTAAAATTATTTGTGTAAGACTAAGAAATAAATTTGTGTCAAGGGTATGGATCACCCTTAAAATCTAGATGTTAACACAATTGAAACATCGCTGTCCAATTGGGGTTTTTTTCTTCAAGTAATTGTAACTGTTTAGGAATCACTGTAATCTTTTAATATTACAAGAATACCTTTTATTTGCTGTTACATAGGGGCATATGTTTATTACAAAATTGTAATGGGAAATACAGAATCACCCTCATTTGTCCAATGCCTTGACTTTTCATAAGCATATTTTACAAGTCTCCATATCTCCTTGAAGATATCAGTATGGTTTATCATGTTCATCCTTTGCTATTTGTATTAGATGCACACGATGGAATATAGCCGACGAGTGTCCAGCACCGCCAAATGTAGTGTCGGTGAGTTCATACCCCATATAAAGTCCAATTGCCTATAATTATTTCGTATACCGTATTTCGGTAACTGGAAAACTGAAGTGTTTACATTTTGGAGCAATCATTTGTTTCAGTGCTCGGCAACTTGCTTCAGAATATGAATGTGCCAACATCAACACTATTTAGGCCCAAACGTCAATTGAGCATCACTTCACACTGTAGTTGTCAATGTAACACTTGACTGAACAGACTTTTTCTTTTGAGCGCAAAATAGTGGTGAATTTTGCACATTTTATTGAGACATCCCCGCATCCTCTAGCGGCAGGCTCAATTGCTTGTCACATATACCGCCTCGCGCTATATAATACATAGGCGATGGTGCGCTGGCAATTACATAACCCGTGATTGACAGTGCGCTACCAAATCAAAGATTCATTAGCCAGCCACCAGGCAAAAATGGTTGGCACACCGCCTTCCATTATTTCACGAGGGAATGGTGCTCTGTACATACATATTCTCTATTTACAGTTGGTGGACGTATCATTATGCTGATACATAACATGTTGTTATGAAAGTTCACGCTACAAACGATAGCAGCTTAATTACAGTTCAATTATGAGGCCTCTTTTTTGGGACAGAGGTTTTCTAAAGGGGGAGGGGTGCGTTCTAGGCCATACTTATTTCGATGTAAATTACGCACTTCACCAAACTGGGCATTCCTGTTGTATATTTTTGTCATACCTTGGGTGAATAAATCCACGTTAATTGCATTTCTGTCTTGCTCAGTGTTGTTTTTGTAATTGTGTATGAATTTAATGATGATTTTCACCGTAACACTCACTTATACTCACCGTGCCCTTTTTTGTTCTACTTTTATGTAAATGTTTTCCATAGATATGGCCCTCGTCTGGACCCTTTGGAGGAAACACTCAGATAGCGATTAAAGGAACCGGTTTTGGTAATTTTAGCAGCATCCAAAAAGTGACGGTAGCAGGAAAAGAGTGCACACCTATTAGTTTTGATGATATTAACCAAAGGTAAGTAAAGCGCTGAACATACTCCACCAACGCTCCAACGCTTGGGCTTTCACACATGCGCAACACCACTCACGAACATCGCAAAACAACCAACAACGCTTGAACAGAAAAGCGTCTTCCGTTAATTCGATCAGTCTATGCATTTGAGGAAAGCGGCGAACGCTGGGTCCGTCGCTGAGGAGTGAGGTTGGAATCAAATCAACTTGGTAGCATTGACGCTGTCTATGGACCAATCAGCAGGCGGATTACTTTGTCAGACTATTGACGTCACGTCCTTTTTTCGAGCTCCCATTCATAAAATACGGCACGTAATTGGTGTAAATAGGCCATTAAACAAATATTTTTGCTGATGGAATAACATTATGCATGCCAATGTAAGTTTTAATAACAGGCTTAAAGCAAGTTTTTCATAAACTCGATACTTGTGAAGTGTTAGAAATCGAAGATTACGGTGTTTTTGGGAGGTATTTATCCCCGGTATTTGTCATGGTTTGGTCGTCTGCTCTCCAAAAAACTCAGGCCCACCCACAGCGTGAAAGCGTATTGTCGAGCGTTGATCACCGCTGAGCGGGAAGAGTTGGTACTTGTTGTGACTAGCGTAGCGGTGACAACACTACCGTTAAGCGTTGCAGCGCAGCGTTGAGGAGTATGTTCAGGCCTTAAGAAAACATGATTCACATCCATTAACACAATTCACAAGAATGGCATGGAGAAAAAAAAGTGTTTATGATATTATTAACGTTGGATAACTTCAATAGGCCTGCATGGCATTAACCTAGAGATATGCCAAGATTGTGCATAACTAACTAAGTGCAGGATTTTATAGTTGACTGATTTACACAAACGTGCGCCCTCTGCCCTCTCTCCGCCCATTGTGTACCACGCTCTCTTCCTCCTTTCGCACCCGTCATTCAACGAAAATGCATGTAGGCCGTACACCTGTATGTATAAAGTGGTAGGAAGATATTATCTAAAGTGTTGGCAAATATCTTTGATATGAATTGATGTCTATTTAAAGAGTCACGACATGCTAATTGACAATACAACAACGTTAAACGGATACGATTGACACATTTGTAAAATACAATTCAATCAAGACCAATAAAATGTTATTTTAGAATACAAACTGGGGCTGTTAAAGAACCACAACTGTCCATGAACGTTGTCATAGTCGTGTTAAAACGCATTCACAGTGGACTATTCATGTACAAGTACACGATAGTCGTGACATTCACATGATAAAGGGGACATATTACGACCCTCATTCTCCTTTTTTCCAAAAGTTAGGACGATAATGTTTGTTTTTTTTATTTGGCCTTTGATCACTTGTAAAATTGCTAAGGGCTCTGCGCAAAGACAGCAAGATAGGCGATTTTATTTTGCATTGATATTTCGGTCATATACATGTAATAGGTCTAATCCGATTTGTAACCTAATCTTTGAAAAAACTACTTCACATGCAGATTACATTGCAATACAACTCCCGGTGAAGACGACCTACAAGGGCCCGTGTTAGTGCACATTCAAGGGACGGATGGGCAGATATATCATAATGAAAATGGACCGAATTTTACATACACGGTAAGTATTATTAAACAAAATTTCACAAAATGTATCAAAAATGTCAGAATTATTGAATTGCCTCACCATATTTGGAAACTCACCATGAGAAATGCATTAAAGTAAGTACAAATATGTGGGTTTCTGACAAATCTGTCTGGTATATATGGCAAAACTAATAGCCGCGTGGAATGTGCTATCTGTTAAGACAGAAAATGAAGATGTAATCGTGGTTAAAAAAATAGATTCCAAACCAGATTAACAAAACACCAATAATGCTGACACATTTGATAAATATTCTTTAAACGAAGTTTTTGAAACAGTACTACTCATGTTCAACAATCTCTAATGTGTCATACAAAAAATATCCATCCATTTTGGAGCTTTCGTTATCAAATTATGGTAAATCTACTCAGGCATGTCAAATTCAGCTTTGGCCACTTTTAATGTGCAGAGAATTCTTTTATTGGAATCGTCATTCAGTGTGTAATTGAACATAATCAAGTCAATAATCATCTACGTATAATCTATATATTGATAATTAGTTCAATTTGAGCAGAAAATATATTTTCATCCATATTATCCATGACAATTGAAAATAAGATGTATTTTGCACAATACATTGATGTATCCTATAAACCATCAATGGAATCAAAGGCAGCTTTTTCAGTTGAAAATAAAATTCTTGTCCAAAAGTGGCCAAAGTGGGATTCGCACTATTAAACTGATCATATCTATTTGATAGAGGACTAATAGGGCTTACCAACAGACGTTAATTCTATGTTTTTGATTTCCCTATCTCACACCGGGTCTTACAATCTCTGATTGAACGTTTTCTATAGTGACAATCTGCCCTCTATCATCGTAATAACATATTCATAATAAAACATCCGTTTTTATCAGAGTCTTTATTCTGATTTTTATCGCCAACATTAGTATTCATAACCGTAATTAAATGCATGCATATCTACCTGAGAGACATCTGCTCAAGCATATTCATCCCATTTCGTGCTATTTTTGATAGTTTTCTTCAGCCAAATTACATCAAAACACAACGTAAACCTGGGGAAACAAGGTATTTCACATCGGGTGAACATCATGTGACTTGAAAGTCATATGACCACTCGAAGTCATATGATCAATGTTTCAACTGTTCAAAGGGTTTCGCTTGGTTTCGCTCTACTCTTGGAACTGTTTTCCATAGGAACATATTTGTCCGTACGACAGTGGGGTGGACGATGCTAAGAATGTTTCCCCTCGTGGGACACATTTGTTTGACACGCCCTGTGCATGATACGATAAGCCAATTATATCTATAGAAACACGTTCGTATGTAGAGGGTCGGGTCCTGTATCATATGAATGATGTAAAGAGCAAAGGCATAAAATGTACGTTAGGTCTCAGACATGCATTAATTGCACGGTTTTATTCCAACGAAGACTTGATGTATGGCTTGGATCTAAAGTACACTATTTCCGTCGGAAAGAAATGAATGCATATGCGCAGGTTTTTTTATTATTAGAGTGTCTCCTCACAGAAAATGGACGATATTTTCTAATAAACGTAGTTATTCCATATCTGGTTAATTGTGATAAGAACGGGAGGGCCTACTTTGGAGTAAATTGCGCCGATACGGGTCAATTTGGGAGTTTGAAAGATTCGGTTTGGGAGGGGGGGGGGGCGATCGCCCACCAATATAGTGTCATGTCGGTTGAGATTGGCACCGTCTGATATGATTGGCACTGTCGGTTGAGATTGGGCTGTCAGTTTGAATGCCCGTTTTTCGCGGTTTTGTGTAATACACGTCACCCCCGCCCCCCCCCCCCCCCCCCCCCCGCACCTAAAAAAACCCACCTCAAGTCTCTTACTCGACGACAAGGTCCTTGTCAGTTCACTTTCCTGTTTCGCCCCCCCCATATCAAAATACCTAACTACACCCCAGGTTTCAATGCTGAGTTAATAATAATACGTTGACTATTTGAACTTGTGAGGAGGTTCTAACAACAGACACATTGTGTTAACGACTTTAATACATGCCCTTTCTTATATTTTAGAATCCCACCATTACATCGTTTCGTCCGACGTTTGGTCCCAAAGCTGGAGGGACAACAATGACGATCTTTGGTAACGACCTGTTGACGGGAAGGAACATTATAATCATGATAGGAAACGCGACCTGTTCATTAATCAGGTAAGGTGTATAACTGATATTATGTTCATGCACTTTTCACATCTTGTGTATGTATGTATGTATTGTGTTCAATTGTATTATTAGGTATTTTCTTGTTTGCGCCTCGGAATAGTTCATCTATATTGATGGCGCAATACAAATGCCTTATTATTACAGGTTAGTCAACCCTATGCAGAATATCATCATGATCGCGACTAGATCAACTGTAACCGATTCCTGGCGCAGTGATATTGTTAGCAGGTGATCGTTCGCGAGTCGAGTAGCCGAGCGGCGTTTTCAACTCATTAAATTACACTAAAATCGAATCGAAACTCGAAGTAATCAACAGGAGACATTTTCTTCTGTTTTATATTTTCTTTAATTCGTAGAAAATACTGCAATAAATAATGTTGAATTAGATGATTCTAAGTCTCATTCATGAATTGCATTTGTCGTTAGTCACGCCCATATCTTCTTATCTGCGCTCTGATTGGCCAATAATAATAAATCGCTATAGCGACGGCGATATGAACCGTAGCCTGTTGGTCCAAATTATGCAAAATATAATAACAACTTTGATTGACAGTGGTAAAGGGATTTTCTCGAATATGAAATACAAAATGCGCAAACAGCTGGTTTTGATTAAAGGCGCACTGCCTGACGTTTTCGTGTGTACGATTCTACTTTACAATCACATACCACAATTACTGACACGGCTTTAACTTGTGTACTTAATTTGTTCAGTTAAAACATTTCCTTCTTATGGTTCCAAGAATTGAATGAGCTACCAGATAGGTATTTACATTATGCTAGAACATACAGTGTAAACATTATAGTCAATATTCCCGAATAATGTTAGAATATATAGTGTAAACATTAGTCAATATTCCAGGATAATGTTAGAATATACAGTGTAAACATAGGTCAATATTCCCGGATAATGTTAGAATATACAGTGTAAACAAAGGTCAATATTCCCGGATAATGTTAGAATGTAAAGTGTAAACACAGGTCAATATTCCCGGATAATGTTAGAATTTACAGTGTAAATATTAGTCAACATTCCCGGATAATGTTAAAATATACAGTGTAAACATTAGTCAATATTCCCGGATAATGTTAGAATGTGAAGTATAAACATTAGTCAATATTCCCAAAGAATGTTAGAATATACAGTGTAAAAATTAGTTCAATATTCCCGGATATTTGGAAACTTTGATGGTAAATAAAATACTCAGGTCTCATAACTCGATTGCTCTTCGTGATTTTCTCATTAACAGAAAACAATATTCTGTGCTAAAACAGTAGCAATTCTTAAAATATAGAACTTACGATTTTCTTTGTATTGGCACGGACACATTAATTAGGTCAAGAAATAAAGATCTGTCTCACATACCCCGCGTGCATAAGTAAGCATATATGGAGACACGTTTGCCACATATTAACTCTACGCGATGAGCCAAATGTTGTGTTGTTTTTGTTGTTGTTTAAATTGTCCGACAAATTGGCTCCGAAAGCGCAAAAATAAAATTTATTTCTTTTTTTTTAAATCGCATATCACATAGCTATTCCCAAATGTATGTGAGACAGACCTTCTTCCTTTTTTGCCTTAATAAAACCTTTTTTTCTGATTTACTAATAGGTCTGCTTCAACGTCAGAAAGTGCTGTGTGTTCTACAGGCAGATCCTACGATGGCAATATATCTCCTATTACCATGCAATTTGATTCATCGGAGAAGACCTCTGCTCAGGAATACAGGTATCGGGGTGACCCTGTAGTAGATCGGGTAAATCCCCAAACTGCGTTCAAAGCGTAAGTAGTAATAAAAAAAAAGTATTGTAAAAATTGAGGACATTGTAATCAGCATCACTTTCTTTGACATTGTGTGCAAAGATTGTTTCCTTTGACAAAACCTTTAAACATTTAGGGCCGTATTCTCGTACTTAATTAGACGCGGTTTGAAGCTAAGCAGGCCTTTAAGTTCGACTTAAAACAACACCGTATAACTAAACCCATTTGGCCACAGTAAATTGAATACCGGTATACAGTTAACGCACGACCACTCTGATATGATTTTTATTCCGGACTTTGATTACGAAGACACACAAAATGATATTTTCCATATTTTCCATTATACTCAGAAAAATACGAAAAGATCAACCATGACGAAGGTTCATGAGTATTTGCACGAGGAGTGATGCCAAACAGTTACTTTTAAGTCATCGTATTATTAATTTATACATCGTGTTGATGAGGCAGTTGCGCCTAAACGGAATCATTTTGATTCCATTCATTATAATTATCTTACACCAAAGAATACACCTACCGTATATTTGCAACTGCATGTTTTGAACAATAAAAAACACGAGCTTAAGCCTACGGATGATCATCCTTTGATCCACCCGATACGATGTAAAATCAATGTCATTATTGTTCGTTGCTTTTTAATTTGAAACTTTACTTCCTTTTAGTGGAGGACGTGAGCTGACTGTGGAAGGAAGTAACTTAGATGTGGTGCAACTTCCTCAAGTGATTATGAACTTTGATGGGAATGTGTTCTCACAGGTAGGTACCTGGCCTAATTGCTAATCGTATGACTAGAGGTTATCCAATGTAGCCAGGAGCAATGGACTACAAATTCCCATCGCATAGATTCAATTGAGTCCAATTCATTGCATGAACCGTGTTACCATATTGGCCTACATATCATGAAACAGGGGCGTGTGTTTACTGAAAATCTTAAACACAGTTATTATTCTCGGGAATATGGCAGCTAATCCGTTATTAAGTGAATAAAGATCTATGATTGTGCTGAGGTACCAAACGTTTACAACAGGAAAGTTCCACACTTTTGAATGGGGAATGGATTTCAAAACAGAAATTTGTTTCCGATTTCATCACAATGCACATTTTGAATGTTGGCAATTGTCGAGTTAATTGGAAACATAGTATTTAGATTGATTCATGTATTGAACCTTAATAGTTTTGAAATATTTCAATATGTAAACTTTCACAAAAACAGTCAATATAAAAGACTCTTACGAAGCGTCTAAAAAAAACCTAGGTGGAATACATCGCGTTAAAGCGTGCTTGACCAGTCAGGTATACGAAATATATTATTGCGAATAAATGTAATAAACACGTGACTCATGTATAACCTAGTCCGGCGAGTGCAGCGGAGAAAAATCCCCGGATATGGACGCTTCACTGTACAACAGCATAGGCATGTTATCAAGTAACTTAGTGAGATGTATACATTTCTTTTTCAAGATACTTCTTGTTGTACAGTGTATGGAGATGAACTGTGAATTATTTGACCCTGACCTGTAATACAGGCATTTACCAGCGTAAATAAATATTTGCGGATGGAAACGGAAATCACAGCAAGTTTATTATACGATTTAAGACTCATTTCGGTGATTTTGTGTGCAAGGCATGACGTTTGTAACAACATGCACTACATATCGCGTGATATTTGGTGTTGACGTTTGTCTCCGGGCGGAAAATAATAACCGTAAACGGTCTGCACTCTTTGTGATTTTTATATGTATCGTTAGTAAGGTAAGCTTATTAGAAAATCACTTTGCTATTTGTGGAAAAATGCATCGAAAAAGATATCCATTAGCCAGGCATTATATAGGCGGCTACAAGATGGCGACACCCTATTAGTCACGTGTTTATTACATTTATTCGCAATAATATATTCCGTATCAAATCACTAACATTTATTTTCACTTCGCGTTATTATTAAACCACTCGTAGTTAAATATAAATCGAAATATAACTCCTAGCGTTCCCTATCTTACAGGATTGTGAACTCCATCCTGGAAGTACAACGAAAATGGCATGCCCATCGCCAAAGGTAGATCTTCCACCGAAGAGAAAAAGACGTCAGGCAGACGATAGCAATTCCAACGGAATACTTGGATTCAAGATGGATGGCGTCAGCGATCTGCTCAATTGGTCTGAAGACAACGACATAACCTTCCAATATTTCGAGGATCCTTATTATTTTCCAATCGGACCAAACTCAACTGGAGTTGTCAGAGGGAGAATAATTATAAAGGTATGCAGATTTCGCATTATTGCAAGCTGTTTTAATCAGGGCTGGAACTTCAGATTTTTTTCTACTAGCCAGTCGCGCAGGTACTCACATAATTTACCTGCCCGACAAAAATTCTACCAGCCCAAACCTTTTTCATGATATTATGCAACAACCAATAAAGTGCAAGACGACATTTATAAATGATAATACAATAAAATATTTTTGTCTTTATTGTACGATGTTCGATCCACTGTATACCAATATACCAATCACCATTGACATCAAGGCTCAAGATAGAGTGCAGGGTTTTTGACGAGAGCTACTGTTTTCAAAATAGCTCCCGGGTCACGGGGATTTGTTGAGAACCGGAAGCTACTTTTAGTATACCGAGAGCTAACTTTTTATTAAATCAAATAAGGCATTGTTTTGTTCGATAGACGGTAGTATATAGACCGTCACACGAGAGCACAAAAGTCGCTCGGAAAACTATGTAGTTCATGGAACCAAGAAATAATGTTCTGCATTTATCGGTAGACAAAAATATTCTGAATAACATTTGCTGGTATGTCAAACTCAAAAGTTGCAATAACCTTACGAATGCGTGAATATCAGCACCAATGTTACACTAAGGCCCAAGCGGTGCCGCCGGGCACTGCCGGTCTACAAGATTTAGAAATTCAGCTCTGTTGTAACATTTATGTTGGTAATTTACAGCCGTTTCTCGGAATATAATCAATGAAAATTAAAAGTACGTATATAGTATTCCCCGCCATGAACGATAACAGATATGATCATATCATGATACATTCATTCGCCAGAAAGAAACTTTCCCTTTTTGCATTCATTATGTTCCATGGCCTAGACAATTAATTGAGAAGTAAACTCGCCTTTTGCAAGTCGCTACATCTTGTTAGGGGAAATCCCACAATCATGCCATCGGCGGCAATACATTTTTGTGCTAAAACTTGGTTGTTATGAATTGTGGAGACTTCCATACAACAAATCGACTCATGTTTTAAACAAAATACCCAGCATGGATCGAAATTCACCAACCGGGCATTACAATACAACATGATTACGTCATCATTGAAATGGGCAAGGCTGTCTGCGTAGTACGACGTTTTGGGGGTATGGCAATTATTAATTTCGATAATTTATGTGTAGCTTTACAGTTACTTACACTTTGAGCTGGAAACATATTACTCGCCAATCGGACGGGCTCATTTGCATCTCCACCCGCCCGACACGAAAGTTACCCGCTATGAGCGGGTGTCCGGGTGGGTGGGTCTAATTTCCAGCCTTGGTTTTAATATTCACAAGATTTACCCTTTTATCCTTTAAATCTTTCGCTAAAGATTTTGTGCTTGGCTAATTTCATGCATTCTTTTACCAAGGATAACCCGAAGTTTCGATGTAACTTCTCCATGCTACATCGTTAAACGCGGACAGTTACCTTTGTTGATACATTTTAAAACTTTAAACTAATTCCTCAATTAAGTCGTTGAGCAGTTGCCTCTGTTGATACATTGTGAAACGTAGGAAGTTACCTCTGTTGATACATTGTAAAACGTAGACAGTTGCCTATGTTGATACATTGTGAAACGTAGACAATTGCCTCTGATGATACATTGTAAAACGTAGACAGTTGCCTCTGTTGATACATTGTGAAACGTAGACCG
The DNA here is from genome assembly GCA_035610835.1 of Ophiura sarsii. Lineage (NCBI taxonomy): Eukaryota > Metazoa > Echinodermata > Ophiuroidea > Amphilepidida > Ophiuridae > Ophiura > Ophiura sarsii. The sequence continues at coordinate 15,003,285 of CM069445.1, forward strand.
TTGCCTCTGATGATACATTGTAAAACGTAGACCGTTGCCTCTGATGATACATTGTAAAACGTAGACAGTTGCCTCTGATGATACATTGTAAAACGTAGACAGTTGCCTCTGATGATACATTGTAAAACGTAGACAGTTGCCTCTGTTGATACATTGTAAAACGTAAACAGTTGCCTCTGTTGATACATTGTGAAACGTAGACAATTGCCTCTGATGATACATTGTAAAATGTAGACAGTTGCCTCTGATGATACATTGTAAAACGTAGACCGTTGCCTCTGATGATACATTGTAAAACGTAGACCGTTGCCTCTGATGATACATTGTAAAACGTAGACAGTTGCCTCTGATGATACATTGTAAAACGTAGACAGTTGCCTCTGATGATACATTGTAAAACGTAGACAGTTGCCTCTGTTGATACATTGTAAAACGTAGACAGTTGCCTCTGTTGATACATTGTGAAACGTAGACAATTGCCTCTGATGATACATTGTAAAATGTAGACAGTTGCCTCTGATGATACATTGTAAAACGTAGACCGTTGCCTCTGATGATACATTGTAAAACGTACACAATTGCCTCTGATGATACATTGTAAAACGTAGACAGTTGCCTCTGATGATACATTGTAAAACGTAGACAGTTGCCTCTGTTGATACATTGTGAAACGTAGACAATTGCCTCTGATGATACATTGTAAAATGTAGACAGTTGCCTCTGATGATACATTGTAAAACGTAGACCGTTGCATCTGTTGATACATTGTGAAACATAGACAATTGCCTCTGATGATACATTGTGAAACGTAGACAATTGCCTCTGATGATACATTGTAAAATGTAGACAATTGCCTCTGATGATACATTGTAAAACGTAAAAAATTGCCTCTGATGATACATTGTAAAACGTAGACAGTTGCCTCTGTTGATACATTGTAAAACGTAGACAGTTGCCTCTGTTGATATATTTTAAAACGTAGACAGTTGCCTCTGTTGATACATTGTGAAACGTAGACAATTGCCTCTGATGATACATTGTAAAACGTAAACAATTGCCTCTGATGATACATTGTAAAATGTAAACAGTTGCCTCTGATGATACAGTGTAAAACGTAGACCGTTACATCTGTTGATACATTGTGAAACGTAGACAATTGCCTCTGATGATACATTGTAAAACTTAGACAGTTGCCTCTGTTGATACATTGTAAAACGTAAACAGTTGCCTCTGTTGATACATTGTAAAATGTAGACAATTCCCTCTATTGATACATTGTAAAACGCAAACATTTCCTCTGCTGATACATTGTAAAACGTAGACAGTTGCCTCTGTTGATATATTTTAAAACGTAGACAGTTGCCTCTGTTGATATATTTTAAAACGTAGACATTTGCCTCTGATGATATATTGTAAAATGTAGACATTTGCCTCTGTTGATACATTGTAAACGTAGATAGTTCCCTATATTGATACATTGTAAAACGTAAAGAGTTGCCTCTGTTGATACATTGTAGATCGTAGACAGTTGCCTTTGTTGATATATTTTAAAACGTAGACATTTGCCTCTGATGATATATTGTAAAACGTAGACATTTGCCTCTGTTAATACATTGTAAAACGTAGATAGTTCCCTATATTGATACATTGTAAAACGTAAAGAGTTGCCTCTGTTGATACATTGTAGATCGTAGACAGTTGCCTTTGTTGATATATTTTAAAAGGTAGACATTTGCCTCTGATGATATATTGTAAAACGTAGACATTTGCCTCTGTTAATACATTGTAAAACGTAGATAGTTCCCTATATTGATACATTGTAAAACGTAAAGAGTTGCCTCTGTTGATACATTGTAAAACGTAGACCGTTGCATCTGTTGATACATTGTGAAACGTAGACAATTGCCTCTGATGATACATTGTAAAACGTAAACAATTGCCTCTGATGATACATTGTAAAATGTAAACAGTTGCCTCTGATGATACAGTGTAAAACGTAGACCGTTACATCTGTTGATACATTGTGAAACGTAGACAATTGCCTCTGATGATACATTGTAAAACTTAGACAGTTGCCTCTGTTGATACATTGTAAAACGTAAACAGTTGCCTCTGTTGATACATTGTAAAATGTAGACAATTCCCTCTATTGATACATTGTAAAACGCAAACATTTCCTCTGCTGATACATTGTAAAACGTAGACAGTTGCCTCTGTTGATATATTTTAAAACGTAGACAGTTGCCTCTGTTGATATATTTTAAAACGTAGACATTTGCCTCTGATGATATATTGTAAAATGTAGACATTTGCCTCTGTTGATACATTGTAAAACGTAGATAGTTCCCTATATTGATACATTGTAAAACGTAAAGAGTTGCCTCTGTTGATACATTGTAGATCGTAGACAGTTGCCTTTGTTGATATATTTTAAAACGTAGACATTTGCCTCTGATGATATATTGTAAAACGTAGACATTTGCCTCTGTTAATACATTGTAAAACGTAGATAGTTCCCTATATTGATACATTGTAAAACGTAAAGAGTTGCCTCTGTTGATACATTGTAGATCGTAGACAGTTGCCTTTGTTGATATATTTTAAAAGGTAGACATTTGCCTCTGATGATATATTGTAAAACGTAGACATTTGCCTCTGTTAATACATTGTAAAACGTAGATAGTTCCCTATATTGATACATTGTAAAACGTAAAGAGTTGCCTCTGTTGATACATTGTAAAACGTAGACCGTTGCATCTGTTGATACATTGTGAAACGTAGACAATTGCCTCTGATGATACATTGTAAAACTTAGACAGTTGTCTCTGTTGATACATTGTAAAACGTAAACAGTTGCCTCTGTTGATACATTGTAAAATGTAGACAGTTCCCTCTATTGATACATTGTAAAACGCAAACATTTCCTCTGCTGATACATTGTAAAACGTAGACAGTTGCCTCTGTTGATATATTTTAAAACGTAGACAGTTGCCTCTGTTGATATATTTTAAAACGTAGACATTTGCCTCTGATGATATATTGTAAAATGTAGACATTTGCCTCTGTTGATACATTGTAAAACGTAGATAGTTCCCTATATTGATACATTGTAAAACGTAAAGAGTTGCCTCTGTTGATACATTGTAGATCGTAGACAGTTGCCTTTGTTGATATATTTTAAAACGTAGACATTTGCCTCTGATGATATATTGTAAAACGTAGACATTTGCCTCTGTTAATACATTGTAAAACGTAGATAGTTCCCTATATTGATACATTGTAAAACGTAAAGAGTTGCCTCTGTTGATACATTGTAGATCGTAGACAGTTGCCTTTGTTGATATATTTTAAAACATAGACATTTGCCTCTGATGATATATTGTAAAACGTAGACATTTGCCTCTGTTAATACATTGTAAAACGTAGATAGTTCCCTATATTGATACATTGCAAAACGTAAAGAGTTGCCTCTGTTGATACATTGTAGATCGTAGACAGTTGCCTTTTTTGATATATTTTAAAACGTAGACATTTGCCTCTGTTGATACATTGTAAAACTTAGACAGTTCTCTCTATTGATACATTGTAAAACGCAAACAGTTCCTCTGCTGATACATTGTAAAACGCAGACAGCTGCCTCTGTTGATATATTTTAAAACGTAGACATTTGCCTCTGTTGATACATTGTAAAACATGGACAGTGTCCTTTGTTGATATATTGTAAAACGTAGAAAGTTGCCTCTATCATAACAGTACTCTTCTTTGACATACAGGGACAACGACTGAATCTGGCCAGTACATCGTCAGATGTAACGGTGTATATCGGTAACGAAACATGTACAGACGTCGTTCTTGGATTAGACAATGTAACATGTTACATACCGATAGAAAAACCGGCTGCTATCGACACAAACGGTACTGCACCAGGTTTCAACGATACGGGACATCGGGCAGTATCGGTAAGTGGAATTTTTTCAATTTTAGGTTTATTTTGAAATTGAAATTATAAGGGATAAGAAATATAAGTTGACAAATATTTACCAAACAGAAGCAGCTCATCATTACGTCATTTTGCTTTCAGGTTGTACAAGGGAATTTACAGTTTGATGACATTGGTTTTATCGTCTACCAACCTGACGATTCGCCAACATCGATTTTACCGTTTGTGATCGGACTTGTTTCTGTGATAGTTCTTCTTCTGTTGGCTGGTGCATTGATCTGCACATTAATGTATGTTTTCTTTCAAAGAAGGTATAAACGCGTCAAGAAGGAACTCGCGGATACAAAGGAACAACTCCTAGACAGCATTCGTCTTCTGAAACGTTGTAAGTTTTTAAAGTGCATTCACTCATTAATTTAAATTTACCAACGTTTGTTGTAAGAATGAACATGAGCATTAAAATAAGTACAAACATGCATGGTATTGGTTCAGTAATTTTGAAGTTGGGAAAGTTTTCTGAAAAATCTGTTTTTTATACATGTATGGCAAAGCTAATAGAATAGTGGAAAGTATTAACATGCATAATTATTCAAATAATAACATCGACAAACAAGGTACATTGCGGGTGTATACAATAGAACAATCTTGCAGGGAAATATTTGGAGAGTTAAGAGGTCACAAATGTTTGCAAGTGATCAGCGTCTAATTATCTTTGATCATATCATTGCGCGTGGTGCATATACTATATTGAACTATATACCGGGGAAACAATACATACTTTTTTGTGTCTATTTAAGGATAGCAAGGTTATGGTAAACACGAACCAGTACTCATCTGTTGTTAAGAAATATATGGTATTTTGTATTCATGCATATAATATACGTAAAATACTAAATCTGTCAAAGGCGATATTGAAGATAACCAAATCAACCTCATCGCCATGATCACCTATTAAACAGCTAAGAAAGTTTAAGCAATCCCCATTGGTTCTCAGAGATATCAGCGACAAATGGCGGAGCTTAAATTTATTAACCTGACCACCCACGCACAGTGCATGGTAACTTATAGTTTTGTTCCATAGCGCATCGCCTTACTGCGCCTCTTCTGCATGTTTATGCGGCGCAATACGCTGACGCATGACGTACTGGGTTATTGGATACTACTAAGGGGTAAAAGTTGACAAATGTGGCCAATAAAAGGTCCTGACTTTAACATATAAATGTCTAGTCAACATGGTAAACATGGTCAATTATGAGTATTAAGAATGAGAATGAAGGTATTGTTTTTGGACCGTACTACCGTGTTATACTGTCTGACATAAATGCGCTCGGTAATATTATTGTTCCGAAGAACGACGCCGTTCACTTAAAATAGAACTTCCGCCAACATTTACACCGACTAACCGAGAAGGTAACACAGGTGCAGTCTAAAAACAATACCTTTATTCTCTAATTGATGACTTATGCACCAAGTTCAAATGTTTACAGGACTGGTCCAACCAGACACCATCGATTGTTATCGGACGAGCAAAGTGTATGCGTATGAAGTAATTTAATACACCGTCCTGTAAGAAGAAAAAAATCCATGTATATAAATACAATACTCAGTTTGCCCCCGGAAAACGCCGATCACAGGCGTTGCGTGCCACGCCCCCACCAAAAAATAAATAAATAAATAAATAAATAAATAAATTTAAAAAAAATTAAAAAAAATAAAATTGAAGACCCTAATTACGCCAGAGTGAGGTGTACACACATGACTTGGTTCTATGCGTTGTGCAGACACTGTCATTGACATACAATCAAACTTCTTTGTACTTTTGAGTGACCACACCTTGGAAATACCATTTTTATTTTATTTCTTTGATTGGTGATATTCTTCAGCGGTAGACCGCGGTGCAAGGGACGCCCATGCCAATACTACCCTGATGACCGTCCAGCTTACGGATCAAATAACCATAAATATGGATGATGTACGGATCAACTACAGTCAACTGACGTTCGGTAAACCCTTAGGAAAAGGTAAAATCATTTAGTAAGCTTATTTTGTGTATGGCTCTTTTTTGGGGACGAGTTAACTCGGACCCCTTAGTTTTCAAATGAAAGGTCACGTGGTCATTATTATTGTTTCAATTAGCTAGTGGAGACGTGAAACGTTACAATTATTGTATTTACTAAATAATGTAAATTGTATTATACATAAAGGAAGAAGTATTGATAGGAAAACGAACCTTATCTGTGGTTTCAGGCAATTTCAGGTTTTTAATCGGCAGTGAGTGTTTGGTATAAAATGCAAAAAATACGCCAAATTCAGATTTTCAGTGCGAAATTAGTATTTTAATGATATTTTATATTAAATGTGTCTATTACCGTAAATAAAATGGTGCTTTAATGGACAATGTAGTTTAATTATCACATTTTAATTTTCGATTTAGCAGTATAGTTTATTGAGTGGATAAACCAGACAGTCTCAATGGATGCATACCGTAACTTCTGAGTATGTAATGAGAACACGTTGGTCCAACGGTTATCCCGTCGCCTGTCACGCGGAAAATCCGAGTTCAATTCTAATGGTACTTTTTGATGTTCCATTATATTAATTAACGAGACTCTTTTTTTATCTATTAATATTTTTTACTTTTTTTGTTCAATGAATATAAATTATCACGATTTTCTTTTTTTGATTCGGCTGTTGCCATGTTCGTGATTTATTTTTACAAAAACGATTGACTACAATAATTATCCTGGCACCCGGCGGTCCCAAGTTCGCGCCCCGGAAATCCAAGTTATTTTGCTGCACTTTTAAATTTGTCATAAATTGTGACACGATCAAGAGGAATGAGTCGGATGTCGACCATGGTCGAAAATGAGTTATTGATACAGTTTTAAAGAAGACACTTAAAGCTTTCAGGAACTGAAAACCCCATGTCAATACAACTTTTTGTTTTAAAGTTATGTCAAATTATGTACTTGAACTTCCATCAAAACTTATAGATACCCTCGCACTAAATTGGCTATATCTCAATTTGGGATTCCCCGACATCCGACTCATTTCTCTTGATTGCGTCACAATTACGTTTTTCTCGTAATTAAACATTGGAATTTAAATTAAATTATAAATAATGATATTTTTTCTTTCAATTCTTTTTCTTCCATAAATTCACCACATATAGCTCACATAACGTATCGGTGGTTTCCTTCCAGAAACAACACACTAGTAATCCTCTTGCCAACTTCCACAAAATTCAACAGATCCATTCCAAGTCTTCTCATCCTTCTGCCACCTTTTAAACACTCGCCCCCCCCCCCCCCCACCCCCAGTTTTTAGAAGACCTTGTTCCATACAGTTTCTAATGGAATATTTAAACAATATATACAGTTCAATTGTGAGATAGGCTTTTACGACGGGTATTCATAATATAAGTTAAAAGTTTAACGAGTTTGCCGTCGGACAAGTTTTAATTTGTCAAGCTTTCGTCAGGAAACAAAAGGCACTGGACTCGTATCCTTTGAAACCGGTGCCGGTGGACTGGTTCAGATATGTGGATGATACGTTTGTAGTTTGGATACATGGACAAGATGAATTGGTCAAATTCCTAGATCACCTTAACGCACAGCAGCCGTGTATACAATTTACCATGGAATTGGAAGACAATGGGTACATTCCTTTTCTATATGGTAAAGTACAGCGAATTGAATCTGGTTTGAGCTTCTCGATCTACAGAAAACCCACACACTCTGATCAGTTTCTGCATTTTACATCCAATCATCACCTATCGGCAAACAAATAGCGTTGCCAACACGTTGGTATACAGAGCTTTGACTCTATGCGATAATGAACATCGCAATAATGAGTTTAAACACATTGATAACGCATTGAATAAGAATGGTTATCCCTCGACACTCGTACACAAAGCTATTAGAAGACAAAGTGCTAATTTAAGCCTAGAAAAGGTAGTGGAAGATGACTACAAAGGTATCACGTTCATGCCATTTGTCAAAGGTGTCTCAGACAAAATTTGCCGGTTCTTAAATCGTGCCGGTGTTAAAACTTACTACACCAAATCGACCAAACTCAGAGATATTGTCAGCAAACCTAAAGATGCTATGCCCAAGAGTCGTTCACCTTGCGTGTATAGCATATCATGTACAGTTGTGGTGAACAATATATTGGTCAAACCAAAAGGCCTTTAAAGATCAGATTGTCTGAACACAAAAGAGCTACATTACAAGGCAAGAAAGATAGCTCGGCACTAGCTGAACATGCGTGTGAAGAAGGTCATGAACCACTCCGGAACCAATCCAAAAGCATTGCACAGGTTTCCAATCTTGGTATGCGGCTTGTTCGTGAAGCTCTAGCGATCAGAATCAATAACTCATCAACAATCAATAGAAATGACGGCAAAGATATCAGCCGCATGTGGCGGTCTCTTTTTCCTATCAATCAAACCCGCCAATCGATAACAGTCTTGTAATATTTTTTTTCAGCCAGGTCCGCAATGAACCATTATATATCCTGCTCAAGTTCGTTACAGCGTCAAACGATCTTTACAGATCAGTGACCGCACTACTGTGCATTAGACTTATTGTAGTCTGGTAGTAGACACGGGCAGTCTCTACGTTATTTCCATTGGTCAAGGGGCAGTCCTTTGGATGTTCTATTAGAACCAAAGTTATATATAGTAGGCTAGTGGCAACCTACGTGTAGAGCTCTTTTCAGAGCCACCATCTCTGTTGTTCGGTGAAAGCGGCAATCCATCTGAACGGCTCTTTTCAGAGCCACAAATTCCTTCACAAGTAGGAAAGGGCACCTACTCTCAAATCATCGGGCAAGGGGCAGCCCAAATAATGATAACAAGAGAAGTGGCAATCTCTATGTTTTGTTTAATTTTATAATAATTTGGTCCTGAAGAAGTCAGAGCTAATCCTGACGAAAGCTTGACAGATTAAAACTTGTCCGACGGCGAACCCGTTAAACGTTTAACTTATACAGTTAAGCCCACAATTATTCATACCCGTTGAAAAATATGACTTTTTTGAATTTTTCTTATATCTACACCAGCTGGAGGGGTGCAATTTTCGCTTAACACATGATGTGTGCATAAAATGTGGATGCATTACAAATGTGTACTATTGAATGTTCAGTGAGGGATATTATAGGACAACACTCTAGCTCTTTGTCAGCATGGCGAAGAAGACCAAATAATTCAGTGAGTGTGTGCATATTGTGAATGCTCACAAATAGGGGAAAGGCTACAAAGCTATTTCGAAGCAATTCCAAGTGCCAGAGTCAACCATACAAAGCATAATTAGGAAGAACAAGACGTTCAACTCAGTTAAAAACCTTGAAGGAAACGGACGGAAGCCAACGGTTTCCCCTTGACAAGAAAAGTATGGTGAAAAACAACAATCCAAAGATCACCGTCAATGCTCTCCTGAACAACCTTGTTGAGTCTTGGACCAGGATATTAAGGCAGACACACCAGCAGAAATTGCACACGAGAGTTCTCCATGGACTCCGACCAAGAAAGACTCTACTCCTGAAAAGAGACAAAGAGAAACTCGTCTAGCATTTGCAAAAGCACTTCTGGACAAAGATCCAAGCTTTTGGTCCTCAGCATTGGCTTCCGACTGCGTTCTTCAATGTTTTTTTTACTGAGTTAAACTTCTTGTTCCTCCTAGATATGCTTTGCATGATGGATTCTGGCACTTGGAATTGTTTCAAAATAGCTCTGTAGCCTTTCCCCTCTTTGTGAGCATTCACAATATGCACAAAAAAGGTCCTCACTGAGTTATTTGATCTTCTTTGACATGCTGACAAATAGCTAGAGTGTTGTCCTATAACATCCTTCACTGTACATTCACTAGGACACATTTACAATGCATCCACATTGTATGCACACATCATGGAATAATTGCATAACAATATAAAAGCCTATCACACAATATAAAGAATGTTTGGAATGTCAAAAACATGTGTATTATCAAAAAAAATGGCCTCAATCCTGAGACTTGGTAGGGTGAGAATAATTTTGGACAGGCATAAAAACACAATTCTTGTTCAATTCTAGTGTCATGCAAAAAATGTTGAGCCCACATATATTGATATGTACTTGCAAACTAATTGTCTTTAGTGTAAAGCGAAAGTTACACCAATCCAGCTTGTATAGAAAAACCCCGCAAAAAACTCATTATTTGTCAAAGAGTATGAATAATTGTGGGCTTAACTGTACATGTATATGAACATTTTTTCGTTTAAGTTTTGTTAATTGGCAGTGTAATTATTTATTTTTAACATTTGATACGCGTCGGCATTATTTATTTATATCGGCAGAATCTATTTGTTTCTATTTGGTAAAGATACGTTGCTAGGACGGCGTCCATTATTCGTTTAACGTATAGTTTGGTTATTCCTCTTACCAGATGCACATTAAATACCAAATATCGGTTAAAATGTTTTGTCATTTATGGTGGTGTGTTTGAAAATATTTTTTCTTCTTCTGAATTCCGATTAATGGCATCGGGCCTCTTGAATTCAATTACAATCAAAGGAGGTAACAGCCTCAGGTTGTTGATGCAATTTGACTTTTGTGTACAAGTCTAAAGAACTTTGCATCGAATTCTTATCGTGATATTTCACTTGTTACTCACATATTGACTGATACATTGCGTTGTTTCCTATTGACCATCGGTAGGAGAATTCGGGAAGGTGTTTATGGCTGCATACTCAAAAGATGATAATACGGAAAACGTTGCTGTCAAGACTATTAAAGGTAATATACGACGTTACTTTCATCACCTAGAGCGCAGAAAATGTGTTCTCAAACGCTTTCCTCGGCTGGCGGCTGCAGAATTTCACAAAATGTTTCAAAAATGTCACAATTATTGAATTTTATTGTCATAATTGGAATCACCATGGGAGAAATGCATTGAAATAAGTACAAACATGCCTACTATTGGTTAAATAATCCTTGAGATACACTTTGAAAGTTGGGAAAGGTTTCTGAAAAATCTGTTTTGTATACGGTAAAACCAATAGCCGCGTGGAGGGTGTTAAATAATACAACATTAGCGTTCTCTTAGGAAACATTACTTACCCTATTATATGGCATGACAACTCGAAGAACTTGAAATTGCGACCCTCCACCTAATTCAATAAATCTTTATCGGAAATGAATGTTTCAGCTACATACAGCTCTTGTTGTGTCTTTCCACGTTTAGATGACATGGATGCCAACTTTACCGTGAAATTCCTGGAGGAAGCGATGATCATGAAAGACTTCGACCATCCGAATGTGTTGGGATTACTAGGTTTGACCTTTGACCCGTCTGGTAACCCTCTGGTCGTGTTGCCATTTATGGAGCATGGTGATCTGAAATCCTTTCTTTTAAGAGATGAAGATATAGTAAGTAAATCATTCTGAAATTAGGTCATTTTATATTGATTTTGCACATTAAAAAAGAAAAAGAAAAAAAAAGATATATTTAATTGGCGTATCAGCCCAGAGAGTGATCAATACGTAGACATAATATTTGAAGACACCATGGAAGTTCCAGGAGACACATGAACGTTTCTGAAGGCGTCAGGACACCAAAAAAGACCTTATCGCATTATCATGATTATGGGATAGAAAAGTGGCCAAATGTTGTCCCTTTTCAATCCCACAATGCATCAGAAAAGGATAATCAATGATTTGTACCTATCTGCGATAAGGTCTATTGACAGAGAAAATGTTATGAAAGTAAGCTAGAGCGACCAGAACACAATTGTAAATACCCACACATGACTACTATAGCTTTAGAAGCTAGCTACATGACATTTTGGCAAATACTGTGTACACCAAGAAGATTGAGGTTTCAAATTCTTAAAACGCCGTGATAAAGTTTGTCAAGCATACAATAATTTTGTTTAAATTCTTTGGATTTCAACTCTGAAGCGAATGTTGAACTATGCCCTCGATGGTGCCAAAGGAATGAGCTACATCAATCGATTCGATGTCGTCACCAATCAAGCTAATATGTGTGTACGAAATCGCCGCCGGGGCTAGCGTTGGCATGTTGGCCGAGTGGTTATGGCGGCGGCGCGGTAATCGGATGGTCTAGGGGTCGAATACCGCGGGTTTCGTGGCGAATATTTGGGTTAAAAAAAATCATAATTTGTCCCCCTCCCCCGGATTCCACACAAAAACATAACCTGGCTGGTTAGGATTAAGGGAGACCAGGCTGAGCTCAGAGTTTCCAAAAGTATCATCATGCTCACATCAATTACTCCCTCCTTCTTCCACTCTTGACTTCTGCACAAACATTAATACAACAAAATCTGTTACTTTACTTTGTAGACTATCACTGGCGGACAAATGTTGAACTTTGCACTGGATGGTGGCAAGGGAATGAGCTACTTATCGCAACAGAAATTTGTACACAGAGACCTCGCGGCGAGAAATTGCATGTAAGAATACTTCATGTGGTCGAAGTAAAATGCTATACAATTATTGCTCAAACAGGCAATTTGTAAATGTTCACTTAATGGTAATATGGAATAAAGCGCAACCCAAAATGATTTCAACCAAAAGACGACATGTTCTTTGAACATAAAGTCAAACATGGGTGAAATCATTTCGGATGTGGGCATACCTCCGCAAGGGAAGCCATAGAGAAGATGCCCAATCGACGATCAACATGCATGTGACACTTCGTGTGTATAATAATTCAACAAAGGACAACAATTTCGATTTTATAGTTTACACCAAATTTATCAACGAAATCATATGGAGAGAATGATGTCCGCCATTACTGTGAAGTGTATCCTAGCTGTATTAAAGATTAAAAATTCTTTATTGAATTTGGTCTAAATGCCTTGAAAATGCATTTTTTTTGAGTAAAACTCAATATTTTTTTTCTAAATAAAGGTAGAGTGTTAGTGTGAACTAGTCTACTTCGATTAAACAGATATTTGCCCAATTCTTCAGAAAAAAATCAACAGCTAGGTTTAAAAGAGGTCACAGGTTTTAATAAAGGTCTATCGAAGTAGACTTAATGAGAACCGGAGAGCATGACATGTTCGATATCTTTTTTCTTTCTCAATTTTTTTAAGGATTAATGAAAAACAGTCTCTTAAGATAGCCGACTTCGGTCTGTCACGTGATCTTCACGAGTCAGATTATTACAGGTGTGATGATCGTCAGGCTAAACTTCCAGTTAAGTGGATGGCACCGGAGAGTCTGGCTAAACGAATGTATAGCACACAAACTGACGTGGTAAGTATTAAACCAACTGGCATACCGTCGGAGGTACTATATAGTGACGTTACTGACGTATAGTGTACATACGTCTCTACATTAACAAGATGTTATTAACTTTAAGAATATAAAAACGATATTTCAAAACAATACGTGATACATCACAAAAACGAATACGGTTTATCATACGTTACTATGTAATCCAACCGACCATATGTTACTATGTAGTACCACCGACGATACACGTCACACAGTGGTAACTTCAGTTCAGTGTGAGAGGGGGCAATTCCCGCGGAATATTATTTATTTTATTTATTTATTACAGAGCATTTATAAGGCGCTTTTCCAGAAAAGATCAAAGCGCCGTACACAATACCAATAACAACATTATAAAATATTAAAAAGATACTATCAAAGTATATACACAGTTTAAGTATTATAAAAATACAACAAGTATATAAAATACAAATACCAAGAATATAGATATAAACACGGGCAATAATAGAGCCAATAGGCCATGTAAAGTGATGAGAAACAAATTACTCTGATGGAAACAGGTGAGTTTTTAGCATCTTTTTAAAAGTATGAACGCTACAGGCATTGCGAATAAAAATGGGGAGGTCATTCCATAGCTTAGGGCCTAAGTGCGAAAATGCTGTTTTGCCTATTATTGCACGTTTGTTAGCATTAACAACGAGACGAGTTGTGTCCTTAGAAGACCTAAGACCAGCACGAGCACATTGATAAAAAGACACAACATCAGACAAATATGAGGGGCCTAATAAATGTACACAGTTGTACACATACAGTAAGATCTTGAAGTCGATTCTCTGCTGGACGGGCAGCCAATGAAGTTAACGCAATAGTGGCGCGGCGCTGGTTCGTCTGTTAACACAGAAAATAAGACACGCAGCACGATTTTGAAGTATTTGCAGGCGCTTGACATTTGAATTTTAAATACCGACTAAAAGAGAATAACTTTGGTCATAACCAGTCAGCTCCACAACGAGAGTCCGTTCGGCTTGAGGGCGTGCAATTTAATGACGCACTACCGTCAATTTTTGAATCAAATGACGGGAGTCCGTCTTCCGCTGAGATTACGAATAATTTCGATATTTCAATAGAGGGCGGGCTTGGGTACGGGACAGCGTTATCAAGAAGACGGTCTCCCGTCACAGAATTGAAAAAAATGCTGATTTTCAATCATAAAACAACCCTCTTATCTCTGAGATAACCTTAAAAAATTCATCCCTATACAATACTACAAGGCATAATTCTAATGTAAACATTATAACACTTACCCTAAAAATTCATTAAAATGATGTAATCACGCCTAGAAAATGGGAGTCTTTTCGCGGTATATAGGCTCAAAAATATATAATTTCGACCTTGATTGCGAGATTTTGGCGCCAAAGGTGAGATTAAATAATCGGACTTTAATGAACTTTAATCCCACCGGGATTGACAGAGGGTATAGTTTGGTTCCACGAACTTCCTCATTCAATTTGGTGAATGATTTACAAATTATTATAACCTTTATTTTTTAAAAAGTTGAAGAAATGCACTTTTAGCCAATAGATAATTTGAATAGGGTATACAGGCTGTCCCAAAATGATTAGTACCCATTGATGCCCAAAGTTCAATAAAAAAAATTATCATCAAAACCAATGAAATAAGACCCGTTAATTGTCTATCATATTTGCTATACTGTACCCTTTCATTATAATTTTAGATCATGCATATAGGACTTACTTTAATGAAGTTACACTCCATTGTGAAAGACATGGTGATTTCACCTTTTTGGCAAAGTGCAAAAAAAATGTGTTTTTAAACAGCTTGTTTGAAAAAAACTAATACATTCTCTTAATCTCTTGTCTGTTAATATCTTTGGTTCCTTTTTATTTTAAGCAGCTGTTGTATCATATTGTTGTTCAAACCATATACTTCTTCATTTTGATTCAATTTGAAGAGTAAAAATGAATCGTCACGCATGAGCGACCCCAAGCTTTGTTTCTATAATGAGCTTGTTTTGAGGTTAAACTTGAGGGACATTTAAACAGGTAAAGACGTGGTCATGGGTAATTAGCAGTGGATTAGACTTCTTTTTCATATTGGGGATGCAATTTCCTACAAACTTAGTAAAAATGATATAGTCCCTTACTGTTTATCCTCACGAAATCCATTCTCCAATGTGAAAATGAAATCTAAGCCACTGGTTATTCACCACATGTCCACATACCACTTCGTTTAGAAGTCCCTATACACTTGTCAAATAAAACAATGCATGGGTCACAAACTTCTTTTACCAGGTAAATTGAATTAAGGAGAAGAATTATGAATGATTTAAACACCCATAGCTTATAACAATTACAACAGAAAGACACACAAGATTATATTGAGTTGACAAGAGATTATGAGAATACACAAGTTTCTTTCAAACAAGCTGTTATAGCACACACATTTGTTAGCACTTTGTCAAAAAGGTGAAATCACCATGTTTTACATAATGGAGTGTATCTTGAGTTTGATAAATCCGATATTCATGATCTAAAATTCTAATGAAATACTATAGTATGATAAAGATGATTTTAAAACAACGAACTTAATCCCATCGATTTTGATGAATGATGATAACAACACATTATTGAACTTTGGGCATCGATGGTGTTGTTTTTTTTGTACAGCCTGTAGTAGTCTTTCCTCTAAAATGGCCTCATAACACGGGATCTCCATCATCTCTTTATATCTTTCATTGCACACAGTGGTCATTTGGCATCGTGCTGTGGGAGATGTTCTCACGAGGAAGCAAACCTTACATTGGCATCCTAAACCGTGATTTGTATCGACATATCACCCGTGGAAATCGAATGGAATGTCCGCCACAGTGCCCTCCAGAAATGTAAGAAATAACTTCATCTTTGATTTTAATGGGAAATAACGTTACATTTTGAAATTTCAGGTCAGAACATTTGCATGTTTTATTCATTTCCATACCTCTTGCGGGATCCTTATTCGTATCCAGACCTTTCTCACTGCATGGGGCGGGGTAAACAGGTAGTTAATTATTGTTCACCTGCGGGTGTTCACCGTGAAGAGATGTCCTGTTTTCTAGCTTATCGGATGTTAGACATAACAAGACAACTCTACTCGTATTACGGTGACGCGCTGAAAGTAACTTTAGGTTTGCCCCTTCAAGCTATGAAAGGGTCCAATTATTGCGCGTACGGTCTATACTCTACCAAAGCCTTAAAACATCACCTTCTTGAAGTAGTTTTTAAAACTGTTAATTTAAACAAAACGCTTCATTACTGTTTTATATGTATTGTACAGAATGCTTAATATATTGCACAACGTTATACAAAGTTATTTATTTATTTATTTATTTATTTATTGTTGCTGTCGTTGACATATCCTTGGTAACATAGAGTCTATTCATATGTACATCGCGGTCATTTTCTGATCCAACGCTTTTAATGATTGTTGATTAATGTTTGACAAGATAACTCTTTTTCATACTGAAATCAATGGGTCATTCCATTTGAAATCCACCCCCACCCCCTATAGGAGACATTACCTTAACCTTCCCGAAAGGGAGTGTATATTTCAAATGGTGGTGTTAACTGCATGGCTGACTACATACATTTCAAATATACACTTAGGAAGGCCAATGTTATATGTCGTCCATGTGTATGGATTTCAATTGAAATAACCCAAATTCTTATTAATATACAGATACAGCATTATGGAGAAATGCTGGCTGGGCAGTCCCAAATTGCGACCTAGCTTTCAGCAAATCGTCAAGGACATCGAATCAGTTATCACGTCTATTAAAAGTGCCACTTCCCATGACGCAGTTCACCTGGCCGAAACGTCTGGCGAACGTGACGCGCTCCCGTATTATGCGACCCCGATATCACCCGGTGTGACAGATACGACATATGAGGTTCAGCCATCGGACGGAGGTAATGGTAATCTTGCGGGAGATTCTCCAGAAGATGCAACAATATATGAGGTTCAGCAATCAGAGGAAATTGAGATGGTTACGCGGCCACAATCGCACCAGGATAACCCTATCTACAGCAATGAAAGTGTTGTCTCCAAATATAGACGCTGATATAAACAACAGCAGAGTTGACTGAGGTCGACAAAAAAGGAGATACTGATATAACTCCACATACACCAGTCATGCTAGTGTAAATAGCATAATGCTAAGAGAAAAACTGTAAACTATATTATTCCATGTAACCTAAATAAAGCTTTTTCTCTAAGTGTTACTGATGTCCTGTTTGGTTTCCACACTAAGAATATAAGTAATGACAATAATATGTTTATCCACTATGTCATTGCATTTGCTAAGATTAGCAGTAGTAAGTTTAGATGGCAATCATCCTAATCTTTAAATCTCTAAAATGACCTTAAATTTCGTAATGTAACTTAATAGAGAGAAGTTCACTGGATATGGTTCTATCACTCCTTGCACCACACTTAGTGCTACAATCAGGTTTGTTCTACAGTGATGTATGTCTCTAACATGTTGTAATTTAATAATAATAATAATAATAATAATACACAGCATTTATTCAAGCGCTTGATACGTAAGATCTCCAAGCGCTTTACAATATAAATACAATAGGTAATTACATGATAAAATTCACAATTTCCCACAAAATATGTTATAAAACTTAAAACTACAGACATTTAACCACAAGCCAGTAAAAAACCAGTGAACCAGCAACTGGTCATAATATGGAAAATCCGGCAATGAATCCGGTAGAATACAGATAAAAATTAAAAGGCACAAAATATTTTAAAAGTCATCATAGTATTTAAAAAGTCATCATAGTATTTAAAAAGTCATCACATCGCAAGGTGTCAACAATATGCACTTTTCTAGCAGAAACTGAACATGAGAAACCAATATTGCACTAATCTGTAGGATGTTTAAACATGTATGTTTTTAACAAGCGTTTGAATTCGGCAAGAGACTTGGCATTTCTAATCACGAGAGGAATGGTGTTCCATAGTTTTGGAGCAGCCACACTAAACGCCCTTCTGCCATAATGAATGGTTGACACCTCGCGATAAGATGGAGGAGCCAGAAGAAACTGCGAAGTTGAGCGAAGTATACGCCCAGGAGTGTAGTTATTCAGTAGATCAGATATATACACTGGGGCCAGATTGTTGAGGGATTTATAAGTGATGAGGAGGATTTTGAATGCTATACGATCATGTATAGAGAGCCAGTGTAATTTATCACGTCGCACAGCACTAATTTGTCAGTAGAAAGTATGTTTTATTGGTATATGTGTGGCTGGTCTATGTGATTTTCTTGTTTGTAAATTTTAAATGTAGTTTTTATTCTAATGAAACTCACTTCTTTTAACATTTTATATAATATTGATGTGTTTTGCTCTAAATAAGTATTGATGTTTATCACGTGTCGTTAAGAATGAATAAATGAGAAAAAATAATGGTAAGAGGGCTAAGTTCAAGAATTTGTAACATATCACATCAATGAATTGTAACATATGATCACATCAAACAAAGAGCATAAAGAGTAGTACTTGAGGGCCCTCATTGCTTATTATTTGAATCTTGTAGGATGTGTTTTATGATGTATTTTCTGATAATTATTTGTATGCAAATTTAGACATTTTGTACACTTCTAAACGTGTCATCTAGTCCATCGTTTTGGTGTTCATGGTCATATCAAACAAAGAGCATGAAGAGTAGTATTCGAGAGTAATCGAGGAACCGCATTGTTTTTATTGTCTAAGATCTGTAGATTGTGTTTCATGATGTATTTTCTGATATTTGTATGCAAAAGTTTCATCCTGTCCATTGCGTTTATAGATAAGCGTCAAAATGCTAGTATAATTGTATTAAAAACCTTTTGAATATGCTAGGTATGTTCTAATCAATATGCAAACAATTTTGTTAATATATGTACAAGAACTTGAGAGCACATTTATTGAAAAAACATAATGACCGCGAATCTTATTTGGAATTGGTATGTGCAAAGAAGACAGGATTACGCGCATGTACATGTATGAGTTCTGCATCGTTCGTGTTTTGTCAGAGCGATCAAGTGCGGAATTCGTTGGTTTTCCTGTTGCCGAGTGTGCGCGTCCATCCGCTGTGCAGCGGTTGAGCGCGATAGTTATTGGTTTGCTAGTATCTATCCCTGCGGGATAATCGATGATTGGTCATGGGGAAATGTAAAATAAATGATGAAAAAGGCAATATTTGTGTGATGTTTTAAAGCAATTACGTGTTTTTAAAAACTAAATTAAGTTTAATGTTTATATTAAGATATTATATTGCAGTTTTATGTTATGGTGAGGGGAGGATGGGTTAAGTGATTCAATCAATCAGTATCGGTGATTTATAATAAATACTCAGGATAATAAGGTTTACTTATAATTTAATCAATTATTATGATATGTGTGATTATTGTATCAACGTCTATTGTTAATGGTGAGATGTAGTGAAGGATAAAGTAAGGCGATGTTTTCATATCGGATATCAACTTGTTGCGTTCGGTTAGCCATACACAACCAGATTTGTGATATCACAGACATGACCAGGCAATAACTCACATACATCACATTATCACAACCCACACAAAAAAAACCAATATGATTAAACATGATTAAAAGGTGCACCCTTTAACCAATATGATTAAACATGATTAAAAGGAGAACAACAATAGACAACTTAAGTAGCCTGAACTCCATCCAATTCAATCCAATTCATCTTTTTTACTTTCTCAAGAGACTTTATAATTCTCTTAAGATTAAAAGAGTCAATTAAAATTTCTCTCCGTACAATGAGTTGTATTGTTTTTGTTTAGTGGGTGTTATGAATATCACGATCGATTATTACTCAGTACTCTAATGATATGAAGAAAAATATTCAACAGTGCTGGCTAATTGGAAAGAGAGTGACCACCCGCTGCGCAAAAGAAAAATCTGTGTACTTCACGAATTCACAAACCTGGATGGAAGTGTTCGTCGACTTCTTTTACGTAATCGTTCATTTCTCTATAATTATTTAACCGGGTCAAACGCGGGTTTCTTCAAATTATAACCAACCAATTTGCCTTTGTTTTGTTGTTTTAGTTGTCGATTCTAACTTGTATTTAGGAGGTTACGATCATCTAATGGAGCGTCACAATTTTATTGGAACACCCTGCATATCGTTATGAAGTTATAAATCACACAGGCTATAATTATATAGTTTTCATGGAATATACTCAGATAGACATCTATTTGTATTATACTCAAATTTATTATACCTTTGCAGTCGGTATTGTGACAGCCATAGGTCGTCACTTAGTTATTTGTAATATATTGTAATCATAATTTATTGATTATGGCTCGTGTCTGTTTAGATTTTACTCCAGGAGTAAACTTTTCCTCTCGGAAGGAATGTGAGCACGCCCTCGGGTGGTTCGACGCGCAGGAGAAATTGACACGAGCTATTAACCAATCAATGTATTTAGGGGCGGAGCTACAGTAACTTTTGGGAATGATGATTTGTGTAAGTTGATAATAAAGGGAGAGAAAATCCGGCTTTGAATCGGTAAAGACGTGTTTCTGGAGTGTTCCTTTTAATGTTTTTCGTTAACCTGGGACCAGCACTGTCGCCATGCTACCAAAATGGCCCGTTGCTGGTTCCCGGTAAGATTGTCTAAGATTAGGTATAGAGGTCCGGGCTTTGGCCAATGAAAACGTCAAAAATTTGCGTTCCCCGTACTCTATACGTCATACTAAGAAACGATACACTTGGGTCCACTCTAACCAGACAGATCATTTGAGAATATCTCAAGGTTAACATGTCTACATCTTATCGCCATATGAATAGTTGTAAGCTAGTTCCCCCAGAGTGAACTAGTGACAGTGGAACTATGCCATTAATACAATAGTATATATTGTTCCTTTCTAGGAAAAGGTACAATAGGCTGTTACTGAACAGAATTGTGAAAAAGTATAATCCTGAATCTGCCTCTCATCGGGATGAGCTTTATTTTATACATTTCAGAGTTTAAGAATCCCATATAACCATTTGTTGTTGTTTTTTACATGTAGCGCCCAATACAAGGACGGAAAAATATGTTTTGTTTAGGAACACAACACGAAACACAACATAATGTCGCCTCCATCGACAGAGGTATTATTTTCGATCCATTTCTTTTGTTTTTTATTATTTGTTGTGTTTTGTGTTGTGTTCGGAAAAAATGTACCTGAAAAAATCCAGTTCTTATGTTTTATATTATTTTCGATCTATTTCTTTTATTTTCTATTATGTTGTGTTTTGTGTTGTGTTCGGAAAAAATGTACCTGAAAAAATCCAGTTCTTATGTTTTATATTATTTTCGATCTATTTCTTATGTTTTCTATTATTTGTTGTGTTTTGTGTTGTGTTTGGAAATAATGTACCCGAAAAAATCCACTTCTTATGTTTTATATTATTTTCGATCCATTTCTTTTGTTTTCTATTAATTGTTGTGTTTTGTGTTGTGTTGTGAAAATAATGGGAGCGTGTGTGGTCTAGCGGGTAGATCGCAGGTCTCACGATACAAAGGTTGTGAGTTCGAGCCTCGCTACGGCCAACATGTTTGTATCCTTAGGCAAGGTACTTAGTCTCAATTGCCTCGTGGTTCAGAAGTCACGTAGAAATGGTGGTCTCGTGCATCGGAAGAGCTATCCCCGAGCACGTTAAAAAAGGTCAGACTCCTTCGTAAAGAGTAGGGGATCATCCCGGGTCTGTATCCGTACACACACATCGGGCATCCCTTTAATTTAGTGCTTAAGTCACTATTGGGTTTGTCCTGGCTCTTCAGCCTAATTGTTATAAATAAATAAATAAATAATGTACCCGAAAACAGCCAGTTTTATATTATTTTCGATCCATTTCTTTTGTTTTATATTATTTTCGATGTATTTCTTTTGTTTTATATTATTTGTTTTGTTTTGTGTTGTGTTTGGAAAAAAGCATTTCAGTACGTCCTTAAATCGTGCAGTGTATCGTTTTTTAAGCTAGTAAAATCTCATCCATGCTAATACAATTAGTATTCAAACAGATTATATATAATAACCCCCCCCCCCCCCCCCCCCCACTCCCCTAGGTAGGATTCATTATCTAATGAATTGCTCTTTTCAATTCCAATGACTAGATGACCATGATTGTAAAGTTCTGGCTGACATGTGTCGCCACATGATGAAAAATCACGATTGACACGAAAGAACAGCAAGTTCCGAGAGAACTATATCCTATAAATACACCCAGAAATTGTCATTAGTCCATGCGCTATCATGAAATGCACTGCACGCTTTGAATACATTGCTTTGATGCGGGTTTTTTTCCCATCAACATTTACCGGCAAATATATACCTCATCGACGCTGAAATTAAGCTACGAAATCGATATGTTTTTTTTTGTTCAAATTCAACATGTATCGCTCCATGTTTTAGAAAAAGCGGCGAATTGAAACCCACACATTTAAGTTATGTTTGTGATTTGATACGTGTAGGCCTATTCGTTAATTTTAATAGTCATTCATATATTATTTTAAAAAGTAGTGTAGATGAACACATGTAACATTTCAATCAGAATTAATTATTTATTATCATTATTCTTTTCAATTATGTTAAAACTTACTAAAATATGACAATTTTGAATTACTGAATATTTTTCTTTGACTACAAATCATACACACATTTCATAGGTTGGGGAGACGTCGGAAGATGCTGTTGGGCCAACGTTGGTCTGTCGAACGAATTTACTTACCATACCCGGCTTTATATATTGCTAACTGGGACAACGTGACCTTAACTTATAGCTCTTGAAAAAGAAACAAGTTAAATATAAATATGCGACGTCTTCATCATCAGTTGTACCGATGTCTTCAATGAAGTGTTTCCTCAACGTTGTATTGAAGTCGCACGACGACAGTCGTACGGCCTACAATACCTCAACGTGTATGGGAAGTCATCACAAATTAATGTTGCCTGACGTCCGATCTTTATTACATTACAACGTATTTACAACGTAACTTTCCCGACTGTGCCCGCTGGGTAGGATAGGCCAAGCTTATTGTAGAACACATATGGGTGGGTAGGTCCTACATTGGAGCACTACAGTCATCCAAAAAGTAACTATACAGGTAATAAATGGGCTTCTAGCTCTAAAAATATATATCCTATCAAAAAAGTTGTTGAAAAATTCATCTTCTTTAATATGAGATATTGCACGCTAAGATCGGGTGATTATTGAGGAAGTGACACTCCAAAATGTAAGGTGAAGTCCGATTTTCATTTTCACATTTTTATTTTCTACACGCGGACCCATCTACGGGTACCTTATCGATTACCGGTAGTGCAATTGGGGGATGCATGCGGAGGTTGGACAGTCGGCCGTATTATTCCGATGGATCAATACGCCACACACACGCTCCCTGTCATACTCTCCCCCGTGTTAAAATGTAAAATGTAAAAATGAAATTGTGACTTTACCTTACATTTTGGATTGTCACTTCTTCAATATTCAACCGGTCCTAGCGTGCAATATCCCATATTAAAGAAGATCAATTTCTCAACAACTTTATGTTTTAATATTTTTAGGTAGGATATATTTATTAGAGTTAAAAGTCCATTTATTACCTGTATAAGGGAGGTTGGGGCAACTGGTCCGGTTAAGCATATTTCATGATATATAAGATTAAAGCTCGTGTAAATATTTATGGAATTGCTATGAAAATATCACCCATGTAACTGTTTACATATAACATATAATTAATGTTAAAAAAGATCTAAAGAATAGGCCAATTACCACTAACTGAAAACATTACCTGGCACGGACCAGTTACCCCATCATTGAGGCAACTGGTCCTATATGTTCCAACGGTTAGAATACACAGAAATCAGTGAATGACAACATGGAAACTAGGCAGTATTTTCTTTACAAACACATTTCCATGTTATTTAATTTGTAAAAAGGATACATGTCTCATGAAACCCATGTTTTATACAGTTTTCGTGGTTAACGTGTAAATAGCAGTATACTAATGGTGTGCAAAGCAAGCGACATTTTCGACTGCACATTTATTAGATAAAACGGTATGAACCTAGTTAAATGGTTACATGGTTGTGATATTCAGATGCCCCATACATTTGTCTATATATACCCCTTTCTTTAATGAATTTATTTACTTCATATAATCATCATTTAGTACTTGTAATAAACCATCTTGATATTTAGCCAGCTTTTCATGTTACAGGGGAAGTTAGTCAATATGACAATGATGACCCAACGGTTAATAATATACACAAAAAGCAGTGGATAAAATTCGTCATTGCAAATACCTTTACAGACACCATTCAAAATATAATAAAGATGTAATTCATAATACCGAGGTTTTAAACAATTCTAAAGCAATTTCATGTCATATTGTAATCCTTCAATAGCAGAAATAGTGGTATTAGACCAAAAATGCCCAAAAATGTCTAAGAGCTAGAAAGAATGTGAGTTATTTCA
Organism: Ophiura sarsii; assembly: GCA_035610835.1. NCBI lineage: Eukaryota > Metazoa > Echinodermata > Ophiuroidea > Amphilepidida > Ophiuridae > Ophiura > Ophiura sarsii. Next base: position 15,028,001 of record CM069445.1, read on the forward strand.
TAATCTATTCACATTTCAATACCGGTCAGTTATGTTTTATTGAAACTATCAACTAATTTTCAAAATGAATTTTACAATTTTGATTAAAGTTTTTGCAGGCGGACCAGTTGTCCCATACCCCTTCGGAACACTTGCCCCAACAAATTACTTCGCACTTTGTCGAGATGAAACATTATTCAAACACGCCTGTGACGTAATACATTTTAGACCAAAATGTTTTAAAACATACCACCATTTGTCATAATAATCAATAACTCCAATACATATCAGATTTTTTTTTTTTTTTAGCCATCACACAGATTTCTGCAACCAGCGAGTATCTTTGAATTCGCAAATATTACGGCTTTCGGGTCCTACAAGTAGACGAGTGTCTTTAGATAAAATAAGAAATTGTGTACTTTGTTATTTGCAAATTCATAAACTAATAACTCTACCAAACGAATACCCGTGATAAATGATTTAAGTTGAAGCATTCTTTAAATGATAATATTGATCGCAAATCCAAAATACCAATGTCCCATGTTAGCAATATGCGCCATTTTACGGTCATTTCAACCACAACCTATGGTTTTAATCATATTCCGGGAAGTCCCTAGCACACTACAATATTTCACCCATCAAATATCTGCACCTAGCATCTTAAGACGACTGTACTGCATGTATATATTTACTGTTGCATATCTGTCAATCATATAAAGTACATTAAACATGATCTAAACCCATCTTCATATATCGCCCATACTATCTGTGAATTTTCAATCAGTCACTCAAGGAGGTGGCTTCAAAGATCTGGAGAATATCACATGTGTAAATACCCTAAAGTTCCAAATGTTTTGGATTGTAGAAGGTAAGGATATATGTCAAAGTTTCAACAAAAGTCGTACTGTTCAAAAGAAAGCAGTATGCCCATACAATTACAACATCCTTCATTTCGGACCACTTGCCCCACGGACCAGTTGCCCCATATTCCCCTAGTTACTTTTGGTCAAATGAGGTATCTGAATTTTTAAAGTACATGGTGTGCTACCTGAATAATCAAGGGCATGCAGCAAGGGTACATGGCGTACCTGAATTATTAAGGGCATGTGGGGCTCCTTTATTACTGACGGCATAAATATGGTATATCTGGATTATTAAGGGCACTGTGGCACCAATACTAGTATTAAAGGCACCTAGGGTACATAGTAATAATAATAATAATAATAATAATAATAATAATAATAATAATAATAATAACGTATTTATATTAAAGCGCAACATGTGTAAAAACCTCAGAGCGCTGTACACAATAATACACATAAAAGAAAAGGAAATAGAGTCAAACAATATAACAGGAACATGGAGCATTGATACACGCACAGGAACGTAACATGACCAGTCGATCATCCCGCATCAGGAATACTAGCAAATCAATGACCATCGCGCTCAACCGCTGCACATTGGACGAACGGACAATGAGCAACACTACGTTCAAACAAAACACGCATGACGCAGAACTCATACATGCGCGTAATGTGGTCTATTTGCATATATACAAATTCCAAACAAGATTCGCAGTATATAGCGGTCGGTATGTTTTTCAATAAATGCGCTCAAGTTCTTGTACATGTATTCACAAAATTGATTGCACCTGATCGGAAAATACCTGACATATTTACTAGGTTATCTATATACAATTACAATAGTAATATGAAGTTCATCTATCTGTCTATAAACACCATCCCATGGGAAAATATGAAACTGATGTAAGTGAACAAAATGTCTCAATTTGCTTACAAATATCAGCCATACAGCATAAAACAATGAGGTTCCACAAGTACTACTCATCATGCGCTTTGTTTGACGTGATCATATGTTACAATTCATTGACGTAGTATGTTACACATTCTTGAAGCCTTGTTATTCATTCTTCACGACACGTATAAACATGATAAACACCAAATATAATTTACAGCAAAACACATCAATATTATATAAAATGTCAAAATAATTGAGTTACATTAGAATAAAAACTACATTTAAAATGTACAAATAAGAAATCACATAGATCCGCCACACATATACTAATACTTAAATATACTTTCTACTGACAAGTTACACAATGACGTTTAGGTATTGGTGTTAAACATGTTAGAGACATACATCACCGTAGAATAAACATGATTGTATCACTAATTGTGGTGCAAGAAGTGACAAAACCATCGCCATGACGAAATTTAAGGTAATTTTGGAAGAAAAAAAGAAGATTAGGATGATATCCGTATCTAAACATACTAATGCTAATCTTTAAATGCAATGACATAGTGGATAATACTATTATTGTCATTACTTAGATTCTTAATGTGAATACCAAACAAGACAACAGTAACACTTAGAGAAAAAGCTTTATTTATCTTACATGAAATAATATAGTTCACAGTGTATCTGGTGCTACGTCAGTATCTCCTTTTTCTGTCGACTTCAGTCAACTCTGCTGTTGTTTATATCAATGTCTATATTTGGAGACGACACTATCATTGCTATAGATAGGGTTATCCTGGTGCGATTGTGGCCGCGTAACCATCTCAATTTGCTCTGGTTGCTGAACCTCAGATAGTGTTGCACCTGCCGGAGCATCTTCAGACATCGGTGACAGATTACTATTACCACCGTCCACTAGTTGAACCTCACGTTCGTCAGGCGTTATGGCCAGGTGAACTGCATCATTGGAAGTGGCACTTTGAATAGACCTGATCACTAATTCGATGTCCTTGACGATTTGCTGAAAGGTAGGTCGCAATTTGGGACTGCCCAGCCAGCATTTCTCCATAATGCTGTACCTGTATTTTAATAATAATATTGGGCTGTTTCAGTTGAAATCTATACACATGGAGGACATAATCTTATCCTTCAACAGAGGGCGTGTATATTTCAAATGTAGTCACCCATATAGGTAACCCTATAGGGGTGTATGGATTTCAAATGGATTAGCCCATTGATGTCAGTGTTTATGTTATGTACTGTGTAAACACATATAAAACAGTAATGAAGGATTTTGTTTGAATGAAAAGTGTTAAAACTGCTTCGAGAAGGCGATGTTATAAAAGCACTAAATGAATACTCTATCCAGTTTATTTGCAAATCTCACTGCATGAGGGGTGAATCTAAAGTGAGTCACCGTGACTATATAGTTGTATTGTTATGTCTCAACTTAAACATATGTTTACCCCGCCCCGTGCGGTGGAAAAGGTCCAGCGGGAGGTCCAGTTGCTGTCAGGTCTGTATACATATCAAGGTTGGAGTTCGCACAAGAAAGGATAAGATCATGCAAACGGTATGGATGAAACATCAATATGAACTGGTCTCAAATGTCAAAATGAACAAAGATATTTCTTACATTTCTGGAAGGCACTGTGGCGGACATTCCATTCGATAGCCACTGATTATATGTTGATGGACATCTCGGTTTGGGATACCAGTGTAAGGCTTGCTTCCTCGTGAAAACATCTCCCACAACACGATGCCAAATGACCACTGTATGCAATGAAAGATATTGAGAGATCTCGTGTTTTGTATTTTGGAGGGAGACTCCATTCAGAGTATTGGCTGACAATGCATCTGGATGAAGTTCAAGCCATTTCACGCGAGCGTGCTTTATTGTTGTCCGTGTAGCGGAGCTACATCCAATCCAAATGCATGACATGCGCGAACAACTATGCATGCATGCAAGTGACGATTGCACGATTGACCAATCGGGACGCGCGGTCATATTCCGAAAGCGTCCAGTACGCACTTCCGGGTTTACACATGTACGCACAAATGTCCTTTACTGACGATCTTATGTAACGTTTTAGCGGATATACCATGAACACCATTGCCGAAGAATTCAATTTAGTTCACCCTCATTTAAAACATGTACTGAATAACCTAGAGACAGGGCTTGAAATAAGCAATAACCAGGAGTTACAGTTTACACAAATTTGCCCCTGGTTCATGAGTTTTGCTTTACGACCAGGGGCAATGTGTCACAGAGCAGGGGCTATTAAAGGTAAAACGACAGAAATATGTTATTGTGGAGATAAGTGCCAAATAAAAGTTGCTCCTGGTGACATAATTTGCAGAAGAAAAACTGTTAAGGTTAAAAAGGGGAATGGGGAAGTTGCTCCCTATTCAATGGTTATTTCAAGCCCTGCTCAAAAAGGTATGGCGATTTCAGACATGTCCTTCTTAAAAGTAACATTATATAATATATGGATGTTGATTGATACTTACCACGTCAGTTTGTGTGGTATATATTCGCTTAGCCAGACTCTCTGGTGCCATCCATTTGACTGGGAGCTTGGCCTGACGATCGCCACTCCTGTAATAATCTGACTCGTGAAGATCACGGGACAAACCAAAGTCAGCTATCTTAAGAGACAGTTTTTCATCAATCCTTTAAATATTTGAGAAAGAAAAAATATATCGAACATGTCATGCTCTCCGGTTCTCATTAAGTCGACCTCGATAGACCTTTATTAAAACCTGTGACCTCTTTTAAACCTAGCTGTTGCTGTTGAAAAAGAAAAAAACACGTTATAGAACATTACGGGCTCTGCTCTGTTCCACACCCTACTACATTTATTTAGAAACATTTGGAGTTTACAAAAGTTGTAATTTCAAGGTATTTAGACTAGATTTGATACATATCTTGAATCTTTAATACACAGCTGAATACAGCTAGGATACACCTCATTCTCTCACGATTTTGCTGATTAATTTGGTGTCAAACTATGAAAACGAAATTGTAATCCATTATAAACATTATAATTACCACGAAGTGGCACATGCATGTTGATCGTCGATTGGGGATCTTCTCCATGGCTTTCCTATAGCGGAGCTTTAAAACAAAAAACTCCGTTTTGATTAAGTTCAAATAATCATTTCGTGTTTTGGGGTTGAAATCATTTTGAGTTGGGCTTCCATATTTATACCAATAGGTGATAATTTACAAACTACTTGTCTGAACAACAATTGTATTAGCATTTTACTTCGAACACATAAATTATATTTACATGCAATTTCTCGCCGCGAGATCTCTGTGTACAAATTTCTGTAGCGATAAGTAGCTCATTCCTTTGGCACCATCCAATGCAAAGTTCAACATTTGTCCGCCCGTGATAGTCTACGAAATAAAATTACAGGTATTTGTCGTATTAATGTTGGTGCAGAATTCAAGAGAGGACAACAAGAATTAGGTATTGATGAGGGTATGGCGGTACTTTTCGAATCTCTGAATTCAACCCGGTCTCCCATAGACTGACATATAGGCCTACAGTCAGTCTACCGTGCTTCATAATCTGATCATATCTGTCAGTTTATGATATTTTGACACCAGGGAATGTATACGCGAAAATGGTTAAATTACAACAATCCAGGGGTGGGGGGGGGGGGGGGCGGAGATGGTGTTGTAACAAGGCATTACATTGGAAAGGATACTAGCTATATTATACGCGAAATATTGAAATATACGCTAATTATTGGATAGCCTATGAGATTTTAAAACTAATTACGTCAGTTTTACTGCGCTTTATTCCGTAAATGAGGGTGCTACATTTACGGGATCAAGCCAATCTGACACATATGATCACATTATAAAGCATTGTAAACTGATTTGTTAAACCTGATCTCCCATCAAACTGACAAATATAGTAGAAATTGAGTTCAAATTCCATAAAAACCCATCATTTTCTAGTAGGAGATATCGAAATATTATTTTCTAGGCATTCGTAATGATCCATTTTTAGTCAGACTATTCTCTAATAGTACTTCTATGTTTGTATGGTTAAATGATCACAATATATCACCATTATCACTTCACCTTCACCTAGTATTATTTGATACGTCCGATAATCAACATTGCAAGAATGGCATGACATGGCGAATCCCAACGAGTCTTCGGCTAAGGTATATGTGCTGTTGTTTTGTATTGTGTTATAATGTTCATAGAGGAATTAACATACTCACTGTATTGTCCTTTAGTAGAAATGATCTCAGGTCACCATTCTTCATAAATGGCAGCACAACTAGCGGACTACCTTTTGGGTCAAAGGTCAAGCCAAATAAAGACAGCACATTTGGATGGTCAAAGTTTTTCATGATCATCGCCTCCTCCAGGAACTTGACGGCAAATGTGGCATCCGTATTATCTAGTGCGTAGAAAAAGGTGTAAGTATCCAGTCGTGTTGTACAAAATACACCTAACTCAAACAAATCCTATTGGTGCTTTTCTGTTAGCTAATTAAAAATCTTTAACGAAAAGCCGATATATACATTAAAGCGGGCAAATATCTTCCCCATAATTTGACACCTTATGTTGGGACATACTCTCGTACTAAACGCGGTTTTAGCCTAATACCGTGTCTAAATAAACCCGTGTCTAAATTAAACGCGAGTTTATCTTTTATACGACGAGTTTAAATAAAGCTTCATTCATACAGCTGTTCCACCGTGGAAGAGTCTTCCAGACAATGTTGTTGGCAACATCCTAGAGGAATTATTGCAATATTGTAGGGGTGGTGTGAACAGACACCGTCTCTCCAACTCTTCAGAGTTTGTTGTCCAAGCTCTCTCGATGTCAATGACCTCCAGATATTTATGTTTTCTCTTATTTATATTGTTGATGTTGTTCTCCATATGCTTGGGCTTTTATATGTTGACTTGTATTTTAATTATTTTCTGAATCGCAGTTAACCAATTGAGTGGCCCATCAGAGCTCTCTGTAGAGAGTTACCAGTTTGGTTTGTAATTACTCAGATAATTAACAATGTTAATGTTAATAATGTATGTTGGGCTATTGTTCACATTTGCTCTTTATATACAAAAAAGAAAGACGCGTGTTAACGAACTTTCTAGAATTGCGTTTAGTTAAACGATGTGTTTAAAGTCAAAGTTAAATGCGCGGTTAGCTCAAAACCGTGTTTAAATACGTACGGGAATACCGGCCAAAATGTTTTAAGTGACCACACACCTAGCTATTACAAAAGTTGTAGCAGTTTCTTATGGGATATCATTGTTTTGTATGTGCAGTAATGATAATATGTGTGACACTCCTGAATGATCTCGCAACTCAATGAAAAATGAATATGATTTATCAATTGTCAACTCTATATAAAAGATAAGCACAATATTGTTATTAACCATTTATTGTCTTGACAGCAACACTCTTGTTGACACCATCTCCATGACTAAGCGTAGCCAAAAAGACTTTTCCGAATTCCCCTGAAAAGATAAGAATAAAATCTCTCTTTCAGACGATATAACACAAAATCTGTCAATTCATTCAACTTCAGGAATCAATATCATTGTTGACGGGTTTAAGCGTCTTGATATAAACCCTCGATTTAATTCCAACCAATGTCGTTATAGTGGAAGTAGAGATTAGGCCAAGCGTGTGCAACCTGCGGCCCGCGGGCCACATGCGGCCCGCCGACCTCTAATCTGCGGCCCGCGAAGCAAGCCTAACATTCCCATTGATGCGGCCCGTTAACCGGAACTCCCTAGTTTTACACAAATGATGGATTGATTTAGTGGTGTGCTCCCTTATAATTAGTAGGGTGACGCGCTGCATTTAGTAAATATAACTCAAGGCGTGCTAGTGTGATAAAATCCCTGGTTAAAATGGCGCTTGCAGCAGCAACAGCGAGTATAAAGAGGAAATTACACGAAGAGAAGTGGGTATTCCATGAGCAATGGACTTTCCCTATTACTCCTCCTCCGGACGTGTTTGGAATGTTTGACAGTCACTGCGGCCCGTGAATATATCTCAAAATCACAATGCGGCCCGTGTGGTAGAAAAGGTTGCACATGCTTGGATTAGGCTATAGATGTAAAGGGTTCAACAAAAGAAAGTATACCACTTTGTTTAAGTCATTTTGAGTAAACTTGTAATTTGTTTTTGTCCAAACAGGCTAGATAGGCATTTAGATGAATCTTTTAGGCATAATTTGATACCAAATTTTCCCCCTAACAACAAGGATAAACCATGATTAGAACCATTTAAAGGAAAATATCCCATTTTCAAAAGTCGCATTTCCAATACACAGCACGAGAAGAAAGGGCTAATTGTTAACACACACATATGCCGTATTTATCCCTCAATGCGCGGGCTAATTCAAATGTAAACTGATGCATGGGTGAAGGATTTGAATGTAAAGGAATGTTAATGGATGGGGAGAACATGAACAGATTAACCAAATCTTCTCGTGCTGTGTATTGAAAATGCGACTTTTGAAAATGGGATATTTTCCTTTAAATGGTGCTAATCATGGTTTATCTTTGTTGTTAGGCGACAAATTTTGTATCAAATTATGCCTGAAAGATTCATCTAAATGCGTATCTAGCTTGTTTGGTCAAAAACAAATTGAAAGTTACTCAAAATGACATAAACAAAGTGGTATACTTTCTTTTGTTGAACCCTTTATATACACGCGTACTCAGCATGATCAATATCATAATTTAAGATAGCACGGACTCTCAGATAATCGCTTGAGGATTTGTTGTTCCATTTCTTATAGCCAAATAAAACACAGATGATGAATAAGTACACGGCAAGTTTAGCTGCTAAAGGCGACGCTATTTGTTGTGTCATTTTTCAATTGTCATGAAATACAAAGATATCCTTTGGAAGATATAATACACAAAACACTTATTTATTCTCTTCATTTCTGAAAACCTTTAGTACTATGTCATGGTCAAAATGGATTTGTCCATTTTGCATTTAAACTGTTTATACTTGACACGGTCTTATCTCAATTTCGCAAAACTCATGTGACTTTTACGTAAGACTTAGATGGTACACTAGCAACCAAAAGTACACTAGCAACCAAAAGTATTAGGACACTTGGTCATGGTGTCAAAATCATCCCATATATTCAATTTGGAGTGTAATATTTCACTACGAGTTGAACAAATGTTTTGTTGAATTTCTTCTCATTAATAAATTCATGTTTCCTACACATTACGGTTCCGTGCCCTGTATAAAATCGAACTTTCTGGACCACGTCTTTGATGACATATCCAGGGTAATAAATTATCCCCTCCTACACCATTTATCTGATTTATTTTACACCAACTGTGTCTTGCCAGCATGGTGCTACCATTTCTACCGCTATCCTAAGCATAGCTCAAGGCTCTTTGGTGTTGGTGTAACTAGAAGCCATATATACTACTTTTGAAAATGTTCTTGTGATAACAAATTCCAACTTTTAATTTCAATTTGTCATAAAAAAACCCAGTGCTATATCATATTTTACAAAAACAAATGTTCAAATTTCGAGAAAAAAAATCACATTATATTATCCAAAGAGCAGATTTTAGTTTTACAATTAGCCCAAATCTGCGGGAAATCACCACATGTGGAAATAGTCATGTGGCAATACTGCAGCCCCTCAAGTTTGTTTCTAGTTCCACCGCTGCCACACTCAAGGTCCCTCAGCATGCGGCAAATGGTGTTTGATGGATCAAACTTGGGCTCAAACCTTACAGGCAACTGGAATGTAATGCAACATCTGCTAATTCAATTCAATGGAATTGAAGAACACATGTGCCTTCTTGAAGTCCCCATACAAATATCCCATTGGAAATAGCTCATGAATAATTCATCAACCTCATTATAGCCAATGTAATCCTATAGTGGTAGTCTGACAATGTTGACTTCCTGTCAATAAACCTTCGCAATGGATTCACTCAAGTAAAATTGACCAATCCACCGATTTTCACTGCATTGCGCAACCTGTTGCTGACATTATCAGACGTTTTAACAAAGGCTATCGCACTTACGCTGATGATGATACGCAGTTGTATGATAGTTTTTATCCGAAGTCAGAGGAAGATATACCTGCTGCTAAACTTAGAATGACCAATTGCACTGATAAGTTACGATCATGGATGCGAATTAAAGCTAAATGATTATAAAACAGAGCTTTTCGTGATCGCTCCACCTAGGCTTGCAAATGTTGTATCTCAACTCGATCTTTACATGCATATCGGTGACTCTGTGATTGCCCCATCACAGAAAGTTAAAAACCTTGGCATCATATTTGACAGTAGGCTCACCATGAAAGATCATGTTTGCACATTATGTAGAAGCATTAATTTTCATTTGAGAAACTTATGGAGAATCCGTCGTTTTATGGATAAATCTAATTGTGCACATGCAGTGAGATCTTTGATCTTTCCCGGTTGGACTATGGCAACTCATTGCTTGGCGGATTGATGTCCGCGACCGAGACTATAAGCGTTTACAAAGACTGCAAAATCGCGCTGCGCCTCTTATTTACCATGTTGGCAGACGAACTATTTGCGAAACCATTGCTCTGTGAATCGCATTGGTTGCCAATCCAGCAGAGGATTGAATTCAAGATCTTGGTGCATGTGTTCAATAATGTATGGATGGATCGTCACCAATTTATTTACAGGCTTTACTTAACGTTTACAACTCAGGCCGTAAATGGCTTAGGTCATCTCAGGATTCTACACCTCTTGCCATCCCCAAAACTAAAAGATCCTTCGGGGATAAATCATTTTCAGCTTTAGGACCAAGAATGTGGAATATCCTACCAAGTTCTGTGCGTGCAGCCCCAAATGTGAAATGTTTTTAAAGCTTTGAAAAAATCATCTGTTCCTGTGGAATAATTCAGCCTGATTGTTTACACAATTATTGTATATATGTTGGTCTTTTAGTGGTTTACATTTTGTATCACTTTTTAAATGAATTTTTAAGTATTGTTGATGTATGCAATGTTAGGTATGTATGTCTGCAGCTAAAGAATAATTTAAATTACGGGTTTTGTGGTGTTGGTTTGTTTGTTCATGGGTATTGCGAGTGCTGCTAGAGCTAATGTATGTAGGGGTGAGTTGGGGTGGGTGTGTTTGAGGTGGGTGTGGGGTCGGGCTGTGTGATATTTCTTTCAGTGCTGCTTTTGTGTATTTTATCAGTTAGTTAGTTAGTATGTAGTATGTATGTATAATTCTTATTTTACTGCTGGTTTTTGTTCAACATATTTGTATCTAATGTATACATTGTACAGCGAATTGGTCTTTTGGAAATGCACTATATAAATCCTTATAATAATAATAATAATAATAATAAAAACTAATCCCAATATTGTCACTAGTCTTTAATCTCTCACATATATTGACACCTGATCTCGTCACTCATCATCAAAATAAGACATTTTGGAGGGAAATTAAGTTTCATTTTGACACCTTTACTTTCATATTTTAAATGGAAACTAACCAAATTCTCTGTACTTTCTCAAAGCACCCACATGATCTGGGCACACTACATACTAACACATGGCTATCATTTCATCTTGACCTAGGAATTTTTGTCAAGCTATTTGACTCAAATTTACTAAATATACATTTATCAATGCAAAAAATCACTGAAATAAAATATTGATACAAATGTGTTCCTTTTAAATAATAATAATGTCTTAAGTAGGAATATCAATCAAATTTATTGTATCAAACTTGTAAGAACTTTCCATTAATTGTATAACCCTGGAATACAAAAAGCCAACACATTAGTTCAATAGATTCCCATTGTTTTCTCTCAATTTGCAGCTTGCAAGGTGTCCTAATACTTTTGGTTGCTAGTGTAATAGTTTGCATCCCTATACGTACAACCACCAATGGAAAATGAACTAAACCAATGCAATATTTCCATAATAAATATTTACGTTAGCCTCAGTCTACTTTTGAAGGTTGATGGTACATATGGTGATGAAAATTTACTTTGGGCACTATTGTATTCAGTACAAGTCACTTATACGTACCAGTCATAGGCTGCGTACAAGTTTTGCTGTGCTCCCTTACCTTTTCCCAATGCTCTTCCAAACATCAATTGATCATAATGTATCTTAACATCCGCTAGGTTGATGGTAATGTTATTGGAAAGCTGTATTGATGCATTACTATCAGCTTGAGCTCCGACTTGAAGTTCTTCGAAAATTCGGTCAGCCTCTGCAGAAAGAAAATAGGTGGACTAGTTTACATGTACATGTGACGCATCATTATGTCTTTGGTCATATTAAAAGGGGTACTTTGAAGCTTAGACCAATTTTGAGTTTAGCATTCCCTCTTTGTAATTCTTGCACGCAAAAAATAGCCAAAGGAAAGCTTACTATTTATCCGATCTGTTTTCTCAGTGGATTGTGCTTCATCCACACCCAGATTTGTTGACTGGACAATGTTTGATGACGTCATCACCTTTTGATGATGACGTTTTCCGGATCAGCTGGTCGTAAAGGCGAGTGAGTTGAAAGGCCCCTCGTCGCCATTCATGGGATGTTGCTTTGGTCACCATAGGTTTTTCTGCGTATCCAGATTAAGTTTGATGTTATGGCCGTCTTTGGCCGCGTGTTCTGATTTTAACCGAGTGCCAACTTAAAATTCTGCGTTGTGTTTCCCTGACGTATTTGCAGTACATTTATTGCAGGGACTTGTACACAAACTTTTGCCCTAGTTGATGAGTTTGTATTTAGTTAGGACAATCGTCCTCCTAAGACTGTTGTAGGGTTTGACAGGCGAGTTGATGTAATGCCATGACTGCGTAAAATGCGGCTCAATGGCTCGATCACTCCTTTTATCTTGGTTGTTCGTATTTCTTGACTTATCTTTTTAGCTAGCTGAGACATTGGGTGTTTTGTTAACTTAAGTGATGGGCCACTCAGGGTAGCCGCATAATCTTAGGGCTGGTCTTTTGGTCTCTTACACGCTTGGTTTAGCCACTCTTACGTCACAACTTTGCCTTTCGGTCTAATTCAGTTCTGATTACACCAAGTTTATGGTGAAAAGCGTGGGCCGACTTGAAATTTAAATATTGATTGGTGTGAGTTGCCTGACGATAAATGAGGATGAGTGTGCCCAGGAATGGAATTTTATCCTCGTCGTTTCTTTCATAAGTGAACTTGACACCCACCAGTATCATCAACAAGTTATGATGGTTCGTTTAGATTATCCTCTTGACCCCGTTTAAAGATATCAAGGACGTCGTCAAGATTGAATGGCACAGTAGCAATTGCACTAAGTCTTCCATTACAACTATGGGCTATGATTGAGGAAACCAGACTGGCCATAGCTTTGCCAAATATATATCTGTGGCCTTTCAACTCGGGCATGTGATCTAAATGACGTCGTCCCAAAAATGTGATTACGTCATCAAATACATCGTCTAGTCAAAAATGTACGTTTTTGCTTTTTGTATTAACATAATCAATATATTTCAGACTTTATTACTGGAAAAGGTTCCATCCATGGTCCTTACACGAAATAACAAGTTCATATTGCTCTATTATAAGCTTCAATGCGCCTCACATCTCAGCCACTTATTATTCAAACAATTTGTTCAAATTATAGTACATTTCATCAATAATATGACTTTTCTTCCGCAGCATACACATAAGTTTATATTAAGAAAAATAATAATGTTTAAACTCAATCGCAACCTCGATTTGTATTGTTAATTTCGTTGAGGGCGATATTCCGGTTTACAGACGTCATTTTTTGACGGACCAAAGGCTTCCACTGACGTACCCTCCCGCAAAAATTATTGGTAAACGACGCACCCACGACGCACCTCTCCCGGGGGTCGTATAGTGCGTCTTACAACTGATAGGTGTATAACATTATTGCATGTTAACCCCTACCTACATGTAGTCCTGATATGAAACGTTTTTACTTTGAAATCCATACCTGCCGATTTCAAATTACATAAAATACTTACAGACCTTATAAGCATTTCCATTTCTTCTGTACTATCTTACCTAGTTTCAAATTTCGAATACGTTCAAGGAGAACGTTTTTCGTTTCGGTAATAATTTTCTTTTGCCTCCGATGGTAGAAAACGCTTAGTAGGATTCCAACTATGATGAGAAGGGCAATCACTGCAATTAAGGAGCCCAATATAGGAAAATTGGTTGGTGTTTCAGCCCGGGCAAATCTTACAGATCCGATGCTGTCAAATCGCAGATTTCCTTGAATTACCTAAAAAGTTGAAAGCGTAATAACAACACTTTTGAATAAGTTCATCATGATTGTAGATATAAAATGAAAATAATATTTTGTTTTTGAACAAATCCAAGATGTGTATTCACATTAAGACGGTTTCGTCAACCAGGTCGGTTGACTTCCTCAGTAATGGCTTGATCCACTTCTTTTCCCCGCGAAAATCTTGGATTTGTTACACAAAATATAATTTTCGCAATAACAATAATAATAATAATAATAATAATAATGCATTTATAATGCGCCATCTATCTAGACAACCTATTCAGAGGCGCAAACATTAAAACAAATAAAAACAAACAGTTAAAATATAAAAACAATTACATAAGTCAATCAGTCAAATCATAAGCAATCTTAAACAGATGAGTTTTTAAAGTCTTTTTGAAACCATCAAGTGAATCACAGAATCGAAGATCTGAAGGAAGTGAGTTCCACAGTTTAGGTGCACAAGCACAGAAAGCCCGGTCGCCGTATGAAGAAAGTGTCCGAGGAACTGAGAGAAACTGTTTATCTGACGATCTGAGGCGACGTGATGGAATATGTGGATTGAGAAGATCGCTGATATAAGAAAGTTCCATGTCATGTAGGGCTTTCCAGGTTAGGAGAAGAAGTTTGAAATGGATGCGATACCGAATAGGTAACCAATGGAGACGCTGTAAAATAGGTGAAATGTGATCAAATGTTCTAGTCCTTGTGAGCATTCGTGCAGCAGCATTCTGAGCTCGTTGAAGTTTATTGAGATTTCGTTCAGTGATCCCATATAATAAAGCATTGCTATTGTCAAGACGTGATGTGACTAAGGCGTGAACAAGTGTAGCAGCAGTATCATCATCAAGCACTTGGCGAATTTCATTTATGTTCCTTATTTGGAAATATGTTGATTTGCACACATGTTTGATGTGGTTGTCCATTGACAGCGTGTTATCAAATATAATTCCTAGATTTCGAGCACTAGTAGAAGCTTTAATGTTGGAGGAAGCGATTTGAAGAAAATCAGTGCTAGGTTTTGATTGATGGTATTTTGAAGTAATAATGAGAAGCTCGGTTTTGTCATCATTCAATTTCAACTTATTTGCAGTCATCCAAGATTTTATGTCCTTGATACAAGATTCAATTCGAGAACGAGAGGCAAATTCATAACAACAGTGACCATGATACTACAGTGACCATACATTCCATACAACAGTGCAACACCATGTTTACTTCAGACCTGTATGGCAATCAAGTAGGGATGTAAGTTGTAATTGAAGTTGCCAAAAGGATGCAGTCACAATAATTTACATATAGTATACAAGTATCATCAGTCCGATTTTCAAGATCTAAAATTCTAATGAAAGGTTACACTACGTGAGTATCAAAGTTACATAATATAATTTATTTTCATAATGAAATATCATATAATGTGGGCATCGATTTATACTAATATTTTCGGGACAGGTGCCCTCTGTTTATCGAATGAGTTTGACTAGAAACCTATACTGTGTTGTTTATGATCTATACACATGGAAAAAAGTATCGCACCACTGTTTTTTTGTTGAAAAGTGCAAATGTGGCCACGAATTTTGCCACCATGGTGTGATATTAAGGATCATTTGTTTGCGTAAGCTGTCCAACAAAATGTTGTGCAACAAAAGGGCCACATTTTAGTTTGTGACGTAATCGATGCAATGTTTTTTTCAAGGCCAAGGGGAAAATGCATGATTTTGTCCAAAAACATTCATGAAACAAGTTTGGGTATAACGCGATATTGAATAGACTTTAAAAACTTAAAATAGTCATTATATTAGTCACCGTTGATTTTGTTTTTGTTTATTTGACCCGGGTCAACACCTTCGCGATATTGCTTTTGTCATTTGAACTTCTTTAAAATTTGACCTATTTTGACCTTAGACACCATAACCGTTGGGCGTACGAAAAAAGGAGTTTTTTTTTTTTAATTTGACCCCACCTTTGACCTTGGAATACTTAATTGTGTTACCAAAGATTACAACTTTAGAGATTAATCATCGGGCCTCTCAATATCGCGTTATACCCAAACTTTGTCCATGCATGTTTTTGGACAAAAACATGCATTTTCCCCTTGGCCTTGAAAAAACATTACATCGATTACGTCACAAACTAAAATGTGGCCCTTTTATTGCACAACATTTTGTTGGACAGCTTACGCAACAAATGATGCTTTTAAGCATCATTAAATATCACACCATGGTGGCAAAATTCGAGGCCACATTTGCACTTTTCAAAAAAAAAAGCAGTGGTGCGATACTTTTTTCCATGTGTATATTAAGTGTTTATAATGTTCATAGATTACCCAAACCAAGCTAGACTTATCAAGATATCGTGAATCCCCCACTTTTTATTATACAAGATATGCCAGGTACTAACACTCAACGGAAAACCGCCAGATTCTGTGGATTCTCCAGATGGTTTGCTATCGGGCACGGTGCATGTGAGTGCAGTCAATCCAATGCTGATATCTGTACACTTCTGGTCACCTATATAAACCGTCACATCGGAATCAGAACTCGCCAGGTTAAGTCTTTCTCCCTTAGAGGAAAACAACAATCATTATAGAAAGCATTATAGTCTCTTAAACTAACATTTAACGGAAACAGTTCAACCTTGTATATTGTAGTAATGAACACATTTTGTTCTCAAGTCTGTGAATCAACAAACCATGTTATTTAGACAAGATCACAGCGCGGAGGTGGTACTACCGGGTATCCATGCATATACGACTATTTAAACCAGCGAATATCGTCACTATAAACCTCAAAAGTGTAAGCACCATTGTCACAATTTGATAGGGATTTGATAGCTATCAAAACTCTATCAAATGAAATCCTATTGAATTGGGACATTTATTTGATAGGAACCTATCACAAATCTAACAAAAAATGAATAAGTCTACATTTGATAGAAAACCTATCAAAAATCTATCAAATTTTATTTTTATAGAATTTTGTTAGATCAGATGTCCCAATTCAATGCATTTGATAGGCCTAACAAAATTGTATCAAATTTGCTCTATCAAAACCCTATCAAATTATGTGATATACATTTGATAGTAAAAGTATCAGCAAATAATCAGTGTTCTTTGAATAAGATGACTATTTACCTTAATTTTTAGTGGGCCACCTTGAATAACTTCCGTTTCGTTCATTTCCAAGGGGAAATAAGTGGGATCTTCGAAGTAATTGAAGGGGACATCGTTTCCTTTAGACCACATACGAAAATTTGCTCCATCCATTATAAATCCTAGTTCTACTGGTGTAAAAATGACGTATTCGTCAACTTGGCGTCGTTTTCTTGTTGTGAGATCGACTCGCGGTGACGTACATTTCATCACTGTAGCACTTCCATTGACAAACATACATTTCTTAAAGAGTGATAAAGTATTAAAGTATTAAACATTAAGCACCATGTAGAAATCTGTGGAAGAAAGGTATATTGATTAGAGCAATTAGCCATAACACTGGTAGTTCAATTACTCTTTCCCTTATGAAAGAAAACTCGACCGAGATTTAAACCAGGTGTAAAAGGAGCATGGTCCCACTGGAGTCATAGTCCTTTTTGTAGAGTAAAATATAGGTTGCTTTAGGGTACTCATCTCTACACGCAACACTTATTTCACGGTTCATTTGGTGTATGTCTATGAAGGTCGGACTAGGGCTCCAGGGGCATCATGGTTCGTCTAACACTTGTAACTCTGGAATATTTGACGGACGCTTAACCAACTGAGGTAAAGGACAATTGGTATGATCAAAGCGTTAGAAATGCATCTTAATGCTAAGAAATAAAATAACCATATTGAAACTACTTCTCTAGCAACAGGCTGATGGAGAAATATTATTAAATCTATCGAATTTAACATAAACACATTTATTTGAGCGTTGTGATTTGGCTCTTGTACTTACCTCAGTATATGAATTACCGCCTACTTGAACGAGCACTTGAGGAGTTTGAACCACGTCTAAGTTTTTGCCTTTTACAGTCAACACCCGCCCTCCTCTGCAATCAAATTAGAAATACGATGGTAATCAGAAGTATATAGGGTTATTTGTCTAATATAATGCCCTGGTATGTGTAACAGAGTGTACACCCTTTAGCACCGCCGAATTGCCATAATTTTGCTGAGAGTTGAATCGGATTCGTGCATGAACAATCATTAATCATCTTCCCATCCATAAACCTTTGTTTGATTTTGTTATGATTTCATTGAAATGTTTGCGTACATGGGGTTATCGTACATGCGTAAACCCGGAAGTGCGTACCGGGGGATTTAAAAAAAAAATGACCACGCGTCCTGATTGGACAATCGTGATAACGTCACGCGTTGTTCGCGCAGTTCATGCATCTAGAAGCAGCTCCGCGAACAATAACAAACCACACGCGCGTGAACTAGCTTGGATTTCGTCCATAGCATTATGACAGTGACTATGAATTGATTTTGATCATTTAAGGCATCCATATCGAATGGAGAACATGTTGCACGCGGTGCAAACTTTAATCCTTTTGGTTCTTTGTATGGGTTGTGATTAAGTTATAAGTGGGAACTATCCAGTTACAGCCATGATTGGGCTCATTAATTCATCTGTACCGTCTGTTTATGAGGCAATAATTATGGTGATGCACCCAAAATGTATCACACTAACATTATTTATAAACAAAGGCTAACCGATATTGACATATCTAGCGGTTGAGTACTTGTGCAAGCGCTACTGGACGCAAGTACTTACGTTTCACAATTTTAGATATATGGTAATATCGACTGATGAATACTATGAAGCCAGCTAATTTATTTATATCTCTCGTTAAAAGGAAACCCACTATTGTGTATGAGGTCATAAATCGTGTCGTATATATTTATAGTTGATATACTCTTATTTAAGAGTAAATGATCAATATTAAATGATCAAAATCAAGGTAAGCTCAGCTTTATCTTTAGGGATGACGAGCTACCATTGTCACTAAAGCGACCAATTGTCAACCAGTGTATCATCCCAGTGCTATCGTATGGCTCAGAAACATAGACAACAACTAAGAGATTGGAGAGAAAGCTAAAAGTCACTGAGAGGGCAATGGAAAGGATACTGATTGGCGTTACAAGAAGGGACATGGTGACCAACACAGATTTAAGGAAGAAAACAGAAGTGAGGGACATCATACTGGAAATAAAATCAAAAAATGGAGATGGGCTGGCCATCTAGCCAGGAGGAAAGACAACAGATGGACTCATAAATTAACAGACTGGATCCCCAGAGCATTCACCAGAGGAAGAGGCAGGCCAAACAGACGGTGGATAGACGTTACTTGGAAAAGGACAGCTCAGGACAGAGTGAAATGGAAAATTGATGAAGAGGCCTTCCTTCTGCAGTGGAGTGAAATAGGCTAGATAGATAGATAGATAGATAGATACTCTTATTATTGTATCAAGCGCAACATGTTGTCGTCCGTTATGGTCACCTCGTTAAGAGCTTACAATATGGATATGAATTAATTGTTTTCATTATCATCATCATCTGAGACTAATATAACTACAAACAAGTAGTCTCAGTCGTCATCTGCACAGGATATAGGTTTCACTTACGCTTTAAACGCCGATCTAGGCAGTACCTGATCTATAACAGGGTCCCCTCTGTAAGTATAGTCCTTACTAGATCGTCTGTCTGATTCATCAAATGTCATAGAGAGAGGTGACATGTCACCTTCATAGGATTTTCCGGTAAGGCACACAACCTCTTCAGGGGTAGAGGAATACCTGTTGATGAGCAAATAATGATATATGCAATGTTTTGACACCAATTCGGAATATTTATGCAAAATCATAGATAGGTGAATCTGTATTAGCACATTATGTCTGGACAATGAAATGGGACTCTATGTTCGTGATAAACGCTCTGACGTTGTAAAGAGTTGTCATACCGCGAGTGTATTGTTCGCAATTATGGAACTGACTAATTATTACAACAAAACTTAAGTTACAAGGTACTCTGATTGTATGGCTTGTGCTTTCACTTACCTGTTTAAAGAACAACTAGCGTTCCCTATATGAACACTTATGTCTCTTCCAGTCAATAGGTCGTTACCCTTGATGGTTACCATGGTACCACCTGCTTTCGGTCCATAGTCGGGGTTAAATTCCAAAATGGCGGGATTCTAAATGCAAAGTTTAACAACAAAACACTAAAAGAACTTTGCAATGCTTTATATTATTTTTATATTTTTATATTTCAAGGCATATAAGGTGATCTCTGTAGAGCGCCCTCTACTCATGACATTTTTTAGAAAGTAGAATGATTTTCTTGCAGATTCTGTATTTTCTGAGTTATAGAGCGATACGATTCATAATTACTATATCATAAGAAAAATAAAGACAAAAGAAAAAGTGACCCCAGTGAGATTTGAACTGTCGCGTAAATGTTTAAATTAAACGAGCGCCTTAGACCACTCGGCCACAGTGACAGTTCCCGATTGTGGTGGCTAAAAATTAACAAATACCAAATACTTATTTGAATGTCGTTATTTCCCGATGACCATAAAATGCTGTCCAAGCCGGGGATAGAATATTTTGAAACGACATTTTATTACACAAAGACTTACAACTGATTTTTCTTAATCCTTACAGCTGTAAGTTTGTGTATGTAATACAATTGTAAAAATGAAGAAATCCCAGTTTTTAACCTTATTGAGGGCGCAGCCTTCAACACATCTCTTAGTATCCCTTTGATACTAGAACATTTTATTGTACACAATGGCTAACACGTCATTTGACATACACTCAATAGTCATTAATCATGTTAATAGTCAGTGATGCTATAATTTAATATCATTATCACTATAGTATACGTAACTAGACTAAACGTACCCTATATGTGAATGTT
This sequence comes from Ophiura sarsii, assembly GCA_035610835.1. Classification (NCBI taxonomy): domain Eukaryota; kingdom Metazoa; phylum Echinodermata; class Ophiuroidea; order Amphilepidida; family Ophiuridae; genus Ophiura; species Ophiura sarsii. Next base: position 15,048,913 of record CM069445.1, read on the forward strand.
GTACCGCCGTCGTTGATCACAACGTTGGTGTCAATACCTTCCACTGTTATTATCACATCCCCGACACTGTCAGTTTTACCCGCCGTTGTTCGGCAATATAATCTTATAGATCGTATGAATAAATAAATAAATTTATAAGGAATATGATTTAAAATGAAATAGTAACAAGACAAAACCGCATGGCGTAACCTTACTTTCGACTCTGATTATAATAAATATGTGTGTGAAATGTGTTCAAGTTCTCATGGAATGACGATTATTACATTCATGTTGAAGTTTAGATGCCCAATGAAGAATTTGGGGTTTAACTTGACATTTTTGTATAAATTATACCGATACATCAACAGGAATTTTCTCTTTAAATTTACGATTACAAATACCATTCTACAGGGTGGTTCAATAATATAACGTTGACAGTGTTTTGAAGCCATTTTTTTTTTAATTCTGTAGATTAAAAAGAAAAAATCTTCAATATTCATCAACTATAGTTATGATCTTGACCATTTATGCTGAAAATATCGTTACAAATAACCTTACGGTTGCAAAATAACAGCTATTTGAACAGAGTCTGTCCCATTTCACTCTGTCCACGGATACTGATCTCGCGACGTTACATTGAATACTGAATGATGAATTGTATGCAAGTAATCTAAGATTTGAAGATCACGCCAGGTGAAACCAGTGTAATTGTTAAAATCTTAACTATCTATTCAGGTGTGAAATCAATACGTAATAATAATACCACGAGTGACCCGAATTAGAATTATTGATTTTCATAGATTGGAAGTGTAATTGTCTATGCTCTATGCCTTAAAAGTGACGATGCCATTTAATGTTATCTTGCTGGTCATTTCCCGTAGATTAGAGATTTTGGCGAGATTCTCTTCAAAAAGCTATCGTTTTGCCATAGCATTATTAACATTGAGATGTTCAGCATAGATTGCCAAGATGATATTTTTGAGGAATATGTAAAAAAAATTAAACCAAATCCCACAATTTTGAAAAATATGGCTTTGAAAAACTGTCAACGTTTCATTGAACCTCACTGGTTGCAACGTCGCGAAATCAGTACCCGTGGACAGAGTGAAATGGGACACACTTTGTTCAAATAGCTGTTATTTTGCAACCGTAAGGTTATTTGTAACGATATTTTCAGCATAGATGGTCAAGATCATATAGTTGATTAATATTGAGAAAAAAATGTTTTAAATCTACAGAATTTCAACAACAAAAAATGGCTTCAAAAAACTGTCAACGTTTTATTGAACCACCCTGTAGTACATGATGGTGGCTCATCCATCAATTAGATTTGCAGGGCATCTCCCTTATAGGATATTTAATGGGACTAAATGTTGAGAAAATTTAAAGAAGCAATCATAGCGTTTAATCTTACCGTTCGCTGGTTACAAACATGTCTTCAAATTCAACGTGACTGCAAGGCTGACCGGCAACCATCACCATCATAATGTTATTGAAGGTTCTACCGAGGTCAGTGCCGTTGATTTCTATCAGAGTGTTGCCTTCAATTGGACCAGAAGATGGCCATATCTGAGTAAATAAAGTAGAGTTAAGAGACACTTGACTGTTGAGTGTTTGCATATTAAAATACTCGCCAATCACATTTGGTAAATGTATCTGTGTATGCGTATTGTTGCGGTGCATCATGACAAAGAGGCTGGTAAAGTATATTACTATTTTCAATTAAGACCATCGAAACCGGTAAGTTCATTTTGATTACAAACCTTGACTGAAGCACTTCCATTTCTATATACATATGATCAGGTATGGATTTCAAATAATGTCATCAACTTACAGAGTGTGTGATGGGTATTGGGCAGTTTTTCTTCGCGACGCCCTCATCGGGTTTTTCTCTAATCCACGGTCCAATACATTGAGGGTGATCTTGAACGGCGCACAAGTCAATTCCACTACACCAACCGCACCGCAGTGCGTGTCTAGTTGTCAAGGCAGACACACAGCGACTGCAGTCAGGACCAAGTAATGCACATTTAAACAACGTCACTAAAAATTGAAAAACGAAAATGTTTATTTGAAACGAATAAGAAACGTACACGATATGTAGTATTAAAATACGCTCTTCTGTGACAAAGTTTGGTAATTTGTAGAGCACAACATACTTTTTTTCTTTCTTTTTTATTATTATTTTTTTGTGTGCAAAATCGACATCAATAATACAAACATAATCAAGGATAGCCAAATAAAGTTGACTAAATAGGCCCACTTATTTCCAGTGTTAACCCTGACCACCCAGACTATGTTTTGAGTGGAAACCGGGGCCTGGGACGTAGTATGATTTTTTACCCGACAAATCGCCGCGAAACCCACGGGATTCCACCCCCGCACCCTCCGATCACCACCGCCGCGTCCCTAACCACTGAGTTAAGCTGCCAACGCTGACCCTTGCAGCGAGTTCGTATCCACATTTCAGCTCGGACGATGACGTCATCTAATCAATTATGTAGCATGCGCGTGGACATTGTTTTTGGCCGTAGTGAATCGTAGTATCTAGGAAGGTTAGGGTTAATATAAAGACAATTTTACTACAGAAATAATTCCAAATTCCAAACTAACTGATCCAGACAGTTTCGACGTCCGATCGGATGTCTTTATCACTGGTATATCAACATACTTTCATTTAAGAATATTTGTATTCCGCTATAGCTTTGTTGAGTGACGCCATTAGCTCTACAAAGTCCTGTTTCCATTATGTTCTAGTTTGAACCTCCCTAGTTACTTCACATGTAGATGTTTGACATAGACGTTTGCAGTCTGGCCAAATGCCATCCCATATTGTTGCTACATGTAGTCTCTCTTTCTCTCTCTCTCTCTGGCCTATCACCTCATTATAGAGTCTTCTATAGGAATGAATAAGCAGAGTATCTGTGCAAGTGTAATACATGATTACTTACCTTCAAATCCGAATTCATCATCAATTGTTCTCTGACTTCCACCCCATGTCCACTGCAATGTAAGACTTGATGTCAACTCTTGAATTTCAGCATCATATGTGAACTGTGAGGATTTAATATTACATTATGGTATTAATATCGAATAGGCTCTCAGGACAGAAGGGGCGAATTTAATTTGAATATGATTGCATATATCGTATAATCGTCTACATTAATATAACAACAGGGTGAGTTTTCAGTTTCTAAAACCTGCAAAAATGAAAAGGAGCCATATTATGCGATTGACTTAATTTATTCAACTTGACTAATAATTATGTTTCTCTAATCATATTTGAAAAGTTCCAAAATTCACTTGGTCGTGAAAACAAGATGGCTTCTTTCCAGCATTGCAGGTGGGTTTGTTTGCTCACCCTGTATTTAGTGCTGTGCTGCATCTGCAGTCTTGCATTAGCGATACAGGTATATTCTTGGGGTGCTTGAAAATAGATTTGGCGTTGATATCGTGAAGAATCCATTTCAAGATCCCTTTTACTTTCCCGCGGGTGAAATGGTAATGAAAGCTTTACTTGAAACAAGTCTGGTAATTTGAAAGGCGTTTTATAGATAGAAAAATAGTATTTAATAAAGATTGCTGTACTTTATTCTATATAGGACGAAAATTATGTTTGAAAGAATGGGTAAGACGTTAATCTTACCGGTGTCTTCAGACAACGTATGGTGTTTTGGCCTACTCTTTCCGCTGCTGTTTTCTTTCCTTTGCCTTCGGTGTAGAGAATACATTCATAGCTATCGGCCTGCATTAAAAATAAAATATGAAGTGTCAAATGTATATATATACTCGCAGTTTGTTAATATCTGCATACAGCATAGAGGTTTGTAAAAACTATATACCCAACCCATGATTATGATAAACTATTCATAGGAATATTAAGATTAAATACTGACCGGCACTAGATTCACATCAGGTAAATTTTTGACAGTGATATTGATATCTCTATCGACTTCTGCGGCTAACAGTACCTCTTCCCGGTCTTCCGGATGATTTTCAATTTGAGTGCACTGTGAAGGACCCTGACGTGATGGACTCACTCGTTGATGCTACGAGGATATCAATCAATAATTTTTTTTAAATTAAATGTCATTGTTAGGGTTTATAACGCTTTGAATATTTATTTAAGACAATGTTATGATTTGTCGCTTCGTAACGGGATACACACGTATCCATGAAACTGCGGAATGGGCAAGTACATGTATTTGTTTATTTCGTTTAAGCCTACCGAGGGCAGCAGAGACGATATTGTCCTTTTTAAACTCTCAACATAGAGCTAAGGTATGGTATGAAGGTACACGTAACTCTCAACATAGAACTAAGGTATGGTATGACGGTACACGTAGTATACCGGGTGGTTCTAAAAAAAGTTGACCCAAGTTCAAAGTAACTTTCAACCACATTTAAAGTTTCAGAGAAATTGTGTTTACATAGTCTTAATCAGCAGTAAGTTTTGAAATTATCCTGAAAAGATGGCACGTTTAGCTTGTTTGGTTCTTCAGATATAGTTCATTACAGAAAACTGACAGCCCTGACAAAGTATCCCAATCTCTATGCGTATGTGCCATTCACATTCAACAAAGAAACGTAGGTACGTAAGTAGGTAATGTCAAGCACCAGACAAATGTTTCAGATGTCTTCTTTTTCCTTTTTCTCCATTTTTTTACAATTTGTGACCAATCGTGTGTAAGTCCACTTTGTGCATTCCATCTCTACAAAGGACGCTCCCGTGGACAAGGCAGTTTTGTGCATGCTTTCTGTTAGGAACCATATCTGAAGAACCAACCAAGATAAATGTATCATTTTATCAATTTCAAAACTTACTGCTGATCAAGTCTAAGTAAACACATATTCTCTGAAACTTCAAATGTGTTTTAAACAAATTCCTTGAACTTGGGTAACCCTAATCCTCTTAGGACCGCTGTTTCCACAAACCAGCCTAATAGGGAAATACTAAATATTGAATATATATAACAACACTGAGTCATGCCAGATTGTAACGTGCTCATGTTGATAGAGGTTCCCGGATTGAGAGCAGTTATTGGGCTAGTCCTATGGAATAAGCTTTTGGGCTAGTCCTATGGAATAAGCTTTTGGGTACCCACCTTTACGCCTGCAATGAGTGTGTCGTCATTATCACTCGGGCACATGCCTCCTGTGTCATGTGTGCAGACATTGCCATAGGTACACCAGTCACAATCCCAGCTACTAGCCGCACAGTCGAGGCACCTGTAACGTGTAGTCAGAACAACAAGCCTTCTTCTTATTCGTATGTTTTTATGTATGTAGGAAACACCAGTCACAATCATGCCAATCCCAATCACATACAACAAGAGGAAGGAGTTATGTTAAAGGTAGATGACCCGATCACATTCCGATTTTCAACTTGAAGTTTTCTATTCTACATGAAAGGTCATCCTTAAAAAAGTCGTGTTCCAAAGTTTGAGTTGCATAGCTCTAATGGTTCTTATTTTACACGCACAAGATACTGTGAACTGTACCCATTGAGAAGTACACAAACTATATCGGTGGTTACCACCATTCGCGGTAATTCGACGTTATTTCATCGATTTCTCCGTAATTATACCGATTTAGGCCGTCAAATTTCAGTATGATGATGAGAAAAATACGAGCTTTCATATGATATGAAAATCTCCGTATGTTTGAAATAATTCTGTGTTACGAAAATGTGATCGGGTCATCTACCTTTAAATGTAGGAATTAGGTTAAATAAATATTTTATCTTTTAAAACTAAATTTGTAACCCTTGTATGGTATCGATAGACAATGTTCGCAGTGCATTCAACAGATATGTCGCAGGGAGAAAAATTGAGATTTCATTATATCATGTAGTGACAGCAACATGGTTATAACTTGTAATTTACCTGGAATGTCTGCTACACTCGAAAAAGGTATAGTTTGTGCTCACAAATTTCACCTTTGTTTCAGTTGAACGGATGAACAAAAGCGTTACGATGTGATCTGAAAATCGAGAAATACAATTGAACAATTGTCGGGGTTATCTCCATTTAGTCAAGGGGTCGTTTCCATATACTCTATCTATCACAGCTTTCCCTAGCTTTCCTGGGAAAAGCTACGTGTATACTCACATCTTTCCCAAGTAAAGCTGGGGAAAGCTTAGATAGAGTGCCCTTTCCCCCCATGCTACAGAGAAACATTCAACGTGACCTGACTCACCAACATAATGAATCGTACCTGTATCGTCAGGTATCCGTGGTAACTGTCCTGGTAGAGGTGTCATACATCGCAGGTCATTGCCAGACTCATTAGCACTGTTGGACACAGATATGTCATCGAGTTCAAAGACACATTCATAACTGTGAGCACTTAGTAGATCTGGAAGCTGATCAACTGTCACTGTGATCTTATTGAAACAATGCACAGTAAATCGAAATATTATTCATATATAATTCATTAGAAACATAATATGGCCGATAAAATACGTCCCGTAAGGAAGGTTAATATGTTGACATTGATGCTATAAACTGAGTCAAACTATTCAGGTCACAATAAAAAAATTAAGTGAAATTACTTCTTGGCTAAAATATGAACAGTTATAGATTGAACCTTGTTCGTAAAATAATACAAAATTACGATGTGTTCCACGTTTGTAATGTAGCTGGGTCGGTTGTACAACATTGATTATTCACAAACCTCTAAATACCGGCGTCTTTCATCTTTGAAAGCGCTAGTTCAGTGATGCGTCTGACTGTGGGCGTAGCAAGATGCAATCGAAAGCCGATAGGAGCAGCACTAGAATGCCCACTATAACAATATATGATTACTCCATTCAACAATGTATCAATTTCAATTATGGAGAGTGAGTGACAAGCCAAGTTGGGTTTCATGAACCGGCTGTCACACTGTCAGATCATATTTATAACAACATATCACGTGGAAATGCCCAACAAGCTTGAAGCCTGAAGATAAATGATCTGGCTGAGATCGGGCTGTTCGATGTATGTACTAGTACCTCGCCAACGAGGTACTACAGAGTCTCTGTACCAAGGGTCACAGTGTCGGGCTATTGTGGAGGCACGAATCTAGTGCTATATGTAATCCAGTGGAATAGCCAGAGGCGTGAGGGGGGTTGGGCGCTCTCAAGTTTGCCACAAGACGGCACCCCCACCCCTTCCCCCCGCTTTCAAATGTTTGACTGGGCGTCATGTTGACATCTTGGACATGCTGGAAGTCCGTGTCGGTTAACTTTTATTTTTCACCAACCTCCCCATAATATGAAAAAACCTACCTACGCCACCTGGTGCTATCATTGATATTAATTTTATGATGTGCTTTTAGGGAAAGACTCGAATGGCGGAGAGGGGGACCAAAACACACAGAATAATTATAACGGACAAGCTGTTAAGTTTAACATATAATGCATTAATATTGATAACTGAAAGTTCAACTCACTCATATATATAGTAAACTGCACCCAGCATCCTGACTAATCTTGTATAAAAGTAACATGAAGCGAACCAAACTGAGTTTCTGTAAATCAGAAACTCACCGGTTGTATAAATGATTACATGGCCTAAATTATTATGACGTCCTCTTTTAGCGTGGTGTGTCGACTTGAATTGGTAAATGTTGGTGTCCACGTATTCGGAATTGAATTTCGAAGACGGCGGTACGGTGTTGCCAGTTAAAGTAAATCGTGGCCTAAATGATAGATATTGAAATACTGAGAAAACGGTAAATCAGCGTCACAACATTAAAGTAACGCAATATTCGGGGTTAAATATAAACGCATATCATCACCATGCACACCGAAGATATTCACCAAAAAACATAACCGTACCTCTTGTTGAATAGTAATTGGTAGGCTGATCGATGGGGCAACGATGTTAATGACTTGACATTGAGTTTCATCGTAGGATAACCATCGATTAGACTCATCGGGTAAGTCGCAGTCTTTGTAGCGGGTACATCTGGAATAATATAGAAGACATGTTTCGGTGATTCAAGAAATGTTACACAACGACTTCTCAATTAGATAGAAACCATGTACGAGTAATTGTTATCAATTTCGTGTTTTGCCCTCAAGTAGCAAGGTGTTGATCGTTGTGTGTTATCAAATGTGGGCGAACAATTTGAGAATGTAGACTCACTTCATGATGAACTCTTCTTATTATTTGTAAATGACATTCATCACATGTATGATTGTATTATATAATTTGGGTGTTTGTGGATTGAGTACGTTAATTATTGAATCAATTATTATAATCTCTCTTTGATTATTTTAATATTAGAAACATATCTGAGAGGTTTGGATTTGCATCAAACACGATACTCATTGTCGAATAAAAACTGTTATTTTTAACTATTGCTAGATGTTTACGTTTAAAATGACCATATCAGATGAACAAATTTTCATAAATTAAATTACTTCAATCTGATAAAATTAAAATACCGACCGACCGACCTTTAAAATCGTTTGGATCTCTTACTAATTATCCTTATTGTTTGTGTCTGCGAGCATATATAACGTTGCAATCTGTATAACTTGTAACAATTTGACATGCTAAACACTTATTACACATACCGTCTATCGAGTGCACACCATCCACAGTAAGGATCCCCATCTACGTCGGTAAAACCTATACATTCTTCACAGGTGGAAAAGTCGTTGCAATTCTCAACCGCAAGTTTATAAATCTGAGGAAAACACATCATTGGATAAAATAATGTTGTATTTTTTACCCAGGGTTTACTAATTTTGTAATACGCAATCAGGGGCATAGGTAGCGTGGCAGTTTTGATTGAGGGGGCACACCAGGCGCTGATCCAGACATTCTAGGGGCTCAATATTTGAATATTGGCAGGGAGATCTACCACAGGTTTTAATTTACAGAGAGAGTATGAAATATGATCTTTTATTTGCTTCAAATTTGATTATAATCGGACATTCCTTTGCAAATTTAGGAATTATTTCGTTCCTGCATTTCTTGTATATTTCTTATTATATTTCTTGTAATTCTTTATTTTTAAAACGCGATTACCCCAAAAAAGAGTTGATTGTTTTGCTTTTTGATCGCATTGCAACGTCCCTGTTTGTCTTCTTTATAATAGGCTAAGCTCAAAGTACTTTCTGAACTGACTTGTTATTATGCCAATGTGTGCATGATATGACACAGTACATGTGTACGCATCACCATGTCCAGTTCATGCCGTGGATATTTTGGAGTAAAAATCATGTTTTGAAATGTATAATTGGTTGCTATGGAAACCTTGTAAAATAATGCATTTGCGGGAATGGTTTATGGTTTGGTTTATTTTTTTACCGATGGCACCAAAACTTCATGAACCACTCTGGAACCAATCCAAAAGCATTGCACAGGTTTCAAATCTTGGTATGCGACTTGTTCGTGAAGCTCTAGACATCAGAATCAATGAATCATCCACAAACAATAGAAATGACGGCAAAGATATCAGCCGCATGTGGCGCTCTCTATTTTCCTATCAATCAATCCCGGCAATCGATAACAGTCTTGTAATTGTTTCAGACATGTCCGCAATGAACCATTATATACCCTGCTCAAGTTCATTACAGCGTCAAACGATCTTTACAGATCAGTGACCGCACTATACTGTGCATCAGGCTTGTTGTAGTCTGTAGTAGACAAGGGGCAGTCTCTGCGTTATTTCCATTGGTCAATGGGGCAGCCCTTGGGAGGTCCTATAAGAGCCAAATTTATAGTAGGCCAGTGCCAGAGCCACCATCTCTGCTTAGTGGAAAAGCGGCAATCCATCTGAACGGCTCTTTTAGAGCCACCAATCGTTCACAAGTAGAAAAGGGCACCTACTCTCGAATCATCGGGCAACTAGGCAGCCCAAATGATGATAACAATAGAGAAGTGGCAATCTATGTATTATAATAATTTGGTCCTGAAGAAGTCAGAGCTACTACTGACGAAAGATCGACATATTTAAAATTGTCCGACGGCGAACCCGTTAATTTCTGACGAAAGATAGACATATTTAAACTTGTCCGACGGCGAACCCGTTAATTTCTAATCCACCCTTATTTTCAGGTAAATCGCTGAAAAACCTAAGGAACTCAAATATCGGACCAACAATATTTAATAATGAAATATTCTCACTCGGCGAAACAAAATTATTCAAACAATTCTGGGCCAGGACATGTACGCCACTTCAAGTCCAGTTCATGTACACATTTATCGTCCCATACCATGTCCTCATATCGGCTTTGTGGGTACACTCAAAGGCCCAGTACATTTGCTGCACGTGCTGGTCCAGTACTGGGCTTGGGTGAGACTTGTAAATGCACCGGCACGCACTGGCTCAGTACATGCCAGCAAAATGGGCATAGACATGAGGGATGAAAGAATTAGCTATATTGCGGAAAGAATGGACATTTTTTCCAAAACACATTACATCAAACACTAAAAATTAAAACGCTACCGTATCAGAAACTTCTGTTCACATTCATAGAAATGTTAAAACGAGATTTCGCGGTTGCCTTACCTTTCGCTCTGTCATGACGTAAATAAAGTCTTTGTCGGTGTCGAATTGAAGACCGTTTTGTGCCACCGCACTATTCTCATCGATTGGGATTGTCTCGTAAAGACTGGCCGTAGTGTTGGATGTCATTCGGAGCTGTGGTGTGTACGGGGAAAATGGAAGACAAATTGCCAATTTAAATATCAAATTGATTTTTCCGCAATTCGTTATGATGTGTTTTTCGTGTCTGTCCTTCTTACTTGAATGGATGATATGCGGTTGATTGTATATATATTGCTTAAACAGTTACTTATTATTATTTTTAGATTATTGTTTCTCACAGCAGTAAATAAGCTTACCTCTGGGGTAGCTATCTGGCAGCAACTCGCTTGCCTTTCGTCAGCCCCAATAACACGAGGGGCGCTGTTTCTTCTTATGTTATAATGTCAATCAATTTACTGGAATAATGTGATTTTGGGAAAGGGAACGGGAATGCAGTATGTACAATTACACAGTTGTTTTCATTTTTTTAAATTTCATTTGACTTAGTATGACAACTATCATCTGATCATCATGAAACTATGAAAGACAGCTTAATTATACTTCAACATGACATAATCTCTAAATGTAAAAGAGTGAAAACCCCACTCTGAATTCAGACTGAATCTGTTTTAGCTCTTTTTGAGCTGGAATTCACTCTTAAAGAGTCAAACTGTTCACTCATCCACCTTTGAATTTCCACTCTGGTCAGAGTTACCTCAAATACATCTCGATATCTTGACTGTTGTTTATTGGCACAAGTCGCTCGTTTTGAGTGAAGTTCACTCTTTGTGAAAGCGATTATTTTCTCTCTCAATCGGTTCAGAATTAACTCTATACTGGAGCGAAAGTTTTCACTCGTTGTCGATCTCTGAAAAAACATGTGACCTAATTTGACCAATCGTGATGATTTATATTTTGCAACTCGCAGACACGGTGACATGCGGTATTTCTACAATGCAGGCTATTTCTTCAAGATGTTGGATTATATAATGTTTTGACTTCAATTCTAGTTGGAAATAATTATAAACTGGTACGTTAGTTGAAATCATACAAGAGTATCATTTCACCAGAATATGTTGTCTAAAATCATTACTTTGAATCGTGAAGAATGCAGTAGTGGTTCTACGGACATGTATGTCAGTGAAGTGGTTAAGTGTGATGTTATGCATGTGTGTTTCGTGAAATAAAGACCCGAAATTGACCGTCGGCTGCATTTTAGTATACCACTGAAATTTGGCAGTGTCCCCTGTATTCACGAAATTACCGTAGGTACCTGATTTATATTGTGTCCTATCGGATCTGAGATATGATTATCAGGTCTACTACTCTCTAAATGTAAAATAGTGAAAAACCACTCAAAAAGAGTGAATTCTTCACTCCTTTTAGAGATCTAGGAGGGACAGCTCTGAATGACTGAAAGTCATTCTTTCAAAAGAATGAATAGTCCCAGTCTTTTTGAGGAGTGAAATACTTCACTCCTTCTGAAGAGCGACTTTCACTCTAAGAGAAGCTGTCCCTCTTAGAGCTGCAAGAGGAGTGAAGAATTCACTCTTTTTCACTATTTTACATTTAGAGAGCACGAGGGTCATTCAATAAGTTCTATATCCTACCTCATAACTTTACTATTATATAACCCAATCGTATGAAATATTCCACAATTATAGCTTTGAATCTCAGGTACAAATTCAAAGTAAATGGGTCTGAGTACTGATTGTACATGATTCCTGGAGATGCAGTGAAAACCAATGGTCCATTTAGTACGACGGAAACAAAATAGCAAAATGTCCCCTAAGTGCTATTCATTTTGCCAATTCTAAGAGACAATACGTACCTATAGGTCAATCAAAATCGTTCTAAATTATAAATATCTCTTCAATAGAATATAAACAATAAAAGTCACTGATTTGGTGGAGAAAAATTCCCTCTAATTAGCCAGGATCAGACCAGATCCCAGAGAACCGCTGCAAAAGTCATAATTGCTATACTAAGAGATCTTCAATATACAGGACTAAATGGAGGGAGGGCAAGTATTTCGAAGTGATACTTTTCTGCCACTGACTACCCGATTGACGCTTATAAAGATTACATATATCGAAAATTCATAAGTGACTATCATGTTTAGATTTAACATTCGAGGCTTATAACAACAAACATTTGACTGAATAGCAGTATTCCAGTATGATAAAGGCTTAGGGATGGCATCCAGATTCGTAGGTAAACGCATTTGCTGTCCGTTCACAGAAGTTGTAATGCGTTCGCTAAAGCATGGATAAACACGTATTGGTTGGTCATTATTTAACCGGGTTCCGTTTATCTACACAAAACTGTCCGTTTATCCCAGTGCGTTTATCCCTTAGCAATACTTTCGGGTTGATATTATACTATTTGTAAGCCTACAAAGATAAATATTGCCAACCATCGAATCTATACATGAAATTACAGTATTATATTCAGAAATCAGTTATCATTTACTATATACACGTATACATGTAGCTCTGATACAGAGCTATAACAGAGCTATAATCATGACAAATATCATGAGGCTTACATTATTAGCGATGTTATGAGTGAGGAGGTAGAACCTATTGAATGACCCTCGCAGCTACATGTTAGTACAGCATAAATAAAATACTAAGAGGGAGTGTTAGTTCATTGACATTTCGAAAGTCATTCAGATTGGATATATCATACATGTATACATCCAACCAGGAAGACAATGGCAACTCAATAATCAAGTTCAAGAGGCATCACATGCGCACACCCACCCACCCATGGGTCGTATTCACCTAAGACAAGAACACCTCCTTGTGCATACTCTTCTACTATATGTAGCAAGAATCTTTTCAGCCCACCCTGGCTCTTAAAAATCCAAGTTGTTTTCAATATTAAATAAAAAGCAAATTTGGATTGTCTGTAAGCCCTTTGTTTTTACTAAAACATCTATATTTTAACTGTACCATTTAGTTGAGATAGACTGTAACAACAGATACACTGTGGTACGTTCCCTCTCAATGGTTTGAAATCTAAATTATTATATTAGACCTTCTAGAAATACAATCTGGCAGCGTATCATTATCTCGTCTGAAGCCGCGACATTCGTTTACCGCCCCAAACATGCGAGGGTTTCCATTTCATAATCCTTCCTGGGTGAATATTTATTTAACGCCATGTTATATACATGTAATACTTTGTCTGAGTCTCATCATTCAGTACAGTAAGCTCTGCTTAACTTATAGAGCATTCCATCCCCGGGATTCCATCATGTCTTCAAGGCAGGTACAGCTAGGATGAGGCCAGGTATTAACATTAATTTTGTGGGTGTGTATTGCATGCTTTGCGTTCTGTCTATTGAAGCATTGGTACTTTATAATTCAAGTTTGAACTTACAAACTGATTTCCATTTCCTTAAAAAATTGCATCACCCCATACAGACCTATCTTGAGCTATGTTTCTTTTGCATTCAAGGTAGCATTTCCAGAACTTTTTGATACCCCCTCGTATCATGTGCATTATAACATCTTCATATCGTAGGCCTATGCAAAAGCGCACATTGCAATCATCAAAACTGACCTTTCGAACTTTGCCCTGTTGATCGCCGAGAAAAATGACGGTTTCTTCCAGATGTGGTGTGGCAATGATTGCTGTGAGTGTTGCATCGTTGCTGGTGTACACCGCATCAGCTGCTATAGCCAGATTGCCACTGCCTAGAGGTGTGTTGAAATTATTTGTAAAGCAATATCCATATGGGTCTTCTGTTACTTGGTCAATCTGAATGAAGCAACAAAATCATATCCATTATTACAGTGTAAATTATATAGGACTATATAATAAGTTCTGTCCACATGTTTCAGTTTAGTACATTGGCATAACCTCTCACCTTAAAGTGTTTTGAACACAAATGTTAATTACAAATTAATAACTAAATTTGAACCCGGGTCCTTCCGTTTAAAAGTCAAGCATGGCAGTGTATAAACTGTAGATCATGGAGAACTTCCCTGTCAGGTCTATGCCACTAAACTACCTAAACACCTTGTGACAATTCATGATGGTGTTTGCCCCTGCGCAATTAAAAGAAAAATGTCTGCCCTATATTCAAGCACAAGCTTTGGCTATGCATGAAATACCTGCTGAAGTGACCCTCACCCAGGAAGCATCAGTAACTTACCGCATCTTGGTTGCTGAAACATAGTGTATTTCCCAGCCATTCAATCTCTGTGATACCACCGTCTATCTTTGCCATAGCACATTCCTTCCTCCTCCCGGCTATCACATCATCAATGGTCTTCAGAGGATACATACAGACTGCAGACTGCTCCGTAGGTTCAAGTCCACTCCCTCCAGTAGAAGCGGAGAAGGTCACAAAGAGAACATCTTCTCCCGCCTTTGCATCTCCTAAATCGGATCCAGTCGTAGCTAGAACAGCGGATTGTGCCAGGTTGTAATTGATGCTTCCATCAGGGCTACTGCACGTGAGCGGTAACTCAACGTATGAATAGAAAGCATCATCTTGATGACATACACGGGCGATCTTAGCTCTCTGCGGACTATCTCTAACCTTGTATTCTTCTACTTGTGAACCTACAAAATAACTGTGACTCCCACTTGAGAAACCATACACATAGCTGATATTGAAAGCATACTGTGCTTTAACTTTGGCTTCTTCTAATGTATTCACTGGTATATTTATTCCGGCAGTAAAGTCAAACGGTTTACCCCCAAGCACAGGATCCTCTTCTAGAAGTCGACGAGCAATGGTTGGTACCGTGGTGGATCTGACCCAATCTCCTTTAGGAGTCGCTGTATAAAGTTCGCTTGCCGACGGACCCGGTGCTATGAATCCAATTGCTATACCATGCTCAAAATTCGACACAACTTCCCTGGTATAAGATTCGATAACATTAAGTGTAGTCAGATCTCTCCGTTGGCACGATCCTTGATAAATATTTGAACACGTTAAAAGTTCACCGTTGTGAACTAACATCAATTTGTTTATATTATCTGTTTCAGTCATTCTCCCCGGCATTCCCTCATCGTCCAAGCATTCCACGGGAGGTGGAGGACAGTTTACGTTATCCATTACTGGACCGGTATCATATGCGACAAGTTCCGACAAATCAGATCCGAGTCTGTACAACCTGTTCACGGACCCGATATATATATTTCCATTTGTACTATCTACAGTCATTGTCTTTAGGACAACGGCTGGGTTACCCGGGTCATTTGTTTCTTCAAATTGTGGGAATCCCCTAACCATTGGTACAGTAAGAAGATATATCAATAATACTATCCATTCACTAGTTCTCCATAGTAATGCTATGGTAGATGACATCCTCCAGTCATCCTTGATGTGTCTTCTTGGCATTTTTCCTGATGGAATCTCAGATGACATCGTCATCATTTTTATAGGATATATGCTGGAAATGTGTAAGTTTTACAAATCTCTATTTCTGCACGGTGTAACCTGGAAAATTGAAAGAAATAGGAACATACATTTTAGTTTTAATCATGAAATCTCATCTCATTCAGTTTCTAATTATATATTTTTTTCATGCAGTGAAATTACATCTTGTCAAGTTAAGTTGTCGTTGGGAATATTTTCTCATTCAGTTTCTAATTATATATTTTTTCTTCATGCAGTGAAATTACATCTTTTCAAGTTAATTTGTCTTTGTGAATATGTAAAACAAAATCGTGTCATTTCCCTATATCATCTTATCTAAAACAACCTTGCCTTGTAGATCTTAATAAAGATAATACACATTGCCGGCCGAATGCACCAATGGCGACCGGCTAGTAGCCGAAGAATAACGCTACCTCGCTAGTAACTGAGTAACCTAAATTTGTGAGAGCACCAAACCGGGGTAAAAAGCTACTAGACTAGTAACTGGCGAGTAATTTACGCTAAATCTTATACCTGACCGGACCCAAGAGTAAGTTGGGGCATAACGTTTTATGCTACAAGTCAATCGATGTAACAGTAGCAAGAATAATTAACTGATGCGGCATGACCAATGCGCTTGCATGCACAAGGGGGTGTCTATCTGAGATGGGATGTGACCTCCTCATAAGTTGAAAGATTTTGTATTTTTGAAACTCCATTAATCATGTTGATGCAAGTTGGCGAATACTTTTAGTCAAAATTTAGATCAACTCCTTTTGCCCATTCGCACCGATTTTGGGACATATTTTAAATAAGGACTAAATAAATAAATAAATAAACTTATTATTGTTTTTATTAATTAAAAAACTGATAAACACATAGTTTCAACATTAATGTGAGTGGAAGGGTAGAATAACAAAAAATGAAAGCATATCATGCCGTGCGTGGGGATCGAACCGGGGTTCTATGATTTACAATCGAAGGACAAGGTATCCAAACTACGGCAGTATTTGTGTTTAGAGATGTGTTATAATTGCATTTACCATTGAACTACTTGTTTCCATCGGATGCTTGTGTTTGTCATTAAAATTGTGCTTTTTGGGGCAATATTTGTATGTGCCCCTCGCCTAAAAATATGTTTGTAATCTCACGATAGTCCTTATTTTGAAAAAAACCGGTAAACAACTTCGACATTTTTGGCCACAAACAATGGCGTCATTTTGTTCGGAACGTCGGCCGACTCAACGTAATTATCTAGTTACACTCACCTATGACTTAGCTAGTGACAGATAACACATTTTAAATATTACGGAGGACCATTCACGTCAGAATTTTACATTAAAGTATAGGTTAACACTTGGCATATGCGACAATTAATTTTGTAAGGGGACGATGCTGATTAATGTGGATATTTAACCTCGCTAGTTACTATGCTTGTGTTACTCGCCAGTTTTGCTCTCAGAATTACATCTTTAGTAAGTTATGCTACAGTTAGGGCATAACTACAACAACGGAGGTAGTTTACCTCCATATGAAGTTACGCCAGTTTGGTGCACTTGGCAGTACATGGATCACATCAAAATGTAAATGTAAATCATATGTATTGTAAATACGACTCGTACATTTACGGCCGAGTGCACCATTGGCGAATAGCTGAAGAATAGCGCTACCTAGCTAGTAACTGAGGCGTAACCAAAACATTTGAGAGCACCAAACCGGAGTAAGCTACTAGGCTAGTAACTTGCGAGTCATTTACACTAAATCTTATACCTGACCGTACCCAAGAGTAATTTGGAGCATAACGTTATGCTACTGCAACTATCGATGCTAAAAGGTCTGCAAGGTGTTCGCTGACATAGCTATGTCGAGGAAATTGGTGACGTTAATCAAAACATTTAACTTGGATCAAATCAATTACGCCGTTTGAAGCTAAACCCACGTTAAACTTTGACTTGAATACATCGTTTAACAAAACGTAATTCTCTAGAATTTGTTTAACTTAAACACGCGTCTAACTCACTGAAAAGTGTCTAATTTTAAACATGGGTTGGGTTAATTTAACGTGCGTTTAACTAAGCTCATGCTCCAATTGTACGTCTTGACTCAACCGTGCCTATGTGCAAACTGGCGTTTATGGCAAGTATCCAACAGAAGAGATTCACCAGGTTTATCGGTCGAGAAACCTGTTTTTTCGAGAATAGAACATACACAATCGACGATAAACCTATTTTTTTCGATTTGATTGTAATAGTTGTTAATAAACCAGATTTGTTAGCCGAGAAACCCGTAATCAAAAACTATGCCAATCGAATCAAAAAACTTTTTTATCAAATCGAAAAAACAGGTTTATCAAATCGAAAAAAACCCCAGGTTTATCGTTGATTGTCATAGTTTCTTTCGAAAAATCAGGATTCTCGACCGATAAAATGACAATCAAATCGATTGTCATAGTTTTTGATTGCATAGTACGCAAAGTTCAGCCAAAGCATAAACCATTGCTCAATGATTGGGAACCTAAATTGCGAGTGGTTAAAACAACCAACATTTCCAATGAATAAACATCAATCAAATTACGAAATACTTAACAACAGATGCTTTACATTATTTGCCAATGCCAACAAAAACGCCAATACAGTTTCTAGTTAGTCAGTGGCACAGGGATTTGATATTTTCTGAAAAAGGGGTGTCAAATTGATATCTCATATCCTCAAAGTAGGCTATTGGCTCAACTAGTCACAGTGAAGGTTTATAAAACGAAGGGTATTCAATAGCATAAGTATTGATAATTATTTCATACAAAACAAACAAAATCAAGTAAAAAACATATGGTGGAGATTTGGGAAAACAGGGTGTTGTGGGAAAGTTTTGCTGTGCAGAATATTCGTGGCTGCGATCGGTCATAAATCCCCCCACATCCACCCCTTCTCAAAAATACTAGTTACACCACTAGACACAATGTTAGATAATCAACCCAAAATAAACTTGCTTCAAAAGCTTGTAAATACATTGATAAGATAAATTTAAGACTAACATTTGCTATAGTATAGACAGAGCCTTACCTATGCTTGTGTTGTGTCCTCGATGCACCAAACATATTATGAATAGTTTTGATTCTGATGTCGTATTTTGGCTTTCGTTAGGACAAAAGGCTTCTATTGGAAACCCACACGGAAACGACTTTGTTCTAGTTATGGAACGTTCTTATCTATGACTATCATGCGGGGGAATTGCACCACTTCAGAGAAGTTTAAATATTTACTTACATCCATTTTCAAAACGTCAGTCGGGGGAATCGAAACCAAATGTAGTATAACAAAAAAAAAATTTATCGTGCGCATGTCCAGGAATATCATATGAAGCTCATTTCAAACTAAAATATGGCCAGTTTCATGTAACTAGAAAAAAGAGAAAAAATGTCGTGCTACACGTGCACGTGTTTCAAGAACTTTTAATCGTGCAAAATGGTGAGAAGTAATTCGGGGGAATGGAGACCCTGCCCCTCCTCCTCTACCACCACCACAGAAATCCTATACATGCCACTGGTAAAAAGATTAAATGTTAGTCCTGACTCACTCCAGATTCTTCGACCTCTGCCCTCCAAAATATTATGTACCAGCATACATCTTATTGTAAAATAGTTTTAGGCATTTTAGGCAGAGAGAGAGGGGGGCGGTCATAAATGGGGTTGATGTACCAAAATAAAATTGTCCAGACCCCCCCCCCCCCACACACACACACCCACACTAAAGTATTGATAAACGATCCCTTATCTGTAGGTAATAACTATCGAAGTGAAATCAATCATTGGTCGCATGGCTAAAAAAACATATGTTAAATCAAGACAAACTATTGTTTCCGTGTCAATAATGTGCAATCATTATTTCAAAATATTCTACTATCTGTTTCATTATGTGTATTGTGCCCCAGCTTTCATTCTACATATCCTTTGTATTCGCAGGTCATATCTATTTCGGTAGAGAAACCTGGTTTTTCGACGAAAAACCAAGTGTATCGATCGAGCAACCTAGTTTTTCGTAAAAAGACAATCATCGATAAACTTGGTTTTCGATTTGATAAACCTTGTTTGTCATAGTTTTTAAAAAAAAACAGGTTTATCAAATTAATCGAAAAACCAAGTTTATCGTCGATTGTCATTTTTTGTTTCTCTCAAAAAAAACCCAGATTTCTCGACCGAAAAACATTTTTTCAGTGAGAGTTACCGAACAACACTAATTGTGTAGCTTTGCTGATCTCTTACTGAAAATTGGCCACACGGAACTTGTCGTTAATCAAACTATAAATACAAAAGAATCTTGTGCATAATATACTTTCATTTTTGGAAACGGGCACCAAACAGTTCGTTTATAATATCACATCGCACTACACAAGCCGTATTTGTCTTTGGTCATTTTAGGTTCACAAAGTGGACGCCGGTATTTTACACGCTACACTGGTGGCGTGACCAGGGTAAAGGCTTAGCAACAAACCCTGCACTAATTTTATTTTACCCCTTTTGTAATCCGTTATTACTGGTATGCCTAGCTGGTATTCCTGTGTCAGTATGTGCATTGTTTGGAATTTATGTGCCCCCCCCCCCCCCCCCCCCCCCCGATTAGCTTTTGGGGATATTATATCACATTTTGAGTTACGTATAATGTTTTTTTATCGAACCAATCAATCCGCGACACATTTGACGGAATAAGTGACGTTTACGTTCAAACCGCAACGAAAAAAACTCTTTTTTTACAGTTCTATGCTAAAAAGGCTGATTTCCTAAAATGTGCCCCCCCCCCCCCCCGATTTGCTTTTTGGGATATTATATAACATTTTGAGTTACGTATAATGTTTTTTATCAAACCAATCAATCCGCAACACATGTGACGGAATAAGTGACGTTTACGTTCAAACCGCAAAGAAAAAACTCTTTTTCAGTGTTCTAGGCTAAAAAGGCTGATTTCCTAAAATGTGCCCCCCCCCCCCCGATTTGCTTTTTGGGATATTATATCACACACATTTTGAGTTACGTATAATAGTTTTTTATCGAACCAATCAATCCGCAACACATGTGACGGAATAAATGACGTTTACTTTCAAACCGCAACGAAAAAACTCTTTTTCACAGGGTTCTATGCTAAAAAGGCTGATTCCCTAAAATGTGCCCCCCCCCCCCCCCCGATATACTTTTTGGGATATTATATCACATTTTGAGTTACGTATAATGGTTTTTTTATCAAACCAATCAATCCGCGACACATGTGACGGAATAAATGACGTTTACGTTCAAACCGCAACGAAAAAAATCTTTTTCACGGCGTTCTAGGCAAAAAAAGGCTGAATTTCCTAAAATGCACCCCCCCCCCCCCCCCCCCCCCGATTTGCTTTTTGGGATGTAATATCACATTTTGAGTTACGTATACTGGTTTTTTATCGAACGAATCTATCCACGACACATTTGACGGAAAAAACTCCTTTTCACAGCTTTCTAGGCTAAAAAGGCTGAATATCTGGATTTGGCCTAGGCCGGAGCTGGAATATCGGTTAGCCCTAAAATGTTTTTAAAAGTCCCCCCGTCCTAACTGGTGCATATCCCTTTTATCTATAATCCTTGGTTACGTAGCGGCACGGCAAGCTTTACCGATAAATCGATTAGGGTTTTACAGAATATCTACTGCCCTCTGTTGTTGTAGATGCGCATATAAATCGGACAATTTACACGCGATCAAACAGCCGTGATGGATAATGTGTGCATAACGTTCAGATCGAAATTAATAGATGCAATTGTTCAGGGATCGAGAGTGAATATTTATTGATGACTTGGTGTTAAGTTATTTCATGATAGGGCTAAATACTACACGGTCTTTATCTTGGTCCGAAACACTCATAGCTTCAATCAACTTGACGCACATAAGTGCCTTTCCAAAACAACCACCACCACTACGCAACTTAAGAATTGGAACTGAACCACTTGCATATATGTCACTGAAGCTAGAAATATATTGGTTAATCTAATGGTGGAGTGAGTCGATGCTGTTACAGTGTTCACAACTTTATCATAACTCACAAACAAAATAAAACAAAACTAATTATGGTGAGAGGATGTACATGTAATACAAATGTCACGCGTTGGCATTGTATGTGCAGTCATGATTTTATAGTTTCTAATACGGGGTGTGCGAAATAATGGCGCGACTGAACCAAGGTTATAGTAAAGAGAATTTCAACTTTATACTGATAATAAATTCCACATTTTATCTAAATGAAAATCATTGGTGCTCATTTATATACAGTTTCGGCCGATTTCAAAGAGCAAGGCTCATTGTGACGCAATTGTTAGTAATTCTGTATGTATAGTAGTCATGATGTAGTGTATAAGTATTTCTTAGTTCAATTCATTTTATTTTCTTGTGTAAATCGGTGAAGAGTCTATATCTGATATAGATCAGTCGGTGAGTCTGTTTACCCCATGCAATCTCCGACTACCCAATCCGGTGTTCATGGAGCTAGCTATATACATGTATACCCAGCGTCCATGGATCCATCTCTCAGCTGATTTATGTCGTTTTGGCCAGTTAGCCTGCTGGCCAAAACTCCATGGTCAGTGGAGATATATTGGTTAGTGGAGTTGAGCGGTAGAGGGGTACATGGTCAGTGGATATACTAGTATTGGTTAGTGGAGTTGAGCCGTAGAGGGTGTACATGGTCAGTGTATTAGAGTCAAAGACATGATAGACGGTTCTGAAATCAGAACTACGAAGAGTCACCATAAAATTCCAGAAAAATCTCCTCAATGCGATCAAACTGTACAGAATTGGAGACCAAAATGTTATGTATTAAGATCATATCTAACGCTCCTCGGTAATATAAAGTGTTCTTCACTCCGTGTTTGTCCTTGAGATTGACGTACAATAAGTCATTGCCAAATATAGTTGCTATACTATGCGCTACTTCGAATGCGGAACAGATATTAGTCATACTTAATTACAATAGACTGCGACTGCGCATAGAATCCTAAAGCGTGGTCTCGGTATTGTTGTTACCATGGCTATCGAGCAAACGGTTGTTATACTGAATTCGATTGAAAGTGCGCACACGACCTTTATATAGTTGTCAAGATATTGTTGTAACCATAACTACACGGAATAAACGGTATGATAAGGCCCGGTTATGTTTTATAGTGCGCCACCTTGTGGTGACATCGAGTTACTATTGTATTGGCCCTGTCTACTTTTGTAAAGCGGATGGTATCAATGATGATATTGGTGATACTCACCACAATTGTACTTATCGTGGCAGTAAAGGATGTAATAGCTTGTGGGGTGGCACGTATTTCAACCGTTTTACAGAGGGGTTTATACCAGAGATATAACCATCGTATTGAAGAAACTGATTGTACTTTGGTGAGATCTTGATATTTACCACGTGCAGACGTGAGTATTTAATTTATAGTGTGTTCTGCTTACACCAGACTTAATTTTTCATTATATGCTTTTGTCTGTGATCAAGGGACATTTAGCCGTCACAATTACGTTACTTGGAAATGTTAGTACTTTGTATGGTACGAGGGTCGGTCAGTATGAAATGAAAGTGATCTTAGTATGTGATGCATGGGTGACTATATTGAGCGATAGTGTGATCAATTATGAATCTTTGTCTTTCAAACAATACACTGGATCTTTAGATACATTTGGTGTTATAACGTCATTAACATGTCGTATTAACATGTCGTAACCTTCACAAACCAGGTTTGGAACTGGTAAGATACGGCAAGTTTCCCAGTATAAACAGAAAGCCGATTAATCTTACCGTTATGTGCCATGAACCGTGTCAAGCTAGGTTATACAAACAGTGAGGCAATCCTTTTCAGGTGGGCGGCATTGTTTGGTATTACAAAAGTCAAATGTCGTGGCCCATCGACTAGGATCGATAAACTTAGCGGTAACTTTTCGCGAGTAGAAACAGGGGAGATTAAAATCTTACCGGTAATTCTTAGCGTTTAATCTTACCGTTAACTTTGCAGTGCCCCAGTAGAAACACGCTCATAGGTTCGAGTTTAGGTATAATAAAAAAAACTGGGTGAAATAAGTGTCTACCAACTTCACAAATAGCGTTACATCTATCGCAACGGTGAATGTGTGTATTACATTAATACGTTTTAAGTATTTTAACTTTCACCATTGCATTTTTATCAAACCTATTTTATGTATCCCGTTAGCTAGTATTATAAATGTAGTTGCTGCAATAGACTATCAATACCCAGACTGTTTACCGGGCTTTTCAAACATGCTAGTCATGCAGGTGTGGGCGAAATAGCCATACAGTCCTCAAAATAAGTAACTGACCAGGTAATAAATATACTCTTAACTCCAACACTATAGCTCCTACGTAAAAATATTAAATTATGAAGTTGTAAAGAAATTGCTTCTGTTTAATTTAAAATATTGTTCACGAAGATCGGTTAATAATTAAGATCGCTATATTGAAAATGATTGAACAAGGTGCAGTTTACATTTTGGGTTTTGAACACGCAGGACAGTGTGACAGGGGTGTGTATGGGCTGCATTGAACAAATGAAGCATCCCCAATCCTCATCTTACTATCATGACTATCGACCCGTGAGTTGTCGCTAGTTAATCACTAATCTGCCTGTTGCTAGTCCGAGGTTATGGAAAACGTGGCTAATTTGCTCTCTCCCCTATGGACTCACCCTGTATGCTATTAACCCCATTTTTGCACAGTAGGCCTATGTCATGTATACACGGTCCTACTGGTCACTGAAAAGGTGGCTTGTCTGCTCTATACATTTTTGGGCTTACCCTGTATAAGTGGCTTATTCCTCGCTATTACATTTGTGTTATTTTGAACGAGAACTTGTCTTTATCTTTTGGTATCGTCTCATCATTTAACCCGTATGTCATTTTCATACACTGTTTACAATGTTTTAACTAGTTAATGAAATACGTGGCTTCTATGCTCTATTGCGCCTTTTGTTGTTGTTGTTGAGCATCCTGTATTTCTCGCTATTACATTTTTGTTTTTTGAGCGATAACATGTTTTATCTTTTGCTACCATCTCGGCATAGGCTATACCCAGCAATAAAAACACATTACTAATATTCAATTCCTTCTTCCGTGTACGTGCATATTATAATGGATTTGTTTTGTTTCGGGGTTTTCCCAAACAACTTTGTACCAAGAATTATTGTTTGTGCTAAATGTATTGCAACACACCGTTATTCTTTGAATCAAATTGCTGTTGATTTATAAAATATTTGTAAAAACACAGTTTTGATAAGGATGTGGAGATGTTCGTGGAAAAGCGCCGTGTACATTGCCACGAACATCTCTGTAAAGCGCTTTGGTCTTTTTAGAAAAGGCGATTCAATATAAAGGCTGTTTATTTTTATTAATTAATTACATGTGAGTGCTTAACCCAGGTTTTTAAGGCAAACAGTGTGTATTTTTTGTATTATGTCTTCATTCAAAAGTGTCAAAACATCGATCGTCAATAGAGGGGATGATTATCTATATTGAAATGTTACGTGGAGCTGATACTATGTCTGTTTCGCACACACATGTATGACTAGCATGTTTGAAAAGCCCGATAAACAGAATGGGTATTGATAGTCTATTGCGGCAACTACATTATCAAATGCTAGCTAACGGGATACATACGTACATACATGTAACAATATATTTGAAACATATTAATTTGATACACACATTCACCGATGCGATAGATGTAACGCTATTTGTGAAGTGTATAGACACTCATGACGTACAGAGGTTGTATAAACACTTCAAAAGAAGTAAGTTCCCCTTTAGGGTTTCCCTTATATTTTCAAAAATATACATTGGGTTGAAATGGGTTTTCTGTCAAATTGTTATGAGGTTCATACCAATACTTGACCAAAATTTCAAATCAACAGGTTATGTCATGCTTGAGTGAGCTTGTATTGAATGACAGAATGTCCCATTTCAAAAGTTGTTAAAATAATGTTTAGTAGTGTGTGTATCGATGAGGCGCGCTACTCGATATGGAAGTCCAACTCTTGTTATACCAGAATTTTAGCACCTTTTGAAATGGGACATTCCGTCATTCAATACGTGCTCACGCGAGCATGACAGAACCTGTTGATTTGAACAAGTATTGGTATGAAGTCCATAATCATTTGACTGAAAACCCCATTTAATTCCAATGTATTGTTTTGGAAATATAAGGGAACCCCTAAAGGGGAACTTACTTCTTTTGAAGTGTTTATATAGCAGATCAGTTTCCATCTTGACTGGAATAATATCTGTGTATAAAGTAAATATTTTTAGAAAAAAAGACACACGGTTGTTCCATGATATTTAGGCCAATTTGATTTGGTAATACGGTTTAAGCAATGATTTGGACGTCATGCACCAATTCAATTGAATGTAGAATAGGCCGGGTGCGATTCCCCTTTGTAGTCCATTGCGCATGGCAACATGGATAACCTTCCTAGTATTAATATAAAAGCATCACCAATGAACAATTTAAACAAATGCTCTTTTAAACATGTTTAAGGTATAACCAGTGATTTCGAAACAAGGATTCTCCAAAACCCTTCACAACTAAAAATGCCAATATCTGATTATTATTTTTACTCCTAAAGAATCGAAAACGAAGGAAAACACCTACATATGACAAAATATGTAACTTTCCTGAACATTTATGAATTTGATACTTAAATTCATAACATCGAATTTTCAAGCATTTCAAGCATGTAGTATTTTGATAAATCTGATAAAAATTATTTGATCAAATATCAAAATGTTCAACATAGTCTGTAAACATGACGAACTCATTGGAAGTCTCAGGGTATTTGCGCAAATAGCCTATTGAAAAGTCCGGCTGGTACATCACTACCCTTTCCACGCGGCTATTGGTTTTACCATTTATACAAAACCATTCATAGATAAGAATTTCTGATTGGACGATTCATTAAGACATTCTACCTTTCAACCAATGCTAATGATTGTTTGAGTCGCGCTTCATGGAGTTGATGGTGTATTATTTGTATTCGATTGCCGTGTTTCGATTGAAAAACAGTGATTAACGCTTTACAGCGAATGAAAATTAATTAATTAGTTATGATCAAATTAATGTATGGCCTGAATTTATTAAGAGATGGTGTTTTTTGGCAAATCTATTTTGAAATTTGAAAATATTTATTAGGTATTATAAATAATTTGTATCGCATACAAAGAATAAGTATTATAATTAGATTAAAATTCGCGATCAAAAGTGAAGTCATGATGACAAACACCTAGAATATGTGCAGATCGAGTTCTGCGCATACGTGTAAAGCAATGAGGTTTCTAACAAAATAAAGCTGCCGTCTTAGCGAGATTGACAATACGATACTTGGGATATATCATATTTTGTGTAGTTTATTCGAAAATTAAACTCAATCTTTAAAGGTTTGGCTTTGATCATACGTGATCAAAGAGTAAGTAGGCAATTATTTTACGTCGCATGTTTAGGCTACAGTCTTCAGAATTGGGTCGCATACAACACCGTGTAAATCGAACGCTGAACTACCCAAAATGTCTACAATAGTCTATGTGAACCACTAATAGTACTGCTATTTTATCCTACATTACTGTAAGTACGGAGTGTAAAACTGACGTTTATGGATCGGGGAAACTCCAGGGTTTTTTTTGCAGGATCTTCTCTACCAACCGTGCTGTAAGAATTGTACGGGGAATCCTCTCCCCACTCCCCAGTAACTGTGCCTAGTGACGGTAATTTTCATAGAAGGGAGAGATCCTTGCATGTAGAGTTGATTGTCTCGCTATTTCGATCTCTACATGCAGCTTGTGGTGTCTACATTATTTGCATACATTTGTTTTCTAAATTGTATTATATCAGGGAGTAATAAATAAAGGTATTGTTTTTAGACAGTACCCGTGTTATATTGTCTGACATAAATGCGTGTGGTAGTACTATTTTAAGTTGATCAACGACGCCGCAGGCCGAGTTGTTTCACGCAGGAAAATAATACTACCGTACGCATGTATGTCAGACAATATAACACG
Source organism: Ophiura sarsii (assembly GCA_035610835.1). Classification (NCBI taxonomy): domain Eukaryota; kingdom Metazoa; phylum Echinodermata; class Ophiuroidea; order Amphilepidida; family Ophiuridae; genus Ophiura; species Ophiura sarsii. The sequence continues at coordinate 15,076,861 of CM069445.1, forward strand.
GGTACGGTCTAAAACAATACCTTTATTCTCATTCTTAAACAGTCTCAATCTCAAATTGTAACTTTAATTGCCCACATTTGTCAAGTTAACCTCTACAGTCTACAAGTATCGATTAACCCCAAAACATTCCATCCAATCCCGTGCGATGAGTACGTCATACGTCGGCGTATTGCGCCACATAAGCACGCAGGAAAATCGCGGTAGACCTCACTGCAGAAGTGCTCGTTATGAAAGAAAACTATAGTTACCACGCACACGCACTGCGCGCTATTTAATGTACATGTATGAGTTGTCTCATATAAATGTCGCGTCGTCGATCTCTCTGAACATTCTTAGCTGTTAAGAATGTCTGACATAGAATTCGGGCGGTAGTATTATTTATAGAACAACGACGCCTACGACGTCGTTGTTCTACGCAAAAACATAATACTACCGAATGCACGTACATGTACATATGGTCTTGAGTGCCTTGAGTTGGGACCCCTTTGTGTGACATATGCTAAAAATGGAAAAATCACATGGATTTTGCTTAAACATTTTTTGCATTAAAACTACACATAGGAATAAAGGAAAGTATACATTTCCTGAAAGCATACTAATTTCCAAATCTCACAATGACAATATCAAGGTCATTATACAGGGTGGGTAGATAATATATAGGGTGCAAACATCAAGAAATGCACTAAAAATACAAAATTTTCACTGGTCATTTACATACCTTAAAGATAAAATTTTAATTTATTAAGCTGCATAATTCAAACGTATACACTAGTATTACAAAGAAAAATGTTGCCACCTTTGTCTTTAGTTATAAAGGATACCTTATACAAGGTGGTCAAAATTTGTAACAATATAAGTATGTGAAAACGTATTTCTAAAATAAAGTTAACCCTTATCATAATTTCGTGTGATAATAAATTTTAAATTGACTTTTTGTAATAATATTGCACCAAACACAAACATATGACCAATAATTACCATATTGTACAGGGTGTAACAAGCGAAATGCACATGTATGAGCGAGTCCTCAATCCACGCGTTTCTTCACTTTTTGATTTTATTTTGATGAAAGCAATGATGAAATGAAATAAAACACACATGAAATGATCATGTTACAATTAGAAATGTTGCCTGGATATACATACTACATTTTATATGGCCAATAACATCATATACAGGGTGTTACAAAATAAAGCACATGCGATCTAATACCCCTGTCACACATACGGCGATCAGGCCTTGCGCTCTCGTTGCGCTGAAAAAAGCCATGCAAAACACAGTGAGGTCTCTAAGAATCGAATGGGGACACAGTGGACACCATCTAGAGTGGGGTAGGGTCCCTATAATCGCCCTTGAGGCCCATACAAAGCGCCGCGCTGGTTTATGTTCTGCTGCGATCAAATCGCACTTATAAGTCGCTGTCTGCGTTACTAGTCCCTTCTCAACACGTTTTCAAATTATATACAGTCCTCAAAATAAGTTACTACCTAGGTTATACATATACAACACATACATATAACACATATCGGCCGAGTGCACCACTTTATAGGGAGGTATAGCTATTTCCCTAGTAGCCCTAACTGTAGCGTAACTTACTAACGATGTAATTCTGAGAGCAAAACTGGCGAGTAACACCAGAATAGTAACTAGCGAGGTAAATGTCCACATTATTCAGCATCGTCCCCTAAAAGATGAAACAAAGCATCCAGTATGGGTTTCACCCTAAAGCCAAGCAAATGCCCAACTGTAATTGACTTTAATATTGGGGAAAACATTGTAAAAACTGTTGATCAGGACCCAACGTCTCATTGGTTCGCTGATAACATTCAATGGTAAAGAAAAAGATGTGTATGACATGATTGTGGGACAAACAATAAATTGTACAATATTGAGCAATCACTGGTTCGCAATGAGTTCAAATTGGCTTTATGCACCCGTTATTGTCTTCCTTCCTTAAGATTTTGCCTCACTGTCCATGATCTCACCAAAATCAGCCTCCAATATCGCGACTCGCAAGTTACTAGCCTAGCAGCTTACCCCGGTTTGGTGCTCTCAAATGTTTGGTTACGCCTCAGTTATTAGCGAGGTAGCGCTATTCTTCAGCTACTCGCCATTGGTGCACTCGGCCGATAATGTTGAGTTGAAAGCATATTACCTGGTCAGTTACTTATTTTGAGGACTGTACATTATACTCCTTGTAGTAGATACAGAAGGAACAACAATGACCCACGTTTTTAAAAATGTAATTTACTAATCACATTGCCGATAAATTGATTGTTATTTAAATTCTATTTAGAGAGCATTATCCTAGCTTAGCGTAATGCGATAATGCTACTTTTATCCATGATAATCGGTTGGCGGGAGTTTAAACAGGTGTAGGCCCTATCAATAACATTTTTGATTAATCTGAATACAATAATAGTGATAATATCATGATGTGTTTGTCTCCTGACAGCAACGGTTCGTTCACACTATAACGTTATTTACTGTGCAGTGCGGTACGTTATTGCAATGGAGTTAAAACATATTTAACTGTCATTGCGGCAGTCTGCGACGCGATGCTCTCATATTTAGCCAAACGGCACTGAATGCCATCGCATGCGGTGACCTGCGTTGACCCGGCGAGACCCGCGACGAATTACCGTACATTGCGGTGGAAGTACGGACACCCTCGCATCTCACGGCAAACATCGCCTAGTGTGAACGAACCTTTACTGCAGTCGCAGAGGACAAGTAGTTTGTATGCGTCCTTGCTACGTCGACGGGACGCTCACTTTTCGCTGCTACTGAGTCATTATAGCGCTCTGAACAGAACGCGGAACCTCCACGCTTGTTTTGTGCATGCACAAAACAAGCGTGGTGCACTGGCGCTCAAGGGCGACCATGGGGACCCTCTCACGACCCTCTGAAGTCCCAGTCAGTTCCCACTGCGTCACTGAGGGTATGTGGAGATCTTGATGCGTTTGGCTTGGCGTTTTGATAATGTTACAGCGTAATCCAAGCGCTGGTCTGATCGCAGCAGTTTGTGAAAGGGTTTTGGTGATATTGATTTAAACGGGACAGTTTTCCGCGCTATCACTGCGTGTTATACACTTTTTATAGCGCAGTGCGATCGCTGGCCTGATCGCCGTATGTGTGACAGGGCCTTAACGGAGCGCCTATTTTTGAAAAAAAAATCTATTTTCTTCAGTTTACTGCCATAAAAATGTTTGAGCATGGGTAAAATCAATTAGTATTCGGTAATTGTGCAAGATGCAATGTAAGTACTTTAGTCCGACAATGATCAACTGAATATTAACAATGACACCTATGGACTTAAGCCCCAACCCCTCCCCACATCTGTCAAAATTGATAAATATGTCACAAGTTCTGGACAAATTTCAAGATTGCGCGCATGCAATATGCACACCGTATAATAGTATCGATTGGGACGTTAAAGCACGAAATGTACACGCGGGCTTTTTGAACTCACTCGGCATGCATGCAGTAGAGCGTGCATACCTTGTAATTTGTAAGCTGTCATTTGTCTGGTTATAGCAAAGTAAACATACCACACGTACAGAATGTAAAAGGGATAATATTTATACTGTTTCACTCCATGAAGAGGTTAATTTATTTTAAGATATTATGCACAAATGTATGAATTGTTATCAGTATAAATAAATCAATCGGTATACTACTAATCGGTATACAACAGCCAATCTCGCTGACATTACATGTATATCTATCATATATATCGTCAATTAGTGATGTGAATGAAGTACATGTATTTCATTGCGTGTCTGTGAGATTAGCTTCTCATCTTCTGCGATTCCTTCTCCTCCCCAACACTCCTGTTTACTCCTCACAGCCCGATCTTTCTGACATTCCACCTAGCATGTACATGTATATTGATAATCAATAAGTGAAGTGAATGAAGTATTTCATAACTTGTCTAGAGATTGGCGCTGTGTGTGTGTATGGAACTGGCTCCTCAATTCTCATCCTCCGGCTCCTCCCCCCTCCTCCCCAAGCACCCATTGATCAATTATTTACTCCCAATTAAAACTGAAATAACTAAAACATTATTTTGTGGATGGTATGGAAAGAATATTTATTGTGCTTTGTAATAACACCACATTGGTTATTTTATGACGAGAAATATAGAAACGGTGATAATATAAACATCATTAATAGTGTAAAAATGTCACACCTCCTCAAAATAAGGGGTTCCAATTCGTGGCACACGACCATATGTCAGACAATAGTGTGCCCTATTACCTCGATAGACACACCGTGTTGTAGGCTACATACTTTTCTACAGTCCATGGTTGTATTTGTATTACACGCCGCACGGGCTATTTTTTCTTCTCGTAACATTGCGAGGGATTGTAACACGAGTAAGAGGTAGGGGTAGGTTTAGAGTTAGAATTAGAATTAGGGTTTAGAATCAGGGTTAACATTAGGGGTCCCTCACTATGTTACGTACTGTCACTCTGGGGGTGTGGTTGAAAGGGAAACAGTCACAATACTATTCCCATGGGAAAATAGTATTTCGTTGCACACATTTTATAAAGCAAAACGACAGTTATGTATATAACTAGGGATGGACAGTTTGGGGGATAAAAAGGGGTGAAAAGGGAGGGAATGAATTTCATTGAATGTTATGGTAGGCCTTTTAAAATTTAAACCTATGATGTATGATCTGCTCTTAGGCGAAAAGGCTGTAAGTTTTTTATACACTATTGCTAAAAAATGTTAAGACATCCTGTTAACAGTACAATGGAATGGCAAAGTGAACTAAGAGTCTCAATCACAATAAAGGATTGGCAACGAATATGCTAACGACCTATGCAAATTACAAAGGACACACAACTTCATTAGTTTCAGTACAGAATAATATACAACATACTAGACACAAATAGCTTTATGAATTGAAAATAAAAGACAGTGATCAATTGTTTTCATTTTTTCGTCAATTCCAAATGGAAACTATTTTTCACTTTCTATACCAATGTGATATTGTGACACGTTTCTTGAAACAAATCCAACTATATATATATTAGATGGAAACTGGCCCCACCCCTAGGAAATTTTCGACTGGTAGAGCATTTGATGTATTGTATAGATATCAGTTGAGTCGATATTGAAAGACTTTTTTAGAATAGTTAAAATATTGGAATTTTTAAAATAGACCAACAAAGTTTTAAGATTTTTTTGTCGAACTGTAGGTGTTTTACGACTATTTAGAGTGAAAATGAGATCCACAATTTCTTAGAGTATTTTATTGAATAATTTAATTGTCCTCAATTAGGCTTTATCATTAATATACTTTAAGCTAAAGTATATCAACAGACGAGGCTGATCATGCACACTCTTGATCATGCAATAGTTAAAGCGGGAGTTAAAGTTAGAAAGTGACCCCATATTCTTTATAATAAGTCTAGGATGCTATATGCTATTTTACGTTTGAAGGCATGTCATAAAACATTCATTCCTATTTAAAATGTTCGATTATGTTTGTAGTTCTAATAAGGCACTATGTCACAACATTATGTTCATATAATGGTATTAACGAAATTCCGATATGGCATACCCGGAACTGTAATAATAACTAGATTTCGCGGTTCGTGGGTTGGGTGGTTCTCGGGTTGGGGGTTTATGGGATGTGTATACTCTTTAAAATTCAGTTATCACAGGTGCCATTAATGTTCCAAATCTCCACAATACAGGAACCTCATGTGCCCTTAAATCCAAGTAGGCTACCCCGTGTGCATATCCATGTAATTCACAGTACATGTGTTATTAGGCCTAGCGTTAGGGTTTGGGGTCTTGGTTCAGAGGTCTATAGTTTTAGATTCAGCGAGAGGAGGGGTCTATCGTCATGATCATCTGTGCCCAGTCTTGAGAACTGTGTGTCGACATTGATTATTTTCCGTAGAAATGCCTAAACGTATCATCACGTATTTAAATCACGCATGTTCGCGCACACCGATATCCATGTAACATTCCCATTTATCAGTATAACAGACATCCCATGATTGGCCTAGGGCCTATCCGAATTGCTATAGTGTTAAACTACAACTTGCACGCTCAAGGTCTGGGTTTGATTCCTGGCGCATGCAGACTGAAACCTTTTTTCCTTCCTTTTACCCGCCCATGAAAAGACCCAGTTTGCGCCACGCACGCGTACGCACCTTACTGTCTGCGCCATTACGCGTACGCCGGCAATCGCGTGCGCCGGCAATCGCGTGCGCCATGTTTTGTTTTGTTTTTACATGGACAGATGGGCAGGAATCTGCACCCGAAGGCATTGGACGGACAGACAGACAGACAGACAGACGGACAGACGGACAGACTCGCCAAAAATAGTCTTATGATAATAATGATAATAACAAGCATTTATATAGCGACTGCAAAGAACACAGCGCTTAACAATTTCAAATAGATGTGTGAACAGATACAGACCGGGATGATCCCCCTACTCTTTACGAAAGAGTCTGTAACCTTGTTAACATGCTCCGATGCACAGGACCACCATTCCTACGTGACTTCCAAGCCACTTTACAGTGTGTATCAACACTTCTGGGAAATACGTTTGTTTCGGTAAAAATAAGTCACTTATAGCAATTCAACACACCAAGAAAAGACTTATAATAGCATATAATTGTTCAGAGAAAAAACACACAGTACAATTGTAACTTCAACTCATTCTATAAAGGTCGCACTGAAAAACTAGTACGTATGCCTCGTACGTATAAGTCACTTGTACGAACGACTTATACGATAGACTTATACGATAGGCACCAATGTAATATTTTGCATCACCAGACGTATAGGCCTATTATACACAAAGAAGGTTTTAAAGACACCACCATAATGCATTGTATTTTTGAAAAATACCCTAATTCTGGTCTCCAATTTGTCTAGGCTCCCACACACATTCGATTCGTTGGAGCTCTCAGATTCTAGTTTACATCAATGAATAAATTAGTTATCAGTGTTCCTTTTTCTTATTTCTAAAACTTAAGAGCTTGACAAATGCATCGTGTGAAAAATCTTTAGTTGTCTTTAAAAAAGGCGATTGCACGAGGGTCTTTAGTCTAAATAATCCTTTAGACGAAGACATGCATGAATGGAAACCAATCACTTGGAGTCTTGGATCAATAAGTTTAACAATTGTTTGGTATTGTACTTGGGGATGATTTGAATCTAATAACCTTCGTCCAATCGCTCTGTTCTCTCCTCGCCTACGCAGAGAACGTTGTGCAAACGTATTGAGACCGTACTATTAACGTAGACAGCGACTTGGACGCACTAAGAACGTTTACATGATAGTGGAAGCGCAGTGAGAAGCCGTGAAACGCTAAAGTAGAAACACAATGGGTCGTAATAAGAGCGCCGTGAAAATGTGATAAGCGGGATAGGTGCGACTAATAACCGCTACCTTGTTTTAAAATTTGATAATTTTGAGCAGTTTTCCACGCTCTTACTGGGTGTTACATGGGGACCCTCTCCCGCTCTAGCCAGTGTACACTGCAGCCCCAATCGGTTGTAAGAGCCCTTAATGCGTTTTATTGGCACTTTGATACATTTTTCAGCGCAACGCAAGCGCAAGGCCTGATCGCCGTCAACTTCAGAGTAACAAGGAACTATCTTGGTTAAATTATTTAATGCTTATCGTTTTTCTTTAATACAGGTTTCCGTTATACATTTATTTTGGTACCATGGCCTAGTACGATTCTTTAAATTTACTTACACAAATGTGCATTAATAAACCAGTTATTGCAGGAAGTAGTTTTATCATAATGTACATAGACATATTTAAAGGCCTACAATTTAAAGATATGTATTAGGCAACACATTGTATACCACACATGACGAGTAGTTTTTTGTCTCCAGTGGCTAGTTGTTACAATGAAACATCTTTTCCGAATGAAAGAGCATTCGATATTTGTTTCATAAATATCATACAAATAGATCGAATGTTGATAACAGATTATCAAGTGATAATTTATCAAACAAACCGATTTTTTGCATTTTTACTGTCGTATATAGCTGATTATCGTAAATCGTGATACACTAATTCCGGTTTGTACAATTTATAAGTGCCGGTGTGAAAGGTGTCATGGTCCAACCCTGGAGCCATAGTCCGGCATCTATAGACATACAGAAAATGAAGCGTTAAACTAGTGTCGTGTGTAGAGATGAGATCCCTAATACCAACATATAGATGGGGTGACAGGTGACGTCACACCGGGCATTTGGTCGACAGTTGCCATTGTTCTTTGCCCGGCGGTTTGCGCGCGCATCCTGTTTTGTTTAGAACCCGTGCTTTTAAAACTCGCGCCAAAGCATTATAAAGGGCAATAAGGCATAAAGGACAGTGTTGTGGTCATACGCTGTTCCCTCAAGCATGTATCGACAGTTCAGTCCCTTCGAACGTTGCGTTTGTTGATCAACATCATGTAAGTACATTTTTAAAGGAAGATATCTCAGTTTCGAGTTTTCATAAAGACGATCTTGATAATGATTTAACTCCGCTTTGGGAAGTCCGATTAAAAAAAGAAAGTACCGTTGTAAAGCTGAAGATCTCTCCTTTAATAATCAATTTTGATATATTGCCCAATTGTGTCTTGTTTCGGTAGAACACGTCACATATAGGCATTTCAATCGGGCTGAGATTATTGTCAGTTCGGGATAATGGATTTATTTTTTATCAAAACAGTCTGTTATTAATAAATGCTAGTACTAAATGTTTTACTTTTCGTATGATACAAGAATAAATCGTATAAAATATCCTTGTATCACATTCAAAACTATTTAATATTATATTATATATATAAACTATTGGCCAGCAAATAATGTAGTACATTTATCATAATTTTTTAAAATCTAATAACCAATTCACTTTTAGCCAATCAAATGTGAAGATCCGAAATATATACATTGTATTTCAGCTATAGTTATGAATAACACAGATTTGTGTGAAGCATTTCAAAACCGAGCTAAAATAAGCCTAGCCTGCGGGCGTTCTTAGCTCCTTTTCGACCTATATTAGTGCAGGATTGCACAATATTAAACTAATCTTTGAGGGTATCGTCCTGTATAGGTTTAATAAACAAGACTTTGTTAATGTATCGCTTTCAACAACAACAAGGAAGTATTAACAACATTGCTGACTTTTGATGCAGTGTGTACTTTCTTCTGGATTTAAAGCTTTTACACTAATTCAAATGAAATCTTTCATTTCTTTTTTACATGTTTTTTATTTCCTTATTGTTCATAATGGACAAAATACACTTTCAGGGCAAATGAACTTTCCAAAACTAACGACATGCTTTTCTCATCTAAAGCTCCACACCATGCATCACCACTCAAACAAAATCACAATTTACAATCAAGACATTTCACAAGTGCACGCCATCAATTTTATTTTTCTGGTATCACCATAGATGATAAACTTAGTATACCTGGAACCACCACAAGAATGCTATTACCACGCAACTGGTACCATTTACAGAGTTAAAGGAATACCGTTCTATTAATTAAACCATGCATTATATGGTAGGAAAATAATTATCTAATGTGTATTGACATAAGCCGAATTTGTCTTTACGCGGTATTTTTAAAAACTTTAACCTACAGAAGTGGTCTGTATAATAATAATGCTACATATCTGAGCGCTAAAGTTCCATGGCACGGATTTCCTTTAAGCATTATCTTCTTCACCACATCTTGAAATCCCCTCTATTAGATATATATATAACACGTTCTCCATCACCTCAGCTACTGCAACCAGGGGTATGCGACTCAACTTGCCCATCTGAAGCTACTTTAAGATTAACTTGGCTATATCTCCTATGTAATGTGGCAATGTTTGTGTCGTCTGGTTTAGGTATAGACTAATTAAAGTTTACACGGAATTGTTGGACAAATTCCCATTAAATTGTGCGGTTTTGAAAGTTATGATAAAACATACGTGCTGAGCGGTTTTTAGTAGCCTGAAATATATGATACTTCGTGTTTCATTGTTTATTTTATGTATTTGAATTCATTTTCTCACTTTACACCATACCGTCATTGTTTGTGTCCTACGGACTTGATGCAAGTCTTTAAATTCCTTTCATTCTTGTGGTAATCATAAAATGGCGCTGTTGCATTTTGTAAATTATGCAAACGGGACCTGTTTAATAACGTACGTCAGTATACGACTTTCCTATCACATAAATGGCCTATTCGCATTAAACCACGTTGTAAAAATAACCCGCACCCTACCTCTCTGTCACGCAAACCCAAAACCGCCCTTTTCTTTCACGACTACTTCAACGACATCCTACGGTATTAAACCATAAACATGTAGTTTCACGCATACTACATACACATGAAAACGCATAAATGTTATTTGTTACCTTCTTCTCCCAACGACCACTGCTAAAAAACATCAGATCCATTACGTACCACGGTGCTAAACTACCCCCCCCCCCCCCCCACCCCACCCCACCCTCCAACCGCCCACCAACATACCCCACACCCACAAAGATCACCAGCACATTTTAAAAGACAACCCGGAAAGACAACTCAAACAGCACTACCACTTATGATGCAAGCGAACACACTACCTTTCCCATGACAACACATACATTTGTTCTCTCGTCATCTTATCTTTCTTCTCCATCCTCCCTCCTATCCCTTCCTCTCTCCCTTCTTCCTCTCGATTTTCATGTCATTTTATGACTTGCTTTTTCTCAGTCAGCCACTTGTGCTTTGCCTCCTTCAGTGTATCCGTCCCTTTGTTTTTCTTATGTCTTCTTGGTCTCTCGTTTGTCTCGTTTGTAATTGTATTTTGTGTGTCCCGTTCTGTTTTTGTTTAGTTGTGTCTAGTTTCATTTTGCTATTAGGTACTAATGCACCAGATTAAATTATCATTATTTCGTTTTGTATAAAAGTTCCCCATTTTACAAGGCCGCTTGTCGGGGTTCCTACTGGGGAACCAAGCCTCTTCTAATGATCATTTGCATTATGATTTTGTCGTCATTTCGCTGAATAATTTGAATTGAATTTAAAAAAGGATATATATATCGTTTTTGAAATAACGCTATAGTAAACAAATTTAAGATTTGATTTTACATGGTGTTTTACAGAACTGTTTTGTGGAGGCCTGAGAAAAGACTTTCACTCCTCAGAAACGTGGAGTGAACATCAAATCTTAAATTTGTTTATCCAGTTTATCCATGCTTTTATGTTTATTCTCACTACTTTTACAGACAATCTGGGAGCCAATGATCCGTAAGTGAACAAAATCAGCACTTACCATGACTCAATCCTATCCCGGTTTCGTCGTTGGATTGACGTTATTTATCATTGTCGCCCACTGCAAAACCACTAATAGTTTGTCTGCTGGACTGTCAGCTTACAAAACGGCTTCATTCAGTGTACCCAACGTCGGGCCTGAGCCAAAATTTAACACTTTTACAATACATAACATAACGGGAGATGTGTACATTGGAGCTTCTGATTTACTAGTGCATTTGGATTCCAACTACACTCTTATAAACAATGTATCTACCCACAATCCGAATTGCCAAGGGCAGATGGGCAACACTTATTCAAGAAATTGTACCAACCATAGCAAATTAGTTGCCATAGCATATCATGGGACAGTTAGACTTATAACATGTGGCAGTCGTAATAACGGAGCCTGCTCTGTTCGAGAAACAAGCGATATCTCAGTGGAAATAAAGAACCTGACTATCACGTCTATTGTTCCATCAGGAGAACTAAGTATAGCATATATCCTTGCCCCGTGGAAGACACAGGGTATTAATTATAAAGACATCCTTTACTTGGCTTCTGAATTTGATCCAAATCGAGAGGCCATACCGCAAGTATGTAGACGATCACTTATTGGTGCAAAAACCTTTACACAATGGGGACACGTAAAACATGCCTCGACTACCCCAGAAAACTTCATCTCGAAACCGGTAGATGCTTTTGTTTGGGATGGATTCACGTATTTTGTAACCAACCAACAATACGATTTTGATTATCAATATCCGGATACATATTTATATATGTTGCCCAAAATCAGCCGCGTGTGTCACAATAGCAGCGCTGGACTTAAAGACGATATATTTGGTTCATATACTGAAATCGTGATGGAATGCCGAGTTGAGAATGGAACCGATTACAATCTCGTACAAGATGTCCATATCGGTGAAGCAGCATCGGATCTCGCACAATCATTGGGCATAAGCCCTGGACAGAAAATCCTCTATGCGGTGTTCGCGAAAAGACAAAGCGACAGAGATCGACCAAGTAACAAGTCTGCTCTCTGCGTTTATATTCTCGACGAGATGGTCAACAAATTTCTGGATGCAATTCAGACATGCCTAGAAAGCACAGACAACTCCACCGGAATAGCCTATTTAGAGGGAAGAAAATGCAACACGGTAAGTTATTCATGATTGTTTCTTTAGGAGAAGCTGCGAAATGAATACTCTAGGCTCCAGAGTAAAAGTGATGCAGCACTAATCGTATCAACAATCATAAAATTGGTGACTGTGGATCTTATCATTTCCATTGCTCTCAGCTCAGTTGCATGGGTGTTTTATAGGAAGGACGATGAACCATACCACTTGGCTTTACCGGAGAAGTCTAGAGTAAAAGTTAATTTTACTCAGGAACCCAGAAGCGTATTTTGCAGCTCCACCTTATGTATAGCAATATTAGTTAGAAATGTGTATTTATTCATAGAGATTATCCATATAGACATGCGCAAACGGACTACAAAGGGGAATTGCACCCGGCCTATTCTCCAATTTATTACATGAACCGTGTTATACCAAATTGGCCTACATATCATGAAACAGGATGCAGTTATCATTCTCGACAATATGACAGCTAATCCAAAACACGGATAACCACCATTGAAATGTGTCCATGGTGGTAATACATATACCAAAAAAAGGGTGCACATTTTTGCGCAACTTGTTGACCATGAAGTCCTAAAGTTTGATGTAATATGGTAATACATACGGAAAGGGAAAACACACAGCTTTCAGATGCCGTTCATTTGATCTGATTTGGATTTGTCAATTTTTAGATATACCCAGTTTATCAAAGCTACCCAAAATCGACGTTGTGCCACTTTTAGAGAAAGAATGACTATGAGCGTCAACACGATACTAACATTGCTCTATCCATGGGCATCAATCGTCTTGAAACATTGGGGTGTGCATTTGACCAGAATGGTTTTAAAGGGGCTGATGAACATAAATGATGTCCTTGGCATATGTGGTAAGGGATTTCTACGAGCAGATATTCTGGGATCCCTCTGAAGTGCACGCCGCACATTACTGTGTCCTGCCACTTTTCATATCTTAGGTGGGGCGGTACGGCGCCCCAGCGCTCATGTTTCAGTCTTGGATATTTTGTTTGTATTTATCATTCAAAATGCAATGTTAATTATTGGCAAAATCTCGTCGTCATGCCTTGTAAATATCGCCGTTTTAGCGGATGCGATGCACTGCTAAAATTGAAGCGTCAGGAAGTGACTCATATTTTGTTATTATATGAACTAATCATGCCAATTCATTGGTCAATTTCTATCACAAGTACTATTTCCCTGCAACCTCATCCCCAGAGTCACAGTGAGGTGTAATTAAAAAAGTACTACATGGTATGATCGGGGCAATAGGGCACACTATTTTCGCTCGGTACTGGCTACGGAAACCTTCGGGTTTCGGGTGATAGGCCAGTAGCCAGTACCTCGGGAAAATAGTTTGCTCTATTTCCCTCTATCATGTAGTAGTTGTATACTATCACATGACGAGTCAAGATTAAAAGGTGTGAGCTATAAGATTTGTTGTTGAAATTGATTCAAATCAAATCATCAGGTTTTACCGACTATTTTAATTGATTTGAGGAAGAATTTAAGTCCGTAATTTCATCGGAAAAAATTTCTCAATTCAAATTTCCTGATCCTTTAAATATGAGAAACTCGAATGTGTATTCCGACATCATTTTATTGGTTGGTTTTTGTATGTGTTTTTTTAAAATCTTGATTACAGGGTTATGATTACGACGACGCTTATTCCAAAGCAATGGAACAGGAGTGTGAAGCAAGAGATTACGCTCTTCCCAATGGTCGGGTCGACGATCCACTCGAATCGGTTGTCGTGATGGAGTGGTCGGATACTCAGTTAACTTCCATTACAACAACGACGGAACAGAATCATACCATAGCGTTTATTGGGACAGCACAGGGACAACTTTTGAAGGTAATCACTTCATATAATAAGTATGCATCACCGTCTATGATGCATGTTACCTAGGGTTTATTTGTATGTACTTAATGGCGGAGCCGATGAACAGTTTAAGGAAGAGAAATACGGGGAAGACAAGATAAAACATATTGGGCAAAGATGCACGCAAGGAGCCTGATTTTAACTGTCACAAATTCCTAAGATTAACTTTATTTTGGTCGAAAACATTACTGTTACAGGATTAGGTTTTATGAGATACTCTGTAATGTATCAGTGCCTAATTGATCTGCGCATGCGCATATGTATTTAACCACAAGTAAATATGGACGCCAACTTGTAAGATAAAAAAAACAAAAACACTTTCATGTTCATGTTATCCAAGTTTTTTCAAGTTCATATTTTAAAGAAAATGCCAAAATTATTTTTTTGTTCTTTTGGTTTGTTTAAATGAAACAAAAGTACTGTTTCGAGAATTTTGTATTCTCCTTCTATTTATTGTTCAGAAAATGTTCAGAAAACAAACAAACAAGTCTGGTCAGTTACCAATTATGCAACTCAACCTCTTTAAAAGACCATAGGTTGTTTATTATCACAGCATGCCATATTGTTTTCAAGTATGATTATATCATCAGCATGCTAGAATTGACATGACTGTCCTTATAATTGCCTGTGATAGGGTCATAATAATACCCTGGCAATACATAAACATAACAACATTTGATTGCAAATACACATTGTTAGTAGGGCAAAATTTGATCACACAACTTATATTACTGGCAAATTCTACATGGTTAACAGTTGTGATAAATGCCACAATATATTGTGTTATCAATCACTACATTTCACATACACTTGTTACTTGAGAAAGAGACTCTTATAGTTAAAGGACACTCAAAGACACTCATAGTATAAGCAAATTTATTATGTACTGGAAATAATGCATTCAATTTGCATAAGACAATCTCATTGTTTGGAAAGAAAAAGAGATTGTTACAATTGTAGTTGGAAAGTCAATCAATTGACTTTACGGATATTACATTACTATTCATTGCTCAAAAGTTTTCAACTTTTATAAAGAAAGGGAGATGTTACAGGATTAGGTTTTATGAGATACTCTGTAATGTATCAGTGCCTAATTGATCTGCGCATGCGCATATGTATTTAACCACAAGTAAATGTGGACGCCAACTTGTAAGATATATGATTTGTTCTTGCCTACTTTATACGCTGTAAACCCACATTAGCAACGGCTAACAATTACAGACAGACAAAAACTTTTAAGCTGAAATTGAAAGCGATTATTTCCATTAAGGTCATCAATTTGTTTAATAAAACGATTTACGAGCTATTTGATATGCAATTAAGATTATTATTTATTTGCACTTTGCAAACTTTTTTTCTGGCGTTATAAACTTTCCCTCACTTAATAATTCAGTTGTAAATTTCTCTTTTTTCACGAAATTTACTAGATCCACGTAGATGAAGCTCGCGTGTATGAGACTCTGTCTCTGGGCAGTCCTGTATTAAAGAATCCGGTTCTAGATGAAGCGAATGGGTTTCTACACGTCCTGACGGAGAACAAGGTTTTATTCTTATTTTCTAATGTCATCGCAATAATGACGCTAAAGGCGACAAAAGACAACCTGTTCTAAGGGCAACGCAAATGGACCCCTTTGCATGGGTCGGTCAGGTTGTTGTGTTTTTGTTTTGTTTGTTGTGTTTGTTTTTTAATGAAAATGGTTTTTTGAGGGTTTTTTTAGTTAAAAATATTCCGAAATATGTTTTTAAAATTAAAAAAATAAAATAAAAAATCTCAAATTTGAAGGGAAAAAATGGGTCGATCTGGCCTGTAGAACAGTGTGGATTTTTGTCGTCTAAGCCACTTATCCGTCGAAAAGTGGTATTCGGTGTTGATTTTAAAACAATGATAAAATTACCGTTCATTTTAATTATTACACACTTCTAAACAAAAGTGACGATGACGATGTTGGTTTGAGGCTAAACAAAGGATGTCATAAATAAGGTCACAATAGTTTTGATAAATAAAAAACGTCGAGCACATAAAACATGTAAAAAATTATAACCGATTGACTTTAAATTGGTATTAACTAGAATCGTTATTAATGTTGCATAGGTCAACACGTCCATTGTTTTCAGTTTCAGATGTTAATGCCGACATGTAATATGCACTTCCTTACTAAACTAATAGACTTTCAATCGATGTAGATTGATTGCAGAAATATTGGCAAAATTATATAGGTAACCCGCAGATTGGGTTCCCGCGTCCCTTCATTTGACTGCCATGTTTAAAAATGGCGGACCAAATCGAGAGAATGGGAAAACAACACGGCAAAAAAGTGCGGAAGTGTCGTGAAACGGAAGTGTCATGGAAAATCACGACACTTCCAGTCTCTTCTAACATAAATACCCATGCGCAAGTCTGCCCGACAACAACGCCAAATCACTTGATTGGTTAAACTGTAGCGTGTTTCACGATCGTCACGTTGCGCCGTAGGAGGTAAATCGGCGCGCCCCATCGCGTCAAGCAATGCACATGTACAGCACCGCGTGTAATTCTGCGTGAATAAGCTCATGTTTGTTCACGAGTTTATCACACTGATCAATACTGTTTTTGTTTTCAGTCTTCACTTTTGAGCACCCTCGCAGGGGCCGTGTGTAAATTGTGAAGACGGGAAGGATTCAGTCTATAGGTAACCCGAAGGATCTTTCAAAATCGATATCAATGAAAAATACGAACACCCGTAAGAGATCACAATTTACCGGTTTACCCGATCAACCTACGCATGGCAGGTTTTTGTTGTACGTTTTTCATTTTTTTCAGATATCAATTGGCTTTATCATGGTTGTATCAAATTACACATAATGGTTGGGTTTTGTTCTTCATTTCAATACCTAGACATCATACATAATAATGTAATATGCTCATAAAAAATTATATGTACCGTACACTTGCAATAGCATATATTCGATTATTAAAATATTATTCACTTTTTCCTTTATCATTTGAAAAAGATATTCAAATTGAAGGTTGAAAATTGTAGTTCTTATGATACCTATGAGGAATGCACTGGCGCCTCTGGAGATGACGGGGACCCGTACTGTGGTTGGTGCCCATTAGAAAGAAGGTAAATATAGGGTCCTTTTAGGTATTCGATTGAATTTTAAGTTAGCATCCATGTTCGAATTTCACATTATGACCCGCGAGAGCTTCTTTGTCCAACTGTTTCCTAAAATTATTTGTGTACGACTAAGAAATAAATTTGTGTCAAGGGTATGGAACACGCTAAAAATCTAGATTTTAACACAATTGAAACATCGCTGTCCAATTGGATCTTTTTCTTCAAGTAAGTGTAACTGTTTAGGAATCACTGTAATCTTTTAATATTACAAGAATACCTTTTATTTGCTGTTACATAGGGGCATATGTTTATTACAAAATTGTAATGGGAAATACAGAATCACCCTAATTTGTCCAATGCCTTGACTTTTCATAAGCATATTTTACAAGTCTCCATATCTCCTTGAAGATATCAGTATGGTTTATCATGTTCATCCTTTGCTATTTGTATTAGATGCACACGGTGGAATATAGCCGACGAGTGTCCAGCACCGCCAAATGTAGTGTCGGTGAGTTCATACCCCATATAAAGTCCAATTGCCTATAATTATTTCGTATACCGTATTTCGGTAACTGGAAAACTGAAGTGTTTAAATTTTGGAGCAATCATTTGTTTCGGTGCTCGGCAACTTGCTTCAGAATATGAATGTGCCAACATCAACACTATTTAGGCCCAAACGTCAATTGAGCATCACTTCACACTGTAGTTGTCAATGTAACACTTGACTGAACAGACTTTTTCTTTTGAGCGCAAAATAGTGGTGAATTTTGCACATTTTATTGAGACATCCCCGCATCCTCTAGCGGCAGGCTCAATTGCTTGTCACATATACCGCCTCGCGCTATATAATACATAGGCGATGGTGCGCTGGCAATTACATAACCCGTGATTGACAGTGCGCTACCAAATCAAAGATTCATTAGCCAGCCACCAGGCAAAAATGGTTGGCACACCGCCTTCCATTATTTCACGAGGGGAATGGTGCTCTGTACATACATATTCTCTATTTACAGTTGGTGGACGTATCATTATGCTGATACATAACATGTTGTTATGAAAGTTCACGCTACAAACGATAGCAGCTTAATTACAGTTCAATTATGAGGCCTCTTTTTTGGGACAGAGGTTTTCTAAAGGGGGAGGGGGTGCGTTCTAGGCCATACTTATTTCGATGTAAATTACGCACTTCACCAAACTGGGCATTCCTGTTGTATATTATTGTCATACCTTGGGTGAATAAATCCACGTTAATTGCATTTCTGTCTTGCTCAGTGTTGTTTTTGTAATTGTGTATGAATTTAATGATGATTTTCACCGTAACACTCACTTATACTCACCGTGCCCTTTTTTGTTCTACTTTTTATGTAAATGTTTTCCATAGATATGGCCCTCGTCTGGACCCTTTGGAGGAAACACTCAGATAGCGATTAACGGAACCGGTTTTGGTAATTTTAGCAGCATCGAAAATATGACGGTAGCAGGGAAAGAGTGCACACCTATTAGTTTTGATGTCATTAACCAAAGGTCAGTAAAGCGCTGAACATGAACATACTCCACCAACGCTCCAACGCTTGCGCTTTCACACATCGCAACACCGCTCACGAACATCATAAAACAACCAACAACGCTTGATCAGAAAAGCGTTTCCGATAATTCGATCAGTCTATGCATTTGAGGAAAGCGGCGAACGATGGGTCCGTCGTTGAGGAGTGAGGATGGAATCAAATCAACTTGGTAGCATTGACGCTGTCAATGGACCAATCAGCAGGCGGATTACTTTGTCAGACTATTGACATCACGTACATTTTCTAGAACTCCCATTCATAAAATACGGCACGTAATTTGTGTAAATAGGCCATTCAAAATATTGCTGATGGAATAACATTGTGCATGCCAAGTTAAGTTTTAATAGCAGGCCTAAGCAAGTGTTTCATACAATCTATACTTGTGAAGTGCTAGAATCAAAATTTACGGCGTTTTGGGATGTATTTATCCTCGGTATTTTTCTTGAATTGGTCGTCTGCTCTTCCACAGCGTGAAAGCGTATGGTCGAGCGTTGATCACCGCTGAGCGGAAAGAGTTGGTACTTGTTGTGACTAGCGTAGCGATGACAACACTACCGTTCAGCGTTGCAGCGCAGCGTTGAGGAGTATGTTCAGGCCTAAGAAAGAATAATTCACATCCATTTTAACACAATTCACAAGTATGGCATGGAGAAGAAAAAAGTGTTTAGGATATTATTAACGTTGGATACCTTCCATGATGAATGTGACATTTTACGACCGCCCCCCCCCCCCCCCCCCCCCCCGTACCCGAAAGAACAGCCTGATCAAAGTGTTACACTGTTAGGCCAAGTAAACAAAATAAGGTAGTTACTCTTTCCCTCGCGCATCCTTTTTTAGGAATTATGATATTTTCTTTTGTTTCTTTTTTATTTCATCCATAACTTGTTGTTAAAATATTTAAAAAGCTGACACATTGCAAAAAGTATCGCACCACTGTTTTATTGTTAAAAAGTGCAAATGTGGCCTCGAATTTTGCCCCATGGTGTGATATTAAGGATCATTTGTTTGCGTAAGCTGTCCAACAAAAAGTTATGCAATAAAAGGGCCACATTTTAGTTTGTTACGTAATCGATGTAATGTTTTTCAAGGCCAAGGGGAAAATGCATGCTTTTGTCCAAAACTTAAAATAGTCATTGTATTAGTTCTGTAGTTGGCGCAAGATATGTTCCATTTAGACGTTATAGGCTACAATGCAGTGAATGAGTCCAAGCATTCCATTTTTTGATGGTCATAAATTCCGCATATACGGAGAGGTCACCGTCACCGCAATATTGCTTTTGTCATTTGAACTTATTTAAAATTTGACCTATTTTGACCTTTGACCCCATAACCGTTGGACCCCAGATGACCTTTGACCTTGGAAGACTTGAATGTGTTACCAAGGCTTACAACTATAGAGATTAATCATCGGGCCTCTCAATATCGCGTTATTCCCAAACTTGTTTCATGCATTTTTCCCTTTGCCTTGAAAAACATTACATCGATTACGTCACAAACACAAATGTGGCCCTTTTATTGCATAACATTTTGCTGGACAGCTTACGCAAACAAATGATCCTTAATATCACACCATGGTGGCAAAATTCGAGGCCACATTTGCACTTTTCAACCAGTGGTGCGATACTTTTTTCAATGTGTATAGATTTGCTTTTAGTCCAATGAGCATTTCAAAGCAGGTTTTGTGTTTACTAACCCCACATAACCATGAAATAATGAAAAAAATCACAAAGGCCTCCTTCTCTTTAAGTTACAAAACCAAGCAGGCAATACCATGCTGGTAATTGTGAGTTCGCATTGTATTAAAAAAGGTGGGAAAGGGCCCTCATTCTCCTTTTTTCCAAAAGTTAGGACGAGAAATAGGTTTTTTTTTATTTAGTTTTTTGATCACTTGTAAAATTGCTAAGGGCTTTGCGCAAAGACAGCAAGATAGTCGATTTTATTTTGTATTGATATTTCGGTCCATCACATTTCAATTAATTCTTTTCATAATTCTATACATGTAATAGGCCTAAACCGATTTGTAACCAAATCTTTGAAAAAACTACTTCACATGCAGATTACGTTGCAATACAACTCCCGGTGAAGACAACCTACAAGGCCCAGTGTTAGTGCACATTCAAGGGACGGGTGGGCAGATATATCATAATGAAAATGGACCGAATTTTACATACACGGTAAGTATTATTAAACAAAATTTCACAAAATGTATCAAAAATGTCAGAATTATTGAATTGCCTCACCATATTTGGAAAATCACCATGAGAAATGCATTAAAGTAAGTACAAATATGCCTAGTATTGATTCAGTAGTTCTTGAGAAAGAAATTTGGGTTTCTGACAAATCTGTCTGGTATATATGGCAAAACTAATAGCCGCGTGGAATGTGTTATCTATTAAGACAGAAAATGAAGATGTAATCGAGGTTAAAAAAAGAGATTCCAAACCAGATTAACAAAACACCAATAATGCTGACACATTTAATAAATATTCTTTAAACGAAGTTTTTGAAACAGTACTACTCATGTTCAACAATCTCTAGTGTGTCATACAAAAAAAATCCATCCATTTTGGAGCTTTCGTTATCAAATTATGGTAAATCTACTCTGGCATGTCAAATTCAGCTTTGGCCACTTGTCATGTGCAGAGAATTCTTTTATTGGAGTCTTTATTCTGATTTTTATCGCCAACATTGCTATTCATAACCGTAATAAAATGCATGCCTATCTACCTGAGAGACATCTGCGCAAGCATATTCATCCCATTTCGTGCTATTTTTGACAGTTTTCTTCAGCCAAATGACATCAAAACACAACGTAAACCTTAGGAAACAAGGTATTTCACATCGGGTGAACATTATGTGAATTGAAAGTCATATGACCACTCGAAGTCATATGATCAATGTTTCAACTGTTGGTTTCGCTTGGTTTCGCTCTACTCTTGGAACTGTTTTCTATAGGAACATATTTGTCCGTACGACAGTAGGGTGGACGATGCTAAGAATTTTTCCCCTCGTAAAGTGATGTGCCGGTATGTCAGAACAGCGACGATATGATTGATGTCAAGAACAAAGGGATAAAGTGTACGTTAGGTCTCAGACATGCATTAATTGCACGGTTTTATTTCATCGAAGACTTGATGTATGGCTTGGATCTAAAGTACACTATTTCCGTCGGAAACAAATGAATGCATATGCGCAGGGGTTTTATATTAGTGTGCTCCTCACAGAAAATGGACGATATTTTCTAATAAACGTAGTTATTCCATATCTGTTTAATTGTGATAAGAACGGGAGGGCCTACTTTGGAGTAAATTGCGCCGATACGGGTCAATTTGGGAGTTTTAAAGATTCGGTTTGAGAGGGAGGCTATCGCCCATCAATATTAGTGTCATGTCGGTTGAGATTAGGCTGTCAGTTTGAATGCCCGTTTCTCGCGGTTTTGTGTAATACACGTCACCCCCCCCCCCCCCCCGCACCTAAAAAAACCCACCTCAAGTCTCTAACTCGACGACAAGGTCCTTTATTGTCAGTTCACTTTACTGTTGAGTTAATAATAATACGTTGACTATTTGAACTTGTGAGGAGGTTCTAACAACAGACACATTGTGTTAACGACTTTAATACATGTCCTTTCTTATATTTTAGGATCCAAACATTACATTTTTTCGTCCGCCGTTTGGTCCCAAAGCTGGAGGGACAATAATAACGATCTTTGGTAACGACCTGTTGACGGGAAGGAACATTGTCATCATGATAGGAAACGCGACCTGTGTATTAAACAGGTAAGGTGTATAACTGATATTATGTTCATGCACTTTTCACATCTTGTGTATGTATGTATTGTGTTCAATTGTATTATTAGGTAATTTCTTGTTTGCGCCTCGGATAGTTCATCTAGATTGATGGCGCAATACAAATGCCTTATTATTACAGGTTACCCTATGCAGAATATCATCATGATCGACTAGATAAACCGTAACCGATTCCTGGCGCAGTGATATTGTTAGCAGGTGATCGTTCGCGAGTCGAGTAGTCGAGCGGTGCTTTCAACTCATTAAATTACACTAAAATCGAATCGAAACTCGAAGTAATCAACAGGAGACATGTTCTTCTGTTATATATTTTCTTTAATTCGTAGAACATACTGCAATAAATAATGTTGAATTAGATGATTCTAAATCTAATTCATGAATTGCATTTGTCGTTAGTCACGCCCATATCTTCTTATCTGCGCTGTGATTGGCCAATAATAATAAATAGCTATAGCGACGGCGATATGAACTGTAGCCTGATGGTCCAAATTATGCAAAACATAAAAAGAACATTGATTGACAGTTGGTAAAGGGATTTGCCCGAATATGAAATACAAAATGCGCAAACATTTGGTTTTTATTAAAGGCGTACTACCGGAATTAATACACGCTAATCGTTTTCATTTGTACGATTCTACTTTACAATCACATACCACAATTACAGTACTGACACGGCTTTTTAAAGCAAATAAATTACAAGTTAAAACTTGTAATTTATTTGTTCAGTTAAAACATTTGCTTCTTATGGTTCCAAGAATTGAATGAGCTGCCAGATATGTATTTACATTATGCTAGAATATACAGTGTAAACATAAGTCAATATTCCAGGATAATGTTAAAATGTACAGTGTAAACATTACAGTCAATATTCCCGGATAATGTTAGAATGTACAGTGTAAAATTTAGTCAATATTCCCGGATAATGTTAGAATATACAGTGTAAAATTTAGTTCAATATTCCCGGATATTTGGAAACTTTGATGGTGATTCATTACTTCATGAATAATCGCGATAGCTGCGTACCAAGTGCGTTCCAATCAAATTAATCGTTAGATGAGAACGCGCACGCCGAGCGCGGGTTACTAATAATTGCCCGAAAGTACTGCGCCAAAGTGTTCCATTGTTTTGCTCACTGACCGACCAATCAAATTAACGCCTCACGCCCCTAAACTGAATATTCAATGAGTTATGAGGAAACACGATTAAAGCTTATTTCTGATTGGTTGAATGATACAAATGTTAATGGAGGGATGACCCGACTTGGACTGTTTCAATAACTAAGAAGGGGTGGACAAAATAAACAGAAAACTAATTAATTATTAGCAAGATTATATCGGTACAAATCAACGATTTGGGTAAAATATGCATCTTTTTCAGTAATGAATGAGAATAATGACTGCTTAACAACTGTTTTCGTGAATTTGTTTTGAAATCCTCGGGTTTTGTTCTGGTCATTCGGAATTGTCCCTCGGGGGCTGCGCCCCTCGGGACAATTCCCCAGACCAGAACAAAAACCTCTGATTTTAAAACAAATTCACGAAATCAGTTGTTACGCAGTCATTATTCTCTAAATAATATACTCAGGTCTCATAACTCGATTGCTCTTGGTGATTTTCTTATCAACATAGAACAATATTCTGTGCTAAAACAGTAAATATTGAACTTACGATTTTCTTTGTATTGACACGGACACATTAAGTCAAGAAATAACGATCTGTCTCACATACCCCGCGTGCATAAGTAAGCATATGGAGTCACGTTTGCCACATATTAACCCTACGCGATAAGCCAAATGTTGTGTTGTTTTTGTTGTTGTTTAAATTGTCCGACACAAATTGGCTCCGAAAGCGCAAAAATATATATATATTTTTTTTAAATCGCATATCACATAGCTATTCCCAAATGTATGTGACAGACCTTCTTCCTTTTTTGCCTTAATAAAACTTTTTTTTCTGATTTACTGATAGGTCTTCTTCCACGCCAGAAAGTGTTGTGTGTTCTACAGGCAGATCCTACGATGGCAATATATCTCCTATTACCATGCAATTTGATTCATCGGAGAAGACCTCTGCTCAGGAATACAGATATCGGGGTGACCCTGTAGTAGATCGGGTAAATCCCCAAACTGCGTTCAAAGCGTAAGTAGTAATAAAAAAAAAGTATTGTAAAAATTGAGGACATTGTAATCAGCATCACTTTCTTTGACATTGTGTGCAAAGATTGTTTCCTTTGACAAAACCTTTATACATTTAGGGCCGTATTCTCGTACTTAATTAGACGCGGTTTGAAGCTAAGCAGGCCTTTAAGTTCGACTTAAAACACACCGTATAACTAAACCCATTTGGCCACAATAAATTGAATACCTGTATACAGTTAACGCACGACCGCTCTGATATGATTATTCAATTTGAAACCAAAGTACGAAAAAATCAACCATGACGAATATTCATGAGTATTTGCACGAGGAGTGATGCCAAACGGTTACTTTTAAGTCATCGTATTAGTAATTTATACATCGTGTTGATGAGGCAGTTGCGCCTAAACGGAATCATTTTGATTCCATTAATTATAATTATCTTACACCAAAGAATACACCTACCGTATATTTGTAACTGGATGTTTTGAACAATAAAAACACGAGCTTAAGCCTACGGATGATCATCCGTTGAGCCGTTGATGTAAAATCAATGTAATTATTGTTCGTTGCTTTTTAATTTGAAACTTTACTTCCTTTTAGTGGAGGACGTGAGCTGACTGTGGAAGGAAGTAACTTAGATGTGGTTCAACTTCCTCAAGTGGTTATGAACTTCTCTGGGAATGTGTTCGCACAGGTAGGTATCGGGCCTAATCGTATGACTAGAGGTTATCCATGTAGTCATGAACAATGGACTACAAATGGGAATCGCACCTGGCCTATTCAAGATTCAATTGAGTCCAATTTATTGCATGAACCGTGTTACCATATTGGCCTACATATCATGAAACAGGGGTGTCTTATTTCTGAAAATCATAAACACAGTTATTATTCTCGGGAATATGGCAGCTAATCCGTTAATAAGTGGATAACTAATATGACAGAAATTTGTTTCCAATTTCATCACAATACCCATTTTGGATGTCGGCAATTGTTGAGTTAATTGGAAACATAGTCTTCAGATCGATTCATGTATTTCAAGCATTTCAATATGTAAACTTACAAAAAAGCAGTCGTAAACAAGAATTCACGATCACAAATGTCCTCAATACGACTCTTACGAAGCGTTTTAATCAAAAAACTTGGTGAAACATATCACGTTGAAGCGTGCTTGACAAATCACTAACATTTATTTACACTACGCGTTATTATTACACCACTCGTATTTAAATATGAATCGAAATATAACTCCTAGCGTTCTCTATTTTACAGGATTGTGAACTCCATCCCAGAAGTACAACGAAAATGGCATGCCCATCGCCAAAGGTAGATCTTCCACCGAAGAGAAGAAGACGTCAGGCAGACGATGGCAATTCCAACGGAATACTTGGATTCAAGATGGATGGCGTCAGCGATCTGCTCAATTGGTCTGAAGACAACGACATAACCTTCCAATATTTCGAGGATCCTAATTATTTTCCATTTGGATCAAACACAACTGCGGATGTCAAGAAGATAACTATAAAGGTATGACAATTTGGCATAAATGCCAGCTGTTTCGGCTTTAAGTTTCGGTGTATCCTTACTGTAAGATAATCCTGAAGATTTTGTGCTAGGCTAATTCCATGCATTCTTGCTCCAAGTTTAAACTAATTTCTCTATTGACTCCTTGTCAAACGAGAGCAGTTGTCTCTGTTGATACATTGTAAAACGGGTAGACAGTCACCTCTGTTAATATTGTGAAAATGGACATTTACCTCTTTTTCATCATCATCATTGGTCGTCCATGGGTGAAATGGAGGAAGCATTCGCAAAATACTGCAGTACTGGGCCAGGACTTTCCTGCCATTCATAAGTTGGCGGATCTCTGGTGGATCTAAACTCATATCGTTCTTTTAATATAATGTAAAACTCGGGCAGTTGGTTCTGCTGATAGGCCTTCTTAGTAAAACGTGGACAATGTGCCTATCATGTGCCTATGTTGATACATTGTAAAACATTAACAGTTTCTTTTGCTGATACATTGTAAAACGTGGACAGTTGCCTCTATCATAACAGTACTCTTCTTTGACATACAGGGACAACGACTGAATCTGGCCAGTACAGCGTCAGATGTAAAGGTGTATATCGGTAACGAAACATGTACAGACGTCGTTCTTGGATTAGACAATGTAACATGTTACATACCGATAGAGAAACCGGCTGCTATCAACACAAACGGTACTGCACCAGATTTCAACGATACGGGGCATCGGGCAGTATCGGTAGGTGAACATTTCGCTTTTAAGTTTATTTTAAAATTGAAATTATAAAAAGATAAGAAAAATAAGTTGAAAACCCTTTTCCCAAAAACAGTAGCAGCTCATCATAAAGTCATTTTGTTTTCAGGTTGTACAAGGAAATTTACGGTTTGATGAAATTGGTTTCATCGTCTACCAACCTGACATTCCGCAAACATCGATTATACCGTTTGTGGTCGGATTTGTTTCTGTGATAGTTCTTCTTCTCTTGGCTGGTGCATTGATGTATGTTTTCTTTCAAAGAAGGCATAAACGCGTCAAGAAGGAACTCGCGGATACAAAGGAAAAACTCCTGGACAGCATTCGTCTTCTGAAACGTTGTAAGTTCTTAAAGTGCCTTCACTTATTCATTTACATTTACCAATGTTTATTGTATATAAGAAAGAAAATAAATAAATGCTTTCCACGCGGTAGACGTCTGCAGACGACAGTTCCAAGATGTCTCAAAATGATTCAAAAATATCGAAATCATTGAATTTCCGTTATCATGTTTGGAATCACCATGAACAGTGCATTAAGTTCAAACATGCGTATAGTATTGGTTCAGTAATTTTGAAGTTGGGAAAGGTTTCTGAAAGATCTGTTTTGTATAAGGCAAACTATAAATAGCCTAAACTAATAGGCGGGTGGAAAGTGTTAAAATGCATATGTAAATAATAACATCGACAAACAAGGAACAGTGCGTGTGTAAACAATCTTGCAGGGAAATCTTTTGGAAAGTTTAAGAGGTCACAAATTTGAGTTTCATTGATCAGTATCAGTTGTCTTTGATCATATCATAATTGCACGTGGAAAAACATTTTAACTAATTTATATATCGGGAAAACTCTTCTTTTTTTGTCCCTTTAAGGATGACAAGCTTTTTGGTATACACGAACCATTACTTATCTGTTGTTAAGAAATATGTGGTATTTTAAATTTTATATTCATACAAGTATGAGTAAATAATTTCATCTTAACTCTACACATTAAAAATTGAACCTGGGACCTCTGGATCGCTAGACCAGCGCTACAAACTGAGCTAATCATGCTAATGAGTCAGACGGGGAAGAACGGCGATAATAGTATAGGCCTTCAGTTCAATCCTACCCTTTTAAGGGTAGGGTTGAACTGATGGCCTATAATATTGTTTAAAAACATCTTCTAATCCAAGATGCTTCCCCACCTAACTCATTAGCTCAGTTGGAAGACACGAGTTACGCCACTGAGTGAGAGGTACACACATGACTAGGTTCTTTAATCATGATAATGTTGATAAAATGTCATTATGGTAACAATTTTTTGCCTGACACTGTCATTGACATACCTTCAAACTGCTTTGTACTTTTGTATGACCAAGCCTTTGAAATACCATTTTATTTTATTTCTTTGATTGGTGACATTCTTTAGCGGTAGATCGCTGTGCAAGGGACGCCCATGCCAATAATACCCTGATGACCGTCCAGCTTACGGATCAAATAACCATAAATGTTGATGATGTACGGATCAACTACAGTCAGCTGACGCTCGGAAAAGCCTTAGGAAAAGGTAAAATTATTTAGTAAGCTTATATTGTGTATGCATTACGGTTCCATTCCCTGTATGTTATCCAACTTTCTTGACCACGGCTTTGATGCTTTATCCAGGGTTATAAATCATCCCCTCCTACACCATTTATCTGATTTATTTTATACCAATTGTGTCTTGCCAGCATGCTTGCTACCATTTCCACCGCTGTCCTAAGCATGACTCAAGGCTCTATAGTCTGAATGTAACTAGAAGCCATATATATTACTTTTGAAAAATGTTGTTTTGTTAAGAAATTCCAACTTTTAACTTCAATTTGTCATAGAAACTAGTGCTATATCATATTTTGTAAAAACAAAAGTTCAAATTTCGAAAATAAATCAAATTCTTTTATCCGAAGAACAGATTTTTGTTTTAAAACTAGCCCAAATATGGCTGAAAGTCACCACGTGTGCTAAGTCATGTGGTATGACAAGCCTGGGGGCTTGTTACCAGTTCCACCGGTGCCTCACTCAAGGTCCCCCAGCATGCGGTCAATGATGTTGGAAGGATGTAATTCTTGGGTGGAACTTACTAATACTAGCGTCATGGCCAGTTCAACCTGTCAATCTTGGGCTCAAACATTACAGGCAACTGGAATGTAATGGGGTCTTTTTCTATACAGTTTCTAATGGAAGAAAGAATAGGACAATGTTGTTTTTTTTAAAGTTTTGATAAAATGGCAGTTGAATTATATATTTTTAACATTTTATACGGCGTTACTTATCGGCAAAATGGTTCTGTGAATCCTGTTTCTTTTTTGGTAAAAATACGTTGCTAGGGTGACGTTCATTGTCCGTATAGTTTGGGGATTCCTCTTAAAACCAGATGCACATTAGATACCAAATACAAAAGCGCGGTTAAAAATGTTTTGTCATATGTTGATGCTTGCAAAGGTGTTTTTTCAGAACTCAAATTAATGGCATCGGACCCCTTGAATTCAATTACAATCAAATGAGGTAACTGCCTCGTGTATTTGATGCAATTTTACTTTTTGTACACGTTTAAAGGACTTTGCTTCGAATTCTTATCGTACTACTTGTAATTCCCATTTGCTTTTGTTTCATATTGACCATATGTAGGGGAATTCGGGAAGGTATTTATGGCTACATACTCAAAAGATGATAATACGGAGAACGTGGCTGTCAAGACTATTAAGGGTAATTATACGACGTTATTTTTATCACCTAAAGCGCAGCAAATGTGATCTCAAAAATGCATGAAATAATAAAAATCAGTGTTCTCTCCCAAGGAAACATTACATAACCTATGGCACAACTCGAAGAACCTAAAAATGTCGCGGCGACCCTCTACCTAATTCAACTAATCTTTATCAGAAATGAATGTTTCAACTAAATTTAGCGATTGTTGTGTCTTTTCACGTAGATGACATGGATGCCAACTTTACCGTGAAATTCCTGGAGGAGGCGATGATCATGAAAGACTTCGAGCATCCGAATGTGTTGGGATTACTAGGTTTGACATTTGACCCGTCTGGTAACCCTCTGGTCGTGCTGCCATTTATGGAGCATGGTGATCTGAAATCCTTTCTTTTGAAAGATGAAGAGATGGTAAGTAAATCAGTCATTTTAGTTCAATTCCATGTTTTATATTGATTTTTCTCATTTAAAAAAAAGAAGAAAAAAGAAGAAGATATATTTAATTGGCGTATCAGACAAAATAGTGATCAATAGCATTATAAGTAGAAATTTATATTTTGAGACACCATGGAAGTTCCGCGAGACATATGCAAGTTTCTGAAGGCGTCAAAACACCCACATTGACTGAAAAAGTGTTATGAAAGTAAGCTAGAACGACCAAAACACGATTGCAAATACCTAAACATGGCTACTAGATTAGAAGGGACAAATACGTTGTATACCAAGATTGTGAGATTTCAAATATCTTCTTAAAACATCGAATAGAATTGTTATAGACTAGAGATATGCAAATGTCGTGATAATGTTTGTCAAGCATACATTTAATTTGTTCAAACTTTGGATTTCATAGGTGGTAACGCCAGAGCAAATGTTGAACTTTGCCCTCGATGGTGCCAAAGGAATGAGCTACTTATCTGTACAAAAGTTTGTACACAGAGATCTTGCGGCCAGAAATTGCATGTGAGATTAACATTGGTTAAACTTATTTCTAACCCCTAAAGCCTAACATGTAGGACTATATGGTAACAGTAATACAAAGTGTGGACTGTGGACAGTACCAGCCGGGAGGACCTACTGCATACACTCGCTGCAGTAGAGTGATGCATACGTACATGCATACACATGCATTGTTGCCTAAAGCATGCCTATAAGCCACATGCATTGTTGCCTAAAGCATGCCTAAAGACAATCGCGTCGGCTTTCGCTTTAGATTATGATCATAGTTGCACCATAGATTCTTGGTTCACAAAGTTTTCTTCATGCTTGGTTGGACTAATGTCAAGAAAAACGCGCTTAATAGACGCAGATATCGAGCTAGGAAATCATTTACGTACGCATGTGCAAAATGCGTCGCACAAAGGAAAGAGTAGTGCATGCTGGTCAATGGCGTTTCCAGGACTGTTTTGATGTGGGGCCAAAAAAACCTGAAGCCATCTTGTTGACCTTATATATTGAAACGTTGAACCTTATACGCGCAAAGCGCGCAAAAATTATGATTTTCTAAAAAGGTCCCCCACATAATATTTAGAGTATTTGCTGTGGTTTGAGGGCCATTATAATATTGAAACCTCTAGGAAAACATTCGCGCGAAAAGGTTTTTGAACTAAAATTGTCATGAAAAACTGTCCTGAAGCCATCTTGTTAAGCTTTGAAGCTAATTGCATTTCTAACACTAATGGTCCAGTATGATAATAACGTCCCCACATAATATTTATAATTTTTGGTGTGGTTTGAGGGTCATAATAATGTTAGAGCGCACAAAATTGTTGAGTTTTTGAACTAAAATTGGTCATGGAAAATTGTTCTGAAGCCACCTTGTTAAGCTTAAATATTCAATATTGAAATAAATACGCTCGAAGCCAGGATATATAATTGGAGGGAGCATCCTAATTGGAGTAATTGGTTTCAAAAACAAAGATCCGTGCATGTGAAGTTATTCAGGGGATAAAGACCATGGCACTAAACCAAAGATACCTGCAATTGAGGTGGGAGTTCTGATTCACTATAGATTCTACAACCTGCCCTCTTAGATGTGATGCGTCCATCAAAATAGAATATGAAACATGGTCAAAATATCTATGTTCTCTGAACTTGATAACAATGAACGGGGACAAGAAAGTTTCAGGTGCAGGCAGTAATACAGGGGGGGGGGGGTCCAAAAAGTTTGTAGCATGGCAAGATGGGATGGGGGTCAAAAAAGTTTGTGGCATGGCGAGAGGGGGGGGGGGGGGGGTCAAAAAAGTGTTGATATACCAAAAATGAAAATATCCAGCCCCCCCCCCCACCAAAGTATTTATAAACGGTCCCTTACATGACAATAACATCAACACTTTTCTTCCAATTAAGTCAAATTTGAAGACATATGACATCAAAGCCTCAACGCAAATCTGTATTACAACTATTTTGCTAATTAAGCTCATTTGCATATGTTATACATATTTAATGAGCATCTAGTCAAAAACACATAAGACTTTTTATCTAAAGATGTGTACATCATGGAAGCCTGGGAATAAGATATAATGTGCATATTCTTAATTCCGACATTTTTGTGTGAGCGAATTAAAACATTTCTTTGTACTTTCTCTTTATTTAAATAATTTGCATAATTTAACACTTTCCACGCGGCTATTATTTTTACCATACACAAAAAAGATTTTTCAGAAACCTTTCCCAATTTTCAAAGTCTATCTCAAGGATTACTTACCCAATACCAGGCATGTTTGTACTTATTGCAATGCATTTCTGGTGGTGATTCCAAATATGGTAATGAAATACAGTAATTTTGACATTTTTGAAACATTTTGTGAAATGTTGGAATGTCGTCTGCAGCCGCCTGCCGCATGGAAAGCGTTAAAGTACCTATATTCTAGACTTAAAGGCATATTATGTGATATTTTCCAAGCAGCGCCCTCTATCATTGATTTTTACTATGAATGCAGATTTTCTTGCAGATTTGCATTTTTGATCATAAATCATAAAGATCTTCTAAGTTACAGATCGATACGTTTCCTAATTACTTAGATAATAGATTGTACCGAGCGGTACAATCTATTTTTCAAATTTTACTCTAAATTCACTCTTTAAACCATGATTTTGAGGTTATTAGGAATCGTATCGCTCTGTAACTTGGAATATATTGATGATTTATGATCAGAAAAGTAAATCTGCAAGAAAATCTGCTTCCAATTTTTTTTCGAGGATTGAGGGCGTCCCATGGAAAACATCACATAATATTCCTTTAATTTGAACATAACCATACCTTTAATATGGATTTGTGACCTATCAAATTAAAGCGTAAGACATACACAACAAAATGGTATGAGAACATTTTATGATTTTTTTAAATTTTTTAAACTGCACATATTTAAGCATTCTATACGCCCTCTTAGCTTTATTTGTATGCAAACAAATGATTCACCATGCAAAACCACAGGGAACGTGCATTTGAATCTACCGCGTTAGCACTAACTGCACATGCCGTTATGTGTGCAGTCATGCACAGTGATACATGGGGTGTGTGTGTGGTTTCATAGACCAGCTCCCTACATGGGGTGTGTGTGTGGTTTCATAGACCAGCTCCCTAGTATGTGCTTCTTGACATCCCTTTAGGTCTTTATAAATTGAAGCTGTGAAATCAAGGTCGGTTAAAAGCTAGCTTCTAGTTGGCTGGGCCCTATACAGTTGTGAATGGTGGGTACTGAAGCAAATACCAATTACAAAGGAGGTTTAATAGAAATGTATTACAACATTAAAACTCACATACGGAGAGGAATTATTTGTTTGAACTTGAGTCATTTAAAAGTATTTTTGGATCACATACTGAATTGGTTTAATTTTCATTTGTCATGGACCAAAAGGAGGTGGTGTATAACCAATTGTAATAAAGGGTGTTTGTGGTAAGTTGCACTGCAGTATAACGTTTTTAACGTCCCTCACATTAGAATTATTGGGACGTAACCCGGTTACCTCCGACCCCCCCCCCCCCCCCCCCCCCATTTGCGTAGCATATGTCTCTACCCTTCCTCCCCTACCTTCCTCCCATCTCCTTCTCTTCCTCCTTCTCATCCTCTTCCTCCTTTTTATCCTCTTCCCCCTTCTCCTCTTCCTCATTTTTTTAAAAACTCTTTTTTCAATGGGGGGTCATGGCCTGCTTCCCCCTGGATACGCCACTGATGCTGGTCGATCTGTCGACAGGGGAAAGAAATCTGTCTTATCGAATAAAAGGCTGGATTCAGAAAATACGATATTGTTTATTTTGTAAAATTTGACCATAGGCCCAAAAAACGCTGTAAATAAATGATGTCACACATTAAATTCATTTTATTTAAATAAACTAACTTGAAGTAATGAATAATCTAAAACAAACTTGTGATACGAATTCTAAGGACATTTGGTGCGTGTGAGACATTACCCTCGAGATTCCCTTTTTTGTAAGATTTCATAATACCTGTATAAATACCTACAAACTGGACACGAAGCCATTGCAAATTAGCATAATCCATATTTCTCCATATGCAGGATCGATTCCAAATTAGGGCTCAAGATTGCCGACTTTGGTCTCTCGCGAGATTTACACGAATCGGATTATTACAGGAGTAGCGATCTGAAGGCTAGATTGCCCGTCAAGTGGATGGCACCAGAAAGTCTTGAGGAGGGAGTGTTTGATGTTAACACAGACGTGGTAGGTATACCTTATACAGGCTGTCCCAAAATGATTAGTACCCATCGATGCCCAAAGTTCAATAATTTTTGTTACCATCAAAATTAATGAGATTGGGTCCGTTGTTTTTACATCATCTTTATCATACTGTACTATTTCATTAGAATTTTAGATCATGAATATCAGATTTATCAAACTCAAGATACACTCCATTATGTAAAACATGGTGATTTCACCTTTTTGACAAAGTGATAAAAAAATATGTGTGCCATACAGCTTGTTTGAAAGAAACTTGTGTATTAGTGACCCCATGCATTGTTTTATTTGACAAGTGTTAAAGGACTTCTATTAAATTGAAGTGGTATTTGGTGAATCACCAGTGGCTTAGATTTCATTTTCACATTGGAGAATGGATTCGTGAGATTAAACACTAAGGGACTGTATCATTTTTACCAAGTTTATAGGAAATTGCATTCCCAATATGAAAAAGAAGTCTAAGCCACTGCTAATTACCCATGACCACGTCTTTACCTGTTTAAATGTCCCTCAATTTTAGCCTTAAAACTAGCTCGTTATAGAAACAAAGCTTGGGGTCGCTCATTCGTGACGATCCATTTTAACTCTTCGAATTGAATCAAAATGAAGAAGTATTAAGGTGATGGTCTACCATAAAAACTGTTTTTGTTATTTTTTTAAGTCCTACAAAGTTCATTTTTGGATATGTTGATACTTATGACCATACTAGATGATTGCCGGACGATTTTTTTCTCCAAAATTCATCTCATTTGCATAATAATGGCGGCCATCTTGGATTTTATCGACTATTTTATCCCGGGGTACTCCCGGGGTACTCCTCGCAAACATTTGTCGTTGATTTTTTCAACTGAAAATATGCTTATACACATAAATGTTTGGATGACATAGCCCTTTTTTTCAAATTTGCAATTTTTTTGACGAAAAAGTATTAAAAAATCATTTTTTAATCAAAAATGAGCACTTTTGAAAATTAAAATGGCTCTAATTTTTCAAAAAAGAATGAATATGCAAAAAAGGCTATGTCATACATTGTTGAACTATTTATTCTAGTTCCATTCGAAATTTCAGCTTCATACATGCTTCCGTTTTTGAAAAATAACCCAGGGATTGATCGAAACGTCCATTTCGAGAAAACAGCGTTTGAAGTCTAGAAACACTGTTTTTTAATTATTATGCAAATTAGGTAAAGCATTTACATTTTTGAAACCATATTTAGAAATACTATTTGAATTATCACAATTTTTGGCGGTATTTTCATGGCAAAATCTCCTTTATTTCTAAAGTTATGGAATTTGTAAGCAATATAACGTTAAATATCACTGGTTGAAAAACAAGGAAATACATAAGATATTAAAAAAAATATTTACGAGAAATGCGTTGGATTTTCGACTTTGATTTGACGTAACTTTGGAACCACTGCTCCTATTTTGATGAAATGAAAAAGTAATCAAAAGTAAAACATTAACTGCGTCTTATAGGTATAATATGTTAATAGCCTCTCTTTAGCCACTGTATGGTAGACCATTACCTTAATGGTTTGAACAACAATGTGATACAACGGCAGTTTAAAATAGAAAGGAACCAAATAATATTAGCAGACAAGAGATTAATATAATGTATTAGTTTCATTAAAGGTAGATGACCCGATCACATTTTCGTAACACAGAATTATTTCAAACATACGGAGATTTTCATATCATATGAAAGCTCATATTTTTCTTATCATCATACTGAAATTTGACGGCCTAAATCGGTATAATTACGGAGAAATTGATGAAATAACGTCGAATTACCGCGAATGGTGGTAACCACCGATATAGTTTGTGTACTACTCAATGGGTACAGTTCACAGCATATTGTGCGTCTAAAATAAGAACCATTAGAGCTATGCAACTCAAACTTTGGAACACGACTTTTTTAAGGATGACCTTTCATGTAGAATAGAAAACTTCAAGTTGAAAATCGGAACATCTACCTTTAAAACAAGCTGTTTAAAAACACTTTTTTTTAACTTTGCCAAAAAGGTGAAATCACCATGTCTTACATATTGGAGTGTAACTTTATTAAAATAAGTCCGATATTCATGATCTAAAATTCTAATGAAAGGGTACAGTTATATAACAAATATGATATTAAAAATAACGGATCTAATTTAATTGATTTTGATGATGAAAACATTTATTGAACTTGAAATCATTTTGGGACTACAGTTTGATGTATGTTTGTCTATGCACGCCGACGCAAAATGCTCAGGCCACCAGGCCATGATTGTCATCATGCCTGAACTAGTGCTGAGAACCTTGTCTATTGATGTCAGAAGGGCCTGTTAGGAGGCTGCCCAACCGCCTACCTCCAACCATGATATAAGCGGATCAGCCTATAAAAGCTCATCAACCAGAAAATCTAATACATGTGTATATTACCAACATAAACTCATGGCTTTATGTGTGGTTGCTCCATTTTGCCAACCATAGAGATGGCCGTCAAATATGTGGAAATTAGAATATTGATTGGAAATTCAAACCACTAGTTCATTCTGAATATGCTTAGTGGGTTTTATGATTTACATTATAATTGTCTGGATTTTTCTCAGTGGTCATATGGAATCGTTCTGTGGGAGACATACTCGAGAGGAAGTAGACCATACCCTGGAGTCGAGAACAGAGACATGTACGAATATCTTATTGAAGGGAAGCGACTGAAATGTCCTCCAAAGTGTCCACTGGCCATGTAAGTAATTGAAGTATTTTAGCCTTCAAAATATGTACTATGGCAATAACAAAACACAATCTTTAAATACTATATTAGGAATCTCATCCGGTTCTCAGTCAAAATTGAAAATGGCAAGTTTCTTTCATTTTGCAAAGTCCTTACTGAAGATGAACGACTGTACAGATTCATATGATTTTATACCCACAGTTTTCATAAATATTTCATTATGCTCGTGTTTTTAATGCACTCAAAATTATGTCTTTGATGTTATTGATGATATACACAGATACGACATCATGCAGAAATGCTGGACAGCTAATCCTCAGTCGCGACCAACCTTCCCACAAATCACTAATGCCCTAGAGTCATTGATTGGATCGGTTCAAAATCCTACTGAGCCCGACCTCAGTCTCTCCTTAAATTCCAATGGTGGTTTAAATAGGGGAAATCTCTGCCAGACCATTCATCAGGGGGCGAGTCAGGAACAAACTAGTCCAGAATACGAACCGGACTATAGAGAGATACGGAAAGTACATGCTACATCTACAGGGCCTACCTCTCCCAATCCGTCGACCGCAGAGGACACCATCGAACCTACAAATAACAGTGGCGATCCCTACTTCACATTGGCTCCCGACCCAGAGGCAGGGGATGCAACTAAAGCCACATCTCCTAGTTTACCTGATCCGTCGTCGGATACAAATGATAGTAGCGATCCCTACTTCACATTGAACCCCACCGCTCAGCTAGAAACAGATTTAAACAAAGATGCCCAGGTTGATACTGAACCTACAGCACCTATCTTACCAAATCCATCGTCGGATAGTAGTGATGCTTTCTTCACAATAAACCCCGACGTTCCGTTAGAATCAGATTATAAAGAAAAGAGTGGTGATGGTGGGTCCGGAAACCCTACATCATCTGCTTTACTTACTGCAGCAGCGGCAGACCCAAATGTCGGTCACAACGGTGACGATTCATACGAAACTCTAGCGAAGCCAGAACGTCCATACTACAGAGGAGTATGGGCAAACACTGCACCCGCTGCACCGCAAACCACATCTAATCCGGAGTCAGACGTTGGTGTCAATCAGGACAGTGGGGATTCCTACTTTACTCTGGAACGGATTGCACATCCAGAGGCAGACGACACAGAGATCAGGCATGACGCGGTATTAAGCGCTGAAGACGAATCGGCTATGTAAAGCTGTGATAGAAATAATCGGGACACATAGCTTTGTATATATTTCAAACGTAAGCGGAGGCATATAAAAAAATATATTTTAAGAAAGAAGACATTTTATAAATAATGGTTTCCACAAATGAGGTAAGCTCCTTTATTGTTTATCAAATGAATAGATAATGTCTATTGTGAATTCCATTTCCATGAATTCTAACCAATTGTACTGATGTCTACGATTACGAGTGACACATTATTCTTTGTGTATTGAAGGTCACGTAGCCTACCATAATCATGAAATGTTCAAAACATGATGAAGAGTTTAGAAATGTCAATCGTAGGACCTTTAAGGTATTTGTTCCTCGGTGGTATTACATAGTGACGTATTGTGTTGTACGTCACTATATTAAAACACGATTTTTATTAGCTTTTTTGAACACCAAATCAATTTTTGGATACCAATGATACCAATGAACTAATCAGTTTTTGATTTTGTGACTTTGTAAAAATAATTATGAAAACGATGTTTCAAAACAATAGCCTATATACACCACAAAAACTACTAA
This sequence comes from Ophiura sarsii, assembly GCA_035610835.1. NCBI lineage: Eukaryota > Metazoa > Echinodermata > Ophiuroidea > Amphilepidida > Ophiuridae > Ophiura > Ophiura sarsii. The sequence continues at coordinate 15,115,914 of CM069445.1, forward strand.
CGTTTAACATACGTCACTATGTAATACCACGATTTGTGACCGGACTTGCTATCCTACTCAATGACTCGACCTAAACATAATACTGAGAAGTTTGTATGACGTCCACTGCAAACAAGCCTCTGAGCGCTTGCCAATATAAAAGACATAATAAAAACCCTTTAAAATGAAAGTGTTAGGACAAAGGAAATACAAATATAAATTACAAGACATAAAAAGAAAAAGATTAACGGACAATATTTGTTTATATATTTCATAAGCGGAGGCATATGAAAATTTATATTTTGGAGAAAGAAAACATTTTTTGAAAACTGGTTTCCACAAATGAGGTAAGCTCCTTTATTGTTTATTATATGAATATATAATGTCTATTGTGAATTCCATTTCCATTCCATGAATGCTAACAAATAGCACTGAAGTTCTACGAGTGACACATTTTACTTTGAGTTTTGAAGGTCGTGTAGCCTACCATAATCATGAAATATTCAAAACACGATGAAGAATTTAGGAATGTCAATCGTAGGACCTTTAAGGCATTTGTAAATTCATCGGTGGTATTACATAGTGACGTATAGTGTGTACGTCACTATATTTAAACTCGATTTTATTAGCTTTTTAGAACACAAAATAAATATTTGGATTACCAATGAATTAATAATTTTTTGACTTTGTGACTTTGTATTAGAATAATTATGAACACGATATTTCAAAACACTAAGGCTATACACCACAAAAAAGACTACAATTTACCATACGTCACTATGTAATACCACTGACCATACGTCACTATGTAATACCACGAATTGTGACTGGACTTCTATTTTACTCAATGACTCGACCTAAACATAATACTGAGAAGTTTGTATGACGCCAAGTTCTAGGACAAAGGAAATACAAATATAAATTACAAGACATAAAATGAAAAGGATTAGCGGACAATATTTGTGTATATATTTTATACTTAAGCGGAAACATATAAAAATATATATTTTAAGAAAGAAGACATTTTATAAATAATGGAATCTACAAATGAGGTATGCTTATTTTTTATAAATTATATAAATATATAATGTCTATTGTGAATTCCATTTCCATTCCATGTATGCTAATTGCTAACCAGTAGCACTGATGTCTACGAGTGACATATTTCCATTGTGTATTGAGGGTTGAGTAGCCTACCATAATCATGAAATGTTCAAAACATGATGGAATAGTTTAGGAATGTCAATCGTAGGACCTTGAAGGCATTTGTACATTCATCGCTGGTATTACATAGTGACGTATAGTGTGTACGTCACTATAATATAAAACACGATTGTTATTAGCTTTTTGAACACCAAATCAATTTTTTATTACCAATTAACTAATCAGTTTTTAACTTTGTGACTTTGTGAGAATAATTATGAACCCGATAGTTCAAAACACTAAGGCTATACATCATAAAAACGACTACAGTTTACCATACGTCACTATGTAATGCCATTGACCATACGTCACTATGCAATACCACGATTTGTGACTGGACTTGCTTTCTACTCAATGATTCGACCTTAACATAATACTGAGAAGTTTGTATGTGTGAGACCAAGTGCAAACAATCCTCTGGGCGCTTGCCAATATAAAAGACATAATAAAAACCCTTTAAAAGGGAAGTGCTAGGACAAAGGAAATACAACTACAAATTACAAGACATAAAAAGAAAAAGATTAACGGTTTATAAAAATGTCTGTAGTGTACATAGCCATACAAAATGCAGCGTTGAAATAAGACAATCGCAGTGTTAAGCACAAGTGACAAGTAAGAATAGAAATATACAATGTAAATAGTTAGCCATAGTATTATTTGAATATAAATGTTTTTCAGCGCTGGCTTTAAGCTGTTCAGAGACTGCAGATATCTGATCTCCTCTTGCAGCTTTTTTCATAGTGACGGTGCAGTAAATGATCTAGCGCCATATGGTGGTATAGGTGATGGTATTTCACGAAGAAATAGTGCAGCCGAGCTTAGAGTGTCTTTGGTGCGATAATATTTATATTTGGTCCCATTTTACAATATGTCTTGTCGATTTCAAATGACTTGAGTAAGACTTAGGTTAGATTTCAATTGATTTGACTGAGTGTGATTTTGTTCAGGAAAAATCACTGTACTCCAAATGTTGGAGATTTTTAAATCTTATAACATCACTATTGAGCGAATAATTGGTGTAAGTGTCGTAAATAAATTGATAATGATAAGAATATTTTGGTGTATTCGCCTTTTGAAGACGATGAAAAGAATATCTGTATGTTTGTACATAAAATCCTTCAAGCAACTTAAATTCGACCTCATTTAGGTTACTGCAGCAGTATAGAGGCCCTGTGTATGACGTAGTTTACCGGGATCATGGCGGACTGCTGAACTTTGTTCACAATAACTTAAAGAAGCTTAAAAAAACCCATTTCATAATCATGCGAGTTTACATCACTTTAAAAAATCCCGCGTCAATTTAAAAAATAAACTGAATGGAATGTAATACGCCATGATTCCGGTGAATGACGCATGTAACGCCGATCGATACATTTATTATTATTAACATGGTATGGTCGATTTCAAACCGACATAATATATGGCCGGTTTCAATGTTTGTTTAGGTGTAAATTTTAATTTCGTCTGAATGAATGTTTTATATGTTTGGCTTGAAAAGTCTTTCGGATTGTAGCCTTGCTTTCAAACCCTTATTGTATATCGCTTCATTATTATTATTATTGTATGTACGTACCAATACCTATAAGTGTATAATTTACCTTTCAGCGGTTCAATTAGTGTAGAGGAGTAATAAGTCGGTAGGAGAGAGATTTAGCAAAATCCGGGTAGGCAATCCTTTGTAAAAAGACATTATTTAGCCACAAACTGCATGTAGCATATCCGGAAAGATGCATTAGCTTATATTAACACTTTTCACGCCGCTATTGGTTTTACCATTAATACAAAACAAGTTTTTCAGAAACCTTTACGAAACTCGATAGTCTATCTCAAGAATTACTGAACCAATACTAGGCATGTATTGATTATGCAATAATGTTGACATTTTTGAAACGTTTAGTGACATTTTGGAATGTCGTCTGGTGTTAACGCTTTCCATGCGGCAGGCGGCTGCAGACGACATTCCAAAATTTCACAAAATGTTTCAAAAATGTCAAAATTATTGAATGCTATTACTATATTTTGAATCACCATGAGAAATGCATTGAATTAAGTACAAACATGCCTATTATTGGTGCAGTAATCCTTTAAATATACTCTGAAAATTACGAAAAGGTTTCGGAAAATTCTGTTTTGTAATGGTAAAATTAATAGCCGCGTGGAAAGTGTTAACAGTGAAAAGTAATGGGATTTATATAAACGCAATCAGCAATTAGCTTAGAGATTATCTTTGGTTATTGGCCCTTAGTTAAATCTAATAATATTTGAGACCGAATTGATTGATTTGTTAAGGATTATGAAGAGAAAAATGTCTATTCAGATTTGCTATAGATATGTCAAATCTCTTATATGGAAAAAGAATTTCATGATCATGGTTGGGTTCATTGAACCCTTTTGAAAGTGTATACTTTTATATAGATTAAATGAATAATGAAGTTGTACGGAGGCTATACCTGCGGGTCCACACCCCCCCTTAAATTATAATAAAGCTGTTCGATTAAAGGTTTTTTTGGCATTTGAGTTGTCAATAAGTACTTGTGAAACAAATTTACGAACGATAACTGTACGATGAAAATCACTAATAAAATGCTTATGCTTCCACTGAATTAAAAACAATTGACTGTTTGCCAACTAAAAATTACGTGGAGTGATGGAAATCGGGGCTTGTAATGCTATATCCTCGAAGAGGGGCAACGAAAAGCCATAGCATGAGGTTCTTTATTGCCAGGCATCCTCCTTCAAACTAACATATAAAGTATATATGATGTGTATCTGTGCCTGTTATGTGTTTTGTAATCCTTGCTGACGATATTTGTTTTTTTTTATGATGCAGAATACATGGTATCTCAAAAAAGTGTCCTTTGTGAAACACGATTTTTTTTTGGAGGCCATGAAAAATATAAAATTTGTCAGCGAAATACTAGTAATCATGTTTAGCAATCGTTAATGTGCCATAAGAACTTTATTCTATCCATTTTGGAGCTTCCGTTTTCAAATTATGGTAAATATACTCGTTTAAATTCAGCTTTTGACCACTTTTCATGTGAAGAGAGCCCTTTTATTAGAATCGTCATTCAGTGTATACAGGTATAATTGAACATAGGCAATAAAATCATTAATATTCTTCCTACTAAATGTTGATAGTAAGTTGAATTTGACAATGCACATATGTTCATCCACATTATCCATGACATACAATAACATTTTTAGACGGTATTTTAAACAATACATTGATATATCCTAAAATCATCATCATCATCGGAATCACAAAGGCATTTTTCTCAGTTGAAAGTCATTCTCTAGTTCAAAAGTGACCACAGTGGGATTCGCACTCTTGTTTCTTAATTGATCATATCTCGGTTTTTAGGTGATGAAATTCAATAGGATTAAACAAAAAGACATTGGATGTATTTTTAATTAATTTTCTAACTCATGGGACACTTTTTGAGACACCCTGTATCGATTGATTATATTAAAAATGATCCAATAAAAACAATATTTAGTTCTAAGATGGTTTGTACATAATAAATAAAAGCATTGTATTATATCGCAGAGCGTATACTAATACTCGGACTCCATTGTACTTTCGTTTTGTCCTGTTTTAACTCTAAAGAGTAGTAGTTTGGAGAAGAAGTAATTGGGTACCTACTTATCATCCATTTGCTTCCCTAATACCTTGACGTCACTGCGCATGAGCATACGTGTACTCACACAAAATGGAAGTGTATTTTGTTGGTGTGATTATGGGAAAACCTCACTGTTTTGAGGAAATGAAATGACCTTAAGAAAAGATTCTTCAAAATTAGAACCTTTGTGTATTCGAGAGTAAATATAGATAGTAGATGTTTTGCTAAAGTGCTCAACAAAAGAGAGTCGAACACTTTGTTGAGGTCATTTAAAGTAACTTCCGATTATTATTTTCAAAAGTCACATTTTCAATACACTACGCGGAAGAAAACACCAATTGTTAACAAGCACATAATGCCCTTTATGTTTGGAATCAAATATCCCGCTCACTAAGTGTACGCACAGCGCAGGGTAGAGTACACGGCTGCACAGTGTGATCGATTGCCCGCCGGTCAATCCTGGTTAATAACAGTGTCACCCTACAGGGTGAACCTCGAACACATCCATTTTCCTCCCGTGTAGTAATTAAAAATGTGACTTTTGAAAAGTGACTAATTTTCTTTAAATGGCGCTAACCATGGTTTATCTTTGTCGCTAGGTGGTATGTTTGGTATCAAAATGTGCCTAAAAGATTTATCCAGATGTCTATTTAGGCTGTTTGGTAAAAAACAATCAAAAGTTACTTTAAATGACCTAAACAAAGTGTACGACTTTCTTTTGTTGAGCACTTTACGTTGGTCTCAGCTGTACCATATTTGGAGTCGTTACGGTCGCCACACAAATAAGGCACAACATATACAATTCATGCGCCACTTGAGATGTGCCGATGTGTCACCAGTTGAGAAAGCCTGATATACATTATGAAACCCAACGTATATAGCATGACAGCTACGAACTATATTTTATTCTCATTCTTATTTAGTTTATTGGTTATTTTTATATTTTATCATAAAAATAATTCTTTTTGTTAGTTGTATTCTAATCAAACAACAACAAATTCCCCCTATATAAAATCGGTGAATAGAAGGAGCTGTTTACCAACTTCTTGCTTCGAATTATCGCGTTGTTAGCATACGCCCCCCCCCCCCACCCCCCACCCCCCCCCCCCCCCCCCCCCCCCCCCAACGCTGCGGTATACGCACAACGCACACGCTGACCACTTTGTGTAGGGCACGCTTGAACATATTAACGTGATGACCAAACGCCCTGAAGGTATTATTATTCGAATGAATTAAGCCCTGCCCCAAAACTTTATATTACTCTCATAATATATAGTGCGTATCGGCTGAAAATCAGCACAAAAAAAATCCAATTGCCTGTTGACGTCCAAAGCCACATCCACTATATAAGAATAAGTCATAACACCAAATCAATCAAATTCATTTCAAACGCATAGTGCTGTACTTGAGACAAACTTGCCTAGTTATATTACTCCCAGGCTGTACGACATTCATTGTACATGCAGAAGGAAGTTTTCGTATCTGTGATAGACGAAATAATGTTCTATATTGAAATGTATTTCAAAATGATTATTTATTAAACTTATGAGGGTTTAATAGCCACAAATAATATGTCCCTATGTTCAAGGTTGAAAAATAAATTAAAATTATAATCAAATAAAAACTACATACTATGCCAGGCATCGGTCATTTGGTTCAAATGAAAAGCTATGACGGGTCAAAGGAATAAACAATAGTTTGGGCGACGATAAAAACCTGTTCTACCAAATTTGAGAATTGTTGGGCTTTTTTACAAGTTTTTGAACATTTTTGCGAATTTCTTCTCTCATTTTTTTTTTTTTTTAAATGTTATCAACATTTTGAAAATTTATTAAAAATTCACCAACATTTTCAAGAAAACCTTCAGGAAGAAAAACGCCCGACCGACCCCACTTTAAGAAATCCGATTGCCCGTAAAACATATTGGGCCGTATTCTCGTACGTAGTTAAACACGGTTTTAAGCTAAACACGCGTCTAACTTTGACTTTAGACACAGCGTTTAACTAAACGCAATTCTCGTACATTTGTTTTACTTAAACACGCGTCTAACTCGCCGAAATGTGTCTAACTTTAAACACGGGTACGGGGGTAGTTTAATGCGTGTTTAACTAAACTCGCGCACCAACTGTATGCCTTGAATGATCACTCAACCGTGCCCGGTGCAAGCTGGCGCGCGGATCGTGTAGTATTTAAAAGTACCGTGTATATCTATTGTAACCAATTAGGGCCACAATGAATTGAATACCTGTATTCAATCAACGCAGGACCACTCTGGGAACGAGATTTGCAGAGTTTAAAATCGTGTTTTGTTAGACACGTCGTTTAAAGGATAAACTCACGTTTCAGTTAGACACGCGTTTAGTTAAACACGGTTTTAAGCTAAAATCGTGTTTAGTACGAGAATACGGCCCAAATTAAGTTTTAAATAATCGCTATTTTCGAGTTTTTCAACGAACCATATCTAACGACTGTCACACAAAAAATAGATAAAAACCCAGAGCGTTTGGATTTCTTGCATGCAAAATGGATGCATAAATGTATTTGAAATTCAAATTCCATTTCATGAATGCAAAATGTTGTCATAATACATTAAAAAGGCCTGTGTCAACAACAAAACACGCTCGCGTGAAATGGATTGAGTTTCATCCATATGCATTTTCAGCCAATACTCTGAATAGAGTCTCACTCCAAAATGGCCACTAATACAAAAAACGAGAACTCTCAAAATCTTTCATTGCATACAGTGGTCATTCGGCATCATATTGTGGGAGATGCTCTCACGAGGAAGCAAACCTTACATTGGCATCCCAAACCGTCATCTCTATCAACATATATCACCCGTGGAAATCAGTGCCCTCCAGAAATGTAAGAAATAACTGTTTTGATCTTATTGTGAAGTAACGTTACATTTTGACATTTGAGGTCAGATCATATTGATGTTTTATCCATACCGTTTGCAGGATGCTATCCTTTCTTGTGCGAACCGTAACCTCTTGATATGCAGACCTGATTAGTAACTGGACCTTTTCCACCGCATGGAGGCGGGGTAGCCATATTTTCAGTTACTGCAGACGACGGTGGATACGAACGGCCGTTAATTTTGAATTTCCGTTGGTTTCAATGTAACAGTGAATTTTGATTATATGACCCAATAAAATTCATCACACGTTGGAACTAAATTATTTCATCCTAAAACCACTGAGGATGGCTAACCATCCCCATTGTCAGTATCATTTTTTGAATTTAAACCGTTGTTAAGCGTTCGTCCCATTCACTTGATCACGTAACCTCGTTCGCATATTTTTGCCTGAATATTCGTAAATACACCCGTGTCCAGCGTCGTCTGAGTTACTGGTCACCGTGCACATATCTTATGCTTTCTTGCTTATCAAAACGGAAGTGCGGCATAAAAATACAACTCTTCTCCTGTCACGGTGACACACTTTAGGTTTACCCCCTCATGCAGTGAGGGACTAATTGCAAATAAAATCGATAGAGTATTCATTCAGAGCTTTTATAACATCGCCTTTTTGAAGCAGTTTTAACACTTTTCAAACATATTAAATCCTTCATTACTGTTTTCATATGTATTTTACCAAATACATAACATAACACTGACACCAATGGGCTAGTCCATTTGAAATCCGTACACCCCCTATATGGTTTATACCTGAATGGGTCACTACATGTGAAATATACACGCCCTCTGTTGAAGGATAAGATTATTATGTCTTCCATGTATATGGATTTCAACTGGAACAACCCAATATTATTATTAAAGTACAGGTACATCATTATGGAGAAATGCTGGCTGGGCAGTCCCAAATTGCGACCTACCTTTCAGCTAATCGTCAAGGCATCGAAACAGTGATCATGTCTATTCAAAGTGCCACTTCCCATGATGCAGTTCACCTGACCGTAACGTCTGGCGAACGTGACGTGCACCCGTATTATATTACCCCGATATCTGCAGGTGAGACTGATACGACGGCCGTAACGTCTGGCGAGCAGGATGGGCTATCATATTATATTACCACAATATCTTCAGGTGAGACTGATACGACAAACGAGGTTCAGCCATCGGACGGTGGTAATAGTAATCTTTCACCGATGACGGAAGATGCTTCGGCAGGTATAACAATATCTGAGGTTCAGCAACCAGTCGAAATTGAGATGGTGACGTTGCCACAATCATGACAATCGCACCAGGACAACCCTACCTATAGCAATGACAGTGTTGTCTCTAAATATAGACGTTGATGTAAACAACAGCAGAGTTGACTGAAGTCCCGACTGAAGTCGACAAAACAGTATACTCAAATAAGTCCATATTATACACCAGTGTAAATAGTTTATTGCTAAGCTTAGAGGGCTTCAAGAATTTGTAATATATCACATCAATTAATTGTAACACGTGATCACATCAAACAAAGAGCATGAAGAGTAGTACTTGAGGAACATCGTTGTTTTATTTGTTTGACCTTTGTAGTTTGTGTTTCATGTTGTATTTTCTGATATTTTTATATGCAAAATTGAGACATTTTGTTCACTTCTATATTAGTTCATCTTGTCCAATGATATGTTGTTTATGGATGAACTTCCTATTGCTATTGTAATTGTATAGATAACCTAGTTAATATGCCAGGTAGGTTCCAATCAGGTGCAAACTATTTTGTATCAAATGTCCAAGTTCAATTATGGTGAGAGGATGTAATACAAATATCACGCGTGTATCCGGTGTCCATGGAGCCAGCTCTATAGATCCAGCGTCCATGGAGCCAGTTCTCAGCTGATCTCTGTCGTTTTGGCCAGTTCGCCAGCTGGCCAAAACTCCATGGTCAGTGGATATACATTGGTTAGTGGAGTTGAGCGGTAGGGGGGTACATGGTCTGTGGATATACTAGTATTGGTTAGTGGAGTTGAGCCGTGGAGGGTGTACATGGTCAGTGTATTACAGTGATGATAGACGATAGACATGATAAACGGTTCTGTAATCAGAACTACGAAGAGTCACCATAAAATTCAAAAATAAAAATCTCCTCAAAGTGATCAAACTGTACGAAATTCTTGGAGACCAAATGTGATGTATTAAGATCATATCTAATGCTCCGCGGGAATATAAAATGTTCTTCATTCCGTGTTTGTCCTTCAGATTGACGTACAATAAGTCCTTACCAAATATGGTTGCTACTATGCGCTACTATGAAAGCGGAACGGATACTAGTCATACTTGATTACGATAGACTGCGCATAGAATCCTAAAGCGTGGTCTCGGTATAATTGTTGTTACCATGGCTATCGAGCAAACGGTTGTTATACTCAATTACGATTGGAGTGCGCACGAAGACATATAGTTGTCAAGATAGTGTTGTAGCCATGACTACACTGAACAAATGGTATGATAAGGCCGGAGGCCCGGTTACATTTTATAGTGCGCCACCTTGTGGTGGTATCGAATAACTATTGTATTGGCCCTGCCTACTTTTGTAAAGCGGATGGTATCAATGATAATATTGGTGATAATCACTACAATTGTACTTATCGTGGCTGGATGTAATAGCTTGTGGGACGGCACGTATTTCAACCGTTAAACAGAGGGATTTATACCAGAGATATAACCATCGTATTGGGGAAACTGATTGTACTATGGTGAGACCTTGATATTCACCACGTGAGTATTTTAATTTATAGTGTGTTCTGTTTACCAGACTTTTAAAATGTTCAGTATGCTTTTATCTATGATCAAGGGACATGTAAACGGCACAATGACGCCACTTGGAAATGTTAGTAGACTTACCTTGTATGGTATTAATGGAAAGAGGATGCCAATGACTAGACAAATGTACCAACTATAATGGCAAACGGGTTCTAGTAAAACAATAGGGGTTATAATAATGTTCTAATTATGCACGTTATGAATGCAACCTTTCATTCGAATTTTAAATCATTAAAATCGTATTTATCAAACTGAAGATACATTCCATTGTGTAAGACATGGGAATATCACATTTTCGGAAAAGTGAAGAAAAAATATTTGTTTGAAAGAAGTCCAAAATACTTTCTCGATACTAATCTATTTTTTTCTTCTTCTTTCTTTATTTAAACTGCATTTCTGAATTCCTCCAGTTACAAGCTTTTCAAAAATGTATACTTTGCTATCATAGGTTGAAAACTTTTTATGTTATATTCATTTTTATTACTTTGCTATCATAGGTTGAACACTTTTTCTGTTATAGTCATTTTTATAAATCCGTTAAATTGAGGTTGATTTCATGTTGACTGTGTAGCGAATAGGAAGAAAGCTGATGATCATGGTCTTATCCATAATTAATTAGTTGTTACAAATAGTTGACAAGTTTGTTGAATCACATACTGAAAGACTACTAAATATCTTTTAAAATGGGACCAGAATGGTGTTTGTAACATCAGGGGATGACTAGTTATTGAAAGCATGGGATTATCCCCATTGAGTTTGTACTGGCGGCACCCCTTATGCCATTTACACACGGTTTAAAGGGGCACTAAGAGATGTGTTGGAGGCTGCGCCCTATTATAATAAAAACTGGGACTGGTATATTTTTACAATTATATAACATGTATGAACTTACACCTATAAGGATTAAGAAAAATCAGCCCTCTTTGTACGACAAAACGTGGATTCAAAAATGCTGATTGAGCCGCAACCAGCATTTTACGTCAAACATTGTCCCCTGCTGTATGCGTGATAAATAACGTGAACCCGGTTTACATAGCGGGCGTTTTAAGAAAAGTTTCAATAAATAGCAATGGTATTATTTTAGTCAAGTTTTGCTGTGTTTTTTGAGTAGAAACAACAATAATGTTCATCTTGAATTCTGAAGTAAATTTTAAAAAAAAATACAAATGTCAACACCACTTTGTGCCCCTTTACTGTTTTCCTACTGGTCAATGAAAAAGGTGGCTTGTCTTGTCTGCTCTATTGCATCTTTGGACTCACCCTGTATATGAAGAACTGTGTTGCAAAAGGGCCTACATCAACTTCTACCTGTTACTCATTTTGCATTATTGAATGGATGGCTATTCATTATGTAGAATGGGGCTTGTATTGTTGGTGCCTCAATTGGCGTGCATGGATGCACTAATCCAAGTCATATGAAACAGTAATGAACACAGCCATACAATAATTTGATTAATTCCATGGACTTGTCAATGCAAATTCACTAATGCAAAATGAGTAACATGTGGGGTGGTCTGGTGGCCCTTTTGCAACAAAGCTCTTCATATACAAGTGTCAATGTCATATTCCTCGCTATTACATTTCATTATTTTGAACAAAAAACTTGTTTTTATCGTTTGGTACCATCTCAACATTTGACCCCGTTGTTACACAGTATGTCATTTTCATACACTGTTTACAATTTTTCCACTAGTCAATGAAAAACGTGGCTTCGGTGCTCTATTGCATATTTGATCATCCTGTATATCTGGTATTAAGGGTGTCTTATTTTCCGCTATTACATTTGTGTTTTTGAACGATAACATGTTTTATCTTTTGGTACCATCTCGGCATATACCCAGCAATACAAACACGCTATTCATTTCCTTCTTCCGTGTACGTGCAGATTATAATGGATTTGTTTTTTGTTTCGGGGTTTTCCCAAACAGCTTCGTACCAAGAACTTTTGTTTTGTGCTAAATGTATTGCATTCATATAAGTCAACATTTAGGGCATAGATATTTAGGGCACGCGTACAGAATAGCATATGGTCTACAAAACTTGGTAATACGTATAATAGCATATGATATACTAAAGCTTGGCACTATGTATAACACGGGTTATACCAGAACTTAAGGCTTGTACATCAAAAATGTTAAACATTTATAATACAGAATACCCATTAAAAAGATGTCCCTCCATAAAAATAAAATACTAATCTGCTCAGGACACAGGCGACCCCAATTGACAGCATAGCCCATCACACTCCTACCCCACCAATTGTGAACTTTTTGAATGTCATCTGCACACGCCGCCTGCCGCATGGAAAGTGTTTACCAAGTCATTTATTCGCAAAGCAACTCCTCATTATTGGGCTCATATCTTTAAACAGTTTAGGAATTAGGAATACCATTAAAAAAACCAGTCATTTCTACGGATATGCTGCCTAGTTCAGGTGATCACGGACGGAAACAATAACGCGGTTTCAACTGTAGACTGTGTGTATACCTTTTAGTATGGGCGGGAAAGTCCGCGACGTAACAAACACAACTATTTTCAGTTGCGTGTAAACTGTCGCTTTATTGAAAGGCTATAAATATACACTGGGTATTCATATTTTTGATACGTTTCTTTGTTCCTGTTGGTGGTTCCAGGTTCACGGTGTGTCTACATTCGTATCATACATTTGTTTTCTAAATTGAATTAATTCAGGGAATGATTAAAGAATAAATTAAAGAATTGTCTAGGCTACCTGTGTTTATTTAGAGAATAATGGTATTGTTTTAAACCGTATAAAATATCTTTAGCGCTTTAACATATATTATGAATAATAATTAGATAATAAAGGTATTGTTTTTAGACCTTACCCGTGTTAATTTGTCTGACATAATTGCGGACGGTAGTATTCTTTTAAGTGGAACAACGACGGCGCAGGCGGAGTTGTTTCACCCAAAAAATAATACTACCTAGCCCATTCATATCAGACAATATACGTACGGGTACGGTCTTAAAACAATACCTTTATTCTCTTTCTAAAACGGTCATACTTGAGACATTTATTAAATCAAAATTGTAACTTTAATTGCCCGCATTTGTCAAGTTTAACCCAAAACAATCCATCCAACCTGTGCAGTAAGTACGCCATGCGTCGGCGTAATGCGCCGCATTAGCACGCAGGAAAATCGCAGTAGACGCACTGCAGAAGTGCTCGTTATAGAAGAAAACTATAATTACCACGCACTGCGCGAATGGTCAAGTTAGTTAATGTAGGCCTACGCCGTATTAAGTTGTCTCATGTAAATGTCGCCGATTTCTCTGAGAGCCAATGAGAATTGCCTAAACACTCTTAGCTGTTTTGCCAGACATTCTTAAAAGAAAGAACAACGACGAAACGATGCCTACGGCGTCGTTGCTCTACGCAAACAATAATACTACACACACAGAAATTTTGCGCACGTTAAGTAAAATAACGTAATGTAAAGTAAAATTATGCAAAAAGTACACAATGCGAGGTATTCTTTATTACTAAACCATTTTGTAACTTTTAAAATTACATTTTTGAAATGTATCGGAGATAATTACCGGGGTTTGTAGATATTTTATCGAAATTAAGTAAAACAAAAGTCTAAAATACAATTTAATCGGTAAAAGGTGATTTCGCCCAACGTGTTAAGTAAGAATTATCGATATGATTGGTGAAAGTCGTAATCTTTCCCTAATCGCCGGGTAAAATCTCCTTGTGTAATTATACAAGATGTCGAGCGTTAGAGAAACACTCAGCCGATGGGGAGTTCCTCCGGAATACATTGACAAATTTGAAGGTAAGGAAGTAGTATATCTTTCCACTTTTGGTAATGCCTTTATGTCATTGTTTTCATGATGTTATTGAAGTCATCTGAAAATCATAAGTTTTGAGAGATTCACAGAAAAAAGTGAAACTTGTGTTGGCACCGAGCGTCGTACTCGGGGTCGTACTACACCGTGCATGCGTTGCGTTTGCATGCATCATTTCATAGCGGCTCATTTGTACATGTGGCCATGTGAAACGTGATTAGGGCGTATGTAGTATGTACATAGGTCAAAATGCAACGATGCAAGGTTATTGATTGATTGATTGATTGATTGCTTGATAACTTATGATTTTCAGATGACTTCAATAACATCATGAAAACAAGGACATAAAGGCATTACCAAAAGGGGAAAGATATACTACTTCCTTACCTTCAAATTTGTCAATGTATTCCGAGGAACTCCCCAGCAATTGTGTAAACAATTGCCTAAAAAATACATCCAAATTCAGTCAAAATACCCGGTGATTGTGTAAACAATTATCTTAAACTTACATACAAATTCAGTAAAAAATACCCAGTCATTGTGTAAACAATCACCTTAAACCTACATTCAAATTCAGTAAAAAAAATACCTGTCATTTTGTAAATATTTACTAAAAAATTAAGCAAAATTTCCCATAATGTTGTGGGTTTTTTACATAACATGTGGTAAAATATTACAAAGCATTTACGTTAAAAAAAATGCGTAACTAGTTAAGTAAAATTTATACCTAGCCACTGTGCAAAATAAATACCTAGTAAAATTGCATTTTTAAACATAATAGTTTGGGTTTTTTTACCAAACAGAGTTTATGTAAAATGTTACCAAATTGTTTTGGTGTTCTATACGTGCTTCAAAATTATGTAAAATGTTACATAACTTAGGTAAAAATGTCTGTGAGTGTACCGAATGCATATGCACATGTATTTCAGACAATAATAACTCGGGTACGGTCTTTAGTAGTTTAATAGTGGTACAGCGCATAGGTACCACTTGTTTAATGCGCTTTATAAATGATTATTATTATTATTATTATTATTATTATTATTATTAATATTATTCCATCCAGTAGGTACGTCATGCGACAGCGTATTGCGTCGCATAAACACGCGGGAGAAGCACGATAAGGCGTACTTCTCATGCTACTTGAATAACGTACAACATGATTAAAGCGTAGAGATTCCTTGTCGTTCTATTCATTAAACCATGATGCATTATATGGTAGGAAAATACTTATGGTCATGTTTTTTATACTGGGTACAATTTGTGTTACATGTCCCTTTTTCCATAAATTAGGTTCCTTTTTCAGTTTATGCATTATATCTGAAAAAGTTTACATTTAAAGTTGGTAAAAGTATACATATTCTGAAAGCATATACTGTAACGGATGCAAATAGCATACAATCAAGTTGATTATACAGGGTGGTCCGAAATTGTACAGGGTGTAACAAGCAAAATCTTCTTAAAAAAGAAGGGTTACAATAATTACTTCCACTATGTATATGAAGTGATGAGAGAAAAGTTCAGTACAGATTTAAAGTAGTTTAATAAAATACCCATCCAGACATATGCAAATTAAATTTCATTACGAATCTGAAATTCTACATACAGGGTGTCTACAAATTTGTTTATTTAGTTCCAGAAAAATGCTTCTATTACTACATACATACAAAGACTAGTATTTTAACAAAATTCAAGTAGATTTCAAATAAAAATGCATCAATTACATGTACATGAACATTGATTGATTTTAAAAGTCACCCTTTTCTAACATATAGGGTGTTTAAAACATTAATTTATAGGTATACATGATTATCCACAACTCATTAAATTGAATGAATTTATATTTGCATCTGAAACATGATTTTACATTCCAATTTGATGTGGCAAATGCTTAAAGTGGTATGAGTTTCAAATAATGTTCAATAAAAAGGGGCCCTTTAACTACAGGGTGACTCAAATTTTCCCAATGGCACATGTTTAGTGGCATACAATTAATTGCGTTCATTCTTCGTGTACCTTCATGATGTGCAAAGCACATTCAAATGAACAAATTAGGTTAGTTTCCATAATGTTTGAACCCAGTATTCAAATTTCAAGAGTCTGATTTAAGTTTGAAATATAATTGTTTTCGTTTTAAGTTGTATTCAACATATAGGGTGATCCAATGTTGATTGGCAAACTGCTTATGCTGGTCATCCTATTCTAGGTCAGGTCAGTTGCATTCCTAAGAATTTAATAATTCTCCTGAGTTTACAAGCTTGATGAAAACCAGCAGTTTTTTTACTTATTTGGTAACACAGTTAAAAACAAGTAATAACACCACACTTAAACGCATTTAACAAAATGTGCTAATTAACATCCAGACAATACAGAATACATGAGGTTAATTACATATCTTCTTTTAATTTTTAATTAAATAGTTAAATTTATTTATTCAAAAGGGTACCTCAACCTTTCTATATTTTTAAAATGGACAGTTTGGTGCAGGCAAATGTTTGCATACATTTGCAAACTGCGACCAACTTACGTTTCTTAGCATTTTTTTGAGCTTCTTATTTAATGCTAATTAATTATTCCTTAATTAACTAATTATATTTTTAATTCAAATATACTTCAATAATGTTATGTTTTCAATATAGAATTGTACCAAGAGTGAAACCAGTGCATTTTATGTTTGCCCAATGTATATTGCACCATACTTGTTCAACTATGCACTCCTCCTCCTCCACATACTCCTCCTCCACATACTCCTCCACCCCTGACTAATTAGGTTTAACGAACTATTGTAATTAACAGAACCATGGTAGTTTATATTTTTCTTTTTAAAATAAAGGCCAAATACTTTCTCATCAAAATAAGACCAAATTTAAGTATGTGTGATAAAGAATAGCCAAAATATATGCATGCAAAGTAATAATATGTAGTGCAAATGTAACAGATCCACCTTTTTTGGGTACCCAGTATAAAAAACATGACCTTATCCAATGTATTTCGACCATTTTAATTGAACACAGAACTATAATGATCAATTAAACGAATTTAAACTGCACATCCCAAACCTGTGATTATTTGAAATTCGCGCCCGATTGTCTGTGTCGAAAGTGCTGATGGGATAGCTTTACCCAATATTGTGATGTCATCGTAAGTAAAAACCGCCTCATCAGCAACAGGTCGCTGGACGGTTTCACGCAGGAATTCAATGCATACAGGGTGTCCCAAAAAAATGTTAACACTCCGGGCACATAAGATATCTTAAAAGGACAGGAACACACGGGTCTAATCTTGATGTATTATGAAAGCTGAGTAAATAAGCTTTCATTTGCATTTTATTGCGTTCCAATTGGTTATTTAGAACGGGAGATATGCTGCAGCAAACATGAGGAAGCAAAATCGGCTTGGTCCAATCCTCTCAGTATAAAGTAAAGCTTTTAAAATGCACGAAGCAAGAAGCAACATGATTAAAGTCACACACACACACATCAGTTAATCTCTTCTTTGTTCTTTTCAATGCATTCTTTCGATTCTTTTCAAGCTTAAAAGACATAAATAAATATATTCCACATAAATTATATGAGTATTTTGTCATGAGTTCAAGTTCTATACTCTTTTTCTATGTGCATTAGTTAATTTATTTAATTGGATGGACCATTTCAACAAAGAACATGAAATGTTTCAATTTCAATTTTAAAGACTGCTTTACTGACAGCTACCCATTGCACATGGAAAAAGAGTATAGAACTTGAACTCATGACAAAATACCTATGTAATTTATGTGGAATAAATTTTATTTATGTATTTTAAGCTTGAAAAGAATCGAAAGAATGCGTTGAAAAGAACAAAGAAGAGATTAACTGATGTGTGTGTTACTTAATCATGTTGCTTCTTGCTTCGTGCATTACTGAGAGGATTGGACCAAGCCGATTTTGCTTCCTCATGTTTGCTGAAGCATATCTCCCGTTCTAAATAACCAATTGGAACGCAATAAAATGCAAATGAAAGCTTATTTACTCAGCTTTCATAATACATCAAGATTAGACCCGTGTGTTCCTGTCCTTTTAAGATATCGTATGTGCCCGGAGTGTTAACATTTTTTTGGGACACCCTGTACATCGATAATATCAATACATGAAACAGAGACGCGGACATCTCGTAAGTCTTTCGTCATAGCTTTAATCAATATGGCGACGTCCATACATCTGATTGTTATGTTTTCTAAAGCCATTTTTTTTCTTTACGCGGTACTTTCAAAAACTTTAACCTACAGAAGTGATCTGTATGATGCTACATATCTGAGCGCTACAGTTCCATGGCACGGATTTCCTTTAAGCGCAGAAATGTTGCAAGGTGCTCGCTGCGACACAAATGTTTATAACTAGTTTTCGTTGTTTTTATGGTTTGGATTGTTGTATAGTTTGTTTTGTTTGTTTTGTTTATTTATTTGTTCAGGAGAAGTGAGGGTTGTTAATAAATCTCTTGATTGGAGGGAAGAAAATAATACATTTATGATGAAAAATACATAATTAAAGGGGCATTAAGAGATTGCCGAAAAACTGAAATTTGAAAGAAAAAAAGGAATTGTTTCAATAGATAAGGTACGTAGGAACCCAGAAGTGTAATATTTTATGGGAAAACGGTTGAACAATGGCGTCAGGTTGAAATTTGGTTAAAGCAAATTATGTGGTGAGTGATACTGATAATTTCGATGTGATCTATATCAAAATGATCAAATCGGGACATTTTACATTCAAGGTAGATGTTCTGATTGCTGGCCCGATTTTCAACTTGATGTTTTCTATTTTACATGAAAAGTCATCCTTAATATTGCCACATTCCAGAGTTTGAGTTGCATAACTCCAATGGTTCCTTTTTTAGAAGAACAAGGTCACAAGCAACTTGCCCATTGAGAAGTACACAAACTGGCTGGTGGTTAACCACCTTTGGCAGTAATTCACCACATTTCAGCCTATAATTTCCAAACGGAACATGTCTGGCCCCTAACATTTTACAGACATAATGAGAAAAATGTGGGGATTCTTCAGATTTCAAAATATCTTGATGTGAAAAAATATCATAGCCCCAAAAAAGTGATCGGAACATATACCTTTAAGGTAAGCGGTTTCAGATGGTAGTTCAAGTTATGCCTTAGTATTACGTATGGTGCAAAAAGATTTATTTTGAAACTCCCATGCGTATCTCTCAGTGCCTCTTTAAATGTATATAATATTCATATTTTAGCTTTATTAGGTATTGGTGTGTTGTATACACGTAAACGGTATAAGAGGTTCAATGGCATCGGAAACCGGAAATTGTTGGCCGTTGTGTAACAGTGACAATATAGAATAACCTTGGCAATAAACACGTATATTTGTTGTATTGTTTCTATGCAATTAAATAGTCATCCTCTGATATCATTATTGTACACAACCTCGAACTGCGACATGTCAAATAGTACTTCTATCGGTGTTCTTGTTGGTCAAACTTTAAGGAATCGCTCAATATGGTGACTGTTTAATATGATTACAGGTAGGCCTATACATGTAAAAAAAACATACAAATCTTGTTTTTAAATCACTGAATGTAACATTCAATGATTTTGAAACAAGATTTTTATTTTCGAATTTCCTTCGGAGCCATAGAATAGGCCTAAATGTTTTTATAATATTGTAAGTGCAATGCAATTTGGCTTTTAAACCACGATTTTGTATTTTCAATAAACCAATCTATAAACCAATCTACACTAACAAATTGACCATGATTACATGTAGGCCTATATTCAATGATTTTGAAACAAGATTTTTATTTTCAAATTTCCTTCGAAGCCATAAAATAGATCTACACTAAGAATTGTTTAATTATGTCTAAAAATTCTAAAACGTCGTACATAGGTGATATCAGTCAAAGGTTTGGGGGGGGGGGGGATGCTAAACATCTTCTTAAAATTCTGGCATTTCAAAAATTCAGAAAAATCTGTAAGGACTAAACTAACAGGGCGTGTCAAAAAGTGTCACTTATGAATCATGTTTTTGGCAATGAATTGTACTGAAAATAGTAATGTTCAGAAATCTTAATGTGTCACAAGAAGAAAAAATCCATCCAGCAAATCTACTCAGGCATGTCAAATTCATGGATTGGCACTTTTTACGTATAGAGAATTTTTGTATTAGAATCGTCATTCAGTGTGTATACTTGAACATAATCAATCAAATCAATAATAATATACCTACTACATGTGGATAGTAAGTTCAATGAGCAGAAACTTATATTTTTATCCATACAAAAACCACAGAATATTTGAATAAATTAGTTGTATTTAAAACAATACCCTGCTGTATCCTATAAATCATCATTGGAATCTCAAATGATTTTTTTTTTCATTTGAAATTCCTGTTCAAAAATTGTCAAAGTGAGATACGCACTCTTAATTGATCATAATCTCGGGAGTACATGAAGAGGTTAAATTTAATGGGATGAAGTGTATTTGAGAGGAAGTCGAGGGACTAAAATCCTTCGTAGAGACTTTTAACACTTCTTAGCTTGGAGTACACCTATACTGTCTCCGTACAGCCCCATCAACGTCGGTCCCATTATCTTTTGTGCGCATGCGTTGGCTTTGTGGTCCTGTCAACACAGAGCACAGATTCGTGTTCGTGCGCAATGTTAGAAGATTGGAGAGAATTAGTATTGGAGTATAATACAGTCAACTTAACTGACTCCTCGACGCCTGCATTTCACTCTCTTACAGTGAGATAATACTTGTGTTCGTCCGAAGGCTTATTGATTTGGCAATTAGGAACTGAATTTTAAATGTTATATAGCCCTACCTATAAATTTGAAAATGTAGAATAATTTTGAGCTGAATCTCTACATCCTTCTAACAGTGTTTCTGATTGACATAAAGTCGAATGTATTACGCTATGTAACCAATCAACATAGACTATTATGGATATGAAAGTGATGGTAGGCCGCCGATACATTAACAGTGATAACTGACTGGTGATATTGTTACTTATTGTATTTATTTTAGGATATACCGTACACATCCGTTCCCATTATTCGGTGGTAACCCGGTCAAAACGGCTGCTTACCAAGCAGTTTAAATTTCTGTATACTTTACATATTGTACATGTTAGGCCCACATGACAAGGTCTGTGTGTCTGTCTTAGTAACGTTTTCTGTAGCAACTTGAATACAACTCAAACCCACAAATTTCAAGCCATTCATTTCAACACCGAAGATATTCGTAACACTAGACACGGGCCTCCTTAACCCTAACCCCGAGGCACCTTTTACAAAGAATTTTTTTTCGCGGCCAAATAGCGAGGGGAAAAAGTGCCCCCACTCCCCCGGGACTCGAACCCCGGACCTCTGGGTTCAGAGACAGACGATCTACCGGTAGGCCACGGTGGGGGGGGGGGGGGGGGTGCATGCATGGCGGAGTATATTCCGCCGTGCATATACCTTGGGGCCATTATTTCATCGAAAGACTGCCGAGCCGGGTGACACAAGCACACCGCATCGTAGTGATTCGTAGGACAAAAGAGTGTTAGGGTTAATCAGATCAAAATTAGAAGAAGAAAAAATGAAAAAAGAAAAAAAAGGGAAACAAATCGCTCCATAACCCTAACCCCGAGGCACCTTTTACAAAGAATTTTTTTCGCGGCCAAATAGCGAGGGGAAAAGTGCCCCCACTCCCCCGGGACTCGAACCCCGGATCTCTGGGTTCAGAGACAGATCTCTGGGTTCAGAGACAGACGATCTACCGGTAGGCCACGGGGGGGTGCATGCATGGCGGAGTATATTCCGCCGTGCATATACCTACGGGCCATTATTTCATCGAAAGACTGCCGAGCCGGGTGACACAAGCACCGCATCGTAGTGATTAGGGTTAATAGCCCAAAACTGTGACCCTATGAACGTTGGTAGCAGAGACCCTACTCTAGTGTTAGGATAGCATTAGAATATGCAACATCCACGCGTTCAAAATTGTATTACGATCTGACAGTACGATGACGATGAATCGTAATTTGAGGGACCGTGGGCATGCGGGGCTAATCAAACGTCAGTATGTATACTAGAGCTGTTCACTTCTGTCGCATCTAACTGCTTACGCTTGAATTCACAAACTTGCATGAAAGTGTTCTTCGACTACTATTACGTAATCGCTAATTTCTTCGTAATTACTGAACCGAATCAAACGCGGATTTCTTCAAATTATAGCCGACCAATTTGCCTTAATTTTGTCGTATCAGTTGTTCGATTCAAACTTGTATTTAGGAAGTTACGATAGACCTAATGTTGTTGTTGTTGTTTATTCTTTCTTTATTGAGGGTAAACAGCTTCAGTGTCAAGCACTGCTTTCCAAGCAGGCCCTCATCATACAGAAAATAATACAGTATTTACAAAGACATGTTCAACTATTTACACATAATACATGAATCAAACAGAAATAGCAAAATAATATTTACATGTATAATTAAGAAGTACTTTGCACACAATTAGAGTCCGTTAATCTTAGACTTAAATTGGTGCACGGTCATGTTCTCCAGTTCAATTCTGACTGCTGCTGGTAGGCTATTCCAGGCATATGCTGCCCTAACATGAAATGTGCGCAAGCCTGAATTGGATTTAAATTTTGGCACAGCCAATGTATTACTGGTGTGATTTCTTGTAAGATGTGAATGGCTGTTATGAACAAATTCAAATTGGGCAGATATGTATGATGGACTTAAATTTCTCAAACATTTATACACAATAAGAGTTAGGTGATTATGCCATCTTTTATCAAGTTTTACCCATTTAAGTATATTCATCATATCATTTGTTGGTGTTCTAATATCAGCTGATAGAATTATCCTAGCTAGGTTATTATGAAGTACCTGTAATTTGTTATGAAACTCAGCAGAAAAGTTTGACCAAACAGTGCTTCCATAATCAAAGTGAGGAATAACAAGAGCATTTGATAGCATTACAATAGTCTGATATGGAAGAAAATGTTTCATACGTTTGATGATACCAGTTCTTGTACTGACATTTTTACATAAATAATCAACATGAGCCGACCAAGACAGGTTGCTGTCTAACTTTACACCAAGGTACTTAAATTCATCTACTCTTTCAATAGTCAAATTATTGTAAGTTAGTTTAACATCTTGGAACCTCTCGAGCATTTTTTTTAGTACCAAATATCATGAACTTAGTCTTGTCAACATTCAGAGTAAGTTTATTAGCTTTGAACCAGTCAGCTACTTTATTTAAGCATGATTCTAATTGAATTTGAAGATCACACATATTGTTAGCTTTATACATTAATGAAGTATCATCGGCATACATTACAGTCTTACATCCATCTACAGCTTCAGGTAAACAATTAACAAAAATTATGAAGAGTAATGGGCCTAAGATAGAACCCTGAGGAATGCCTATGTTAATAGGTTTGAAATCAGATAAACTTGAATTTACATTTACTGTCTGTAATCTGTTGCTTAAATATGACTCAAACCATAAGAGTTCATTATTATTAATACCGTAATGCTTAAGTTTCGTAAGAAGAATTTCATGATTTACAGTGTCAAATGCTTTTTTTAAATCAATAAATATTACACCAGTAGCATATCCATCATCCATATTTTTCAAAATGAAATCTTGTACATCAAGAAGAGTAGTGGAAGTGGAATGTTTGGGCCGAAATCCAGATTGAGCATTTGAAAGTAAGCCTGCATTTGTTAGGTAAACATATAATTGATCATGAACAGCCCTTTCAATGATTTTAGAAACAATTGGTAAAACTGAGATGGGCCTATAGTTACCTACTTCTGTTTTGTCACCTGATTGGGGGGGGGGGGGTTCAAGTGGTAAACGATCGTTACTCATTAGTCTACAAAATAAACGCATGGCGCGCGCATGCAGCCAAAACGGGAAAATCAAGGTTTTGAGCATCACAATTTTTTTATTAGGACACCCTGTAGATTACCTGTAAATATTAGCATTATTTCTAATAGGCTAAAAAGGCTAGAATGTATTAATATCTTTTGTCGAACGTAAGGTGTTTTACGACAATGTGGAGTGAAAATGACATTCTCGATTTCTAAGAGTACTTTATTAAATTATTTAATTGTTATCAATAAGGCTATGATTAATATGTTGCATTAGATAACACACTGAACTTTAAGCTTAAGTATATTAACAGACGAGGCCGAACACTCGTGATCATGCAATAAGTTAAATAAATAAGTCTATGGTCCTATATGCTATTCTACGTTTGAAGGCATGTCATAAAACATTCATTCTTATTTTGAATTTCGATTATTTTTGTAGTTCAAATGAGGCGCTATGTCATAAATATGTTCATAGAATGGTATTAACGAAATTCCGATGTGGCATATCACGTTTGGGATCAATTCTAACTTTAATATTAATAATAATGATAATAACAAGCGTTTATATAGCGCTCTGCAAAGAACACAGCGCTTAACAATATCAAATAGATGTGTGAACAAATACAGACCGGGATGATCCCCTACTCTTTACTCTTTACGTTTTTCTGTTGAGAGCGCTGCCCCTGGGAGCTGAAGCCTTGCCTTTGAGTATTCCCATGGTTTCTGTGTCGTTCTTTGTATGTTGTTCACTTGTCAAACCCCGAACACTGACTGAGCAGGCAGGAGGCTCTTTTTAAAGCGCGATTGCACGGGGTCTTTAGTTTAACTAATCCTTTAGACGAAGACATGCATTGATGGAGTCCAGTCACTAATAAAATTAGCAGGTGTTTGGTATTGTACTTGGGGGTGATTTGAATCTAATAACCTTCGTGCAATCGCTCTGTACTCTCCTCGCGCACGCAGATAACGTTGTGCAAACGTATTGAGAACGTACTATTAACGCAGGCAGCGACTTTGACTTTGACTTTAAAGGCGTACAATTCAAAGATATTTCAGCTAATTATGAATACAATTTAACATAGATTTGTGTGAAACATTTCCAAACCGAGCTAAAATAAGCCTACCCTGCAGGCGTTCTCAGCTCCCTTTTGACCTATATTAGTGCAGGATTGCACAATAACTTATCTTTGAGGGTATCGTCCTGTATAGGTTTAATAAACAGGACTTTGTTAATGTATCGCTTTCAACAACAATAACAAGGAAGTATTAACCATGTTGCTGACTTTAGTTTCAGTGTGTACTATCTTCTGAATCTACATTTAAAGAGTTTACACTAATTCTAATCTTTCATTATTTTTTGACATGTTTTTTATTTCCTTATTGTCCATATGAACAAAATACACTTTCAGGGCAAATGAACTTTCCAGAAATAACGACATGGTTTTCTCATCTTAATCTCCACACCACCACTCAAACAAGATCACAATTTACAATCAAGACATTTCACAAGTGCACACCATCAATTGTTGGTATCACCATATATGATAAACTTGGAACCACCCCATTAATGCTATTACCACGCAACTGGTACCAGAATATAGCGTTAAGCATTATCTTCCTCAACACAATTATCTTGAAATCCCTCTATTACTAACACGTTGGTTCTCCATCACCTCGGTTACTGCAACATCGTCTGGGCTTTGAATTAACAATCTAGACACACCAATATAAAAACCACTCAGAAATGGCCTATTCGCACTAATCTACGTTGTAAACTAGAGCGGTTCTCGGGTTTAGCGGTTTTCGGATTTGGCGGTTTTCCTATTTGGCGGTTCTCCTATTTGGTGATTAGTGTGGTTGGCATTAATTATGGTTTGGTTATGTGTAGGCATGTTTTGGATCCAACCGGAACCATGAGTCGCCGATATAGTTGCTGTTAGTGGTTGATGGAGTTCAGAGAGGTAATTAAAGGCATATTATGTGATCTTTTCCAGGGGTGGTGCTCTCTATTCATTATTGTTTTTAGAAAGTAGATTTTCTTTACATTTTTGATCATAAATCATGAATATGTTCTGAGTTACAAAGCGATACAATTCCTAATTACTTCAAAATCATGATTTTAGAGTGAATTTAGAGTGAAAAATAAGTTGTCTCAAACAACATCACAATTTACAATCAAGACATTTCACAAGTGTACACCATCAATTTTCTGGTATCACCATAGATGATAAACTTCCTCACCACGTCTTTAAATCCTTCTATTTTTTTAGTAACACATCGGTTCTCCCTCACATCAGCTACTGCAACATGATCTGGGCTTTGAATTACACCCCATTTTTATTATCACTTAAAATGGCCTATTCGCACTAAACTAGTCAGCTTTATACTGCAGCATCATCTGGGCTTTGAATTACCAATCTAGACTCACCGCTTTTAATATCACTCAAAAATGGCCTATTCGCACTAATCCACGTTGTAAAAAACTCACAACCTACATCTCTTTCACACACACTCAAAACAGCCCTTTTATTTTACGACTACTTCAACTACATCCTACCTACCTCCCTACTTGATAATCTACGGTATTAAACCATAAACAGGTAGTTTCACGCAATAGGCTTACTACATTTATATGAAAGCGCATAAATAGTATTTGTTACCTATCCATTACCGCGGTAATAAACTATCATCTCCCTCTACCGCCTCCCCCACACACACACACCCCACACACA
This sequence comes from Ophiura sarsii, assembly GCA_035610835.1. NCBI lineage: Eukaryota > Metazoa > Echinodermata > Ophiuroidea > Amphilepidida > Ophiuridae > Ophiura > Ophiura sarsii. The sequence continues at coordinate 15,142,856 of CM069445.1, forward strand.
ATGATTTAAAAGACAACTCAAACAGCACTTCAACTTAATCAGTCAGTTCCGAACCGAGAGCCCGTTTCATTTGAGGGTGCTACAAATTGTAGCGCATTTATTTACTCACACAAATCTTGTCGGTTTATTTTCATTTCTTGCCCCCCCCCCCCCCCCCCCCCCCCCCCTAATATGAATAACCTAGCTACGCCACTGAGTGCGTCACTAAACAGCACGCTCCCAAGCGAAACGGGTTCTCGTTCCGGAGCAGACTGTTAATAGGATTCAAGCATAACACACTGTGTCTACATTTGTTCCCTTGTCCTCTTATCATTCTTCTCCATCCTCCCTCCTCTCCCTTTTCCTCTCCCTTCTTCCTCTCGATGTTCATGTACTTTTATGACTTGCTTTTCCTTCGACAGCCACTTGTGCTTTGTCTTCAGTGTATCCGTCTCATGTTTTTCTTTTGTCTTCTTGCGTTCTCGTTTTTCTCGTTTGTATTGTATTTCATGTGTCTGTCATGTTCTGTTTTTGTTTAGTTTTGTCTAATTTCACTTTGCTACTTAGTTCCTAATGTACCAGATTAAATTATCATTATTTCGTTTTTCTATAAAAGGTCCCTATTTTACAAGCCCACTTGTTGGGGTTCCTACTGGGGATCCAAGCCTCCTCTCATAATAAATTGCATTGTTTTGTTATCGTCATTTCGCTGAATAAAATTATTTGAATTAAAAATTCAATTAAACATAGATATGATATATGATATATGGAGCCTTTGCGTAAAACAGACTGTTGTGAAATATGATACAATTTATTTGTGTTCCTCTTCCCTGTATAACTATCCATTCATCTATGTTTATTCTCACTACTTTTACAGACAATGATCCGTAAGTGAACAGAATCAGCAAGTTATCCTCCTCACACACCATGACTCGATCCAATCCCGGTTTCGTCGTTGGATTGAGTTTATTTATCATTGTCGTACACTGCAAAACTTCCTATAGTTTGCCTGCTGGACTGTCAGCTTACGAGACGGCTTCATTCAACGTACCAAGCATCGTGTCAGAGCATGAGCCCAAATTTAACACTTTTGCAATACATAACATAACGGGAGATGTGTACCTTGGAGCTACTGATTTACTAGTCCACTTGGATTCCAACTACGCTCTTATAAACAATATATCTACCCACAATCCGAATCGCCAGGGAGAGATGGACACAACTGATTCAAGAAATTGTACCAACCATAGCAAATTAGTTGCCATAGCATATGATGGGACTGATAGACTTATAACATGTGGCAGTTGTAATCAAGGAAAATGCTCTGTTCGAAGTACGAGCGATATCTCCGTGAAAATAAAGAACATGACTACTACATCTATTGTTCCATCAGGAGAACTAAGTATAGCATATATTCTTGCCCCGTGGAAGACAAATGATAAGAATTATGAAGACGTCCTTTACTTGGCTTCTGAATTTGATCCTGAACCAAAGCGAGAGACCATACCTCATATATGTAGATGTTCACTTATTGGCCTCACTACCTTTACTCAATGGGAACACGTTAAACGTGCCTCGACTACCCCAGAAAACTTCTTCTCGAAACCGGTAGACGCGTTTGTTTGGAATGATTTCACGTATTTTGCAATCAACCAACAATACGATTTTGATCCGACACGTCCGATTGAATATTTAGATCTCGTGCCCAAAATCAGCCGTGTGTGTCAAACTACCGCTGGACTAAGCAGAGGCATATTCAGTTCATATACTGAAATCGTGATGGAATGCCGAGGTAAGAATGGAACCGATTACAACCTCGTACAAGATGTCCATATCGGTGAAGCGGCATCAGATCTGGCCCAATCATTGGGCATCAGCCCTGGACAGCAAGTCCTCTTTGCGGTGTTCGCGAAGAGACAAAGCGACCGTGATCAACCAAGTAACAAGTCTGCTCTCTGCGTTTATGATCTCGACGAGATGACCGACAAATTTGTGGATGCAATTCAGACATGCCTAGAGAGTACAGACAACTCAGCCGGGATAACCTATTTAGAGGGAAGTAAATGCAACACGGTAAGTTATTCGTGATTGTTTCTTTAGGAGAAGCTGCGAAATGAATACTCTATACTCCAGTAGTAAAAGTAATGCATCACTTACCGTATAAATAATCATAACATTGGTAACTGTGAATCTTAGTCGAACCATAGCATCATTTCCATTGGTCACAGTTCAGTTTTGACGATAAAATAATATCACTTGGCTTTACCAGGGAAGTCTGGAGTAAGGTAAAGTAAAGTTAATTTTACTCCGGAGTATTTTGCAGCTCCACCTCATGTAGAAATAGTAGTTAAAGCTGTGTACATATTCATAAAGGACTAGGGGTTATCCATGTGGACATGCGCAACGGACTATATGTACAAAATGGAAGCGCACCGGGTCTATTCTACATTCAAATGAACCGGTGCATGGCGTCCAATTTATTGCATAAACCCAGTCAATAGTTAGGTCACCCAAGCCCTATATGAAAGCTATGAAGATTGTTAAACGGGGTCAGTCGTCACAAACATGAACAAACACAATAGTCAAACGACCTTGCTATTGTCATGCTATTGTCAACACTCCCTACACAGAGGTCTGCAGTGCAAATCTGTACGATTTTCGCCATGTAATGTCTATGGCAGATTTCATTCCGTGGTATAAAGCTATGAGGTTTCCGTGGTCTTCGCTATCTCCAAGCAGATAGAGCAATACGTACATGGACTTTTTTGTAGACGAGGGTTCATTTCATGATTTGGTGAGGTTTAGAATGAGTTAGGATTCCTGTAATTTTGAAGACCACGGATTTTCCAAACGTGAATTTTCCGACATTGTACGACATAAATTTGGTCACCAAACGTGTTTAAAACTATACATTTTACCGTTCTGTAGATGTTATTGACCCTCCTCTAAAATTTTACATGATTTTTAACATGTTTCTTAGTTTTTGAGATGCCCAAATAGACCATTTTCCGAAGCTATTTCTAGCAAATATTGCAGTCACTAAGACTCCGTTGTTTTCTTGCGTACCGGGCGGTTCAAAAAAAGTTGACCCAAGTTCAAGGTAATTTTCCAACCACATTTAAAGTTTCAGAGAATTTCTGTTTACTTAGTCTTGATAAGCAGTAAGTTATAAAATTATCCTGATAAAATGGTACATTTATCTTGGTTGGTTCTTCAGATATGATTCATTACAGAAAGCATGCACAAAACTGCCTTGGCCACGGGAGCGTCCTTTAGTAGAGATGAAATGCACAAAGTGCACTTGCCCACGATTGGTCACAAATTGTAAAAATAGGAGAAAAAGACAAAAGGAGACATCTGAAACATCTTTCTGGTGCTTGACATTACCTACCTATACGTATCTACGTTTCTTTGTTGAATGTGAATGGCACATAAGCATAGAGATTGGGATACTTTGTCAGGGCGGGCTTTTCAATTCTGAAACTAGAGCATGCTGTTTTGTTTAAGTCAAAAACTAAATGACGCTCCCGTGGACAAGTCAGTTTTGTACATGTTTTCTGTAATGAATCATATCTGAAGAACCAAACAAGCTAAACGTGCCATCTTTACAGGATAATTGCAAAATTTACTGCTTATTAAGACTAAGTAAACACAAATTCTCTGAACCTTTAAATGTGGTTGAAAAATTACTTTGAACTTGGGTCAACTTTTTTTTGAACCACCCGGTATAACAAAATATGAACTGCAGCGTGACCTCCCTACTGGCTGAATCGTGCTACTAAATTGGCCTACATATCATTAAACAGGCGTGTCTTCCCTCTGAAAATCTTGGATACGGTTATTATTCTCGACAATATGGCGGCTAAACCAAAACACAGATAATCTCTATTGAAATGTGTTCATGATACATAATGTGATGTATAATTTCGAATTGGTTGGTTTGTATCACGTTACTAAAAAAAATAGTCGATGCCCATTTAACAGTTGTGAAAAATAAGCCCGTTTCAGCAGTTGTGCAACTTCATGGGCTAATCTTGGAACTTTCAGCGTGACTAAATTAATTATGACCCTTAATTATCGCAACATCATACACCTGTAGCATACATGTATGTATTGAAAAAATGTATACACAAGTGCAAACACCCCAACAGGCGTGGAATCACTAACTACTAGGCAACTTAACGGTTATTAACGTTAAGTTGTCCGTTGGAAAACTTAACGGTATTTTGACCCGTATATAGAGCGTATTTCTATTGCACTGGGAAGTTAACGCTAGGTTGAAATTATGGTAATTGTCGTTAACTTTTAAATCCCCCCTCCCCCCCCCCCCCCCCCCCCACCCCACCAGGCTTAAATGTTTTGATAATCAAGAAACCGCCTGCATTTTCAAACATAAGTTGAATATTTGACACTCATAGATTGTGGGGCTAAACATTTTTCCAACATAAGTGGAATATTTGACACTCATAGATTGTGGGGCTAAACATTTATCCAACATATTAAGTTGAATAGTTGACACTCGTAGATGGTAGGGCTAACATTAATCCCACATATTAAGTTGAATAGTTGACACTCGTAGATTGTGGGGCTAAACATTAATCCAACAAGTTGTATATTTGACACTCATAGATTGTGGGGCTAAACATTAATCCAACATAAGTAATAATTGACACTCATAAGAGTGTGGGCTAATCATGTATCCAACATAAGTTGAATATTCGACGCTCGTAGATTGTGGGGCTAACCATTTATCCAATAAGTTGAATATTTGACGCTCGTAGATTGTGGCGCTAAACATTTATCCAACATAGGTTGAATATTCGACGCTTATAGATTGTGGGGCTAAACATGTATCTAACATAAGTTGAATATTTTACACTCATAAGAGTGTAGGGCTAAACATTTATCCAACATAAGTTGAATATTTGACGCTCGTAGATTGTGGGGCTAAACATTTATCCAACATAAGTTGAATATTCGACGCTCGTTGATTGTGGGGCTAAGCATTTATCCAACATAAGTTGAATATTCGACGCTCGTCGACTGTGGGTCTAAACATTTATCCAACATGAGTTGAATATTTGACGCTCGTAGATTGTGGGGCTAAACATTTATCAAACATTAGTTGAATATTTGACATTCATAGATTGTATAGATTGTGGGGCTAAACATTTATCCAACATAAGTTGAATATTTGACACTCATTGATTATGGGGCTAAACATTTATCCAACATAAGTTAAATATTCAATAAGTATTATTACTAGCGGGCATCCGCGCTTCGCGCGGACCCGCTAGAAGATTTCACGGGGAGGTAAGTAAACAAAGCGTAAGAAAATTTGATACAATATCAAGAACATGTCCTACATGTATACATAATCCAGACGGTCCCTAAATAATCCGAATATCGCAGGTGCTTTTGATAATCCAGGTATACATGTGCCTTAAAGTAGGTAGGCCTACCTTTGTCTTTCCAGATACCTATGTAGTCCTCCCATGTGACCTGAAATGCAGGTACCCGTTGTCCCATTATATCCAGGGACCCCATAGGCCTATGCCCTACCCCCTAATCCAGTTACCACAGGTGCCCTTAAAGGCACCGGATACCACATAATCCAGGTACTGCGGTGCCATTATATCGAGATACCCAGGTGCCCTTACTTTATCATTCAAGTAACTTGAATTAATCGCAGGTGCCGAAGATAGAGGGCAGTAATAGTCCATCACAATAGGCAGAGGTGAGTAATATCAAAGCGTTATAAATGTTTATATAAATATCAAGAGTATGTCCTTATTCAGGTACCTAAAGTGCCCTTGATATAATGTAAGTGACATGGTACCCTTAAATTCGCCTAGGCCCAATGGGCTCTTAAATAATACAGATACCCATGTTCCTAATCCAAGTACTCCACATGTTCTTAATACACTGGTTGCCCATAGGCCTAGGCCCTAACCCTCACAGATGGCCTTAATAACCCAGGTACCGCATTTGCCGGCATTATATCCATACCAATGTACCCGTATTATAATGGAAAGCGCAGGTATAGGTGCCGAAGCTATAATAGCGGGTGGTTAGTCACATCAAAACGTATAGAGATGAGGGTATTGTAAAACAGCAAGAGTATGTCGTTGATATTCTATGTATCCTAGGTGCCCTTAATACTGACATAGGTACCACAGTGCCCTTAATAATCCATATATTATAACATGTGCCCTTAATAAATCCATGTATGCCATGCATGTATAACACATGGTGCCCTTGATTATTCAGGTACCACCCCATGTACTTTAATAATCAAGATTGTGTATTAGTGATCCAATATAGGACCTCCATGGACTATGTGGTTTATCTTGAATCGAATATTAAGGGCATCCGTGATAACTGTGTATGCGGCTATTAGGGCCTACGTGGATTAATAAGGACACCTGAATGGCTATTCAGGTGTAGCCATTCAGGTGTAGGAATACTTAACATATTCAGAGTATCTGGATTGCCTTAATATCCCCTCCCCCAGTTACCCCCTGTTAGCTCATGTCCCTACAACTTTTGTACCCCAAATAATACAAAAGTTGTATTTTAATGTCAAAACTGAAAGTAACTTAAAATTAGCTTTAAAATCTCTCCCCCGATTCTTTTATTGCCCCGCCACCCCGTTTTCCTCCTTTAAAATGTTGATGCTGGTGCCGCCACTGCCCATGCACATACTATATCCAGCAGTTATTATCCAGGTAATAGACTGCCCATGCACATACTGTATCCAGGTAATAGGCCTACGTTCTGAGCGTTATATATGGGTTCTATAGTTTTATAGTCGTCGTTTAGTTTTATGGTCGGCGGAGTCTATCATCAAGATCACTTGTACCATTCTATGCTTGTACTTAAACACTATGTGTGCCATCCGGGTTTTGTTTGGTCTATTTACTTAAATACATTATTCCTCCAAGGGCCTAAACGTATGCAGTCCCTTTGTCATGTTTGTTGTGTTCTAAATAAGGCCTCCCGAGATACTACCTAATACACCCTTAAAATCCAGTTATCACAGGTGGCACACCTGCGCATAGTATATCCAGGTAATTTGAGACTATCTGCGTTTTATAGTGAACCCCGTAATCCAGATACCACTGGTGCCCTTTTAGGGTATGATGGGGCAATACCGCACGTTCCGTTTATCCAGATACCCATGTGGCCTTAGTAAGACCGCCTTACTATATCCATATTATCAAGTAAAGGAAGTGCGGGGAAGGGGGCTTAGACCTTAGGGTATGATGTGACAATCCCGTAATTTACGTGCTATAAGCCGCACGGCGAATAAGCCGCAGCACCTCAAATTAAGATTCAGACCTCACCGTATACAGTAAACCGCTCCTGTATAATAAGTCGCACAAAGAAAATGAAAGGGGTGTGTGTGGGGGAGGGGTGTGTGTGTGGGGGGGAGGGGTGTGTGTGTGTGGGGGGGGGGGGGGAATGATCGACCATGATCCACCAGCCCATAGCTTCATGACCAGCCATGGGGTTACAACTGCATGAGCGACTCCATCAAATGTATTTTCCTTCAGCCACTTCAGTCATTTATACATGTTATCCTGGATACGGTTTGCGCCTTGCTCCCAGTTTCTTTTTTAAAATAAAGGTCTTGGCTTTATGATTAATGTTTTGTTTGTGTCTTGCTCTCGTTACATTTTATTGTACTGTACGGTATGCACCGCGGAGCAACCGTATACGGACTGCCTGCTTTCACTGCATGTCCCGTTTACAATGTACAGTTTGCGCCACAAACGCGTACACACTTTGTCTGCGTCATTACGTGTGCGCCGAATCGCGTGCGCCATGTTAAACGCGGTCGCGCAGCAACAACATACGGTTCGGTTGGTATGGTACCACCAGTTTCTTTATCGTTAGCAAACTCCGCGTTCGTCTATGTTATTAATGTGAAAGTGTCACTCTAAGATCTGCGTAAGAGTTTTTGTTTACATTTAGAAAATGTCGTAAAATATTTTAATTTGTTGGACGTATAGTCCCGTATAAATGCTTGTTACTATGCGTTCTTTAAGAATAACAAACAGTCGCATATACAGAAATGTAGCTATATCCCTGAAGAAAATATTTTGGGTGAAGACCATATGTCATCACTCACTCCGAAAACCATAATATTTGTCCGTACAGTAGCTACCCGAGTAAAATTATTATTGAACAATCTAATCAGGCGAGGGACCGAAAATTAGTATATAGATTATCATTCTTATTGTAACTGTTATCAAAAATAACATTCCCAACATATGATAAATGGGAGGAGGGTGGGTTTTAATAATTGAACCTATTCGGATGGTACCAAAAAGCATAATGACCAAGAGTGGCAGGGTGAACGTAAACCAAAAGGGGCGGTCGAATGCACCTCAACACTGATTGGATAAAAAAATAACTATGACGCCAATAAACCCCCACATCTCACTTCCGGTTCACAAAGGTGTTTTCGATCGATAAACTCTAGAATTTTTTTTTAGCACAACCGGTTTGTGCGGGTTTTTGCCGTTAGAAAACTTAACTGCAATTAGCGTTATTTGACTGTTTCTACTGCCCAGTAGAAACACGATCTTAGTGACCCTGGATATTCCACAGGGTTCATCTTTCAATCTTGGACATTTTGTTTGTATTTATCATTCAAAATGCAATATTGTTTGGCAAAATATTGACGTCACACTTGTAAATATCGCCGTGCGATGCACCGCTATTTGGAGCGCCCGGATTTCACTCATATTCCTTTTATCACACTAGAGAATCAAAAAGGGAAAAAGGAATCAAATAAAATCATCAATATCTGAATTGATTTGAGGAGGAAATTAGTTGTATTCTATATATTTCATCGGAAAACTATTCGGAATAAAACAAAATCCCGATCCATTATGAGAGAAATATGACTAGAAAAAGAGAGGTAATCTTAAATAACATTATGGAAGTCGATTGTGTATTTATAATGTACAACGTCCTATTGCCCGGTTTATAAAAACACTTGATTACAGGGTTATAATAACACCACCGCTTATACCAAAGCAAGGGAACAGGAGTGTGAAACAGAAGAGTATGCTCTTCCCAATGGTCGGGTCAACGATCCACTCGTATCGGATGCCGTGATGGAGTGGTCGGATACTCTGTTAACTTCCATTACAACAACGACGGAACAGAATCATACCATAGCGTTTATTGGGACAGCTCAGGGACAACTCTTGAAGGTAATCACTTCATATAATAAGTATGCATTACCGTCTATGATGCATGTTACCCAGGGTTTATTTGTATGTACTTAATGGCAGAGCCGATGAACAGTTTAAGGAAGAGAAAAACGGGGAAGACAAGATAAAACATATTGGGCAAAGATGCATGCAAGGCGCCTGATTTTAACTGTCACAAATTCCTAAGATTAACTTCATTTTGGTCAAAAATATTACAGACAAACGTTTAAGCTGATATTAAAAGCGACTATTTGCATTAAAGTCATAAAATTAAGAAAACAAAATCGAATTTTATTTGATATTTGATATGCATTTGGATTATTATTTATTTGTTCTTTACAAGCTTTCTTCTGGCGTTAATTTAATTGTAACTCTCTTTTTCACGAAATTTACTAGATCCACGTAGATGAAGCTCGCGTGTATGAGACTCTGTCTCTGGGCAGTCCTGTATTGAAGAATCCGGTTCTAGATGAAGCGATTGGGTTTCTACACGTCCTGACGGAGAACAAGGTTCTATTCTTATTTAAAGTCATCGCTATAATGACACTAAAGGCGACAAAAAACAACATGTTCTAAAGGCAAAGGGACCCCTCAGAATGGATCGGTCAGGCATTTGTGTTTTTGTTTTATTTGTTGTGTTTGTTGTTAATGAAATTAGTTTTTTGGGGGTTTTATTCAATTAAAAAGATTCAATAATATGTTTTCAAAATTAAAAAATTTAAATAAAAAATGGGTCGGTCTGGCACGTAGAACAGTGGGTTTTTTCGTTGCCTAAGCCACTTTATCTGTCTAAAAGTGGTATTCGGTGTTGATTTTAAAACAATAATAAAATGACCGTTCATTTTAATCATTACACACTTCTGAACAAAAGTGACGATGATGATGTTGGTGCTAAACAAAGGATGTCATAAATAAGGTCACAATAGTTCTGATTAAAAAACCTTCGGGCACATACAAAATCATAATCGACTGACCTTGGTATTAACTAGAATCGTTGTTAATGTATGCATAGGTAAACGCGTCCATTTTTTTTCAGTTTCAGATGTTAATGCCGACATGTAATATGCACTTCCTTACTAAAATAATATAGACTTTCAATCGATGTAGATTGATTGCAGAAATATTGGCAAAATGATATAGGTAGCCCGTAGATTAGGCGCGCGTCCCTCCATTTGACCTATGCTGGTTCTTTGCATCAATGGTTCTACACAGCGTGGTGCACTAGCGCTCACGGGCGACCATAGGGACCCTCTACTGTCTGCCGTTTTTGTTCTTCTTCTAATCAACATTTGTAATGTATTTTTTCCGTTTTATATAATACGGAATAAAGCAAAATTCACTGGAATAAAATGATTTTTGTTTAAAAATTAAAAGTAAACTGATTTTACAAATGTTGATTAGAATAAAAATAATCGCCTCCAGTCTTAGCCCGTGCCCACTGAGTCACCAATGGGTTTCCGGAGACCTTGATGCGTTTGTCTTGGCGTGTCAATAATTTTCCAGCGTACTGCAAGCGCAGGTCTGATCGCAAAGAATGTGAAATGGTTTTAGATGAATTCGAATTTCGGAAAGTTCTTCGCGCTCTTCCTGCGTGTTATTCATATTTTGATACCTTTTCAGCGCAATGCAATCGTTTGCCTGATTGCCGTTTGTGTGACAGGGCCATTAATTCTATCAACTTACACATATGTGTATGGCTGTTTTGTCTTTCAGTTCAATGCACCATACATAATAATTTGCTCATATAATGTGGGAACCTATGTAGACTTGCAATAGCATATATTCGATTATTAAAATATTATTCACTAAACTGGGATATTCTTTATAATTTGTCATTTGCATTAGATATTCAAATTGAAGGTTGAAAATTGTAGTTCTTATGATACCTGTGAGGAATGCATTAATGGAACCACTGGGGAAGACGGGGACCCGTACTGTGGTTGGTGCACAAAAGAAAAAAGGTAACAATATAGTGTGTAATTTTAATTAGCATCCATGTTTGAATTTCATATTTATGACCCACGGGAGCTTTTTGTCCAACTTGAACCATTTCCGAAATATTGTTGCGTAAGACTAAAAAATACATTTGGGTCAAGGTTATGGAACCCCGTAAAAACTGGATTTTAACATATTGAAACATCGCTTTTCAGTTGGTGTTTTTCTATATGGCCATGTGTTTTGAACTCACCACCCAAATAGGGTGGTGGCGTTGCATTTTTGGTGACGAATCATCCATCTCTCTCTATTAACTCAACAACTAAATGTGGTAGAGGTATGGTTGAGGTGTCATGTGAAAGCCTATTTATGTAGCTACATTGTGTGAATAAATCAGGTATTTCTATAAATGTTTGGCTGAGATATGATTGATTATGTTGTGAAAGTCAGGGGTGGTGGCGGTGGCGGTGGCGGCGGTGGCGGTGGCGTTGTGTACAATCTCTATGGGGAATATAGAAAATGTTCCCAATTCTACGTTCAAATTACAATAACTTCTCTTCTCTGTATGGTACAAACATGATTTTGCTCTCATTTTATAGATTGTTTTATATTCTATAAGTTTCTGTTTCAACAAACGAGTCAACTATTACATAACACTTGTAATCACGAATCGATTGCATTGTCCTTGGCTTTTTCCCTATTCACTACACAGTGAACTTGCACTAATTTAGCGGTTTTACATACATGACTATAACAAAAGAAATATTTAACCGATGATAGCAAAATTATACATTTTTGGAAAGCTCTCAAATAGGGGGATTCAAAAATGCCGTTTAAATCAGGAAAGGGTGTATACCCAAAGAAATATGCTTGTAAACTCTAATAAATATGAAATTTAAACGTTTGTGCTCATTTACTTGAGTGGTATAGTGTATTTCAACATGTTTACCATTGACAACTATTATGTTCTGATGGGTTATTGCATGAGGAACTTAAATATGCACTGTAAAATTATGATTGGGATTGGTATAAAAATATTATTGAGCTTAAATCAAAATATGAAAAAAATCGATATTTTTTTAACATTCCTAATCACAACATGTTACCATTAGGTCTTATCTAAATTCCAATAGCATATTTGGATTCCTTGTGAGATTACCGTTCAGAAAATATATCTTTTTATGGGTAGAACAAATAGTTATTGCGATATGCTAATTCGAATCTCAGATGGTGTAAAATGTAAAAATCTGGACATGCAACGGTAAGGGTGGCGAGTTCAAAACACACGGCCATATACAATACAAGTAAGTGTAACCGTTTATTTGATGATACATAGGATTATGTTTACACAATTGTAATGGAAAATACCACACAAAATCACCTTCATTTTTCATAAGCCTATTTTACAAGTTACCAGGGGCAGGGCCCCTTGAAGATAATCGGTATGGATTATCGTGATCATTCTTTGATATTTTCATTAGATGCACACGATGGAATGAATGCCATGAAACGGACGAATCTACACAATGGCTTTCATACAAGGATACGCAATGCCCAATTGACTGTGGAGACTATACGGGGTAAGTTTCGGATAACTATGTTATTTGTTACTTTTAAATAAATTTAAAATCAGACGATACTGGTATTTAATGTTCCCGTATCGACCGATACTGGAACGCAATGTACGTTTGTACCAGTATCGTACAATACTGAGACAAATCCCTACTGTTAGCATTTGTACCGATATCGCCCGATACTGGAAAGTAAAAACACGTTCCAGCTCGATACTGGAATTCAATTTGGTCGATATCGGTCGATACTGGAACAGTAAAATCGTACTGTATCGAGCGATACTGGCAATTTAGTATTTGCGACCTAAAGTACACAAGTACACCTTTTCACAACCACTATGTTGCGCGTGAAACCATCAAAACACCATCAGGCGGTTGATCCACTGATGATTTCATTGTAACATCTATTTTCCTTGGTTTGAAAACGCCCAACATTTAGTCATAAAGATAAAATAATTAAAATAAATGGATTTACACAATGATGTGTTTGTAACATACAGGTGTGCAAAATGCACCGATATTACAGGCTGTGCCTGGTGCCCGTGGAACGGTAACGGATGCTCTAGGGGAAATGGAAACCCATGTCCCGGGTCTAACGATAAGGTAAGTCTGTAAATATATACAATGTGATCCATCGTTTACTTCTATCAACATGATGTTATATATCACTGGTTTGTACGCTCCTGAAAACCAACCCACACTCATCAGAAACAAAATTCAAATGATTTTTCTACAGCGATTTCCATAACTCAATGTACGAGCAGAAGCTTAGTTCACGCAGTTGTTAGAATAGTGCCGTTTTAATACACTTGTTCAATTTAGTTTGTCAGTGTCTGCCTGCACAGTTTTAACTGTTTAGCTTGGAATACGTTTACGTCGGTTTCGTAACATTGATTGATTGATTGATTGATTGATTGATTGATTGATTGATTGATTGATTGATTGATTGATTGATTGATTGATTGATTGATTGATTGATTGATTGATTGATTGATTGATTGATTGATTGATTGATTGATTGATTGATTGATTGATTGATTGATTGATTGATTGATTGATTGATTGATTGGTTGGTTGATTGATTGATTGATTGATTGATTGATTGATTGATTGATTGATTGATTGATTGATTGATTGATTGATTGATTGATTGATTGATTGATTGATTGATTGATTGATTGATTGATTGATTGATTGATTGATTGATTGATTGATTGATTCAATTCAAGTCAAGGTCATCATTCTCTTAGCCCAAACACAAAATCATAAGTCTACATTAATATCTTCAATTGAGCCCAACACGATCAAGAACCACAGCCATCATGAACTAGTAATTACTTATACACGTCTTGATATCCTTCTGAAACAGACGAATGAACGGAGAGAGAACGGACAATGTCGTAGTGGACTTCCTGAACAAGACAATATACAGATACCCACAGGAGTAGAGCGGGAAATTGTGATTACGTACGTACCAGATATTGATCAAACAGAGCAGGTATGTATTCATCTTAATAATTAATCTTTACGTTTTCAAATTAGAGCAGACATGTACCACCAGGCGTAGCGGCGGGAATTGAGATCCCAGTTGCGAACATATCACGTATTGAACCAGATCCGATAATGAAAATAGTTCAACAATTTGGTCGACTATATGACATGATTCGGATGAAGTGTTTGAAATTCCCAGCCAGATATCAACTACCCGGTAGAAAAGAATGCGTCGTTAAAGTGCACTTTATTCCGCCAGAAACTTGGGAATGTGTTCCATACCCCTCCACTATACCAAACCTTATACCCCTGACACACATACGGCGACCAGGCCATGCGCTTGCGTTGCGATTGGGGACGCAGTGGACACTGGCTAGAGCAGGAGAGGGCCCCCATCACGCAAGAAGAGCAGAAAACTACTAACATTTTAAAACAAGGTAACTCTTTTAGTACGCTCCTATCCCGCTTATCACATTTTCACGGCACTCTTAATATTACGACCCATTTGGCCAAGTGCACCAATGACGAGTTGCTGAAGAATAGCGCTACCTCGCTAGTAGCTGAGCCGTAACTCAAAATTTGCGTCCATGAACTGTATGCGATCTCAGCGATTAAAATTGACGTGTCACGCGGGGGTCACTAGGAGTCATTGACCTATACAGAGGATAATGTTAAGGCATGCTCCAATCTTGATCGGGCTTGTTGCATCTTATCTTATGTATGTATGAGATTTTTGGGGTCACAGGTCAGTAGAGGTCATTGATCTTTCTTGCAGACCCATTTACAAAATGCTTCTTCTCCTACAGTTTACATGCTACAATCACCAGACTTGGTCAGTAGGACCCTCTACCAGACCTCACAGTTTGGGGTCAAAGGTCACAGGGGGATCACTAGGGGCCAAACCGTGATTGTCACTTAAAACGCCCTTGCAATTTAGTGAAATAATCTAGAATCGTCCAAATCGGTCAACATATTCCTTATGGCCGTACGCATATATAATACTTAGGTTTTTAAAATCAGAAATGATTTGGGGTCACTAGGGGTCAAAATGTTGATTTTCTTACCATATCACTTAAAATGCTTCTTGTCTTAGAGGAAATGGCTGATGAATGTCGGAATTGGTCAAAAGATTCCTTGGGTCCATGCACATTCAGCGATTTAAGCAATTAAAATTGATGTGTCGTATGGGGTCACCAGGGTCATTGAACTTTACATGGGTAAAACTCAAGCCATGCTCCGAATTAGATCGGACCTGTTTTATCTTGTTTGGTTTGATGAGGCATGACAACAATTAAGGTGCCCTGGTCTTAGACACTAAATCTAGTTACTATTCTGGTTTTACTCGCCAGTAATGCTCTAAGAATTACATCGTTACAGGCTAGGGGGGGGGGGGGGGGGGGGGGGGCTGGGGGTACCGCGCCATTTTGCAATATTTTGCGAAATCGATCGTGGTTATCACGTGATACGTATCGTGGAAAAATAATGTACACTGTTTTAACGAAATGCACTGTGGGATTGTGTTACCAGCCTAAAATTATAGAGGTCGCAAACCCGGTCGCAAACTTGCTTATATTGAGCCTAGCTATAACAAGCTAAAAGTGACATCTCTGAATGTATTATTACCAAAGTGTGAAATTGTTGGACACACTGGTAAAATGGTTTTACAACAAGTTTTGCTATCATATTATCAAACGGAACTCAAGTTAAATCACTCTATATCGAGCAATAATATAATTGTTTACATATAATTGTTTACGCATTTTAATTGTTTAGACAAAGTTAAATAAATCAAGGATACATTTATGATAGATAAATAAATAAAAAGAAAACTATAAACGCATGGGCGGCATTTATAATTGATAAAAATTGACATAACAACGATGTTACATTAATATACCATCAAGTTTAAAAAATAGAAAAATAATGGGAATATTCGAACCCGTGATTTCCGATTGCCAACGACATGGCCAACCTACGCACGCCACAGAGATTTACGACTGTAATTGTGATAGTTTTAGTATTTAACCATGTCCATTTATTTATAACGAACGGATTTTTATTGTGCCATTTTTGCCAAATGTGTGTGTTGCTCTCGCACAAAATGTGTTTGTAATTTGATTATAATTCTAATTTTGAAAAGAACGGTAATTTTTTTTGACATTTTCGAGAGAAAAAAATGGCGTAACCCTGATACGGTAAACGCCAGCAGTGTGGTGTCCGCGTGGGCAAGCATACAGATGATGCTAAGCAAATCCAGCATATAAAACAAAAAGTGCTCCTAATGGGACTCGAACCCACAACCTCTCGCTCCTCAAGCGACTTTCTTTCCACTACACTAACCGTGCTAATTGAAAAAATTTACCGCAAATAATTTATTTATATCATGGGTCATGGATTAATGCACTGTGTTAAATTCTACAATCCCGGCCGCCACTCTGTTCAAAGACATAAAAAAGTGGACTTATTTTATGCATTTTTTTGCAATTCTGGGGTGTGTGGATCGTGTTTTGTTATTAAATTGGTTAGATATCCGTCCATTTTAGAACATCTGAAATTTAAAGTGCACCCACACACCCGGGAAAGTATGCTGCCAAGGGCATATATTTTGCACGTAAATCCAATACAAAAGTTCAGAAAATCGACCAAAATATGACGTCATGACCATTGCTTCGGGACAAAATGGCGCGGTACCCCACCCCACCCCCCCCCCCCCCCCCCCCCCCTAGTTACAGGCATATGACTCTCATATCTGCCCATTGTTGAGATTTGGTTCAGTATAGCGCACTCTATCAGTCCTTCACCCGGAAGTTACAGCGTAAACTGTCAATCATTAGTTGTGAATGAATACTCAGTCATGACTATTCATGACCTCACACGATGTGATCGTCGCGATCCGGCGTCCTTCCCAACTGATCTGATTACAATATTCATAAAATGCAAATAACGCCACGCCCCTCCTGTGTCACTGCCAGACGAAGAAACCATCCACAATTTAAAATTCGTATTTTGTTCTACGTAAATTAATTTCAAATAACCAATTCTGAATGTTTCGTGTCATATAAGAACTAAATTCTGCCATCATCAAAGCAAATCAGTTCTACTCTAAATAACAATCAGCTTTTTTATCATTGATGTACTATTTTTGTGCCACAAATCATGTTTTGAGCCGATGAAATCAACCACATCTTAGGTCGTCTGGTTTGCTACGACCATGATTGTGCGCCCACTACAAAACCTTCACCCGTAAATTTGGTTTTAGTAGGCGAAATTTTGTATGAGGAGTGACCTCTCCCATAATTAGACTCCCTGATCGTTAGTAAGTAACGCTACAGTTCTCCCTGTAAAGTTACGCCAGTTTGGTGCACTCGGCCGATTGTGTTTCTACTTTAAAGTCTCACGGGTTCTCACTGCGCTTTCACTCAATGTAAACATTCTGAAGGCCCTGTCACACCAGCGTTTGGCCTGAACGTGGCCTGAACGTATGCCGAAGTATTCAAAAAATAGCTCGAAAATTGTCAGAGTCCAAGAACGTCCAACTTCCCAACGAATTGCGTAGGAAAAGTCGACATCGGTGATGGAATGGACGTATCCATAGCGTATCCATAGCGTATGACTAACGTTTTGATAGCGTATCACTAACTTATAACAAACGTATCACAGCTTATCACAGCGTATGCGATCGGCGAGCGTATGATCAACGTATGCTTAATGTATTCGTAGCGTATGTCTGCCGTTTTCGACGTATCCTTAGCGTATCCTCGGCGTACAACGAACACGTGACTTATGCCGCTGCAGAAATTGAGTTTCGTACACGGCGGGACAACTGTTGCCAGTTCAAGTAAACGCAGCCTAGATGATAACTATTAAAATATCTAGAAGGGTAAATATATAGGTCCAACCTATAACTTACGACGAGTAACGTACCTCTAACGTATGTCAGCGTATGTCAACGTATGTTTAACGTATGTCAGCGTTTGTAAACGTATGTCTAACGTACCACGAACCTATCGGGAACTTATGCAGAACGTAAGTTAAGCACACGTTGAGTACGTCGAGAAATTTTGAACATGCTCAATAATTTTTCGCGGACTCGACGTGTTCCAAATTTTTCACAACGTATCACAGCGTGCTCTTAACGTAAACGACGTATCCCCAACTTACCCCTAACTTGTATCAGCGTACACCAACGTACACCAACGTACACCGTCGTATTTTTCGATATTTCGCATACGTTGTCATACGTTCAGGTGATACGCCATGGTGTGACGGAATAAAGCTGTGCACTGCTAAAGTTGTTCGGGTGGTAAACACAGACATTGCTAACCATCCGTCTCGATCTCTTACATTCAACAAAATGTTGAAAACACCATGATCGACAAGAGGAGAAATATTTCTTCTAATATTTTGTATCATGATGTGTTAATTATCCCCGTGACATTCAATATCATTACAGCACGACAGTGACATGTATAAATGTGTTCTGAACATTGAGAACAAAATTCAGGAAACTGCAGCTACAAGAATCAATGACATGATCATATGCAATGAGACAGTGGTATGTTGGTTTGTTATATCATTAAAATTATAACATTAAATGACTACGCTTTTAGTAGGCCTACATATTTTATACACAATCAATGGTGTTTAATTTGTATCAACGCGAAAATAATAATTTCAGATACCTGAAGTTTGTTGTTATATCAAGTGATTCATACCAAATGAATAAATCACTGATCATGCTTTTGGAGATCGCTGATTGAATGATTGGTGCATTCGATACTGCAGCGCCCGCTATTGTTAAATACCAGTCAGGTGTAATCTGTTTCATTGTGTTACCATGAATGATAGCTCTGTTCGTGTATATTACTGGAAATAATGGCATAGTTTTAGGGTTTATGATCAGCAGATCAGCAATAACAATTCATTCGTGTTTCACTTTTATGTAACAGTTCACCTATGAAGCCAATGTTACGGAACTGGTGGTCAGTGTCACTGTTTTACTGTTGCAAAATCGTTATAAAAATGTTTTAGAAGGTAAGGACGTACAATTGCCAAACAAGCATCTACATAAGTTTCTCCGACCACTTACCATTCAAATGTAACCGCAATGCCCATGCATGAGATATCACGGATATATCTTTGAATGAGTTCACAACACCTGCTAGCGTTAATTATCAACAAAATGTTTGGTATACTTATTAAGTTTCCCTTCTGACCGAATCACAATAAATTGACTTGCAACGCTTGTAACAAATGTGTGCACATATACATGTATCAATCAAAGCCATTGATATGTGACGTACACTGAATCTGTGGCCCATAGTCAGTCAATCTGCCATTGGCACATATACGGTAGCTTTGAATCAGTGGCGGCGGCGGTATCATGCTAATAAGGGGTAGGGACATTATTTATGTGCTAGGGGGCGTGAAAAATAGGGGGACACGTCCCCACCCCCACCTCCCTGCTTCTGCCGCCTATGTATTTGATGGGGGTGTTCACAATGGGTATTTCCATCCGGTTATCACTTTGGAACGATACACATTCCATAATTATTTAATGTTGATTTCATGTCATGTTTTCCATTCAGTGACTTTGTTCAAATGTGAAATAGAAAAAACTAGCTGCACCCAATGTATATCTGGCCTCGACCTGGAACGACAATGCGGTTGGTGCACCGAGTCTGAAATGTGCACCGTAAACGAACTCTGCAGTAGCAGCACCTGGATAGGAGAATACTCCACAACGACAGAGTGTCCAGTACCGCCAAATGTAGTGTCGGTGAGTTCATCCCCATTAATAGCCCTTCGCATACCGTATTTCGGCAACGTAAACTGGAAAGCTGAAGTGTTTAATCTTTCCAATTATTTCAAATTTGGAGCAATCATTTGTTTCAGTGCTCCGCAACTTGCTTCAGAATATGTGAGGTCTCTACCTGAATGTGCCAAAATCAATACTATTTTATGCTAAACGTCAATTAGGCATCACTTTACACTGTTACAGTTGTCAATGTAACACTAGAACTGATATCGGTCGCTGATGTCGGCAGACGCGAAGAAGACGAGCCGACGGCCCGTTCGCCCATTCAAAATCGCCCGTTCAAAATCGTGTTTGAGTTAGATTACCGTGAGTAACCGATTCCAGTTCTATATGTAACACTTAACTGAACAGATTTGTTTCTTTTGTGCGCAAAATAGAGCTATTTAGCATATTTGTTTGAGACATCTCGCATTCTCTAGCGGCTGAGCACTGAAACAAATTATTGCTACAAATGGGGTATCGTTGGAAAGAAGAGCAGCTTTCCATTATTGATATATAACACAATATAATTTATTACGAACTATCGGGAAAATTGCCGTTTGAAAAGAATTTCGAACTTTTTTTGAGGAGTTTATTTGTGATGCTTTGTATTGTTGTATAGGTTCATCGCCAATTACTTGACATTGATACGACTGTCGCTTCTTCTTGTTCCCGCCGGAATGACTGCAACCTGTTAAGCCATTGTGTGAAATTGCAATTGGAACCAATAACTTGTATATCAGTTTTCTGGTTGATATTCTTTTTTACTCTTAGCTTTGGTCTCGGCTTCAGCACTGGTGTCTTTCACGCAACTATTTATTATGACCTCATCACCATTACTTGTATTTTAAAAAATAATAATATTAAACATACATTTAAAAGCTTATATCGTAATGAAGTACAAACCAACGGAAGTGGACTATCACAAACATGACAGAATATGATGATTTTCACCGTAACACTCACTGTGCTCACCGTGTACTTTTTGATTATTTATGTTAATTTGTTCTTTAGATATGGCCCTCGTCCGGACCCTTCGGAGGAAACACTATGATAGCGATTAACGGAACTGGTTTTGGTACTTTCAACAGCATCACAAACGTGACGGTAGCCGGGAAAGAGTGCACAATTGAAATATTTGATGACATTAACCAAAGGTCAGTAAGAAAGAATGAGTCATATCCATTGACAAGAATCACAAGAATGGCATGACAAAAAATAAATATTTCATAGTTTTTATAATATTGTTAACGTTCAATAACTTCCATAGGCCTGTATGACATTAACCTAGAGATATGCCAAGGTAATGCACAACTACGCGTTTTTTAAACTAAATATGCTAAATGCAGGATTTTAGTTTACTACTGTTCCCAAATAGAAGTGCGCCCTCTGTAATTGTGTCTTCAATCCTCCTCCTTTCGTACCCGTCATTCAACGAAGCCCGTACACATGTCTTAAAAATGTTAAAACTATGCAACTTTTTGTGTACGAAGATTTTTTAATCTAAAATATTGGGCAAATCTCTTTGATGTGAATCGATGTTGTTAAAATACTTAAAAAGCTGACATCTTGGTAATACGAGCGTAGATTTGCTTTAGTCCAATGAGCATTTTAAAGCAGGTCTTGTGTTTACCAACCCCAAGAATGATACAATAAAAATATTTCACAAAGGCCTCTAAGGTTACGAAACCAACCAGGCAATACCATGCTGGTAATTGTGAGTTCGCATTGTATTACAAAAGGGGAAAGGGCCCTCATCCTCCTTTTTCAAAAGTTAGGACGAGAAAATAGTTATTAGTTTTATTTGGCCTTATCACTTGTAAAATTGCTAAGTGTCTTGCGCAAAGACAGCAAGACGGGCGATTTTGTTTTGCATTGATTCTTCGGTCATATCACATTTTAATTAATTCTTATCATAGTTCTATATAGGCCTTATCTGTATAACCTAATCTATGAGAAACTACTTCACATGCAGATTATATTGCAATACAACTCTCGGTGAAGACAATCTACAAGGCCCCGTGTTAGTGCACATTCAAGGGACGGATGGGCAGATATATCAGAATGAAAATGGACCGACTTTTACATACACGGTAAGTGAACGTTTTTGTATCGTTAAACAGACGACAGTTCTAAAATTTCACAAAATGTTTCAAAAATGTCAGAAATATTTAATTGCCCCACCATATTTGGAATCACCATGAGAAATGCATGTAAGTAAATACAAATATGCCTAGTATGGGTTCAGTTATTCTTG
Organism: Ophiura sarsii; assembly: GCA_035610835.1. Lineage (NCBI taxonomy): Eukaryota > Metazoa > Echinodermata > Ophiuroidea > Amphilepidida > Ophiuridae > Ophiura > Ophiura sarsii. The sequence goes on from CM069445.1 coordinate 15,165,113, forward strand.
AAATAGACTTTTGAAATTTGGGAAAGGTTTCTGTTTTGTATATATGGTAAAACTAATAGCCGAGTCGTAAGTGTTAAGACAGAAAATGAAGGTTTTATCGTGGTTAAAAATAGAATCCAAACCAGATTTTAAAAAATACCAAAAATTTGAGAAATTCATTTATATTTCTTTAATGAAATTTTAACATAGCAAAAATTGACTGTAGTTAGCGACTTCGTGTTAGTTATAAATACATGATACGATAAGCCGATTAAATCTGTAGAAAACAAGTTCGTGTGTAGAGTGTCGGGCCATGTTTCATATGATGAAAAAAAGAACAAAGGGAAACAGTGTACGTTAGGTCACAGACATAACATAACAGCTTTAATTGGACGGTTATTTTCCGTCGAAGACTTGATTATATTGTAAAAAATGAGTGCGTATGCGCAGGGTTTTTCTCTTTACTGAAAATGGACGATATTTTCTAATTAAAGATGTTATTCCATGTCCGGATAATAGTGATAAGCAGTCAGCTGTAGAACGGGGCCCCGTTTCAATTGAGGGCGCTCTATTTAATGACGCACTGCTGTCATTTGCTACACGGCGATTCATCAAGTGACGAATATCCGTCGCCCGCTGGAATACGAACAAAACCACTTTTCAATAGAGGGCGGGCTTGGGAACGGGACTGCGTTTCCAAGGGAACGGCCTCACGTCACAGTAATTTTCCAAATTCATAAAAAGCCGATTTTGCCGATTTTAAACAACGAAATAACATCACAGAGATAACCGTTACAAAGACATCACTTCTGAATACTATAGGGCTTATATTTAATGTAAAAATTATCACACAAAATTCTATAAAATGGTGTAATCTCGTCTAGAAAATGGTGGTCTCATCGCAGCAAACCGGTCAAAAAAGACATAATTTTAGCTTGTGTCGTGTGATGATGGGGGTCAAAGGTTAAATAAATCATCGAACTGGATGTCGCAAGGAGTTCTGGTACCTTATGCTGCACTCAACTCGATGGATAGTTACTTTGTATGCAGATAATTGGGGGTAAAAGGCGAAAATGCAATCATTGCGCAAATTGACGTGTGTGCGTTACCTTGGTCACCCGTCGTTTTAGAGCGCCCTCAACTGAAACGGGCCCCGTTCTACAGCTGACTGATAAGAGCGGGAGGGCCTACTTTGGAGTAAATTGCGCCAATACGTGGTCAATTTGGTAGTTTTAAGAATTTGGGCCCAACGGCGGATCAAGGGGTGCTATGGTGGCTGCAGCACCCCGGGTTGTAAAGAAGAAAAAAGGAGAAAAAAGGAGAAAAAAGGGGAAAAGAAAAGGGAGAGGGGAAAAAAGGAAAGGAGACCAAAATGGAAACAAAAAACGGAAAAATAAGAGGGGAAAAAGGAAATTGAAAAAAGATGGGCAAAAGTAGGGGTTATAGAACAAGAAAAAAGCCTACTGAAGATACATGTGCGGAAATAGCAGACGCGGTAAGCATCTAAAACAACCATGGAGAATATAAAATTATATATAAATTCGCTTCTCTTTTAGCAGGTTTGTTCGTTCAAAACAAGTATGAATTTTCGTATAGATAATAAAAAGACGTTGCTATCATCATGATCACGCAAATCACGGCCGGATTTAAAATTCTGAGCATCTTGATATTTTAACGTCGAGAAGGTTTCTTTGATGTATAATACTATGGGGAGAGCTCAAAATAAAAGTGTGGGGGGGGGGGGGTGGTCTGTCAAAAAATAAAAAGGGGGAATAAATAAGGAGTGACCCCCCCCCCCATTCCCTCTGCGCACCGCATCCCCCTCCCCACTTTGAGTTGAGGGCATGCCCCCTCCCCCTTTTTTGGCGACCTTAAACACTTTTAATTCTTATTTATGAGGTCTGAAATGGCTAAGAAACACCCTCAGAGACTATCGAAATTCAAAATGTTCTCACGCCGCAGTAGATACTCGGTACACAAACACTGGGACTAGAAGGGGAAACCACCTTTGACACCCAGCTATATCTAAGCAAAATGCCATTCAAAAACAATTCTGGAATGTAAAGGAAAATATAAAGTTTGTGAGCCTAGAAACGGCTTAGAAATGCCCTCAGCGAGCACCTAAATTCAAAACCAACACATCCAACTAAAGGTGGAACCTCACCTTTGACACCCATCTATATTTAAGCAAAATAACGGGCAAAATGTCAGATCACATTTATAAAGGAAAATACCGTAATATAATAACATTTGTGAGCTTTGAAACGTTTTTAGAAATGCCATCGGCGAGCATCCAAGCATCTCCTGGCCCTTAGGTGGGAACACCCCCACCTCTTGACACACACACATGAATGCAATTTACAGCGGTCATTTATAGAAAAAAAACAATTTGAAAATGCCTGACATTTAAAAGAAAATAATATAATAATTAGGTCTGAAATGGCTTAAAAACGCTTTCAGAGAGCGTCTAATTTCTCGGGTCCCTTAAGCGCCCAAACCCCCAACCCCACGCCGCAAGGACGCTCCACTCGTTTCGCTCTACACTGTTTGTCATTTTCCTGCACCCCGGGAGTTGGACATCCTGCATCCGTGCTTGCTTGGCCCCTGGCTGCGAGGGGATCGGATCAATCCCGGGTCCGAGTACATAGAGGTTCAACGCTGGGTTAAATCATATAATAATGACAACTGTGACCATTGTAATTTACATAATATAACAATTAATATTTATACGGCGCTTTTCCATCTCGATCTAATATAATAAATGTCCTTTCTTATATTTTAGGATCCAACCATTACATCGTTTCGTCCGCCGTTTGGTCCCAAAGCTGGTGGGACAACAGTGACGATCACTGGTACCCACCTGTTGACGGGAAGGAACATTGTCATCATGATAGGAAACGCGACCTGTGCATTGGACAGGTAAGGTGTATAACTAATACTATGTTCATGCACTTTTCCCATCTTGTGTACATGTATGTATTATGTTCAATTCTTATATATTGGTTGTGGTGTTGGACGTCAACATGCAATTTGATTTGTTTTTGACCGATACGCACTATATATTATGAGACAATGGTGTATATAGTTTGGGCGGGGCTTAATTCAGTCGAACAAAAATAACTTCAGTGCGTATGATCATCGCGTAATTCGCGTTAGCGGGCCCTGCAAAAGTTGCAGGCGTATGCGATGTGCGTATAACGCAGCGTTGCCATGTGCGCGATTAAAATAGTTCAAAATAACCAATAAACTATAAAATAAAAATTAGAATAAAATATAGCTCTTAGCTGTTTTGCTATATAAGATGATATCATAATGTATAGGCTGTACCATATTTGTGTCGTCGTGAACTATCACCCCCCCCCCCCCCCCCCCGTACAATGTTGAAGAATGTTATGTCTTCAGCAGTTGTTTAAGGTGTCCCAACATTGATCGATGGGGTGTGGGGAAGGGGAAATTGTTGTATAAAATGTCCTATTCACATTTTAACAAAATAAACATAATTTAAAGATCAGCATTAAAAGTCTGCACATAATGCCCAAAACTCTCTCACATTAACTCTAAAACAGAATGTCGTATGGACTTCATATTACACACGGTTTTAGATTGAACCATAAGCGTTAAAGCTATAGTATTGCTTTAGAAAAAAACACAATGATTTATTTAGAGATCGGTCACTCTAAACAATCCCCCATGGCAATTTGCATGTATACCTATTTTGTTTATTTTGTTCTAAAACGCGTGACATGGAGCTACATGCATGTTGTTGAGATTACATTGCTTTAAAACTTTCATTTCATTTTTTATCGATAGATAAACGTGTAACAATTGTAACATTAAACAAAAATCAAAACATAAACACGCCGCCAGTGGGATTCCAACTTACTTTCTCAAAAAAGCTGTCATGAGAAGTCTAACGACTTAACCATTAGACCACGTCGCCACAGCTCGAAAATATATCGACTTGTTTTGTATTTGATAGTGCTATACCGCGAAAGGTAAAGTGTAAACTGCGACAGTTTACCAGTTTATGCATATACAAAATATGCTGGGCATAAAGGCTGCTTTTGTGATTTCGTTAGTGGCAACAGCAAAAATGACCATTATTTAATGTTCATCTTGAATTCTTGAAGTGTTTTTTTTTTAAAGTCTTACACTACTGCGTATTCCTTTCATGGGAGTACTGAAGCTTAACAAGTGGCATTGTAAGAAATACATACTGTACCTAAGGCCATGAAAAAATAAACAATTTAAGAAAAAGCATCGCATAGCTATCTTCCAAAATGTATATGAGACAGACCCTCTTTTTTCCTTAATACAACTTGTTTTCTAATTTACTAATAGGTCTTCTTCCACGTCAACAAGTGCTGTGTGTTCTACAAGCAGATCCTACGATGGCAATAACTCTACTCTTACCATGCAATTTGATTCATCCGAGAGGAACTCTACTCAGACATATAGGTATCGGGGTGACCCTGAAGTAGATCGGGTAAATCCCCAAACTGCGTTCAAAGCGTAAGTAGTAATAAAAGAAAAGTATTGTAAGAATTGAGGCCATTGTTAACAGCATCACTTTCTTTGACATTTTGTACAAAGAATATGTTTCCTTTGACAAAATCGTTAAACATTTAGGACCGTATTTTCGTACGTATTTAGACGCGGTTTTACACGCATTAAACTTAAACCCATTTGGGCAACAATAAATTGAACACCTGTAACCAGTGAACGCACGATGACTCTGGGGACGAGATTTTCTCACGCTAAACATGACAAAATCTCGTCCCCAGAGTGATCGTGCGTTCACTGTTTACAGGTGTTCAATTTATCGTTTAAAGATATTTCCCCGCAAGAACAACATTGTGCATACATTTTAGTGAAATAATTATCGAGCCAAAATCGGTGTTTAGTTGTTTCGGATATCAACAACTTCCTTGATCCAATGGTATTTGGGGCGCTGCATTAAAAAAAATGGTGGATGTTACAATCTAAGTGCGGATAGGGTTGCGCTAGAAATTGGCAGCACCTTAGTTGATGCGACCTGATTCTGATGATTCACCAGCAGCAAAATTACAGCCCCTTGTCTACTTTGTAAAAGGCGCTTTATAAATCTCATTATTAATTATTAGTAATATGGAACAAAAAATCATACTTAATGATACTTATCATAAAAACTACCATCTCTCAACGTGCCATTTTTAAAATTCGAGGTGATCGAAAGTTCCGGTATCAATGACGTCATGGTTATTGGTGCTCAAACGTACGCAAGTGCATGGTATTCAATTACAAAATTACGAAAAGATCAACCATGACGAATTTTCATGAGTATTTGCACAAAGAGTGATGCCAAATAGTTACTTTTAAGTCATCGTAGGTAATGTATACAGCGTGTTGATTTGGCAGTTGCGCCAAAACGGAATCATACATTTTTATTCCGTTAATTATAAATGTATTACACCAAGGAATACACCTACCGTATGTTTGCAACTGTGTGTTTTGAACAATAAAACCTCGAGTTTTAGCCTGCGGATGATCATCCGTTGACTCACCCGATACGATGTAAAATCAATACTATTATTGTTCGTTACTTTTTGATTTGAAACTTGACTTCCTTTTGTTCAGTGGAGGACGTGAGCTGACTGTAGAAGGAAGTAACTTAGATGTGGTTCAACTTCCTCAAGTGGTTATGAACTTCGATGGGAAGATGTTCTCACAGGTAGGTATCGAGCCTAATCGTATGACTAGCGGTTATCCAATGCAGTTATGTGCAAATAACTAATAGTACCAAAGATAATTGATTGTACTGAGGTACCAAATGCTTACAACAGGAAACTTTTGAATAGGGAATGGATTTCAAAACATAAATTATTTTCCGATTTCATCACATTGCACATTTTGGTTGTTGGCAATTGTTAAGTTAAAGGTATATGACCCGATCACTTTTTGGGGGCTATGATTTTTTTTTCACATCAAGATATTTTGGTATTAGAAGAATCCCCATATTTTCTTATTATGTCTGTAAAATATTAGGGGCCAGAAATGTTTCATTTGGAAATTATAGGCTAAAATGTGGTGAATTACTTAGTTAACCACCAGCCAGTCTGTGTACTACTCAATGGGCACATGTCTTTTGACCTTGCACTTCTAAAAATAGAACCATTGGAGTTATGCAACTCAAACTTTGGAATGCAACAATTTTAAGTATGACCTTTCATGTAAAATAGAAAACATCAAGTTGAAAATCGAGTCATATACCTTTAAAAACATAGTATTCAGATTGATTCATGTATTAAACCTTAATAGTTTTGAAACATTTGAATATGTAAACTTACAAAAAAGCAGTCAATATTTAAGAATTTACGATCACAAAAGTCCTCATTACGACTCTAACGAAATGTTTGAAAAAAACCCTAGGTGGAACTTAAAGTTATTCACATATCGCGTTAAAGCGTGCTTGACAAATCACTAACATTTATTCACACTTCGCGTTATTATTACACCACTCGTAGTTAAATACGACTCGAAATATAACTCCTATAGCGTTCTCTATTTTACAGGATTGTGAACTCCATCCTGGAAGTACAACGATCATGGCATGCCCATCGCCAAAGGTAGATCTTCCACCGAAGAGAAGAAGACGTCAGGCAGACGATAGCAATTCCAACGGAATACTTGGATTCAAGATGGATGGCGTCAGCGATCTGCTCAATTGGTCTGAAGACAACGACGTAACCTTCGAATATTTCGAGGATCCTAATTATTTTCCGTTTGGACCAAACGCAACTGGGGTTGTCAGAGGGAAGATAACTATAAAGGTATCACAAGTTTGCATAATTGCAAGCTGTTTTAATACTTACAAGATTTACGGTTTCGGCTGAAGTTTTGGTGTATCCTTGGTATAAGATAATCATGAAGATTTTGTGCTAGGCTAATTTCAAGCATTGCACCAAGGATAAACCAAATTTAGTTTCGATGTAACTGCTCCATGTTACATCGTAAATAAGTTTAGAACTAATTCCTCTATTGACTCGTTGTCAAACGTGAGCAGTTGCCTCTGTTGATACATTCAAAACGGGTAGACAGTCGCCTCTGATAATATTGTGAAAATTATCATTTACATATTTTTCATCATCATCATCATTGGTCGTCCGTGGACGAAATGGAAGAAGCATTCGAAACATACTGGTCCAATACGTTCATGTCATTCATGAGTTGGCGGATCTCTGGTAGATCTAATCACATATCGTTCTTTTAATATATTGTAAAACGTAGGCAGTTAGTTCTGCTGATAGGCCTTCTTTGGAAAGCGTGGACAATGTGCCTGATATATTTAAAAACATGGACAGTTTCCTTTGCTGATACATTTGTAAAACGTGGAAAGTTGCCTCTATCATAACAGTACTCTTCTTTGACATACAGGGACAACGACTGAATCTTGCCAGTACAGCGTCAGATGTAACGGTGTATATCGGTAACGAAACCTGCACAGACATCGTTCTTGGACTAGACAATGTAACGTGTTATATACCGATAGAAAAACCGGCTGCTATCAATACAAACGGTACTGCACCAGATTTCAACGATACGGGGCGTCGGGCAGTATCGGTAAGTAGAATTTTTCACTTTTAAGATTATTTGAAATTTTAAATTATAAGAGATGCGAAAAAATAGTTGGAAAAACTTTCCCAAACAGAAGCAGCTCATCAGTACGTCGTTTTATTTTCAGGTTGTACAAGGGAATTTACGGTTTGATGAAATTGGATTTGTCGTCTACCAACCTGACATTCCGCAAACACCGATTATACCGTATGTGGTCGGATTTGTTTCTGTGATAGTTCTTCTTCTCTTGGCTGGTGCTTTGATGTATGTTTTCTTTCAAAGAAGGCATAAACGCGACAAGAAGGAACTCGCGGATACAAAGGAAAAACTCCTGGACAGCATTCGTCTTCTGAAACGTTGTAAGTGCCTGCACTCATTAATTTAAATTTACCAATGTTTATTCTATATAAGAAAGAAAAGAAATAAACGCTTTCCACGCGGTAGGCGTATGCACACGACATTTCCAAGATTTCACAAAATGATTCAAAAATGTCGAAATTATTGAATTTCATCATCATATTTGGAATCATCATGAGCAATGCATCAAAACAAGTACAAACATGCGTATAGTTATGGTTCAGTAATTTTGAAGTTGGGAAAGGTTTCTGACAAATCTGCTTTATATATGGCAAAACTAATATCCCACGACAAACAAGGTAAACTGCGTGTGTAAACAGTATTGCAGCGAAATCTTTGGAAAGTTTAAGAGGTCACAAATTTGAGTTTTATTGCAAGTGATCAACATCAATTGTCTTTGTTCATATCATAATTGCACGTGGTACAACATTGAAGGATATAAGGATAGCAAGCTTATGATACACGAACCAATACTATCTGTTGTCAAGAAATATTATGTGGTATTTTATATTCATACAAGTATGAGTAAGTAATTTCATCTTAACTCCACACATTATTAATGATGGTCAGTGAAAAAAATTCACTGGCCATCCAGGATTTGAACCTGGGACCTATGGATCGCTAGACCAGCGCTGTACTAACTGAGCTGATGAGTCGATAATATATCTATAGGCCTTCAGTTCAATCCTACCCTCTAACATCTAATCCAAGGATCTCCCCATCTGACTCATTAGCTCAATTGGAAGACCCTAGTTACGCCACTGAGTGTGGGGTACACACTTGGTTCTATAATTATGATGATGTTGATTTAATGTCATGGTAACTAGTTGTGTGTCTGACACTGTCATTGACATACCCTCTAAACTGTACTTTTGAGTGACCAAACCCTTGAAATACCATTTTTAGTCGATTTCTTTGATTGGTTATATTCTCCAGCGGTAGACAGCGGTGCAAGAGACGCCCATGCCAATAAAACCCTGATGACTGTCCAGCTTACGGATCAAATAACCATAAATGTGGATGATGTACGGATCAACTACAGTCAGCTGACGTTCGGTAAACCCTTAGGAAAAGGTAAAATTATATAGCATGTTTAGTAAGCTTATTTTCTGTATGAGTCATTTTCCATACAGTTTCTTAGATTGCTAATGGAATATTTAAATATAATTAATGAACAAGTTATTTTCTTAAAGTTTTGTTGATTGACAACATTTGATGCGGCATAACTTACCATGCTTACCGATATCGGCAAAATTTGTTCTTCGAATCCCGTTTCGCCTATTATTTAGTAACAAATCCGTTGCTATGGTGGCGTCCATTGTTCGTTTAACGCATAGTTTGGTGAAGTTCCTGTTACCAGATGAGCATTAGATACAAACAAAAAAAGCACTGTTAAAAATGTTTTGTCAAAAAGGATTTGTCTGAAATCCGATTAATGGCATCGGACCCTTTGAATTCAATCACAATCATATGAGGCAACTACCTCGGGTTTTTGATGCAATTTGTACACGTCTATTTAGAACTTTGCGTTGTTTCCTATTGACCATCTGTAGGAGAATTCGGGAAGGTATTTATGGCTGCATACTCAAAAGATGACAATACGGAGAACGTTGCTGTCAAGACTATTAAAGGTAATTATACGTAATTATCTCCTAAAGCGCAGAAAATGTGTTCTCAAAAATACATCAACGCTTTTCAACGACTGGCGGCTGCAGACGACTCTAAAAGTTTACAAAATGTTTCAAAAATGTCACAATTATTTAATTTCATTATCATATTTGGAATAACCAGGTGAATAAATGCGTTGAAATAAGTACAAACATGCATAGCATTGGTTCAATAATCCTTGAGATAGACCTTGACAGTTGGGAAAGGTTTCTGAAAAATATGTTTTGCATAGGGTAAAACTAATATCCGCGTGGAAAAATGTTAAATAATATAACATCAGCTTTCTCTCTCAAGGAAACATTAATGACACGCAACTCGAAGAACCTGAACATTTTGAGGCGAACCTCCAACTAATTAAACAAATCTTTATCAGAAACCAATTTTTCAACTAAATTCAGCGCTTGTTGTGTCTTTTCACCATGTTTACGTAGATGACATGGATGCCAACTTTACCGTGAAATTCTTGGAGGAGGCGATGATCATGAAAGACTTCGATCATCCGAATGTGTTGGGATTACTAGGTTTGACCTTTGACCCCTCTGGTAATCCTTTGGTCGTGTTGCCATTTATGGAGCATGGTGATTTGAAATCCTTTCTTTTGAAAGATGAAGAGATCGTAAGTAAATCAGGTCATTTAATATCGATTTTGCACATTTTTCAAAAAGAAATTGGAACGAAAGATATACGGTATTTAATTGGCGTATCAGACCAAATAGTGACCATTATACGTAGAAATAATATTTGGAAAACCGTGGAAGTTCCGGGAGACACATGGAAGTTTCTGAAGGCGTCAAGATACTAACATTAACAGAGAAAGTGTTATGAAAGTAAGCTAGAACGACCAAAACACGATTATACTTTGTACACCAAGAAAATTGAGGTTTGACATATCTTCTTAAAAAGTCGGATATAATTGTTATAGAGTAGAGATATACAAATGTCGTGATAAGGTTTGTTAAGCATACATTTAATGTGTTTAAATTCTTTGGGTTTCATAGGTGGTAACACCGCAGCAAATGCTGAACTTTGCCCTCGACGGTGCCAAAGGAATGAGCTACTTATCTGTACTGAAGTTTGTACACAGAGATCTTGCGGCCAGAAATTGCATGTGAGATTAAATTGATTAAACTTATTTCTAACCCCTAAGGTCTAACATGTTATAGGCCTACATGGTAAGTAATACAAATTGTGGACTGGGGACAGGACAAACCGGAAGGGCGTTTAACTGCATACACTCGATACCATTAAAGTGTTGCATAATGCATACACATGCATTGTTGAAATCAGATTTTCGCTTCAAACTAGGGTCATGGTGGCACCATAGATCCATGGTTTATGAAGGTAGTTTCATGCTGGGTTGCACATACGTCAAGAAATAATCGATAAGACGCAGATATAGAGCTAGGACATCATTCATGTACGCATGTGCAAAATGTGTCACACATAAAAAAAGAGTAGTGCATACTGGTCGATCTGCTGACAGGGGAAAGAAATCTGGATTCAGAAAATATGATATTGTTAATTTTAGAAAATTTGACTCATATGGCCCGTAAAACGTTGTATATATAAATTAAGTCACATATTAAATTCATTTGATTTTAATGAAATAACTTGTAGTAATGAATAATGTGATACAAACTTGTAACACGAATTCTAACATGTCTAAGGACATTAAAGGTAGATGACCCGATCACATTTTCGTAACACAGAATTATTTCAAACATACGGGGATTTTCATATCATATGAAAGCTCGTATTTTTCTCATCATCATACTGAAATTTGACGGCCTAATTCGGTATAATGACAGAGAAATCGACGAAATAGCGTTAAATTACCGCGAATGGTGTTTACCACCGATATAGTTTGTGTACTGCTCAATGGGTACAGTTCACAGCATCTTGTGCGTCTAAAATAAGAACCATAATAGCTATGCATCTCAAATTTTGGGACACGACGTTTTTAAGGATGACCTTTCATGTAGAATAGAAAACTTCAAGTTGAAAATCGGAACATCTACCTTCAAGTGCGTGTGAGACACTACCCTCGAGATTCCCTTTTTTGTAAGGTTTCATATTACCTGTAATTTCTCCATCTGCAGGATCGATTCCGAATTAGGGCTCAAGATTGCCGACTTTGGTCTCTCGCGAGATTTACACGAATCAGATTATTACCGGAGCAGCGATTTGAAGGCTAGATTGCCCGTCAAATGGATGGCACCAGAAAGTCTTGAGGAGGGAGTGTTTGATATTAACACAGACGTGGTAGGTATACCTTATATTACAGTTTGGGTGTCTGCTTGTCTTTGCACGCCGATCCTCTGTGGGATGTCCTGGTTGGACCAGACTCAGGCCACCAGGCCATGATTGTCATCATGTCTGTACTAGTGCTGAACACCTTGTCTTTATGCTATGTTGATGTTCGAAGGACCGCAATTAGAGGCTGCCCAACCGCCTACCTCCAACAATGATAATAAGCGAATGAGCCTATGAAAGCTCATCAACCAGAACATCTGTGTGATTGCTCCATGTTGCCAACCATCATGACCATAGAGATGACCATCAAATAGGTCATAGGCTTGAAGCCTGTAAAGAGATTCACCGGCAATTAGAATAATGATTGGAAATTCAAACCACTAGTCCAGTCTGAATATGCTAAGTGGGTTTTGTGATTTACATTATAACTGTTTGGTTTTTTTCAGTGGTCATATGGAATCGTTCTGTGGGAGACGTACTCTAGAGGAGGTAGACCATACCCTGGAGTCGAGAACAGAGACATGTACGAATATCTTATCGAAGGGAAGCGACTGAAATGTCCTCCAAAGTGTCCACAGGCCATGTAAGTAATTACAGTATTTTAGCCTTCAACATGTACTATGGCAATAACAAAACACAATCTTTAAATACTGTATTAGGAATCTCATCCGGTTCTCAGTCAAAATTGAACATGGCAAGTTTCTTTCATTTTGCTAAGTCCTTACTGAAGATGAACGGCTATACAGATTCATATGATCTTATACCCACAGCTTTCATAAATATTTCATTATGCTTGTATTGTATAATGCACTCGCAATATTGTCTTGATATACACAGATACGACATCATGCAGAAATGCTGGACAGCTAATCCTCAGTCGCGACCAACCTTCCCGCAAATCACTAATGCCCTAGAGTCACTGATTGGATCGGTTCAAAATCCTACTGAGCCCGACCTCAGTCTCTCCTTAAATTCCAATGGTGGTTTAAATAGGGGAAATCTCTACCAGACCATCCATCGGGGTGCGAGTCAGGAACAAACTAGTCCAGAATACGAACCGGACTATAGAGAGATACGGAACGTGCATGCTACATCTACAGGGCCTACCTTTCCCAATCCATCGACCGCAGAGGACACCATCGAACTAACCAATAACAGTGTCGATCCCTACTTCACATTGGCTCCCGATGCTCCACTAGACCAAGAGGCAGGGGCTTCAACTAAAGCCACAGCGCCTAGTTTACCTGATCCGTCGCCGGATACAAATGATAGTAGCGATCCCTACTTTACATTGAACCCCAACGCTCAGCTAGAACCAGAGTTCAACAAAGATGACCAGGTTAATAATGCACCTACAGCACCTATCTTACCCAATCCATCGTTGGACGAACACCTCGGTGACGAGAGTAGTGATGCCTACTTCACATTAAACCCCGACGCTCCGTTAGAATCAGATTATAAAGAAAAGTGTGGTGATGATGGGTCCGGAAACCCTACAGCAACTGCTTTACTTACTGCGGCAGCGGCAGACCCAAATGTCGGTCACAACGGTGACGATCCATACGATACTCTAGCGAAGCCAGAACCAGACTACGGAAAAGTATGGGCAAATACTGCACCCGCTGCACCGCAAACCACATCTAATCCGGAGTCAGACGTTGGTGTCAATCAGGACAGTGGGGATTCCTACTTTACTCTGGAACGGATGGCACATCCAGAGGCAGACGACAAAGAGCTCAGACTTGACGCGGTATTAAGCACGGAAGACGAATCGGCTATGTAATAAGCTGTGATAGAAAATAATCGGGACACAATAGTTTTGTACATATTTCATACTTAAGCGGAGGCATATGAAAAGACATGTTTTAAGAAAGAAGACATTTGATAAATAATGGTTTCCACAAATGAGGTAAGCTCATCTATTGTTTATCATAAATTATATGAAGAATGTATATTGTAAATTCCAGTTCCATTCTATGTAAACTAACCAATAGCACTGATGTCTACACGAGTAACACATTTTTGTTTGTGTATTGAAGGTCATGTAGCCTACCATAATCATGAAATGTTTAAAACATGATGAAGAGTTTAGGGATGTCAGTCGTAGGACCTTTAAGGCATTTGTAAATTCGTCGGTGGTATTACACAGTGACGTAAACGTATAGTGTGTACGTCACTATATTAAAACACGATTTAATTTTAGCTTTTTTTTCGAACAATTTTTGGATACCATTTATACCATTGAACTAATCAGTTTTTGACTTAGCGACTTTGTGAAAATAATAATTATGAAAACGATATTTCAAAACAATAGGCTATATACACCACAAAAAATACTAAAGTTAATCATACGCCACTAAGTAATACCACCGACCAAACGTCATTATGTATTATTACACCTCATAAATAGTCATGAACTAATCATGCCAATTCATTGGCCAATTCCTATCACAAGTACTATTTCCTTAGGGAAATAGTTTTGATTATATACGTCATTCATATATTCTTGTTCATTGATTGGTTAAAAGTGGGTCACATGATCAAAAATAAACACGCTATTTTGCCAAAAGTACTATTTACGGCTCCCAAAAGTACTATTTACGGCTCCCAAAAGTACTATTTACGGCTCCCAAAAGTACTATTTACGGCTCCCCAAAAGACTATTTACGGCGCACCAGTGCGTTGGTAGTTTCACGCGGCGTTGTACTCCGCGTGACGCGAGAGGGCGCACGATTTGCCTCCCCGGGCGCAGCGTGACGATCGTTCGATGCACTGCCTTTGAATTGAACTTTTAACAGATGATTTTTTAATTTGAACTTTATGGAACTAGAAATATATGAATGACGTATATAAAACAAATATATACTGCCTTTATTCGAGCCTCTGGATTAAAACTATTGGTCCCTCGTTGACTGCAATAGTGCTATTTTGCTTCGGGGCTGCGCCCCTCAGCAAAATAGCACTATTGCAGTCACCTCGGGCCCATAGTTTTAACCAGAGTCTCTCATGGCAGTATATATTTGTATACTATTTCCCTACAACCTCATCCCCAGAGTAACAGTGAGGTGCAATAAAACAAATACTACATGGTATGATCGGGGCAATAGAGCACACTATTTTCCCTCGGTACTGTCTACGGGCCTATCACCCTTCACCCTTCGGGTTCGGGGTGATAGGCCCGTAGCCAGGACCTCGGAAAAATAGTTTGCTCTATTTCCCCTCTACCACGAATTGTGACTGGACTTGCTATTTTACTCACTGACTCGACCTAAACATAATACTGAGAAGTTTGTATGACGCCAAGTGCAAACAAGCCTTTGAGTGCTTGCCAATATAAAAGATATAATAAAAACCCTTTAAAAGGGAAGTGATAGAACAAAGGAAATACAAATATAGATTAGAAAATAGAAAAAGAAAAAGATTAACGGACAATAATTGTGTATATATTTCATACTTAAGTGAGGCAAATGAAAGGATATATTTTAAGAAAGAAGAGATTTTATAAATAATGGTTTCCACAAATGATGTAAGCTCCTTTATTGTTTTTCATATTAATAGATCATGTCTATTGTGAATTCCGGTTCCATTCTATATATGCTAACCAATAGCATTAATGTCTAAGAGTAACACATTTTCTTTGTATATTGAAGGTCATGTAGCCTACCATAATCATGAAATGTTCGAAACATGATGAAGAGTTTAGGAATGTCAATCGTAGGACCCTTAAGGCATTTGTAAATTCGTCGGTAGTATTACATAGTGACTCACTATATTAAAACACAATTTGTATTGGCTTTTTTGAACACCAAAACCAATTTTTGGATTACCTTGTCAATTAATTAATCAGTTTTGGACTTTGTCTACTACTAAAATTTACCATACGTCACTATGTAATACCAGCGACCATACGGCACTATTGTAATACCTCGATTTATGACAGGACTTGCTAATCTACTCAATGACTCGACCTAAACATAATACTGAAAAGTCTGTATGACTTCAACTGCAAACAAGCCTCTGAGCGCTTGCCCATATATAAAGACATAATAATACCCTTTAAAAGGGAAGTACTAGGACAAAGGAAATACAAATATAAATTGCAAGACATAAAAGAAAAAGATTAACGGACAATAATTGTGTATATATTTCATACTTAAGCAGAGGTTAAGCGGAGGCATATAAATAGATTTATTTTAAGAAAGAAGACATTTTATAAATAATGGTTTCCACGGATGAGGTAAGCTCCTTTATTGTTTATCATGAATTATATAAATAATGTCTATTGCGAATTCCAGTTCCATTCTATGTAAACTAGCCAATAGCACTGATGTCTACGAGTGACACATTTTTCTTTGTGTATTGAAGGTCATGTAGCCTACCATAATCATGAAATGTTCAAAACATGATGAAGAGTTTAGGAATGTCAATCATAGGACCTTTAAGGCATTAATAAATTCGTTGTAGATATTACATAGTGACGTATAGTGTGTACGTCACTATGTTAAAACACATTTCTTTTTAGATTTTTTTTACACCAAATCAATTTTTGGATGCCAATGATACCAATGAACTAATCAGTTTGTGACTTTGTAACTTTAAAAAAATAATTATGAAAACGATATTTCAAAACAATAGGCTATAGACACCACAAAACGACTAAAGTTTACCATACGTCACTATGTAATACAACCGACCATACGTCACTATGTAATACCACGATTTGTGACTGGACTTGCTAATCTACTCTATGACTCGAACTAAACATAATACTGAGACGTTTGTATGACGTCAACTGCAAATAAGCCTCTGAGCGCTTGCCAATCTATAAGACATAATAAAAAAAACCTTTAAAAGGGAAGTACAAATATAAACCTTTAAAAGGAAATACAAATATAAATTACAAGACATAAAAAGAAAAGGATTAACACGCAATAGTTGTGTATATACTTAGGCATATAAAAAGATATATTTTAAGAAAGCAGACATTTTATAAAATGGTTTCCACAAATGAGGTAAGCTCCTTTATTGCTTATCATATGAATATGAATAGATCATTTATTGTGAATTCCATTCCCATTTCTTTGTGTATTGAAGGTCATGTAGCCTACCATAATCATAAAATGTTCATCCCATGAACATGATGACGAGTTTAGAAATGCCAATCGTAGGACATTTAAGGCAATTATACATTCGTCGGTGGTATTACATAGTGGCGTATTGTGTGTACGTCACTATATCAAAACACGAATTCTTTTTTAGATTTTTTATTTTGAACACCAAATCAATTTTTGGATTACCAATTAACTAATCAGTTTTAAACTTTGTGACTTTGTAAAAATGATTATGAAAACGATATTTAAAAACAATAGGCTATACACCACAAAAACCGACTACAGTTTACCATACGTCACTATGTAATACCACCGACCATCATCATCATCATCATCATCATCAGTCGTCCTTGGACAGAACAATGGAAGCAGCTTAGTTGCTTCCATTATTTTTTCTTTGGCTATTTGTTTATTCCATTGATGCGCCACGCCTAGTGGCGCCGACCATACGTCACTATGTAATACTACGAATTGTGACTGGACGAATTGTGACTGGCCAAATGCAAACAAGCCTCTGGGAGTGCTAGGACAAAGGAAATACAAATATAAATTACAAGACATAAAAGAAAAAGATTAACGGTATATACCAATGTCTGTAGTGTATATAGCCATATAAAATGCAGCGTTGAAATAAGACCAGCGCAGTGTTAAAGCACAAGTGACAAGTAAGAATAGAAATATGCAATGTAAATATTTAGCCATAGTGTTATTTGAATAGAATGTTTTCAGCGCTGACTGTAAGTTGTTCAGAGACTGCAGACATTAAATCTCCTCTAGTAGCTTGTTCCATAGTAATGTTGCAACAAAATTTCTAGTGCCATATGGTGGTCTAGGGCTGGTCTTTCACGAAGAGTTAGTGCAGCTGAGCGTAGAGTGTCTTTGGTGCGATAATATTTATATTTGGTCAATTTTTTAATTCGTCTTGTCGATTTCAAATGACTTGACTGAGTGTGATGTTTTTCAGGAAAGCCCACTTGACTTGATGTTAGAGATTTTAAATCTAATAACATCACTTTTTAGCGAATAATGAACAATACTAGGCATGTTTGTACTTTTTTAGTGCATTTTTCATGGTGATTCTAAATATGGTAATTATGTATTAATGTTGACATTTTTAAACGTTTTGTGAAATGTTGGAATGTCGTCTGCAGACCTGCTCCTGCCGCATGGAAAGTGTTAACAGTGAAAAGTAATGGGATTTATATAAACGCAATCAGCAATTAGCTTAGAGTTTATCTTTGATTATTGGCCCTTGATAGTTAAATCTAATAATATTTGAGACCGAAAATTATTTATTTGGATTATAAAGAGAAACAAGTCTATTAAGATCGCTATAGATATGTCAAATCTCTTATATTGAAAAAGACTTTCAACTCCCTTGAATTGCAATCAATTCAATTAAAGCTGGTTTCTGTTGAGCACCCCGATTGGCGCGCCAACTGCTGGGATAATTAGCCTTAACCAGTTTGCTAAATGGGACTAATGAGACTTTGTCTTCGACTTCGTTGTACTTCCTGAAGTTAAAGACTGTTCTAAATTCTAATAAAGCTGTTCGATTAAAGGGGTTTTGAGCATTTAAGTTGTCAATGAGTACTTGTAAATGAAAATCACTAATAAAATGCTGATGCTTCTACTGAATTAAAAACAATTGACTGTTTGCCAATCGGGGCTTGTAATGCTATATCCTCGAAGAGGGGCAACGAAGAGCCATAGCATGACGTTTTTTATTGCCAGATATTTTAAGACCCTTTGTAAATGTAAATTAATGATGTGTATCTGTGCCTGTTATGTGATTAGTAATCCTTGCTGAAGATATTTATTTGTTTATGATGCAGAATACGGGGTGTCTCCAAAAAGTGTCCTATGTGAAACATGATATTATTATTCATTTATTTTTTTGGGGGGAGGGGCATGAAAAATATAAAATTTGTCCGCGAAATACTAGTAATCATTTTTAGCAATCGTTAATGTGCCATACAAATGGTATTCCATCCATTTTAGAGCTTCCGTTTTCAAAGTATGTCAAATCTATTCGGGCATGTTCAAATTTAGCTTTTGACCACTATTTATGTGAAGCGAGCTCTTTTATTAGAATCGTCATTCAGTGTGTAATTGAACATAAGCAATAAAATCATTTATAATCTACCTACTAAATGTTGATAGTTAGTTAAATTTAACAATACACATATGTTCATCCACATTATCCATGACATACCATAACATATTTGAATTTTAGACGGTATTTTAAACAATACATTGATGTATTCTAAAATCATCATCGGAATCACAAAGGCATTTTTTTCAGTTCAAAGTCATTTTCTTATTCAAAAGTGACCAAAGTGGGGTTCGCACTCTTGTTTCTGAATTTATCATATCTCGGATTTTAGGTGATGCAATTCAATAGGATTAAACAAAAAGACATTGGATGTATTTTCTAACCCATGGGACACTTTTGTGAGACACCTTGTATCCATTGACTATATTAAAAATGGTCCAATAAAAACAATATCCAACAATAAGATGGTTTGTACATAATAAATAAAAGCATTGTATTATATCGCAGAGCGTAAACTAATACTCGGACTCCATTGTACTTTCATTTTGTCTTGTTTTAACTCTAGAAAGTAGTTTGGAGAAGAGGTAATTTTGTATCTACTTATCATCCATTTTCTTCCCTAATACCTTGACGTCACTGCGCATGAGCATACGTGTACTCACACAAAATGGAAGTGTATTTTGTTGGTATGATTATGTGAATACGTCACTGTCTTAAGGAAGTGAAATGACCTTAAGAAAAGATTCTTCAAAATTCATGTTCTTTGTTGAAATGGTCCATCCAATTAAATAAATTAACTAATATTGCACTGAAATCAAACTAGTGTTGCACTGAAATTAACCATGAATCAAACATAACAATATTTGTGATATCATAGACATCTCCACTCAATTTACTCTTGACATGGAAGTGCCAAGAAGACCAAGCACGTCCTGCCATGTGGTTTCAGGAAATTCCTGGTCCACACCTGTCTATTTCTCCATCACGAGCTTGCGACGTATCTGCGTATTCTACTAATTGCAGCACATAAACGCGCGCCCTACTTGGGGCGCTGGGGTACACACACGAGCATAGAAAGACGGAAGATATACGCGTGCATAAATGATGCGCCTGTAAATTAGCGTCCCTGTCCAGAGGAAGACAAATAGAATATATGTTAATCCAAAGTTTTTCTAGTTCAGGGATGACAATCTCTATTGAAATGTCGTTAAGAACTGATACCATGTATGTTTCATAGCACCTGTATGTTTGAAAAGCGCGGTGATTAGTAGGGCATTGGAAGTGTCTTGTGACAACAGCTTGTAGTGGCTGTTGTGACACCAAACTAACACGGTGAAAGTGTAAATACTTCTAACAATTTCAATATATTAAATTATCACATACATTCACCGTGTCCGCTTGATGTAACTATAGTTGTGATAATTGAACATAACTTCTCCATCCATTGTTTTTATAGAATTAAACTCGAACCCATGCGCACATGGATAATGTGTGCATAATGTTCAGATCGAAACTAATATAGATGCAATCGTTCAGGGATCGAGAGTGAATATTTATTGATGACTTGGTGTTAAGTTATTTCATGATAGAGCTTAATACTACACGGTCTTTATCTGGGTCCGAAGCACTCACAGCTTCAAACAACTTGGTGCACATAAGTATCCCTGTACTAGAAATGCATTGGTTAATCTAATGATGGGGTTGAGTCGATGCTGTTACAGTATTCACAATTTGATCGTAACTCACAAACAAAACAAAACGAATTAAACGTGGACTGAGGTCCGGGCTTTAGCAAATGACCGCTTTCTGCTCAGAAACTTCCACATATATAAAACAATCTATATTGCTCCGATTTAGATTTAGAAAAAAACACAAAATATATATATCTGTAGCTATTGTATTAATGAGCGTGTTTCTACTGTGGCACTCTCGCGAAAAGTTACCGCTAAGTTTATCGATCCTAGTAGATGGGCCGCGAAATTTGACCTTTTGTTATACCAAACAATGCCGTCCCACCTAAAAAGACTGCCTCACAATGCGTAGAATCCACAGCGTGTACGTGTATCGTCCGGGTCACTGAACATAGCGTTAAGATTAAACGGGTGGCTGTTTCTACAGGGAAAGTTACCGTTAATTACCGGTAACAAACCTGGCTTGTGAATGTTTTTGCGGTTACAAAACGTACCGTTTAATTAACGTTATCTGGCTGTTTCTACTGGGCAAACTTACCGATAATTAATGTTAAGTTCCCCAGTAGAATCACGCTCAATGTCCAAACTAGATTATGGTGAGAGGATGGAATAAAGATATCACGTTTGACAGGGCACAGTTTGAAACGTGGGAACGCCGATATTTGAATTATATCCCGCCTGCTCCCAATGCATAGGTGGTGCGGCATTGTATGTGCAGTCATGATGTTATAGTCTTTAATACAGGGTGTCCAAAATATGGCGCCACTGAACCAAGGTAAGTATGAAGAAAATTGCAACTTCATGTTGATAATAAATTCAATAATTTACCTAAATGAAATCGTGGGTGCTTACAATTTCGGCCCATGTTTAAGAGCAAGCCTCATTGTGACGCACTTGTTGGTTCTGTGTGTAGTGTAAGTACTTCTCAGATCAATTCATTTTGTTCGTGTAAATCAGCGGAGAGTCACCAGAAAACTCCAGAAAAATCTCCTCATAGCAATCAAACTGTACGGAATTTGAGACCAATATGTGATGTATTAAGATCATATCTAACGTTCCTCGGGAATATTAAGTGTTCTTCATTCAGTGCTTGTCCTTCAGATTGACGTACAATAAGTCATTGCCAAATATGGTTGCTACTATGAGCTATACTACGAAAGCGGATAGATAGTAGTCATACTTGATTACAATAGACTGCGCATATAATTCTAAAGCGTGGTCTAGGTATTGTTGTTACCATGGCTATCGAGCAAAGGGTTGTTATACTTAATTGCAATTGAAGTGCGCACAATGACCTTCATTCACTGGTATTGTCCCTGCCTACTTTTGTAAAGCGGATGGTATCAATGACGATCTTGGTGATAATCACTATAATTGTACTTATCGTGGCTGGCAGTAAAGGATGTAATAGCTTGTGGGACGGCACGTATTTCAATCGTTGACAGAGTTCAGAGGGATTTATACCAGAGATATAAGTTATAACCATCATATTGGGGAAACTGATTGTACTTTGGTGAGACCTTGATATTCACCACGTGAGTATTTAATTTATAGTGTGATCTGTTTACACCAGATTTTCAAAATTTTCATTTTATGCTTTAGACTATGATCAAGGGACATTTAACTGTCACTTCACACAAAATATTTAATGAGTCAGTGTGACTCAGATAAATGAGTCTTTAGTTTGTCTTTGTAGTGACATATTTTGCCTTCTAACCGAGTCATTTGACACAATGGTAGTGAGTAATCTGACACAGTTGCAGTGAGTTAATTGACTCCGTATCAAATATAACTGTATTAGAAGACTTAGTTAGTAGTATATAATGAGTCAATATATTTGTCTCTGTAGTGACACACTTTCGTGCCCAAAATGCGTCATAAGACTCAACTTAAAGATATGCAGGTCATTTGACTCACTTGACTGATTGTAGGTGAGTAATTGGTCTCATTTTCTTAGTCGTAATTTAGTATCTTTAACAATGTTCAATCCACCAAACCTATAGAAATAATTGACGGATGTTTTTGTGATCTTATTTACAACATCAAACTTGTAATTTATGATATCATGATAGTACACAACATGCTAACTAAGCGTTGATGCGTAACTGGCAGTGATACTGTATAACTTTCCACAGGTGCAAAATTCGGCAGACAGCACAATGTCGTCTGGTTGTCGAACAATATGAAAAGCATCTATTATTAAAATTGGAAGCTTACATTACAAGTTTGATGTTGTAATAAGATCACAAAAACATCCGTCAATTATTTCTATAGGTTTGGTGGATTGAACATTGTTAAAGATACTAAATTACGACTAAGAAAAATGAGACCACTTACTCAACTACAACCGGCTCTCCCACCCCGCTTCGAAAAGATGGTAAATCAAACATGCGTGACTCGCGTTCGACTTCGTTGACTCATTTCGGAAATGCTCCCGAGTCAAAAGTCGTAATTGACTCATCTTGCCATCTATTTAGAGTAAAATTATTCACTCTGAAATGAGTCTTTGTGTTCCTGACTCGTTGTCGTCAGTTTAATTAATCAATGATGGCTCAGTTCTTAAAACAAATGAGTCAGATACCCAATGATTCATGCCAAAACACCGGAAATGAATCACCTGACTCAGAAATGATTTTGTGTGTTGGAAATGTTAGTAATTTGTATGGTACAAGGGTCGGTCAATATGAAATGAAAGTGATCTTAGTATGGGATGCATGAGTGATTATATTGAGGGATAGTGTAATCAATACATGGTATGGACCTTTGTCTTTCAAACAATACACTTCTGGATCTTTAGATACATTTGGTTATATCACGTCATAAACAAATGAACATAATGGGCCGTGTTCTCGTACGTATTTGAACGCGGTTTTAAGCTAAACCCGCCTTTAACTTTGATTTTAAATACATTGTTTAACTAAACGCAATTCTCGAAAATTGGTTTAACTTTAAACACGCGTCTAACTGACTTAAACGTGTCCAACGGTAAACATGGGTACGTTGGTTGATTAACGAGCGTTTGACTAATATAAACCCGTGCACCAATTGCACTCCTCGATTGATTACTCAACCGTGCCCGGTACACCCCGACTTGCAGATCGTGTCTAGTACACGTGCATTTGAGAAATTCGGTCGATATCGATTGTAACTCATTTTGGGCCACAATAAATTGAATACATGTATACAATGAACGCACGACCACTCTGGAGACGAGTTTTGCTGAGTTTAAAATCGGGTTTCGTTAAACACACGTTGTTTAAACAACCCCAAAAGTGAATTTAAAAGACAAAGGTTCATACTTTACAATGAGTACACTATCTGTCAATAGAATTACTCATGCGTCTCATAACAAGATCAATTCCATTACATATTGCCCAACCCTCGTAAAAGAAGAGGCCAATGGCTCCAAATGTTACCAAATATAAAAGGGGTTTTAATAAAACGTAATAGTTCTAACATGCACGTTACTACAGGCTGTCCAAAAAAACACCTACCCATCGATTTTTTTTCTTCATCATGAAATGCAATTATATTAGGTCCGTTGTTTTTCATCATCTTTGAAATACTGTAACCTTTCATTAAAATTTCAGATCATGAACACCGGATTTATCAAACTGAAGATACATTCTATTGTGTAAGACATTTTGGTGATATCACCTTTACGGCAAAGTGAGAAAAAAATGTGTGTTTAAACTTGTTTGAAAAGATTCAACAATATTCTCTGGTCTACTAATCCAATCTTTAGTTTCTTTCACTTTCTAGTTGACAGTATTAGCTATTTTTTGTTCAAATTATAATAATTTTTCATTTTAATTCAATTTGAATGGGAAAAAGAAGTTCGTCACACACCAGTAATTTCATACTTTGTTTCTATTTGGCTTGTTGTTGTAAGGGCTACATTTTGAGGGACGTTGAGATAGGTAAAGAAGTGGCCTTGGGTAATCTGTAGATTTTTGTTATCACATTTAAGGTGGAGTTTCCGACGAAAATGGTAAATATTAAATAATCCCTTACATTCTAACCACATAAAACTGAGTATACATGTACGCTCAGTTTTGCTTGAGATAATGATTTCTGGCTTTAGGTAAAGAGAAAAAATATATATTCTGCACTATATGCTAGAAAGAAGCAAAGACACATACTCAATCGCTACTTGAGTTGTAGGTGGGAGGATTTGGGGAATACTTTTCTGATGATCTAGATAAGCGATGATCCATACAACCATCTCCAAAACTGGTGTCAGTTTGTGCCGTTTTCATCAATTTAATCTCTGACATTTTTTATAGCTAAAACGGGCAAATTTGCGAATTAGATCAGATCTGCAGGTATACTGTGATTTAAAAAGGTAATGAAATATCCCAAAATGAAAAAAATAAATGGCGAACCCCATCCCCTTATATGACAATTAAATTCACCCAACTAATTCACCCAATACCGCTTTATTATAGCTATTCAAAACTACCTGTAACAGAAACAAAGCATGCGATCTCGATTTCGCTCAACTGTAACGAACTATTCCCTGCCCCTTGAAATTAAATAAACACATACACATTAATAATTCTAACTGTCATTACAGTAAGAAATATACGGAAACAATTCGCTTGCCTTTTGTCAACCCCAATAACACGTGGAGGCGCTGTTGTCGATTAGGTTATTGAGTTTCATCATCATCGCCGTCGGGCGGTGATGGACGACGACTCAATAGCGGCGTGTAAATCGCTGGTAGGTAGTACCCTCGGCCTCCTCCGTCTCTGTTGAGGGGGCTCTGCTTGAGCCTGATGTGTGCGGCATCGCGGACTCTCCGGTCAAACCAAAAGGAGTCAGAGTCAAGGATTCTAAATATTATGCCCGGTCCTCGTGGTATGTTCAGCGACGGGGGACGGTTCCCGTTGGTGTTTGGCGGCTCTGATGCCAAGAGGGCGTTTGGTCTCGCCAATGTAGGAAGCAGGGCATTGCTGACAAGTAATGTGGTACACTGTGCCGCAGTTCTCCCTTTTGTCAATTTTGTCTTTGGGCGAGACTAGGTGCTGCTCTGTTTTGTGTATGGTAAATATAATAACCGCGTGGAAAGTATTAATGCCGACAAATCTGTAACCAAATGGATTTTAGATCAAATGGATATTAGACCAAGTGGAAATTATACCATATTAGACCAATTGGCGTTAGACCAACTGGGTTTTAGACAAAATGGTTATTAGACTAAATGGTTATTGGACCAATTGGATGTTAGACCAACTGACATTTAGCCCAACTAGTTTTAGACCAATTGGTATTAGACTACGTAGGTATTAGACCAAATGGTTTAGACCTACACCGTGTTTAATCATGTAATATGTAATATGCAATATGTTTGTTGGAGTTTTATCCTGATACTGTAGATATAATCATAGATCTTTTCCTGACTACCCAAACCAAGGGTCCAACGCGAATCGCATTCTTCAGTGACCAGCATTTTTTGTTTGGATGTGTCAAACCTTTCTCATGACAATAATACAGTATGACCACGTAGTTATTTCTTAGGCTGGTCAGAAAGGGTATGAATACAGCTATGTAATGATTATAGTTCGATACAAATTAACAATGATCTTTAATAAAACTGTAACAACTATAAGTACAAAATTGTGTGAATATAGTGTCAGGAGAAGTGAGGATTGTTAATAAATCTCTTGATTGGAGGGGAAAAAATCATATATTTATGAGGTAAATTACATAATTAAAGGGGCATTAAAAGATTGCCTAGAAAATGACATTTGAAAAAGGGAATCGTTTCAATGGATACGGTACGTAGGAACCTAGAAGTGTAATAATTTATGGTAAAACGGTTGAAAAAGGCGCTAGATTGAAATTTGGTTGAAGCAAGTTATGTGGTGAGTGATACTGATAATTTCGATATTACCAAATCGTGAAATATTACATGATAGACGTCGAATTAAGGTAAGCGGTTTCAGATGGTAGTTAGTTATGCCTCAGTATTACGTATGGTGCAAAAAGATATTGAGGGCGCACTCCCATACGTATCTCTCAGTGCCCCTTTAAATGTATATGATATTCATATTTTGACTTTATTAGATATTGGTGTGTATTATGCGTGTGAAAGTAAACGTATAAGAGGTTCAATGACATAGGAAACCGGAAATTGTTGGCCGTTGTGTATCAGTTACATTATAAAATAACCTTGGAAATAAACACGTTTATACTTGTTGTATTGTTTCTAGGCAATTAAACAGTCATCCTCTGATATCATTATATTACACAACCTCGAACTTCGACATGTAAAATGATAGTACTTCTATCGATGTTCTTATTGGTCAAACTTTTAGGAATCGCTCAATGTGGTGACTGTTTAATATGATTACAGGCCTAGACCAATGATTTTGAAACAAGATTTTTATTTTCAAATTTCCTTCGAAGCCAAGAATAGGCCTACACTAAGAAATTGACCATGATTGATTGTGTTCTCTCAAAAAAGTGGTACATAGGTGTTAATCTATATACTAATTTTCGGTCCTTCGCTTTATTAGATAGTTCAATAATAATTTTACACTCGCGTCCCTCTTGAACTGAAAAAGCGTGGTAATTGCGCCTCTAATACACGAGCTAATTAGATAGTTCAATGCCAGTATTTTCCCGTTTTCAGACATGCGCAGAAAGGATCACAGATGATAATCCGAAATGTTGAATTTCTTTTACTCGGGTAGCTACTGTTCGGGCAAAAATTGTGGTTTTCGGAGTGAGTGATGACATATGGTCTTCACCCAAAATATTTTCATTAGGGATATAGCTACATTTCTGTATGTGCGGCCGTTTGTCATTCTTAAAGATCGCATGAGTAACAAGCATTTATACGGGAATATACGTCCGACAAATAACAATATTTCACGACATTTTCTAAATGTAAACAACAAACTCTTACACAGATCTTAAAGTGACACTTTCACATTGGTTATATAGGCGAACGCGACGTTTGATACCGATAAAGAAACTGGCAGTACCATGCCAACCGTATGTTGTTGCTGCGCGTCGCGTTTAACATGGCGCACGCAATACGGCGCACACGTAATGACGCAGACAAATTGTGTACGCGTTTGTGGCGTTGTACTTTGTTTACGGGGGCAGGATGAAAGCAGGTAGTCCGTAATTGCTCCGCTGTGCATACCGTACATACAAGATAACGGGAGCAAGACACAAACAAAAAACAAAGCCATGGTACATTATATAAGACCTTTATTTTAATAAAGAAATGGAGAGCAAGGTGCAAACCGTATCCAGGATAACATGTATTAATTAAAGTGACATGAAGTGGCTGAAGGAAAATACATTTGATGGAATTACTCATGCAGTTGTCGAAACCCCAATTGATGAAGTCACCCTTGCAAGTCACCACATTTGATGAAGGAGTTACCTATACAGTAACCCCATTTGATAGGAGGAGTTACTCATGCATGTAACTCCATTTGATGCAGTCAACCATGCTTCCGGTATTATAAATATGGATGATAAATGAATGTTTTGACTTAAACATGTTATACGGTATACATAATGATTAATTGAGCAGTTATCACCTAAAATTAGTTATGTGTAAATTTGGCCGATACCACCGCGCAAGGCATGGCGGGTCATGAAGCTTTGGGCTGGTGGATCAAGGTCGGCACCCCCCCCCCCCCCCCCCCTCACACCCATTTAATTGTCTTCGCGCGACTTTTACAGCGGTGCGGTGCGGCTTATAGCCTCTACTATGATGAGGTCTGAATCTTACTTTATGAATTTAATAATGGTGCTGCGGCTTATACGCCGTGAGGCTTATATAGCACGGAAATTACGGGATTGTCTCATCATACCTATAGGCCTAAGCCCCCCCCCCCCCTCCTCCCCGCACTTCCCTTTACTTACTTGATAATATGGCCACATGGGGTATCTGGACAAACGGAACGTGCGGTATTGCCCCATTATACCCTAATAGGCCTTAAAGCCACCATGCAAGCGCACTTCCCTTACTTGATAATCTGAATATATTTTAGTAAGGGCACATAATGCATCTTGGTAAACGGAGCGTGCAGTATATTATGGTCAGGCCTTATTTAGAACACAACAAACATGACAAAGGGATTACATACGTTTAAGCCCTACATGCCTATTGAGGGACTAATGTATTTAATGTAAATTGGCCCGAAAAAAATGGGGTTGGCACACAAAGTGCTCAAATACAATCATGGAATGGTACAAGTGATCTTGAAAGATAGACTCCGCCGACCATAAATATGAATTTGATAAAACTAAATAACCGACTATAGAACTAGAACCCACTAAACGCTAAGAACGCATGCCTACGGCGGCACCCCATCAACATAAGGGGAAAACGGGAGTGGAGTGGGGGACAATAACACAATTTGGAGGGGGGGCAAGACAAAACACTTGGATGGAAATTTCAAGCCTTTTGGCTTTTATTGTAAACATTCCTAAAAATTAGATAAATTTATTCTAAATCAGACATTTTGGACCAATTTAAAGCTAATACAACTTTGAATTTTGACATTAAAATTGAACTTTTTATTATTATTTGGGGTACAAAATGCGTAGGGACTTAAACTGTGGGAGAGGTCACGACTGGTGGCACCCCCCGGTAGCGATTATCTTTTTCGTACATGAGTTTAACCAAAATCAGGTCATTTGTTTCAAAATGTTAAAAAAAATCATTTTATTCAGTGAATTTTGCTTTATTTCGTATTAAAACGGAATAAATAAATTTGGTTAAACTCATGTACGAAAAAAAAAAATCGCCACCCGGTAGTGCCGCCACTGCACATGGGGTAGGTCTACCTAAGGTCACATGGGGTACACACCCAGATGTGGCCTATACTTATATTAAGACAATCCAGATACTCTTAATATTCTAAAGTATTCTTAATAATCCACGTATAGGCCCTAAAACCGCATAAAAGGTTATCACGGATGCCCTTAGTATTCGATTCAAGATATACCAAATAGTCCAGGGAGGTCCTATATTGGATCACTTAAGGACATATGGAGTATCTTGGTTATTAAAGTACATGGGGTACCTGAATAATCAAGGTCACCATGTTTTATAAATGGCGTACTTGGATTTCTTAAGGGCATACAGTATATATGGATTAAGGGCACTGTGGCACCAATGTCAGTATTAAGGGCACAGGGTACATGGAGTATCAACGACATACTCTTGCTGTTTTACAATACCCTCATCCTACGTTTTGATATGACTAACCGCCCACTATTATAGCTTCGGCACCTATACCTGCGCTTTCCATTATAAATTGGATAATAGTACAGGCACATTGGTATGGATATAACGCCGACACGTGCGGTATCTGGGTTATTAAGGCCACCTGTGAGGGGTTGGGTCTAAACGTGGAGTACTTGGATTAGGTCTAAGTATTATTTAAGAGCACATTGGGCCTACGCTCATGGTGTATTAAGGGCACCATGTCACTTACATTAAGGGCACCTTAGGTACCTGCATTATTTAAGGAAATGTTCTTGATATTTATATAAACATTTATAACGCTTTGAAATTACTCACCTCTGTCTATTTTGATATGACTAACTGCCCGCTATCTTCGGCACCCGCGTTTAATTTACTTGAATATGATCAAGTAAGGGCACAAGGGTATTATAACGGCACATACAATTATACCTAGATCATGTGATACCCGATGCAATATTAAGGGCACCTGTGGTAACTGGAGTAGGGGTACTCTCTAAATACAAAACGAGTGAAAAGAGTGGAAATTCACTCGAAAAGGAGTGAAGGGAGTGAAACACAGGTCAACCCGTTTTAGAGTGGAAAATGTCCACTCAATAAAGTTGAACATTGTCATATAAAATCCCTTTTCACTCCTTTTAGAGTGTTTTTCCACTCAAAAACGTGTTGTCCTGCATTTAACTCCTTGAAAAAGTGGAAAACCACTCTTTTACATTTAGAGAGTAGGGATTAGGCCTATGGGGTACCTGCATTTCAGGTCACACGGGAGGCCTACATCCTGAGGTACCTGGGTATCTGGATATTAAAAACACAAAGGTATAGGCCTACCTGGATTAAGGCACATCACACATACCTGGATTATCAAATGCACCTGCGATATTCAGATTATTGAGGGCCCGTCTGGAATATGTAAAGGGCATGTTCTTGATATTGTACCAAATTTTCTTACGCTTTGTTTACAAACCTCCCCGTTATCTTCTAGCGGGTTCCGCGCGAAGCGCGGATGCCCGCTAGTAATAATAAAAAAAAGAATATGAAAATTCTGACATTTCAAAAATTCAGAAAAATCCGTAAGGACTACAAGAGCGTGTCAAAAACGTGTATCATATGAGACCTTGATTTAGGGTAGAAGTTCACATGTGTTTCAATGTATTTCAAAACAATGTATGCTCCCCAGCTATAAAGCTCTATAAACAGTCATGCTGAGCATAAAGGTTTCTTTCGTGATTTCATGTGTGGCAACATCAAAAATGACCATTATTAATGTTCATCTTGAATTCTGATGTAAATTGTATTATAAAAAAAATCTTCAACACATACTGGATATCCTTTTAACTGACGCGCTGAGTTTTACAGTGAGAGAGTACTCGTGTTTGACCGAAAGATTATGAATTGGCAATTAGGAACTGACATTTGAATATTCCTCTAAGTTTTAAAATGTGACTGATTTTGAGCTGAATCCTACCTCATTCTAACAGTGTTTCTGGTTGGCTCAAAGTCGAATGTGTTCCGCTTTGTAACCAATAACATTGACTATTATTATCATGATTATGGATATGAAAGTGATTTTAGGCCGATACATGAACATTCCTAACAGACTGGTGATATTGTTACTGATTGTATTTATTTTAGGATATACTGTACACATCCGTTTCAAAACGGCGGCGCACGTACACAGCAGTTTATATTTCTGTATAATTTACATATTTTACATGTTACGACAAGGTCATTATGGCCCAGTAAAGTTTTCATTAGCAACAAGAATGCAATTTAAACTTACCATATCAAACCAGTCAATTTACCAACAAAAAATCAGGGCACACAACACGATCACTCTTCCTTTTGTGTAATGGTAGTAAGTTCCCACAAAACCAAAAACCTTTTTTAAAAAATAGATTGGGGTTCATTTGGGAATAGGTTTGGCGTAAGGGTAGCATGTTATAAATAACATGAACCGTGCTGCAGTACGTTGCACATTCTGAAGTCTTGTGATGAGAGTCTTGCTTATGCCAGCTAGTAAGCTGTTGCAGTAGTCAAGTCTTGAAGTGACCAATTTGTGCACAGCTATTTTAGTGGAATCCGTGGTTAACATTCTCCGGGCCTTACCGATGTTTCTGAGTTGGAAACTTGCCGATCTGGTAATATTAGCAACTTGAGCTGCCATTGTCAAACCGGAGTCAAACATAACCCCAAGATTCCTCACAGGATCAGATTTGATAGGTACATGTATGTCGATGCCAACGATATTCACATTTAAGAGATTAATCTTGGCAAATTGGGTTTTAAAACCGAGCATAATGACCTCTGTTTTATCACCATTCAGCTTGAGAAAATTAGCTGACATCCACTCATTGATGTCCTTTACACACTGTTCAAGTCTAGATACAGCAAGCTTGACACCATTGGGAGTTGTTGGACAGACAGACAGATAAACTTGAGTGTCATCCGGCGCGTAGATGTGTAACTCCATTTGGTGTCTACGAATAATGTCCCCAAGTGGCAGAATGTAGATGGAAAATAGTAGAGGCCCAAGCACTGACCCTTGCGGTACGCCATATTGTAGATGTTGTCGAGCAGAAGACTTTCCATTAATATGCACACATTGAGTCCGATCCGAAAGATATGATTTGAACCAGTCCAAGATGGGACCACTTATTCCTAGACGATGTTGCATTCTGGCAAGTAATATTACATGGTCGATAATGTACAAATACTACGTGGTTAGAGGGGAAATAGTGCAATCTATTTTCCCGATGTAGTGGCTACAGGCCTACCACCCCGAACCCAGAGGGTGAGGGGTGGTAGGCCTGTAGCCAGCACCGAGGGAAAATAGTGTGCCCTATTGCCTCGATCATACCATGTAGTATTTGCTTTATTACACCTCACTGTGACTCTGGGGATGAGGTTGTAGGGAAGTAGTCAAACTACCACACGGGAAATAGCTCAATTTCTTCAATAGCTCAATTTATTATCACTGTGGCCAGCTCAATTGACCAATGAAATGGCAGTAATTATGCCTTTTATCTCATGAATATTTATGAGGTGTAATAATGTCAAATGCACTGCTAAGATCCAAAAGAACTAGCACGGTGACACCCTGATTCTCTAGAGGCTCATGCTTCCTCAATAGCCCGAAACCGTGACCCTCTGAACCTTGGTAGCAGTTGGAAGCAGAGACCCTGTTCTAGTGTCAGGATGGCACTAGAATATGCAACATCCACTCGTACAAAATTGTATTATGATCTGACAGTACAATGACAGTACAATGACTTATGAAACCGACCAATCTCAGCTATGGCTGGCCTGTCACTATCACCTATAATTGAAATTGATATATTGTTGAATAACAGACCTGTCTGGGGGAAACTGACTGTTAATTTGAGGGACCGTGGGGCTAATCAAACCGTCAGTGAGTATACTAGAGCTGCTCCCTTCTGTCGCATCTCTCTGCTTACGCTTGCATCGGTACTAGAGCTAATATTCATTTTCATAATGCACGTCATGTTCAGATAATTTGTCCAAATTCTCGTCGGTTTCACATCCTGAAAATACCTGTAACGAGCACGAAAACCAAAATCAGCATCTTATATTATACCAGGATCGTTTGGCCTAGTGGTTATGTTCATCTATTAAGATTTAGCCTTAAAGAATAGTACTACAACATAAATATCTATATAAATCGTATCAAACATTTCAATTACCTGTTTGCTCATACTGTGTCCAAATGTCTCTTAACCCTTTCGGCCCTAAATTGATTTTAACTTGCCGTTTCCAAAATAAACCATGCCGTTTCCAAATTCACATTTTCAACAAACTACGCGGGGAGAAAAGACCACATGTTATCTGTTCACAATCAAATAGCCCGCTTGCTCAGGCACGTACCAACGCAGTTTCACTGTGTGACCAATATCCCTTTCTTCCTGGCCATGCAAGTGCCACACACAGCATTTTCTCGCCGCTAGCGTGCGTTGAAAATGTGAATTTGGAAACGTCACAGGTTTTTATTAAATGATATTAAAAATGGTTAATCTCTGTTGTTTTGTAGCATGTTTGGTACCGAAAAGGTTCATCTAAATGCCTATTTAGCCTGTTTGGACAACAACAAAATAATCGGAAGACACTCTATAGGACAAAAACAAAGTGTATGACTTTCTTTTGTTGAGCACTTTACACAGTAGGGCCTACTGTATAGAGGCTAATTTGTAAAACCCAGTCACATCTCGGGGATGAAGGTTGGAGGAAACATTTCATATTTGGTCCACACATCAGTTATGATGAACCATCTCATATGATGGTGATAAATCTTTCATCGCGAGTCCCAGTGTTTCTAGATCAAAACACCTTAAATTTGACAATTTCGACCATTTTAGCCTATATTCAGAAACATTTTAGCCTATATGCACAAGACACTTACACTGCTGCAGTATCATCTTTAGATACCTATAGAGTATATAACATGTGTATTACATTTAGTTTAGCTTCTGTAACTTTTGTTTTATAATCGGGGATCAAATTTGTGTTTTTTTTAATGAAAAATAGCTCAAATTATGTGTCAAATTAAAAACGGGAATTATTTTACGTCAAGTAACCAATTTTAAAAATTCACATATTAATGCAATCTATACATATTAATCTTCAACATATAAAAAATCACAGTTGGCTTTTTATTCCTACAAGTCGCTGTGTGACGTCAAAGTTACGTGTGTATATCACTCTATATAAAATGTTAGAAAATGAATGATGCATAGTATATCAACCATCTCGGTCTTATGAGGGATGAAATGTTGTGTTTACGACGTGCATCTAAATAATTAATATATTCCATCTTGATAACAATCTTCAAATCCAAGATGGCCTCCAAAATGGCCGCCATAATTGCCAAGGAAACAAATTATCGTTCGATATCAATCTCGAGATTATTTGATTTATTTTTATCAAAACAGTCTGTTATAAATTGAATTTACTATTCGTGCGATACCAGAATATATCTATAGCAAGAATATCCCCCCCCCCCCCCCCCCCCCCCCCCCACCCCCCATATTGACTTTTGTGTAAAATTCATGTTTTTGGATAGAGCAATAGAAAAAGCCTCTATCATGGCCAAAAATAGTGTAAAATAGCAAATATTCGCACGCTACAAGCGCATTTTATCGGTCAGAAAAATGTTGTCGGAGCATTTTTATTTCTTTGGTTCCTACCGGGGATCCCTACTTCTTCTCATATTTGCATTATGATTGTTGTCGTCATTTTGCTGACGAATAAATGTATATTATAATTAAATTCAAAATCGAATTGAATTTAAAAAAGAAATATGTATACCTATCCATTCTTATAATATGTTTATTCTCACTACCTTCACAGACAATCTGGGAGCAAATGATCCGAAAGTGAACAGAATCCTCCCCACTTACCATGAGTCAATCCTATCTCGGTTATGTCGTTCTATTGACGTTATTTATCATTGTCGCACACTGCAAAACTACCGATAGTTTGCCTACTGGACTTTCAGCTTACGAAACGGCTTCATTCAGTGTACCAAGCATCGTGTCTGAGCATGAGCCAAAATTCAACACTTTTACAATACATGACATAACGGGAGATGTGTACCTTGGAGCTTCAGATTTACTAGTGCATTTGGATTCCAACTACGCTCTTATTAACAATGTATCTACCCACAATCCGAATTGCCAGGGGGGTATGGGCAAAACTTATTCAAGAAACTGTACCAACCATAGCAAACTAGTTGCCATAGCATATGATGGGACGGATAGACTTATAACATGTGGCAGTGGTTATCAAGGAAAATGCATTGTTCGAAGTACAAGCGATATCTCAGTGAAAATAAAGGACCTGACTACCAGCTCTATTGTTCCATCAGGAGAACTAAGTATAGCCTATATCCTTGCCCCGTGGAGGACAAATGATCCTGAACATCCTAAATATGAAGATGTCCTTTACTTGGCTTCTGAATTTGATTCAAGTCGAGAGGCCGACATACCGCAAGTATGTAGACGATCACTTATTGGACAGACTACATTTACTCAATGGGGACACGTAAACCGTGCCTTGACTATAAACTCGAAACCAGTAGATGCGTTTGTTTGGAAGGGATTCACGTATTTTGCAACCAACCAACAATACGATTATGCTGATTTAAAGATCGTGTCCAAATCAACCGCGTGTGCCACACTAGCGCTGGACTACGCGACGACATATTCGGTTCATATACAGAAATCGTGATGGAATGTCGGGGTGTAAATGGAACCGATTACAATATCGTACAGGATGTCCATATCGGTGAAGCAGCATCGGATCTCGCACAATCGTTGGGCATTAGCCCTGGACAGCAAATCCTCTATGCGGTGTTCGCGAAAGGACCAAGCGACAGTGATCGACCAAGTAACAAGTCTGCTCTCTGCGTTTATATTCTCGAAGAGATGGTCAACACATTTCTGAATGCAATTCAGACATGCCTAGAAAGCACAGACAACTCCGCCGGAATAGCCTATTTAGAGGGAAGAAAATGCAACACGGTAAGTTATTCATGATTGTTTCTTTAGAAGAAGCTGCGAAATTAATACTCTAGGCTCCAGAGTAATAGTGATGCATCACTCATCGTATCAACAATCATAAAATTGGTGACTGTGGATCTTATTCGGACCATAGCATTATTTCCATTGGTCTCAGTTTAGTTGTATGGGTATTGTATAGGAAGGACGATGAACCATATCACTTGGCTTTACCGGAAAAGTCTAGAGTAAAAGTTAATTTTACCCAAGAACCCAGAAGAGTATTTTGCAGGGTCGTTCAATAAATAATGAAAGTGATCATGGTATGGGATGCATGAGTGATTCTATTGACATAATATAGTGTGATCAATACAAAGTATGAACCTTTGTCTTTCAAACAAAATACACTTTGGATTTCTAGGTATAAACTATTACGTCCAAGGGCGTCCCCAGAGGGGGGGGGGGGGGGGGGGGGGGGTGTCACACCCCCCCATTCATCAAATCTGTCGGCAAAATAATGGGGCTGTGGGCAAAAAAAAAGGAAGGAGGAAGAAAAGGGAGAAAGAAAGAAAGAAAGGGAAGAGAAAGGAAAAGGGAAAGAAAAAAGAAAGAAGGGAGAAAAAAAGAAGGGAAGAAAGAAAGAAAGGAAAAGGAGGAAAGAGAGAAGAAAGGAAGAAAGGAAAGAGGAAAGAAAGAAAGGAAAAGGGAAAGAAGGGGAGAAAGCCCTATAACAGATATCGTATGCGCAAATGATAATGTTGTGTCGGCATATATAATGTTATGTTAACACAAATCAAAAATGAACAAAGGCAATGTAGGCATATAAATTTGTAGGCACTGTGTGAACGAGCCCATTTGTATGAGATTTTTTGTCGGCGCAAATGAACAGCCTATAGGCCCAAATAGTGTTTTGCTAATTGTCAAGACACCTAGCAAAAAATTGTGTCGGATTAGTATAGGCTAGGCCTAACGGGCAATGTGTGGGACCTGTATTGCTCTTTAATTAAACTAACTAGGCCTATATCATTGTCGTTGTCAATGCAAACCCAAGTCAATAATGTCGCCAATGGAGAAAAAAATGAAGAAAATGAAGAAAAAAAATTCGCGCGCTACGCGCGCATGTCTTCCCAAAATGCAATATTCTATGGTACATACTTGTTTAGAGCCGAAATGCAGCTCAATCGTGCAAAAAGTAGGTGTAAAGTCGAAAATTTTCGCGCGCTTTCTTGCCACTGGAATGGAGACCACCCATTAGGAGCCACCCATTTTAAGTTACTGCCCCTTCTTGCCCCCCCCCCCCCCCCCAAATGAAAAAAAAGTCTAGTTACACCACTTATCTCACGTAATGGTATAGGTCTATATGTCGAGTTTTCCATGACCATTTTAGTTTAAAAATGAAAATCTTTGTGCACTTCGCGCGCATTCTTTCTACAGGTATCAACATTATGATGGTCTCGAACCAAACCAAATATTATATGTGGGACGTTAAAAACGTTATACTGGACCCTTTAAGTGTTACAAATGCAATATTTTGCGCGCTTCGCGCATATTAGTTTCAATGTTTAAAAATGTATAGTATCAGAAGGCTTCAACCAGTTTTCAATGACCATTTTAATTCAAAAACTGAAAAATTGGGCGCGCTCTGCGCGCATATTTTCTACAGGCTTTAATATTATAATGGCCCTCAAACCATACGATTTGGATTTGGACTTGATATACGGTATATGTAACTATGCAATATCAAACCGTCAAAAACGTCATACTTGACCATTTAAGTGTTAGAAATGCCAATTTTTGCGCGCTTCGCGCGTATTAGTATCAATGTTTCATTATTTAAGCTTTAACAAGACAGTTTTCCATGACCATTTTAGTTCAAAAACTGATAAATTTTGCGCGCTTAGCGCGCATATTTTCTGCAAGTTTAAACATTAAAATGGCCCTGAAACCACAACAAATATTCTAAATGTGGAGTCATTCTGTTATACCCTTCACAGGGGTATTCACAGTGCATGAACGACGCATACTACTAATGTAGGGTGTGGATGGTATAACAGAATTATGCCCTAAATGTTATGTGGAGGACATTTAAACGTCATATTGTACCTTTCAAAATCACAATTTTTGCGCTCTTTGTATAGTTTCAACGTTTCAATATTTAAGATTAACAAGATGGCTTGAGGATTTTTGCACCCCCCCCCCCCCCCCCCCCCCCCCATCAAAACAGTCCTGGATACGCCCTTGGCTCCCCCAGAACTATTCAATCAGCGCTATATGCTGCTTTATGTTAACATTTCAATTATCATTATCAAACTTGTGTACCCCCTCCCCCCCCCCCCCCCCCCCCCCCCAATGTGATGTGTCTGAAAACGGATTGACGCCTCTGACCACACAGTTCATTTTAAAATATGCGTGTACGAATTCCGGCGAGCGAAGCGATCAAAAAAAAATAGTGCCGGCACAAATGGCTTTGTCGGCAATTGATGACCTTTACACCCCCCCCCCCCCCCCCCCCCAATGAAAAGGGTCTGGGGACGCCCTTGATTACGTCATAGCATTAGCTTAAAGTAATTACACTCTGGACACTGCCTGAAATATGTCATTATTTGGCTGGATATGTAATAGGTTGAAATATGGGATGATTGATTCTTTTGCGTATATCTTGACAAGGCAAGCATTGAAACAGATAGCACTTGGTGAATAGTAAGAACACACAATAATCTCTGTTTTACACTTTTTAGATCTGAATTTCTTAAAACAAACAAGAAGGGACCATCTCAAATAAGTTTTTATTAAGGAAAATCCGCAACGATAAACCATAGAAAAAAGCAACGGATAAAGAACAATGGAGGGATTGTAATTTAATAAATTGTCGTAGGATGTAAAGCAATAATAGTGGGGATTTCAAAAGGAGCTGATCATAAAATGTCCTCAAACCGTTTGAATTATGTGACGATTACTTTAACAATACACATCTAGTAGCTCTAAAGATAGCAGTAATAAGAGAGATTGTGGCAGCCATATTTGATTGATACATTCATGTTTATCTGCATTTTGATTATCAAAATAAAGGAGTATACACATTGATTTAAGCATTTTTCGATGTTTCTGATTAGATTTTGAAGGCACAGTAAGCTTTTATCTGGCAAAAATCATGATTTAGAAATTTTTGGCCCAGTTCAAACATATCTGCCGTCTGCGCATGCGCATTGTTTTGTATGTTTTACATGAAGAAGTTCAGCTAATTAGTTACCTATCCTATGGAATCGCCCAAACTGGTCAAAGTTCTTGGATGCAGTTATTATTCTCGACAATATGACAGCTAATCCAAATTACGGATAACCACTATTGAAATTTTTCCATGGTGGTGATACATATACCATAAAAAGTGTACTGTAATTTAAGCACGTGTTTTTGGGGGTCATTCACTTGGTTTGTTCGTATGACGTTACTAACAATAAAATTAAATCGATGCCCATTCAAGAGTTGTGTAAATAAGGACGTTTCAGCTGTTGTGCAACTTCATCTTGGAACTTTCCAGTGTATGAAATATGAATCTTAATTAGAGTAGACACCATACACTAGAAAAATGTTTTGAAAATATAAAATATACACGAAGTGCAAAAATTATAATTTTTGTAACACCCATTTAACAAATAAAAGTACATGTAACACATAATAAATGGTGTGCAATCCCCTATTTGACCTACATTCGTATCAATTATAGGCCACGAAAAAAACCACCTGTTTCTACTAGTCCGACCGACCAATTTTGTTAAAGATATTTTTAACATTTTGTTTGGAATGTTGTAAAAATTGCTAAAACAGTGTTGTACTGTCTGTTGTTTGGAGCTCAATTTCTTTGCGTCGGTTTTTTGGTACGCCAAGTCAACCCCCCCCCCCCCCCCTCTCTCAAGATCCTGACTCGACGGCACCCCACCTGACTCGACGGCACCTGCCCCCCTCCCTCACGCTCTCAAATTTATGTCTCGGCGGCAATCTCAAAATTTGACAGCCTCGTAGTAAAACACACACACCCCCACCTATTGAGAGGTCCATTTGCCAGTAGAACAGTTGGGTGTTTCAGTCTTGGTCATTTTGTTTGTATTTATCATTCAAAGTGCAATGTTGATTATTGGCAAAATCTCGTCGTCATGCCATGTAAATATCGCCGATTAAGCGCTAAAATGAAGCGTCAGGAAGTGATTGATATTTTGTTATTATTACACCTCATAAATATTCATGAACTAATCATGCCAATTCATTGGTCAATTCCTATCACAAGTACTATTTCCCTAGGGAAATAGTTTTGATTATATCCTTCATCAATATATTCCTGTCATTAATTGGTTAAAAGTGTGCCACATGATCAAAAATAGTCTCACCATTAGGCAAGAAGACCAAAAATGCTATTGATGAGGGAGAGAGGTACTATTTGGAGACCGAAATAGTCTACTAAGTTATCTTTATGTAAATATTATGACAGTTGACTTAGGCCTAGGCTTAGCTCAGTATTGAGAGTCTACTTTTAACAAATTAATGATCAAGAAATATATTGATGAAGGATATAAACTATTTCCGTACAACCTCATCCCAGAGTCACAGGGAGGTGTAATTAATTAAGTAAATAATACTACATGGTATGATCGGGACAATAGGGAACACTATTGTCCCTCGGTACTGGCTACGGGCCTATTACCCATCACCCTTCGGGTTTCGGGTGATAGGCCAGTAGCCACTACCTTGGAAAATAGTTTGCTCTATTTCCCCTCTACCATGTAGTATTTGTATACTATCACATGACGAGTTTAAGATTAAAAGGTGTGAGCTATTAGATTTTCTGTCGAAATTTATTCAAATCAAATCGGGAATACAACATTTCCCGATCCTTTAAATATGAGAAACTCGTCTGTGTATTCCGACATCCTTTTATTGGTCGGTTTTTTGATGGTTTCATTTTTAAAATCTTGATTACAGGGTTATGATAGCGCCACCGCTTATTCCGAAGCAAGGAAACAGGAGTGTGAAGCAAAAGATTACGCTCTTCCTAATGGTCGGGTCAACGATACACTCGTATCGGATGCCGTGATGGAGTGGTCGGATACTCTGTTAACTTCAATTATAACAACCACGGAGCAGAATCATACCATAGCGTTTATTGGGACAGCACAGGGACAACTTTTGAAGGTAATCATTTTAAATAAAATGATGGCGACAACAATCTGACAATGCTTGTTACCCAGGGGTTATTTGTATGTACTTAATGGCGGAGCCGATGAACAGTTTAAGGAAGAGAAAAACGGGAGGACAAGATAAATCATATTGGGCAAAGATGCACGCTAAGCGCGTGAAGATTTTTTTTGTAATTTTAACTGTCACAAATTAAGATCAGCTTTCTTTTGTCGAAAACATTACAGACAAACTTTTAAGCTGGTATTAAAAGCAATTATTTACATTAAGATCATCAAGTTGTTTAAAAAAAAACGATTTACGAGCTTTTTAATATGCAATTGAGATTATTATTTATTTGCTCTTTGCAATCTTTCTTCTGACGTTATAAACTTTCCTTCACTTAATAATTTAATTGTTATTCGCTTTTTTCACGATATTTACTAGATCCACGTAGATGAAGCTCGTGTGTATGAGACTCTGTCACTGGAGAGTCCTGTATTGAAGAATCCGGTTCTAGATGAAGCGAATGGGTTTCTACACGTCCTGACGGAGAAAAAGGTTCTATTCTTATTATATAATAGTCTGGTATAGCCTGGTATCCACCTGAACAATCGGGTGGAAATACATCCACTGAGTTTTTTGTTCATTATGATCTAGTTTGATATGCGTATCAGTATAATCAGACCATTATTACATGCTGACCCCTATATGACCGTTGACCTTCGATAGCGGCCACCCGTACATGATGCGACACGGCAGCAATATAAAATATTGACACTTGGCACCCAACTATTAAACTAATCAGATCATCCAACCTGTTGTACCTTCTCAGCTGATTAAACCTTTAGACTAAATCGGCGCGCCTCATCGTGTCCAGCAATGTACATTTACAGCACTGCGTGTAACAACCGACGCAGTGTGGAGTGATGATGCGCGAATAAGCTCATGTTTGTTACGAATTTATCACGCTGAACTGTTTTTGTTTATGGTCATGTGTTTTAAGCTCGCCTCCTTTCGCGTTACACACGGATTTTGGCTTTCGCGACATGATTTTAACTTTACACATTTATATTTGCTTGTATACCCCCCTGAGGTAGTAAAAGTATACATTTTCTGAAGGGAAATTGCATGAGGAAACCAAATATGCCATTAAAATTATAGTACGACCTAGAACTAAAATGGTATGATCGGAAATGTTCGGAAAATATCATAGTTTTTTAATTTTTAATTTGAGATCCATATATTTTGTATACCTACCCCTATCATTATTTTTTTTACATATTTAAATTCCTCATTAAATTACCCATTATATGATATATATTTGTCAAAGTTACTACGTCGGTATGGTAATTATACCGGCTAGTGAATATCTCAAATTTTTATTTTATATATTTTTAGAATTTTCAAAAATATTTGTTTAAGGATGAACCTTTCCCTGATATAAACTGCATTTCTGAATTCCTCGAGTTACAAGCTTTCCAAAAATGTATACTTTTGCTATCATATGTTGAAAACTTTTTCTGTTATAGTCATTTTTATAAATCCGGTAAATTGAGGCTGATTATTCATGTTAACTGTATAGCGAATAGGAAGAAAGCTGATGATCATTGTCTTATCCATAATTAATTAGTTGTTAATAATAGTTGACAAATCTGTTGAACCACATACTTAAAGACTACTAAATATCCTTTGAAATGGGACCAAAATTGTGTTTTTAACATTAGGTGATGACTAGTTATTGTAAAAAGAACAAAGCATGGGATTATCCCCATTGAGTTTGTACAGGCGGCACCCCTTCCAGCGGCACCCCTTCCAGCGGCACCCCTTCCAGCACCACCCCTGGTCCCCAAACATCAAACAGCTGTATCTCCCTTTCTGTATTAGCTATACCAATGTCATTTAGCAGGCACATAGCTTGTTATTAGGGCTTTAAAATGATACCAAATTTGTTGAGATAGCTTTTGTGGTTTTAAAAATATTTGAGGAAAATGACAGCATGAAGCTAAAAAATGTAACGGCACCACCCTATTGGGAGGCGAGTTCATAACGCGTGACCTTTTAGTCTTCACTTTTGAGCACCCTCGCAGGAGCCGAGTGTAAATTGTGAAGACGGGAAGGATTCTATAGGTCTATAGGTAACACGAGGGATCTTTGAAAATCGATATCAGTGAAAAATGCGAAAAACCGTAAG
This sequence comes from Ophiura sarsii, assembly GCA_035610835.1. Classification (NCBI taxonomy): domain Eukaryota; kingdom Metazoa; phylum Echinodermata; class Ophiuroidea; order Amphilepidida; family Ophiuridae; genus Ophiura; species Ophiura sarsii. The sequence continues at coordinate 15,208,928 of CM069445.1, forward strand.
ACATCACAATTTAGTGGTATACCCGATCAACTTACGCATAGTGGCGGGTTTTTGTTGTACGTTTTTTCACTTTTCAGATATCAATTGGTTTATACATCATGGTTGTATCAACTTACACATAATGGTTGGGTTTTGTTCTTCATTTCAATACCTAGACAACATACATTTAATTATATGCTCATAAATTTATATATATACCGTACACTTGCAATAGCGTATATTCGATTATTAAAATATTATTCACTAAACTTGGATATTCTTTTTCCTTTGTCATTTGCAAAAGATATTCAAATTGAAGGTTGAAAATTGTACTGCTTATGATACTTATGAGGAGTGCACTGGTGTTTCTGGAGATGACGGGAACCCGTACTGTGGTTGGTGCCCATTAGAAAGAAGGTAAATATAGGGTGTGTCATTTTAGGTCTTCGATTGGATTTTAAGTTGGCATCCATGTTCAAATTTCACATTTATGACCCGCGAGAGCGTCTTTGTCCAACTTGTTCCTAAAATGATTTGTGCAAGATTTAAAAAAAAATCTGGGTCAATGGTATGGGGCCCCGTAAAAACTGGATTTAACACAATTGAAACATCGCTGTCCAATTGGGTTTTTTTTCTATAAGTAAGTGTAACTGTTTTAATAGGATCTTTCAATATTACAAAATACCTTTTATTTGATGTTACATAGGCCTATGTTTATGGTTCATACAAAATTGGGAAATACAGTACAAAATCACCATCTTTCATAAGCCCATTTTACATGTCTCCAGGGGGTAGGGCCCCTTGAAGATATCAGTATGGATTATCATAATCATCTTTTGATATTTTTATCAGATGCACACAATGGAATAAAGCCGACAAGTGTCCAGCACCGCCAAATGTAGTATCGGTGAGTTCATACCCAATATAAAGCCTAACAAAAACGTGTTTTTTTCTCAATTGCATATATTTCGTATACCGTATTTCGGTAACATAAACTGGAAAGCTGAAGTGTTTATCTTTCCAATTATATCAAATTTGGAGCAATAATTTGTTTCAGTGATGGGCAACTTCCTTGAGAATATGTGAGGTCTCTACCCGAATGTGCCAAAATCAGCACTGTTTTATACTCAAACGGCAATTGAGCATCACTTGACACCGGTTGTCAATGTAACACTTGACTGAACATACTTTTTTCTTTTGAGCGCAAAATAGTGGTGAATTTGGCACATTTGATTGAGACATCCCCGCAATCTCCCGGGAATCGAACCCAGGACCTCTTGCTTGCTTGGCAAGTGCATTAGTCATTGGGCCACACGACCTCGCATGGTAAAGCATATGAAATTCAAACCTAACCGATCACATTTCCCAGTCTCCTGCCACAAGTATTACCCATAGTAGCTAGGGCCTATACAAGTGTAATAATCAAGTGCCGCCTTCCCTGTAGCGGGAAAATACATAGAAGTAATAGGCATATACGACGGGTATTAAACAAATTATAAATATTTTAAACAGGTTCGCCGTCGTGGATAGAAAGGAGACAATTATGGGAAAACGATCTCGCCCGGGAATCGAACCCAGGACCTATTGCTTGCTTGGCAAGTGCCTTATCCATTGGGCCACAATACCTCGCATGGTAAAGCATCTGAAATTTAAACCTACGCGATCACGTTTCCCAGTCTCCTGCCACAAGTATTACCCATAGTAGCTAGGGCCTATACAAGTGTAATAATCAAGTGCCGCCCTCCCTGTAGAGGAAAAATACATAGAAATAATAGCACGGAAATGCACTGGGACAAGCAATAAACATTGCTATGCAATAAAACAACACAAATATATAACGTAACAATAATATATATTTGTTGTTTTATTGCACAATCATTTGTTGTCCCTAGTATTATTCCCTGTTATATCGCCTTATTCTCCCATGTTATTCATTGTTTCCCACACTACAGTTGGTATATTTTGCTTTTATTCTTTGCATTTTACACTTTCGAGATATCCTTTTATATCAGATCTCTGATCCCTGGTGTGTTTTGTTCCTGGTTCCGTTGGATTCATCTTTTTACGTTTTAAACATTAACCTTACTATATCGTAATGAAATAAAAAACCAACGGGAAGTGTAATATCACAAACATGACAAATTATGATTTTCACCGTTATGGGCCCCTCACATGTATCCGTGTGAGCTGGGCGGCCCCTTACCGTGTGTAAAATAGGTGCGGACGGCAGCACACACGGTAGGCCGTTTCCCGTCCGTTGAACACGTTCAGGGGACTTTGCCGGCCACCGGAGTTTTGAACATGCTCAAAACTCCTGGCGGGTGAGTAAAAGCGGCGGCGAACGATAGGAGCCCGGTATAAAGATGGTATAAGGACGGCGCACCCGTTCGCACCCGTTTCACACACGTTTCGCACCCGTTTCACGCCCATTCGCAGGGCGGTGATGGACGGTAGTGGACGTCGACCATCTTAGCGACGCGAGCTGCGAATAGCCGCATTTCGCGGAACGGACTCTCAGTAGGCATGTTGCAACTCTCTAAATGTAAAAGAGCTAAAACTCACTCTTTCGAGAGCTTTAGGAGGGACAGCTATTTTTTTGGAGTGAAGTTCACTCTTAAAAGAGCGATCACTCTAAAAAGAGTTAAAATCACTTTGAAAAGTGTGGAAATCACTCTTAAAAGAGTGAAAAATCAATCTGAAAAGAGTGAAAAATCAATCTGAAATAAGTGAACTTTACTTCCTAGAAGAGCCGTCCCTCCTAGAGCTCTCGAAAGAGTGAGGTTTAGTTCTTTTACAAAAAAGGGCGGTTTGATGATTAAATCAAGACGTTTCGGCCGGTACCCAGGCGTTCCGACCGGTTAGGAGCCGGTATGGAGGTGGTATACACACGGTGAGGACACGGTGAGAACGGTAAGCTAGACCTGTATGAGGCCGGTGAGCCCGGTACCAGGCCGGTGAGAACCCGGTACAGACCCGGTGTAGAGCGGTATGGACCGAGAACCGGTAAGGAGGTGTTATGCACCCGGCGAGAACGGTAAGCTAGCCACGTATGAGGACGGTGAGCCCAGTACCAGGCCGGTGAGGACCCCGCATAGACCCGGTACGAGGGGCATTCAATAAATACCCGCAACCATTGTTGTTCTCCACACCTGAGTGATTCTGTGAAATCTAAGTGGGTACATTATAAAGTATGAACCTTAATCTATCATTTAACACAATCTGGATTTACTGAATATTCGTAATTACGTAATAGCATTAGCATAAAATAACCCATATTTGGACACTGAAAAACATGCCACTTTGGCAGGAATTTTGAATTAGCTTAATAGCACGTGTATTGAAATGAGCAGAACTTGTTCTGGATAAGTGTGCAAGTCTAACATTTTGCAACGGGAAACCAGAGACCATGTTCAACTTGGTCCTAAATGGAGAGGTTCTGTCAAAGACAATTTTTGGAAATACACTGCATATTATCTTGGTCAACATTAGGCTTTGACAAGTGAGCCCCAAAATGCCGAAAATCCATAAGAAATGAAAATAATAGTTATAGCAAACAATTGGGATTTCCTGAAATACCACAGCAAATGCAGGATTCGTTATTGTATAGATGACAGGGTATCAATAAATACATCGAGAATTGTTGAACTTGGAATACAAATCTGCGCATGCGTAGAACGCACGGTGGTCAGAAATGTTAAACAATCACTGCAACCAACGTAAAAGTTACAGATAAGGAATTGAATTTAAGAAAACAAGAACTGTTGTGAACTTCAATACATATACAAAGTTAAAAAATGTAAACATGTATTTGAAAATACAATTCAATTTAATGTTATGGTCAGTATAGTGAATTTACTCAAATTGGGTAAAAAGAGCTTCTCCGCAGAAAACGGTTTCGGATATTGTCTTTATAATCTCCCGTTTGAATCTATAACATGTAACAATGAGGAACAAGGGGTTAAAGCCAAATCTTGCGGTTTGATACCTTGACCTTGATTGTCTATTCATTAAAGAGTTTATTTTAAGCTATGACAAGAAGATGACGTTTTAATGTTACATAATAAGTGTTTTTTCTCCATAACTTGCATCTGAAAATAAATAATGTTCAGCGCATAGTACTGGTCTATCACTGTTTCAAACGGCAACTTATTCCATCCATCGGTTCTGGAGAGTGGAGATATTTTGAAAAAAGTAACTGTGCATCAAATTGCTTGCAAATATTCTCCGCCCTGATCAGCTATTTTTCATGCAGTGTCCAGAGAGTATTGATTTTACGCATGTGCCATTACGTAATCCCACAAACGATATTGTTCATTCATGCGTAGCGAGGAAAGATAAAGACCCATATTTCAAATTACCCTAATTCTAGTTGGCATATGTTGCGCATGAGTGGAGAAAAACAATGGTTGCGGGTATTTATTGAACGCCCCTCGTATATAACGGTATGGACCTGGTGACCACCAACATAAATCAATGAGCCCGTTGGCATTTTTTACTGATTGTTTGGACTCTGTTGTTTTTCTATTAGATGGTAAGGTGGTTGCCTACCATTACCGCCCTGCGAACGGGCGCGAAACGGGTGCGCCGTCTGTATACCGTCCTCAAACCGGGCTCTCACCGTTTGCCGCCGCTTTTACTCACCCGGCAAGAGTTTTGAGAATGGTCAAACTTCCTGCCGGGCGCGGATGGCCGGCAATGTCCCCGGCAACGTGTTCAACGGACGGGAAACGGCCCACCGTGTGACATCACCGTGTGCCACCGTCTGCACCAATTCGTCACACGGTAATGGGCCGGCCAACCTCACACGGATACATGTGAGTACAAATGTATTTTACAGAGATTCCCGGAATGTGAGCGAAGCGGCGAGCTTGAGCGCTCAGCTTATACAGGGCAGTTTGTTGACGTTATCAAGGCGGTTTGGTCGGTACCAAAGCGTTTCGGCCGGTGAGGACCTGGTGAGGGGGTGGTATGAGCCCGGTTTCAGGCCGATAAGGACCCGGTATAGAACAGTATGAACCCGGTGACAAAAAAAAAATCAATGCGGCCGTTGACATTTTTTGCTGATTGTTCAATAGCGACGGGCTGTGAATGCAGCCTGGTAACCGTTCGCGGAACGGACTCTCAGCAGGCATGTTGCAACTCTCTAAATGTAGAGAACTAAAACTCACTCTTTCGAGAAGTCTAGGAGGGACAGATCTTTTTTTTTATAGTGAAGTTCACTCTTAAGGGGGGACTTAAGGAAGTTTTTTGTTGAATTTTGTTAGTGCTGTAATTATTGAACTATGACTCAAATGTATATAAAAGTATACTTTTTTTGGAAAGGAAATGGATCAGAGATTCCAAATTTGGCATCAATTTTGACCAAAAATCTTGATTTTTTAAGAAAATCACATCATCATCAAGTGATTTGGCCATTTTTTACTCAAAATTATTTTTGTTAGCTTTGCTAAAAAAATTGGGTCAAAAAAGTGAATTTTGTAATTTTCTCAAAAAATCTACCTTTTTGGTCCAAATTGACACCAAATTTGGATTCTCTGATCCATTTCCTTTCCAAAAATGTATACTTTTATATGCATTTGATTAATAGTTCAATTATTACAGCTCTCACAAAATTCCAAAAATCAAATCAAAAACTTCCTTAAGTCCCCCCTTAAAAGAGCGATTTTCACTCTAACAAGAGTGAAAAATCACTCTGAAAAGAGTGAATTTCACTTCTTAGAAGAGCCGTCCCTCCTAGAGCTCTCGAAAGAGTGAGGTTTAGCTCTTTTACATTTAGAGAGTATTATAGATGCTAGTCGTACCAATTCCGGAATGCAAATGAAGCGGCGAGCTTGAGCGCTCAGCTTGAAAAGGGCGGTTTGATGATGTAATCAAGACGTTTCGGCCGGTACCCAGGCGTTCCGACTGTTTAGGAACCGGTATGGAGGTGGTATGCACACGGTGAGGACACGCTGAGAACGGTAAGCTAGACATGTATGAGGCCGGTGAGCCCGGTACCAGGCGAGTGAAAACATGGTGTAGAGCGGTATGGACCGAGGACCGGTAAGGAGGTGTTGTAAGCTAGCTACATATGAGGACGGTGAGCCCGGTAATAGGCCGGTGAGGACCCCGCGTAGACCCGGTATATAACAGTATGGACCCGGTGACCACCAACAAAAATCAATGCGCCCGTTGACATTTCTTACTGATTGTTTGGACTCTGTTGTTTTTCTATTAGACGGTAAGGTGGCCGCCTACCATTACAACCCTGTGAACAGGCGCGAAACGTTAGCGCGCCTTTATACCGTCCTCAAACCGGGCTTTCACCGTTTGCCGCCGCTTTTACTCACCCGGCAGGAGTTTTGAGAACGGTCAAACTTCCTGCCGGGCGCGGATGGCCGGCAATGTCCCCGGCAACGTATTCAACGGATGGGAAACGCCCAACCGTGTGACATCACCGTGTGCCGCCGTCTGCACCAATTTGTCACACGGTAATGGGCCGACCAGCTCACACGGATACATGTGAGTACTACAGAGATTCCCGGAATGTGAGTGAAGCGTCGAGCTTATACAGGGCAGTTTGATGACGTTATCAAGGCGGTTCGGTCGGTACCCAAGCGTTTCGGCCAGTGAGGATCTGGTGAGGAGGTGGTATGAGCCCGGTTCCAGGCCGATAAGGACCCGGTATAGAACAGTATGAACCCGGTGACAAAAAAAAATCAATGCGGCCGTTGACATTTTTTTCTGATTGTTCACCGTGTTGGACTCTGTTGTTTTTCTATAAGACGGTAAGGGGCCGCCCAGCTTACACGGATACATGTGAGGGGCCCATAACACTACTCACTATGCTCACCGTGTACTTTGTTATTGTTCATGTTAATTTTCTATAGATATGGCCCTCGTCCGGACCCTTCGGAGGGAACACTGTGATAGCGATTAACGGAACCGGTTTTGGTAATTTCACGAGCGTGACGGTAGCAGGAAAAGAGTGCACTCCTATTGAGTTGGAAAGTTTTAATGACATTAACCAAAGGTCAGTATAAGAAAGACTCAATGAGTCATACCAATTAACAAAAATCACAAAAATGGCATGACAAATATCGATTTCATATTCATAGTTTTATAATATTGATAACGTTTATAGACCTGTATGGCATTAACCTAGATACACACAACAAAATATGTAAGTTCCCCCCAGCATATATTAGAATATTTTAAAAAAATATTTGATGGATTTATATATTGTCAACTAGGAAGATGCACCCAATTGTTAGGCACATTTTGATACCAAATTTGTTGGCCTTAGGACAATGCAACGATAAGGAATTGGGCCATTTATCAATTTGTATACAGATAAAAAGTGGCACTAAATCTCACTGGCTATGGCTGGTTTTGTCCATAAAATTAACAAACATTTTAGACAATAAATGCTACCGTGTCTTGGTGCACAAGATTATGATCTAATATGAAGTTAAACTTTCGATCTCAACACAAGAAATATTTACCTGGAATTTTCAGGTGTTACTACACCTTTCGTCAGCAGACTAATGACTCGACTTGACCTTTTGGAGGTGTGACGTCAGAATAGGGTCATAGACTCTTGGTAATTTGTACCTGCCCCCGTCTTTGTTGAGTGATGGTTGGTTGGCTCTGATGTAAATAGCCTCCTTGACACCTCTCTACGATTCTGACGTCTCACCTCCAAAAGGTCAAGTCGAGTCATTGGTCTGCTGATGAAAGGTATAGTAACACCTGAAAATTCCAGGTAAATATTTCTTGTGTTGAGATCGAAAGTTTAACTTCATATTATTTATCACCAACACAGATGAACTTTCATTCTAAGATTATGATCTGCTTATTGATTTTCTTGAAATGATGCCACACATAATACAATTCAACTAAAGACCAATGTTATTTTTAATAACAAACTATAGCTGTAATGGGCGTTGTTGTATTCATGTAATAGGTTATAATAACGCATTCACAGTGGGCTATATGGGAAACTACATAGTCGTGATATTTTCAGAGCCTATTAAAGCAGGTTTTGTCCCCAGAACCACGATATAAAAAGAGTTCACAAAGGCCTCGTCCTCCTTCAAGTTACGAAACCAATCAGGCAATACTATGCTGGTAATTTTGAGTTTGCATTGGATTAAAAAGTTGGAGGAGGAGTTGGAGCCCTGATCCTACTTTTTCCAAAAGTTAGGACGAGAAATGTTTATTATTTTTATTTGTCCCTATCACTTGTAATATTGCTAAGGGTTTTGCGCAAAGACAGCAAGATAGGTGATTTTATTGTGCATTGATATTTCGGTCATATAACATTTCAATTAATTCTGTATAACCTAATCTTTGAAAAAACCCTACTTCACATGCAGATTATATTGCAATACAACTCTCGGTGAAGACAATCTACAAGGCCCCGTGTTTGTGCACATTCAAGGGACGGATGGGCAGATATATCATAATGAAAATGGACCGAATTTTACATACACGGTAAGTGAACAATTTTGTATCGTTAAACAGACGACAGTTCCAAATGTTCACAAAATGTTTCAAAAATATCAGAAATGTTGAGTTATTTGGAATCACCATGCATTAAAATAATTACAAATATGTCTAATATTGGTTCAGTAATTTTTGAGATAGACTATAAAATTTGGGAAAAGTTGTCTGAAAAATCTGTTTTGTATAAATGGTAAAACTAATAGCCGCCGCGTGAAAAGTGTTATAGAAAATGAAGATTTTATCGTGGCTAAAAAAGAATCTAAACCAGATTAAAAAAAATAAAATAATGCTGTCAAAATAAGTTATATTTCTTTAACGAAGTTTTAAACTTAGCAAAAGTTGATTGCAGTTAGCGACTTCGTTTTATAAATACACTGCGTGTCAAAAAAAAGTGTCCCATGTAAAACATTATTTTTAGGTCATGAAAATAACACAATTGTACATGAAATAGTACTAGTCATGTTCAGCAATCTGTAATGTGTCATATGGTTTTGTTTCCATCCAATTTGGAGCTTTCGTTATGATCAAATTATAGTAAATCTACTCAGGCATGTCACATTCAGCTTTGTTCACTTTCATGTGCAGAGAATTCTTTTATTAGAATCGTCATTCAGTGTGTTATTTGACATAAACATGTCAATTATAATCTACCTACTACATGTTGATAATTAGTTCAACTTGATGTATTCTATAAATCATCAATGGAATAAAAGGCAGCATTTCAGTTGAAAATCAAATTATTGTCCAAAAGTGGTCAAAGTGGGATTCGCACTCTTGAACTGATCATATCTATTTGATAGAGGACTAATACTAGGGCTTTACATCCGACTACCGGTATTTTTTTTGAAAACAACAAACATGCATTTTTATTCCTCGTGGGACACTTTTTAAGACACGCTCTGTACATGATACGATATAAAGCCAATTACATCTGCAGAAAACACGTTCTTATGTAGAGGGTCGGGTCATGTATCATTAGATGAATGAAAAGAAATGAAAAAAGTGTACGTTAGGTGTCAGACATGCATTAATTGTACGGTTTTATTCCATCGAAAACTTGATGAATGGCTTGGATCTTTAAGTACACTATTTCCGCCGTAAAGAAATGAATGCGTATGCGCAGGGGTTTTATATTAGAGTGTCTCTTTACAGAAAATGGACTATATTTTCTAATAAACGTTGTTATTCCATATCTGGTTAATTGGTTACTTTGGAGTAAATTGCGCCAATACGGGGTCAATTTGGGAGTTTTAAGATTCGGATCGGGAGAGGGTGGGGCCAGGGGGTGATCGCTCACTAATATTAGTGTCGTGTCGGTTGAGATCGGCAATGCCGGTTGAGATTGGCACTGTCGATTGAGATTTGGCCGTCACAACGCCCCACCCCCCCCCCCCCCCCCCCCACCCCCTCCCCCTCAAAAAAAATCTCAAGTTTCTGTCTCGACGGCGATTGTAAAAAATTGACTATCTGGTAAATTTATTGTCGGGTCAATTTCCACCCCCCCCCCCCCCCCCCCCCCCATATCTTAAAACATAACTACACCCCAGGTTTCAATGCTGAGATAAATCTAATAATAATAATACATTTGACTATTTGAACTCGTGAGGAGGTTCTAACAACAGACACATTGTGTTAACGACTTCATATTTTAGAATCCCGACATTACATCGTTTCGTCCGACGTTTGGTCCCAAAGCTGGAGGGACAACAGTGACGATCACTGGTAACGACCTGTTGACGGGAAGGAATATTGTCATCATGGTAGGAAACGCGTCCTGTGAATTGGACAGGTAAGGTGTATCACTGATATGTTCGTGCACTTTTCACATCTTGTGTATATGTATGTATGTATTGTGGTCAATTGTATTATTGTATTTAGGTATTTTCTTGGTTGCGCCTCGGAATAGTTTATCTAGATTGATGGCGCAATACAAATGCATTATTTTTACAGGTTCAGTCAACCCAAAAATGCAGAATATCATAATTATCGCGACTAGATAAACTGTTACCGATTCCTACCGAAGTGATATTGTTAGCAACCGATCGTTCGCGAATCGAGTAGCCGGGCGATGCTTTCAACTCATTAAATTGCACTAACATCGAATCAAAACTCGAAGTTATCAAGAGTTCCTTCTGTTCTATATTTTCTATAATTCGTAGAAAATACCGCAACAAATAATGTTGAAACTTTATTTTCACAGATTAGCTGATTTTAAATCTCATTAATGAATTGCATTTGTCGTTAGTCACGCCCATATCTTCTCATCTGCGCTGTGATTGGCCAATAATCATTATAGTCAATATTCCCGGATAAGTAGGTACATTAGGCCAAGAGAAAAGAATAAACAATGTTTAAAAGAGTCGCATAGCTATATTCCCAAATGTATGTGAGACAGACCTTTTTTTTTGGTTTTGCCTTAGTAATAAAACCTTTTTTCTTCTGATTTACTGATAGGTCTTCTTCCACGTCAGAAAGTGCTGTGTGTTCTACAGGCAAGTCCTACGATGGCAATAACTCTACCCTTACCATGCAATTTGATTCATCCGAGAGGAACTCTGCTCAGGAATACAGGTATCGGGGTGACCCTGTAGTATATCGGGTAAATCCCCAAACAGCGTTCAAAGCGTAAGTAGCAATTACATAAACAGTATTGTAAGAATTGAGGCCATTGTTAACATCATCAATTTCTTCGACATTTTATACACAGCAGATTTTGTTTCCTTCGAATAAATCTAAACACGCGTTAAACTTCGACTTTATAAACACACCGTTTAACTAAACCCATTTGCGGACGCAATTTGCGGAGTTTAAATCGGGTTTTGTCATGTTAAACACATCGTTTAAAGAAAGTTTCCCGCGAAATAATTACCGAGCCCAAATCGTGTAGTAATATGGAACAAAACATCATAATTATCATAAAAACTACTATCTCTCAACATGCCATTTTTAAAATTCGCGGTGATCGAAAGTTCCGGTATCAATGACGGCATTGTTATTAATGCTCAAGTTTACGCAAGTGCATTGTATTCACATTCAAATTACAAAATTACGAAGAGATCAACCATGACGAATTTTCATGAGTATTTGCACGAAGAGTGATGCCAAATCGTTACTTTTAAGTCATCGTAAGTAATATATACAACATGTTGAATTGGCAGTTGCGCCAAAACGGAATCATACATTTTTATTCCGTTACTTATAATGTATTACACCAAAGAATTCACCTACCGTATATTTGCAACTGAGTGTTTTGAACAATAAAAACCCGAATTTTAGCCTGCGGATGATCATCCGTTGACCCAACCGATACGATGTAACATCAATGTTATTATTGTTTGTTACTTTTTCATTTGAAACTTGACTTTCTTTTAGTGGAGGACGTGAGCTGACTGTAGAAGGAAGTAACTTAGATGTGGTTCAACTTCCTCAAGTGATTATGAACTTCTCTGGGAATGTGTTCTCACAGGTAGGTATCGGGCCTAATCGTATGACTAGCGGTTATCCAATGCAGTTATGTGCAACGGACTACAAAGGGGAATCGCACCCGGCCTATTCTACATTCAATTGAGTCGGTAATAAACAGGGGCGTCTGTTTTCTGAAAATCTTAAACACAGTTATTATTATCGGTAATATGGCAGCTAATTAAGTGGATAACTAATAGTACCAAAGATATTTGATTGTACTGAGGTACCAAACGCTTACAGCAGGAAACTTTTGAATAGGGAATGGATTTCAAAACAGAAATTATTTTCCGATTTTATCACATTGCACATTTTGGTTGTTGGCAATTGTTAAGTTAAAGGAATATGACCCGATCACTTTTTTGGGGCTATGATTTTTTTTTCACATCAAGATATTTTGGTATTAGAAGAATCCCCATATTTTTCTTATTATGTCTGTAAAATATTAGGGGCCAGAAATGTTTCATTTGGAAATTATAGGCTAAAATGTGGTGAATTACTGCCAAAGGCAGTTAACAACCAGCCAGTCTGTGTACTACTCAGTGGGCACATGTCTTTTGACCTTGCGCTTCTAAAAATAGAACCATTGGAGTTATGCAACTCAAACTTTGGAATGCAACAATTTTAAGGATGACCTTTCATGTAAAATAGAAAACATCAAGTTGAAAATCGAGTCATATACCTTTAAAAACATAGTATTCAGATTGATTCATGTATTAAACCTTAATAGTTTTGAAACATTTGAATATGTAAACTTACAAAAAAGCAGTCAATATTTAAGAATTTACGATCATAAAAGTCCTCATTACGACTCTAACGAAATGTTTGGAAAAAAACCCTAGGTGGAACTTAAAGTTATTCACATATCGCATTAAAGCGTGCTTGACAAATCACTAACATGTATTCACACTTCGCGTTATTATTACACCACTCGTAGTTAAATACGACTCGAAATATAACTCCTATAGCGTTCTCTATTTTACAGGATTGTGAACTCCATCCTGGAAGTACAACGATCATGGCATGCCCATCGCCAAAGGTAGATCTTCCACCGAAGAGAAGAAGACGTCAGGCAGACGATAGCAATTCCAACGGAATACTTGGATTCAAGATGGATGGCGTCAGCGATCTGCTCAATTGGTCTAAAGACAACGACATAACCTTCGAATATTTCGTGGATCCTAATTATTTTCCATTTGGACCAAACGCAACTGGGGTTGTCAGAGGGAGAATAACTATAAAGGTCTGACAAGTTGGCATAATTGCAAGCTATTTTTTTTCACAAGATTTACGATGTATCCTTGGTGTACATGTGTCAGAAAATCATGAAGATTTTGTGCTAGGTTAATTTCATGCATTCTTGCACCAAGGATAAAGCAAATTCACTTTCGATGTAATTGCTCCATGTTACATCGTAAAACGTGAACAGTTACCTTTGTTGATACATTTTAAACTAATTCCTCTATTGACTCGTTGTCAAACGTGAGCAGTTGCCTCTGCATTCGCAACATACTGTGCCCAGACTTTCCTGTCATTCATGAGTTGGCGGATCTCTGGATATAAACCCATATCGTTCTTTTAATACAGTGTAAAACGTGGGCAGTTGCCTCTGCTGATAGGCCTTCTTTGTTGCCTCTATCATAACATTTCTCTTCTTTGACATACAGGGACAACGACTGAATCTGGCAAGTACAGCGTCAGATGTAACGGTGTATATCGGTAACGAAACCTGCACAGACATCGTTCTTGGACTAGACAATGTAACGTGTTATATACCGAAAGAAATACCGGCTGCTATCGATACAAACGGTACTGCACCAGATTTCAACGATACGGGGCTTCGGGCAGTATCGGTAAGTAGAATTGATCACTTTTAAGATTATTTGAAATTTGAAATTATAAGAGATGCGAAAAAATAGTTGGAAAAACTTTCCCAACAGAAGCAGCTCATCAGTACGTCGTTTTATTTTCAGGTTGTACAAGGGAATTTACGGTTTGATGAAATTGGATTTGTCGTCTACCAACCTGACATTCCGCCAACATCGATTATACCGTATGCGGTCGGATTTGTTTCCGTGATAGTTCTTCTTCTCTTGGCTGGTGCTTTGATGTATGTTTTCTTTCAAAGAAGGCATAAACGCGACAAGAAGGAACTCGCGGATACAAAGGACAAACTCCTGGACAGCATTCGTCTTCTGAAACGTTGTAAGTTCTTAAAGTGGTGCCTTCGCTCATTCATTTAAATTTACCAATGTTTATTTTATATAAGAAAGAAAAGAAATAAACGCTTTCCACGCGGTAGGCGTATGCACACGACATTTCCAAGATTTCAAAAAATGATCAAAAATGTCGAAATTATTTAATTTCATCATCATATTTGGAATCATCATGAGCAATGCATCAACACAAGTACAAACATGCGTACAGAATTTTGAAGTTGGGAAAGGTTTCTGACAAATCTGCTTTGCATATGGCAAAACTAATATCCCGCGGGTAAAGTGTTAAAATGCATATGCAAAAATCGACAAACAAGGTACACTGCGTGCGTAAACAATCTTGCAGCGAAATCTTTGGAAAGTTTAAGAGGTCACAAATTTGAGTTTTCATTGCAAGTGATCAGCATCAATTGTCTTTGTTCATCATAATTGCACGTGATACAACATAGCAAGCTTTTGGTATACACGAACCAATACTATCTGTTGTTAAGAAATATGTGGTAGTTATATTCATACAAGTATAAGTAAATAATTTCATCTTAACTCCACACATTATTAATGATGGTCAGTGAAAAAAATCACTGACCATCCAGGATTTGAACCTGGGACCTTTGGATCGCTAGACCAACGCTCTATCAACTGAGCTGATGAGTCAGATGGGGAAGAACGACGATAATATATCTATAGGCCTTCAGTTCAATCCTACCCTCTAACATCTAATCCAAGGATCTCCCAATCTGACTCATTAGCTCAGTTGGAAGACCTAGTTACGCCACTGAGTGAGGGACACTTGGTTCTATAATCATGACGATGTTTAGTTAATGTCATGGTAACTAGTTTTGTGCCTGACACTGTCAATGACATACCCTCGAAACTGTTTTGTATTTTTGAGTGACCAAACCTTTGAAATACCATTTGTATTTGATTTCTTTGATTGGTGATATTCTTCAGCGGTAGATCGCGGTGCAAGGGACGCCCATGCCAATAATACCCTGATGACGGTCCAGCTTACGGATCAAATAACCATAAATGTGGATGATGTACGGATCAACTACAGTCAGCTGACGTTCGGTAAACCCTTAGGAAAAGGTAAAATTATTTAGTAAGCTTATTTTGTGTATGAGTCATTTTCCATACAGTTTCTAATCTTGCTAATGGAATATTTAAATATAATTAATGAACAAGTTATTTTCTTAAAGTTTTGTTGATCGACAACATTTGATGCGGCATAACTTACCATGCTTACCGATATCGGCAAAATGGTTCTTCGAATCCCTTTTCGCCTAATATTTAATAAAAAATCCGTTGCTAGGGTGGCGTCCATTGTTCGTTTAACGCATAGTTTGGTGAAGTTCCTCTTACCAGATGAGCATTAGATACCAAATACAAAAGCACGGTTAAAAATGTTTTGTCAAAAAAGGATTTGTCTGAAATCCGATTAATGGCATCGGACCCTTTGAATTCAATCACAATCAAGTGAGGCAACTACCTCGGGTTTTTGATGCAATTTGTACACGTCTATTTAGAACTTTGCATCGAATTCTTATCGTGATATGTCACTTGCTATTCCCATTTGCTCTTGATTGATACATTGCGTTGTTTCCTATTGACCAACTGTAGGAGAATTCGGGAAGGTATTTATGGCTGCATACTCAAAAGATGACAATACGGAGAACGTGGCTGTCAAGACTATTAAAGGTAATTATACGACGTTACTTTTATCACCTAAAAGCGCATAAAATGTGTTCTCAAAAATACATCAACGCTTTTCAGCGACTGGCGGCTGCAGACGACTCTAATAGTTTACAAAATGTTTCAAAAATGTCACGATTATTGAATTTCATTATCATATTTGGAATAACCAGGGGAAATGCATTGAAATAAGTACAAACATGCATAGCATTGGTTCAATAATCCTTGAGATAGACCTTGACAGTTGGGAAAGGTTTCTGAAAAATATGTTTTGTATAGGGTAAAAGTAATAGCCGCGTGGAAAAATGTTATATACTACAACATCAGCGTTCTCTCTCAAGGAAACATTAATTACCCTAGCACACACAAATCGAAGAACCGGAACATTCTGAGGCGACCCTCCAACTGATTAGATAAATCTTTATCAGAAATGAATGTTTCAACTAAATTCAGCGCTTGTTGTGTCTTTTCACCATGTTTACGTAGATGACATGGATGCCAACTTTACCGTGAAATTCCTGGAGGAGGCGATGATCATGAAAGACTTCGATCATCCGAATGTGTTGGGATTACTAGGTTTGACCTTTGACCCGTCTGGCAATCCTTTGGTCGTGTTGCCATTTATGGAGCATGGTGATTTGAAATCCTTTCTTTTGAAAGATGAAGAGATCGTAAGTAAATATGGTCATTTAATATTGATTTTGCACATTTTTCAACAAAAAAAATTAGAACAAAAGATATACGGTATTTAATTAGCGTATCAGACCAAATAGTGACCAATAGCATTATACGTAGAAATTAATATTTGGAGACACCGTGGAAGTTCCGGGAGACACATGAACGTTTCTGAAGGCGTCACGACACCAAAATTAACAGAGAAAGTGTTATGAAAGTAAGCTAGAATGACCAAAACACGATTACAAATACCCAAAAATAGCTACGTAGAAGCTTGCTACATGAAATAGTAGGAAATACTTTGTACACCAAGAAAATTGAGGTTTGACATATCTTCTTTAACAGTCGAATAGAATTGTCATAGAGTAGAGATATACAAATGTCATGATAAGGTTTGTCAAGCATACATTTAACTTGTTTAAATTCTTTGGATTTCATAGGTGGTAACACCGCAGCAAATGCTGAACTTTGCCCTCGATGGTGCCAAAGGAATGAGCTACTTATCTGTACAGAAGTTTGTACACAGAGATCTTGCGGCCAGAAATTGCATGTGAGATTAAATTGATTAAACTTATTTCTAACATGTTATAGGCATACATGTGGTAAAAGTAATACAAATTGTGGACCGGGGACAGAACAAGCCGGAAGGGCGTTTAACTGCATACACTCGATACCGTTAAAGTGTTGCATAATGCATACACATGTATTGTTGCCTAAAAGACAGTCACATCGGCTTTCGCTTCAAACTAGGATCATGGTGGCACCATAGATCCTTAGTTTATGAAGGTAGTTTCATGCTGGGTTGCACTAACGTCAATAAAAAATCGATAAGACGCAGATATAGAGCTAGGAAATCATTCATGTACGCATGTGCAAAATGCGTCACACATAGGAAAGAGTAATGAATGCTGGTCGATCTGCTGACAGGGGAAAGAAATCTGGATTACCGACCAAGAGAAGGAATAAAAGGCTGGATTCGGACAAAATCATAACGTTAAGTTTGGAAAATTTGACTCATATGGCCTATAAAACGTTGTATGTATAACTTAGGTCACAATGTAAATTCATTTATTTTAATGAAATAACTTGTAGTACTGAATAATGTGATACAAACTTGTAACTCGAATTCTAAGGACAATTATTGCGTGTGAGACACTACCCTCGAGAATCCCTTTTTTGTAAGGTTTCATAATACATGTAATTTCTCCATCTGCAGGATCGATTCCGAATTAGGGCTCAAGATTGCCGACTTTGGTCTCTCGAGAGATTTACACGAATCAGACTATTACAGGAGTAGCGATCTGAAGGCTAGATTGCCCGTCAAGTGGATGGCACCAGAAAGTCTTGAGGAGGGTGTGTTTGATGTTAATACAGACGTGGTAGGTATACCTTATATTACAGTTTGATGTCTGTTTGTCTATGCACGCCGATCCTTTGTGTGCTAATTGGACCAGACAGCAAAATGCTCAGGCCGCGCGCCAGGCCATGATTGTCATCATGCCTGTACTAGTGCTGAACACCTTGTCTATATATGCTATATTGATGTCAGGGGGGCCGAATTAAAGGCTGCCCAACCGCCTACCTCCAGCAATGATAATAAGCGGATCAGCGTATAAAAGCCCATTTTGCCCACCACAAAGATGGCCGTCAAAAGGTTTGAAGCCTGTAAAGAAATCCACCGGAAATTAGAATAGTGATTGGAAATTCAAACCAATAGTCCAGTCTGGATATGCTAAATGGGTTTTATGATTTACATGTTTCAGTGGTCATATGGAATCGTTCTGTGGGAGACGTACTCAAAAGGAAGTAGACCATACCCTGGAGTCGAGAACAGAGACATGTACGAATACCTTATTGAAGGGAAGCGACTGAAATGTCCTCCAAAGTGTCCACAGGCCATGTAAGTAATTACAGTATTTTAGTCTTTAAAATATGTACTATGTAAACAAAACACCATCTTTAATTATACTATACTAGCGGGCACCAGCGCTTCGCGCTGGACCCGCTAGAAAATTTCACGGGGAATAAGTAAACAAAGCGTAAGAAAATTTGATACAATAATATCAAGAACATGTCCTATACATAATCCAGACGGGCCCTAAATAATCCGAATATCGCAGGTGCTTTTGATAATCCATGTTATACATTGCCTTAATCTAAGCCCTACCCCCTAATCCAGTTACCGTCCCAGGTGCCCTTAATAATGCACTGGATACCACATAATCAAGGTAGGCCCACTGCAGTGTGCCGTGTGCCGTTATCTCGAGATACCCAGGTGCCCTTACTTTATCATAGCCAAGTAAATTAAACGCGGGTGCCGAAGATAGCGGACAGTAAAAGTCACAATAGGCAGAGGTCAGTAATATCAAAGCATTATAAATGTTTATATAAATATCAATCAAGAGTATGTCCTTAAATAATTCAGGTACTAAGGTGCCCTTGATATAATGTAAATGACATGGTGCCCTTAATACACCATGAGCCTAGGCCCAATGTGCTCTTAAATAATACAGATACCCAAGATCTTAATCCGAGTAGGCCTACTCCATCAACGTGTTCTTAATAATAATACCCCCAGTTATACTCCTGTCAGCGCATGTCTCTACCTATTTTGTACCCCAAATAATAAAAAGTTGAATTTTAATGTCAAAATTGAAAGTTACATAAAATTAGCTTTTAAATGTCTCCCCCGATTCTTTTATTGCCCTGCCACCCCGTTTTACTCCTTTAAAGGTATATTATGTGATCTTTCCATGGAACGCCCTCAACATCGAAAAAAAATGAAAGCAGATTTTCTTGCAGATTTACATTTCTGATCATAAATCGTACATACATTCCAAGTTACAGGGCGATACGATTCTTAATTACTTCAAAATCATGGTTTTAGAGTGAAAATAAACTGTCGGATATCCGAGAACTTATTTTATCTAGTCTAAAGTCACTCTAAAACCATGATTTTGAGGTAATTAGGAATCGTATCGCTCTGTAACTTGGAATATATGTACGATTTATGATCAGAAATGTAAATCTGCAAGAAAATCTACTCTCTAAAAAAAAATCACGAATAGAGGGCGCTCTCTGGAAAAGATCACATAATATGCCTTTAACATATGGTGCTGGTGCAAGTGTCGCCACTGCCCATATGCATATACTGTATCCAGGTAATTCAGTAGGCCTACGTTCTGAGCGTTATAGTTTTATAGTCGGTCGCTTAGTTTTATGGTCGGCGGAGTCTATCATCAAGATCACTTGTACCATTCCACGCTTGTACTTGAGCACAATGTGTGCCATCCGGGTTTTGTTTGGCCTATTTACATTAAATACATTATTCCTCCAATAGGCATGTGGGGCCTTAACGTATAGTATATGTAGTCCCTTTATCATGTTTGCTGTGTTCTATAAAGCCTCCCGAGATACTACCTGAGTGTACACCCTTGAAATCCAGTTATCACAGGTGGCCCACCTGCGCATAGTATATCCAGGTAATTTGAGACTCGTTTTATAGTGAACCCCGTAATCCAGATACCACGGATGCCCTGAATAATCCAGACACTCTATAATAATCATGATAATGTACCACACGTTCCGTTTATCCAGATGCCCCATGTGCCCTTATATCCAGATTATCAAGTAAGGGAAGTGCGGAGAGGAGGAGGTGGCTTTAGGGTACACTATTAGAAAAAGGGTGCTTCAGAGGGGTTCTTGGCTGTCCCGTATAATGGTTTAAAGGTTCTTTGATTTTAAAGGCCCCAAAAGGTTCTGTAGAGAACCTTTAGAGGTTCGAAAGACCAATGTTTGCCCATATTTTGCCTATTTTGAACCTTAAAATGGTTCTTTTTTGAACCTTTCAAGGTGATATAAAGGGTTCCATACGGGACAGCCAAGAACCCCTGAAGCCTGAAGCATCCTTTTTCTAAGAGTGTACGGACTGCCTGCTTTCACTCTGCTCCGTTACAATGTGCACGGTTTGCGCCACAAACGCGTACGCTTTTTGTCTGCGTCATTACGTGTGCGCCGAACCGCGTGCGGCATGTTAAACGCGGTCGCGCAGCACAACATAGAAACGGTTGACATGGTACTGCCAGTTTCTTAATCGTTAGCAAACGTCGCATTCATCTATGTTACTAATGTGAAAGTGTCACTTTAAGATCTGTGTAAGAGTTTTTGTTTACATTTAGAAAATGTCGTGAAATATTTTTATTTGTCGGACGTATAAATGCTTGTTACTATGCGATCTTTAAGAATAACAAACAGCCGCATATACAGAAATGTAGCTATATCCCTGAAGAAAATATTTTGGGTGAAGACCATATGTCATCACTCATTCCGAAAACCACAATTTGTGTCCGAAAGTAGCTACCCGAGTAAAAGAAATTCAACATTTCGGATTTTCACATGTGATCCTTTCTGCGCATGTCTGAAAACGGTAAAAAACGGGCATTGAACTATCTAATTAGCTCGTGTATTAGAGGCGCAATTACCACGCTTTTTCAGTTGAGGAGGGACGCGAGTGTAAAATTATATTGAACTATCTAATAAAGCCATGTTCCGAAAATTAGTATATAGATTAGGAATCTAATCCGGTTCTCAGTCAAAATTGAAAAGGGCAGGTTATTTTCATTTTGCAAAGTCCTTGCTGAAGATTTTTACGACTTACACAAATTCATATGATCTTATACCCACAGCTTTCATAAATATTTCATTATGCTTATTTCATTATGCTTGTATTATTTAATGCACTCGCAATATGTCTTTGATATACACAGATACGACATCATGCAGAAATGCTGGACCGCTAATCCTCAGTCGCGACCAACCTTCCCGCAAATCACTAATGCCCTGGAGTCACTGATTGGATCGGTTCAAAATCCTACTGAGCCCGACCTCAGTCTCTCCTTAAATTCCAATGGTGGTTTAAATAGGGGAAATCTCTACCAGACCATCCATCGGGGGGCGAGTCAGGAACAAACTAGTCCAGAATACGAACCGGACTATAGAGAGATACGGAACGTACATGCTACATCTACAGGGCCTATCTTTCCCAATCCATCGACCGCAGAGGACACCATCGAACTAACCAATAACAGTGTCGATCCCTACTTCACATTGGCTCCCGACGCTCCACTACACCCAGAGACAGGGGCTGCAACTAAACCCACAGCGCCTGATCCGTCGTCGGATACAAATGATAGTAGCGATCCCTACTTTACATTGAACCCCAACGCTCAGCTAGAACCAGAGTTCAACAAAGATGACCAGGTTAATAATGCACCTACAGCACCTATCTTACCCAATCCATCGTTGGACGAACACCTCGGTGACGAGAGTAGTGATGCCTACTTCACATTAAACCCCGACGCTCCGTTAGAATCAGATTATAAAGAAAAGTGTGGTGATGATGGGTCCGGAAACCCTACAGCAACTGCTTTACTTACTGCGGCAGCGGCAGACCCAAATGTCGGTCACAACGGTGACGATCCATACGATACTCTAACGAAGCCAGAACCAGACTACGGAAAAGTATGGGCAAATACTGCACCCGCTGCACCGCAAACCACATCTAATCCGGAGTCAGACGTTGGTGTCAATCAGGACAGTGGGGATTCATACTTTACTCTGGAACGGATGGCACATCCGGAGGCAGACGACAAAGAGCTCAGACTTGACGCGGTATTAAGCACTGAAGACGAATCGGCTATGTAATAAGCTGTGATAGAAAATAATCGGGACTCAATAGTTTTGTACTTATTTCATACTTAAGCGGAGGCATATGACAAAAATATGTTTCAAGAAAGAAGACATTTGATAAACATGGTTTCCACACATGAGGTAAGCTCCTTTGTTGTTCATCATTATGAATAGATCATGTATATTATGAATTCCATGTCTGCTAACCAAATAGCACTGATGTCTACGAGTGACACATTTTTCGTTGTGAAGGTCATGTAGCCGATCATAATCACCTAGGCATATGAAAAGATATATTTTAAGAAAGAAGACATTTTATAAATAATGGTTTCCACAAATGAGGTAAGCTCATCTATTGTTTATCATAAATTATATGAAGATTGTCTATTGTAAATTCCAGTTCCATTCTATGTAAACTAACCAATATCACTGATGTCTACACGAGAAACACATTTTTCTTTGTGCATTGAAGGTCATGTAGCCTACCATAATCATTACATGTTCAAAACATGATGAAGAATTTAGGAATGTCAATCGTAGGACCTTTAAGGCATTTGTAAATTCGTTGGTGGCTGTACACAGTGACGTAACGTACAGTGTGTACGTCACTATATTAAAACACGGTTTCATTTGAGCTTTTTTGAACAATTTTTGGATACCAATGATACCAATGAACTAATCAGTTTTTGACTTAGCGACTTTGTAAAAATAATTATGAAAACGATATTTCAAAACAATAGGCTATATACACCACAAAAACTATATACTAAAGTTAATCATATGCCACTATGTAATACCATCGACCAAACGTCATTATGTAATACCACGAATTGTGACTGGACCTTTTTTACTCACTGACTCGACCTAAACATAATACTGAGAAGTTTTTATGAAGCCAAGTGCAAACAAACCTCTGAGTGCTTGCCAATATAAAAGATATAATAAAAACCCTTTAAAAGGAAGTGATAGAACAAAGGAAATACAAATATAGATTAGAAGATAGAAAAAGAAAAAGATTAACGGACAATAATTGTGTATATATTTCATACTTAAGCGGAGGAAAATGAAAGGATATATTTTAAGAAAGAAGAGATTTTATAAGTAATGGTTCCCACAAATGATGTAAGCTCCTTTATTGTTTATCATATTATATTAATAGATCATGTCTATTGTGAATTCCGGTTCCATTCTATTTATGCTAACCAATAGCACTGATGTCTACGAGTGACACATTTGTCTTTGTGTATTGAAGGTCATGTAGCCTACCATCATAAAATGTTCAACAAATGAACACGATGACGAGTTTAGGTTGTGTCAATCGTAGGACCCTTAAGGCATTTGTAAATTCGTCGGTAGTAATTATTACATAGTGACGTATAGTGTGGTGTACGTCACTATATTAAAACACAATTTGTATTGGCTTTTTTGAACACTAAATCAATTTTTGGATTACCTTGCCAATTAATTAATCAGTTTTGGACTTTGTGACTTTGTTAAAATAATTATGAAAACGATATTTCAAAAAAATCGCCTATATACACCACAAAAACTACTAAAGTGTACCATACGTCACTATGTAATACCACCGACCATACGTCACTATAGTAATACCTCGATTTGTGACTGGACTTGCTAATCTACTCAATGACTCGACCTATACATAATACTGAAGATGTTGTATGACGTCAACTGCAAACAAGCCTCTGAGCACTTGCCAATATATAAGACATAATAAAACCCTTTAAAAGGGAAGTACTAGGACAAATGAAATACAAATATGAATTACAAGGCATAAAAAGAAAAAGATTAACGGACAATAATTGTGTATATATTTCATACTTGTGCGGAGGTTAAGCGGAGGCATATAAATAGATTTATTTTAAGAAAGAAGACAATTTTATAAATAATGGTTTCCACAAATGAGGTAAGCTCCTTTATTGTTTATCATGAATTATATGAACAATGTCTATTGTGAATTCCAGTTCCATTCTGTGTAAACTAACCTATAGCACTGATATCTACACGAGTGCCACATTTTTCTTTGTGTATCGAAGGTCATGTAGCCTACCATAATCATGAAATGTTCAAAACATGATGAAGAGTTTAGGAATGTCAATCGTAGGACCTTTAAGGCATTTGTAAATTCATCGGTGGTATCATACAGTGACGTAACGTATAGTGTGTACATCACTATATTAAAACACGATTTCTTTTTAGATTTTTTGAAATTTTATGATACCAATAAACCAATCAGTTTTTGACTTTGTAACTTTGTTAAAATAATTATGACAATGATATTTCCAAACAATAGGCTATATACACCATAAAAAACTACCAAAGTTAATCATACGCCACTATGTAATACCACCGACCATACGTCACTATGTTATACCACGAATTGTGACTGGACTTGCTATTTTACTCAATGACTCGAACTAAACATATACTGAGACGTTTGTATGACGCCAAGTGCAAACAAGCCTCTGAGTGCTTGCCAATATAAAGACATAATAAAAACCCTTTAAAAGGGAAGTGCCATGACAAAGGAAATACGAATATATATTACCAGACATATAAAGAAAAAGATTAACGGACAGAAGTTGTGTATATATTTCATACTTAAGCGGAGGCATATAAAAAGAGATAGTTTAAGAAAGAAGACATTTTATAAAATGGTTTCTTTAAATGAGGTAAAGCTCCTCTATTGTTTATCATAAATTCTATGAATAATGTCTATGGTCACGCGTTATGAGCTCGCCTCCAAATAGGTTGGTGCTGTTACACTTTTTAGTTTCATGCTGTCATATTCCTTAGATATATTTTTAGAAACCCCAAAAGCTATCTCAACAAATATGGTATCATTTTAAAGCCATAATAACAAGCTATCTGCCTGCAAAATGGAATTGGTATAGCTAATACAGAACAGAAGTGGAGATACAGCTGTTTGAAGTTTGGGGACCAGGGGTGGTGCCGGAAGGGGTGCCGCCTGAAGGGGTGCCGCCTGTACAATCTCAATGGGTTAATCCCATATTTTGTTCTTTTTACAATAACTAGTCATCCCCTAAATGTTACAAACACCATTCTGGTTCCATTCTAAAGGATATTTAGTAGTCTTTAAGTATGTGGTTCAACAGACATGTCAACTATTTGTTGTAACAACTTATTAATTATGGATGAGACCATGATCATCAGCTTTCTTCCTATTCGCTACACAACATGAATAATCAGCCTCAATTTAGCGGTTTATAAAATTGACTATAACAGAAAACAGAAAAAGTTTCAACCTATGATAGCAAAATTATACATTTTTTGAAAGCTTGTAGCTAGAGGAATTTAGAAATGCAGTTTAGATCAGGGAAGGGTACATCCTTAACAAATATTTCTGAAATTCTTAAAATGTATATGATACAAATTGGAGATATTCACTAGCCGGTATAATTACCTTACCGATGTATTAACCTTTGACCATTAAAAAATAATGTAATAATAAGAATATGTAATAGGTTTGTAATTTAAACTGAACATGTTTGATTTCATTAATGTGTTTATGATAGCAAAGAGTGGCGGTTTTGTAATCATGAAGAATTTTTGGATACCAATGATACCAATGAACTAATCAGTTTTTGACTTTGTAACTTTGTTAAAATAATTATGAAAACAATATTTCAAAACAATAGGCTATATACACCATGAAAACTACTAAAGTTAATCATACGCCACTATATATACCACCGACCATACGTCACTATGTAATACCACGACTTGTGACTGGACTTGCTATATTACTCAATGACTCGACGTAGACATAAAACTGAGAAGTGTGTATGACTTCAACTGCAAACAAGGCTCTAAGCGCTTAATATTAATAAAAACCCTTTAAAAGTGAAGCATAGGACAAAGGAAATACAAATATAAATTACCAGACATGAAAAAGAAAGAGATTAACGGGCAAAAAATGTGTATATATTTCATACTTAAAGCGTAAAAAAGATATATTTTAAGAAAGAAGACATTTTATAAATAATGGTTTCCTCAAACGAGGTAAGCTTCTCTATTGTTTATCATAATTATATGAATATATAATGTCTATTGTGAATTCCATTTCCATTCCATGTATGCTAATTGCTAACCAATAGCACTGATGTCTACGAGTGACACGTTTGTGTTTGTATATTGAAGGTCATCTAGTTTACCATAATCATAAAATGTTTAAACCATGATGAAGAGTTTAAGAATGTCAGTCGTAGGACATTTAAGGCATTCGTAAATTCGTCGGTGGTATTACATAGTGACGTATAGTGTGTACGTCAATATTACGAGGGTCGGTCAATAAATAATGAAAGTGATCATGGTATGGGATGCATGAGTGATTCTATTGACAGATAGCGCTATCAATACAAAGTATGAACCTTTATCTTTCATACAATACACTTTGGTATTTCTAGCTAGGAACTATGGCGTCATAGCATTAGCTTAAAGTTAGTACACTTTGGACACTGCCCGAAATTTGTCAATAATTGGCTGGATATGTAATAGGTTGAAATAAATATGGGTTGATTGATACATTTACGTATATCTCGACAATGCAAGCATAGAAACAGATCAAACCTGGTGAATAGTAAGAACACACAATAATCTCTGTCTGACACTCTTTCTTAGATCTGAATTACTTAATACAAACAAGAAGGGACCATCTCAAATACGTTTTTATTAAGGAAGATTCACAACGATAAACCATAGAAAATAACAACGGATAAAGAATAATGGAGGGATTATAATTGAATAAACTATGAGGGTTTTTTTTGTTGTTTTTTAATATCTGATTATTTTTATTTTGAATAAATGTGCCAACAATTTGATTTTCATGATTTTGGAGGTTAAACATTTTTGGTCAATAATTCAAAAAATTAATCAGATATTAAAAAATAAAATACTCCTAGACAATTTTATTAGGATTATAATAAAACTAGAACGACAAAATTTGACAAAATATATTTTGTGTTATCTTTGCAAACCTAAAATGGGTCAAAAAACATGTTTTTTATACTTTTCTCCGATAATGGTAAATTTCATGATCATGGTTGGATTCATTGAACCCTTTTCTGCGAAAAAATGTATACTTTTATATAGAATAAATGAATAATGAAGAAGTTACGGCAGTTTTACGAAGGCTATACCTGAGGTTCCACACCCCCTAAGCTAACGCTATGACGTCATAGTTCATACTAAAAAATCCAAAAAGTGTAGGCCTACTGTTTGAAAGACAAAGGTTTATACTTTGTATGATCACACTTTCCTTCAATAGAATCACTCATGGATCCCACACCATGATCACTTTCATTACTTATTGACCAACCCTCGTAAAACATGATTTTTATTAGCTTTTTTGAACACCAAATCAATTTTCTGATTACCAAATAACTAATCAGTTTTTAACTTTGTGACTTTTATAAAAACAAATATGAAAACATTTCAAAACACTAAGGCTATACATCACAAAACGACTAAAGTTTACCATACGTCACTATGTAATACTACTACTAGGCATGTTTATATTTATTTTAATGCATTTTTCAAGGTGATTCTAAATATAGTAGTTATGCAATAATGTTGACATTGTGAAACGTTTTGTGAAATTTAACCAGTTCGCTGAATGGGACTAATGAAACTTTGTCTTCGTTGTACTTCCTGAAGTTAAAGACTGTTTTAAATTCTACAGGGTGTCCCAAAAGTCTATGCACGACTTTGAAGCTTTGTATTTCACAAAATATAAGTCGTATTGAAAATATGAATACATATTTAGAAAGAGGAAATGTGGGAAATAATTTTGATACCAAACATTGGAGTAACATCTGTTTGTAATGCCACCCTAAGAGTAAAATATTTATTACTGCAAAAATGTAATTTTATACTTCGGAGGAATAAAGTTCATAAATCCATACCTATTGAGATTAACAAAAAGACAGAGTTGATTTACACAGAAACTGATCCGTCGATTGTATTATTTGAAATTTTACATTACAGTGATCCCATCATAATAACAAACTATATCACACATAATTTTCGTTTCTATATTATAGTGAGATCTAGTTTAAATGTTTTCCATTTATACAGAGAAGTGCGCTAATGCAAAAACACAGACCTAAACAATTGAATAACGTAACAGAAAAGTGAACGCACACATCACACAGCGAATAGATCTCTTTGGACTTTTGGCTACTGCATGTTTATGACATCAATGTGACTTGTTGATCTACCAGTATTTTTTCTACCACATCGAGACAAATCATGCACAGTTCCTGTGTTTAAAAATGTTTCACCAACTTCAGAATGGATATTCTTCCTGGTGCGCGTTTCACTTTGAAATGTTTTCTGAACTTTTGTTAAGTAAGTTGATCTGAATTTGTTTCAGCGTAGAACCATACACTTTGTATTCGCTTATCTATGCTGTAAACCATCTTGAAGACTTTTGCTGGGCAATGTTGTCTACTACGCCTATTTATGTTGTGAGTGACCGAGTTTGGTAATAACATTAATGTTGCAAGGTAAGCAGTGAACTGTGACTGCGCAACGTTGCTTTCATACCGTTAATTTATGCGCATAGCAACTATGTGCGCACTTGGTATGGGTGGGTACGGCCAAAAACTTTCAACCAGTTTTATAATGTTGTGGGTTCACCAATAGGGTTGTGTTTGGTATCAAAATAATTTCCCAAATCTCGTCTATCCAAATATGGTTAAATGTATACCATGTGATTTATATTTTATGAGATATGACTCTTCAAAAACGTGCATAGACTTTTGGGACACCCTGTATATAATAAAGCTTTTTCGATTAAAGTGGTTATGAGAGTGTAAGTTGTCAATAAGTACTTGTAAAACATATTTACGACGATAAATGTACGATAAAAATCACTAATAAAAATGCTTAATGCTTCCGCTGAATTAAAAAACAATTGACCGTTTGCAAATCAAAATTGCGTGGATTGATGTAAATCGGGGATTGAAATGCCATATCCTCGAAGAGGGGCAACAAAGAGTCATAGCATGAGGTTCTTTATTGATCATTGTTGATAGGCATCCTCCTTCTAACTTCCAATGGGAAGCACAGGGATATTCGTCAAAGATCCTCATATGAAGTATATTTTAAGACCCTTTGTAAATGGTATATTAGTGATGTGTATCTGTGCCTGTTATGTGTTTTGTAATCCTTGCTGACGATATTTATTTTTTGATGATGCAGAATACAGGGTGTCTCATAAAAAGTGTCCTTTGTGATACATGTTGGGTTTTTTTGCCATGAAAAATATAACATTTGTCCGCGAAATACTAGTAATCATGTTCAGCAATCTTAAATGTGCCATAATAATGTTGTTCTATCCATTTTGGGGCTTCCGTTTTCAAATTATGGCAAATCTACTCAAATTCAGCTTTTGGCCACTTTTCATGTGACGAGAGCTCTTTTATTAGAATCGTCCTTCAGTGTGTAATTGAACGTAACCAATAAAATCATTAATAATCTACCTACTAAATGTTGATAGTTAGTTGAATTTGACAATAAACATAATAATATGCTCATCGACATTATCCATGACATACCATAAAATATTTGAATTTTAGATGGTATTTTAAACAATACATTGACATATCCTAAAATCATCATCGGAATCTCAAAGGCGTTTTTTTTCAGTTGAAAATTATTTTCTTGTTCAAAAGTGACCAAAATGGGATTAGCACTCTTGTTTCTGAATTGATCATATCTCGGTTTATAAGGTGATGAAATTCAATGGGATTAAACAAAAAGACATTGGATGTATTTTTAATTAATTTTCTAACTCATGGGACACTTTTTAGAGACACCTTTTTGATTATATTAAAATGGTCCAATAAAAACAATTAAATATCCAATTTTAAGATGGTTTGTACATAATAAATAAAAGCATTGTATTATATCGCAGAGCGTAAACTAATACTCGGACTCCATTGTACTTTCATTTTGTCTTGTTTTAACTCTAAAGAGCAGTAGTTTGATGAAGAAGTAATTTTGTACCTACCTATCATCCATTTTCTTCCCTAATACCTTGACGTCACTGCGCATGTGCATATGTGTACTCGCATAACTTGGAAGTGTATTTGCGTGCGCATTTTGGTGTGATTATGGGAAAACGTAATTGTCTTAAAGGAAGATGTTCCGATTTTCAACTTGAAGTTTTCTATTCGACATGAAAGGTCATCCTCAAAAAAGTCGTATTCCAAAGTTTGAGTTGCATAACTCTAATGGTTCTTATTTTAGACGCACAAGATGCCGTGAAATGTGCCCATTGAGTTGTACACAAACTCTATAGTGGTTAACCACTTTTCGCGGTAATTCGATGTTATTTAACCGATTTCTTCGTAATCATACTGATTTGGACCGTCAAATTTCAGTATGTTAATCAGAAAAATATGATCTTTCATATGATATGAAAATCTCCATATGTTTGAGAAAAATCTGTGTTATGAAAATGTGATCGGGTCATCTACCTTTAACCCTAACACTCTTGAGAGTACTACGAATTACTACGATGCGGTGTTCTTGGGTCACCCGGCTCGGCAGTTTTTAGATGAAATTATGGCCCTAGGTATATACAGGGCGGAATATATTCCGCCGTGTATGGTTTCCCCCGTGGCCTAGCGGTAGATCGTCTGCCTCTGAACCCACTTTTTCCCCTCGCTATTTGGCCGCGAAAAAAATTCTTTGGAAAAGGTGCCTCGGGGGTTAGGGTTATGGAGTGATTTTTTTTCACCATTTTTCTTTATTCACTTTTTTCTTCTTCTAATTTTAGTCTCATTAACCCTAACACTCTTGAGTACTACGAATTACTACGATGCGGTGTGCCCCGGGGGAGTGGGGGCACTTTTCCCCTCGCTATTTGGCCGCGAAAAATAAATCTTTGGAAAAGGTGCCTCGGGGGTTAGGGTTAAGGAAGTGAAATGACCTTAAGAAAAGATTCTTCAAAATTAGAACCTTTGTCAAATTAGAGAGTAAAATATTCGTAGATGTTTTGCTATATACATTGGTCACATAATGTATAGGCTGTACCATATTTGGAGTCGTGTATGGTCGCCGCACAAATATGGCACAGCATATACATTATGAAACCAACGTAAAGTGCTCAACATAAGAAAGTCGTACCAAACAGGCTAAATATACATTTGGATGATTCTTTTCGGCACATTTTGATACCAAACATAACACCTAACAACAAAGATAACCATGATCAGCACCATTTATAGAAAGTCCCATTTTCAATACACTACGCGGAAGAAAACACCAATTGTTAACAAGCACTAAGCCGTATCAGCCCGTGTTGATCGCTGCGCATTTCGCCCTCAATGCGCGGGCTATTTTCAAATTTCAAAGGGATTTTTATGGAAAGGAGAAACGGCTGCACTGTGTGGTCGATTGACTGCCGGTCAATCATGGTTATAACCGTGTCACATACGGCCCACGGAGTGAACCTCACACACACCCATTACCCATTTTCCTCCCGCGTCGTGTATTGAAAATGTGACTTTTGAAAAGTGACTAATTCTTTTTTTTAAATGGCGCTAATCATGGTTTATCTTTGTTGCTAGGTTTTACGTTTGATATTAAAATGTGCCTAAAAGATTCATCCAAATGTCTATTTTGCCTGTTTGGTAAACAAATAATCGAAAGTTACTTTAAATGACCTAAACAAAGTGTACGACTTTCTTTTGTTGAGCACTTTATATAACATGACAGTTACGAACTATATTTTATTCTCATTCTTATTCACAGTTTATTGGTTATTTTCATCTTTTATCATAAAAATAATGATTTTTGTTAGTTGTTTTTTAATCAAACAACAACAAATTTCCCCCTTTATAAAATCGGTGAATCCAGCCAGGGAGATGTTTAAAAACTTCCTGCTTTGATTAATCGTGTTTATAGCACACGCCCCCCCCCCCCCCCCCCCCCCCCCCTCCCCACACCACCAACGCTGCATTATAATACACACAACGCATATGCCGGCAACTTTGTGTAGGGCACGCTTGAACATCTTAACGCGATGACCATACGCACTGAAGGTATTATTATTCCAATGAATTAAAGGAGGTGTCCCGCAAACATAAAAGTGTGCATTATATGTTAGAAAAATAACTATCGAGCCCAACTTTTGTAATTATATAGAACAAAACACCACACTTATGACAAAAACAAATAAAAACCGCAATCTCTCAACATGCACTTTTTAAAATTCGCGGCGATCGAAAGTCCCAGTGTCGATGATGTCATAGTTATACAATGCACATGCGCAAATTTTAGCACCGATACTCATGACGTCATCGACACCGGGACTTTAGATTGCCGCGAATTTTAAAAATTGCATGTTGAGTGATGGCAGTTTTCTTTTTTGTGACTAGTATGGTGCTTTGTTCTATATAATTACGTAATTTCGGTTCGATAATTATTTTTCTAACAAATAATGCTCAATGTTGTGCTTGCGGGACATTTCCTTTAAGAACCAGCCCCAAACTAGTATTGTCTCACTTTTATAATATATAGTGCGTATCGGCTGAAAATCAGCAAAAAAAAACCCAATCAAATTGCATGTTGACTTCCAAAGCCACACCCACTATATAAGAATAAGCCATAACACCGAGGTCAATCAAATTCATTTATTTCAAACGCATAGTGATATACCTGAGACAAACATACCAGTTATATTAGTCCCAGGCTTTAAGAAATTCATTACAGAATGCAGTTTCCGTATCTGTGTTGGAAGATAACAAAATCTATATTGAAATGTATTTTAAGATGAGTATTTATAATACTTATGAGGGTTGAATAGCCAAAATATGTCCCTATGTTCAAGGTGGCAGAATAAAATAAAAACTACATACTATGCCATGCATTGGTCATTTGGTTCAAACGGAAGGCTATGACGGGTCAAAGCAAAAAACAAAATCGCTTAGGCGACAATAAAAACCTGTTCTTCCAAATTTGAGAATTGTTGGTGTTTTTTTACTAGTTTCTGAACATTTTTTATTAACATATTAAAACGTATTAAAAATTCACCAACATTTTCAAGAAAACTTTCAAGAAGAAAATCACGCCACCGACCGACGCCACTTAAGAAATCTGTTTGCCCGTAGAACATATTTTGTTTTAAATAATCACTATTTTCAATACGTTATACATGTCCGTGTAATAACGTATCGTTTTTCAATGAACCCTATTTAACGACTGTCACACAAAAAATGAATAAAAAACCAAGAGCGTTTAGCTTTCTTCCATGCAAAATGGATGCATATGTATTTGAAATCCAAATTTCATATCATGAATGCAAATGTTGACATAAAACATTAAAAGACCTGTGTCAGAAAATCCTTACATCGAATGCGTTGAAGACGAGTAGGCCAACATATAGGCCTATAGCGCTAAAGAAAAAACAATATAATACCAATAACCATTTTTGGATTAATGCATGCCTGGGGTCGTGGCAATCAGTAATTAGCAGTAATGCAGTTTAAATAAATGACGCTGATTTGCACCAACAAATCAAATCGTTTTCAAGAATCAAAACATTTTTAAAACAAAGAATAGCGTTGCTAGAGTATGTTCGCATCAGGACCCAAGCGTGTGTCTGTATGGACCGACCGTGTAAACAAACAAACACCCCCCCCCCCCCCACCCCCCCCCAACAATCAAACAACCGATGGGTGAACGAACAAACACAGCACACTATTGACCATTTTCCTTAGTCATACCACCAATGCCTTGGTCATACACAGCATGAAATACATCACTGCGCTAGGAAAAAATAATATCTCCCAAATGACTCTAAGAGGGCGATCTAACACGCTCTTTTATTCTAGCGGTACGGGAAATGAGGGTAACTCGCTAGGCCTATGGTTGTGAGGAAGCATGTATTATAGAAATACCAATAACGAAGTGGAAATCTGTCCCATATGGTTCAAATTTAGATTTAGCTAATCATCAAGTCTTAATTTAATACTTTTAAAGGCATATATGTGATCGTTTCAATGGGCGCCTTCTATCTGTGATTTTCTCCTAGAAATGCAACTTATGGGCGTAGCCAGGAGGCTTGTTACGAAATTGAAGTCCAGGGCCGCCTAAGGCATGCCCTAAAACAAGTGTGCTGTGCAGCTGAGATGAAAATGTGCAGTTGAAATCAAAAAAATGTGCATGCAGTTCAAATATTGGCACACAAAGTTCATAACATTCAATAATCTAAACTGAAATTTTCATGAACGCATTAAATGCAAATTTGCCTATCATTAGTTTTACTGTTTCTTTCATTGAGTGCATTGCCCATGTCATAGTTGTGGGTTTCAATGTGTTAAGAGTCATCTCAGGTAAATATCGAGTATAGGTGGCAAAGCTCGCCGATTTGTTAATTTTTTTTTCCTGGCCAGGTTGAAGTACTTTGGTAGCATATCAGAAAAACGAGATTAGTTTGTTAATCTTTTACTCGTTGCCATGGCAACAGCCCAATTTAGATTTTAGCCATTTTTGGTCAATATCAGTTAAAAATAGTCGAAATTTACCGCACATTCGTTATCTTATTGCAGCAATATGCAAGATTTTTTTTCAAAAGTAGCTATTACTTGATAAAAACACATCTTTATACTTTAGACACAAATTAAAAAAAAAATTAAAAAAAATTGTTTTGATGTATTTTCTGACCTGGCAACACTGCTAGTTTTGACATATTAAGAAAATTGATATTTTAGCCTATCTTTGCATCTCGTAAAAACTACTTGCCAGGGCACTCAGGATATTGTCCTCATAGGAGAAGGAAGGGATGACTTTACCCTACTCATATCTGATGAAAACAGCTTGGGGTATTATATACTTTAACGGCAGTGTTGCTAGATAATGACGCATTTTGGAAAAATTACAATATTTCGTTTGTTACAAATAATGACATTCATTTTGATACTGAAGCCATTTTATTACGACAAATTGGATTTAGTATATACCAGATGTTCCAGGGACTTCCATAGATACCCGTTAAGTAAAGCAGGTGGTAATATAGGGCATATTCCTTTTCTATTGTTGCCAGAAAGTTCACAGTTCGGCAACATTGCTATATTCAGATAATTTGATTTCGTATATTAGTCGGGTATGTACAGGGGAATGCACGTGCACCCCCAGTACTAAACCAAACCAACTTTTTAG
This sequence comes from Ophiura sarsii, assembly GCA_035610835.1. Taxonomy (NCBI): domain Eukaryota; kingdom Metazoa; phylum Echinodermata; class Ophiuroidea; order Amphilepidida; family Ophiuridae; genus Ophiura; species Ophiura sarsii. The sequence continues at coordinate 15,244,336 of CM069445.1, forward strand.
GTGTCTTTTAGGGTCCTTAAACACATTTTAGATGTTAACAGTGAAACAAAATGGGATGCTCTCCAGATATCCAAGATGGCGTCCAAAATGGCCGCCAAAACAGCTGCCAAAACAGGTTAATTCTCATAAAATGACATATAGCAATCAAATTGTATGGTGAAAGTATAGTTGTAATAGTGGGATGTATGTATTAGACCACTAGACACTCATATTTAGAAGTTTTGCTTTGATAACACACCTAAATCTAAGATGGCCACCAAAATGGCCGCCAAAAATGGTAAAATTCCAATTATTGGCATATATAAACCAACATGTATGATCAGAGTAAAGTTTTAACAATGGGATGTATGTGTTAGACCACTAGAAACTCATACCTAGTATTTTTACTTTGTTCACATATTTTAAAATCAAAATGGCCGCCAAATTAATGGCCGAAATTGGTCAAAAGTGGTCAAAATTCCATGAAATAGGTTAATATCAACTGAATTGTATGATCAAAATATAATTTTAACGATGGGATGCATGTGTCAGACCACTAGTAGCTCATTTCCAGTATTTTTGTTTTGTTAACACAGTTCAAAATCCAAAATGGCCCCCAAAATGGTTCCCGAAGTGGCTGAAAATTTGTCAAATGTCATAAAATGGGATAATATCAACCTAAATTTACGATGAAAATTTAGTTTTAATGGTGGGATGTATGTATTAGACCACTAATAACTCATACCCAGTATTTTTTTAATTTTTAACATAGTTCAAAATCCAAAATGGATGCCAAAATGGCCCCCAAAATGGTTCCCGAGGTTGCTGCAAAAATTGTCAAATTCCATTAAATGGGATAATATCAACCTAAATGTATGATGAAAATATAGTTTTAAGGGTGGGATGTATGTATTAGACCAATAGTAACTCATATCTAGTATTTTTGCTTTGTTAACATACTTTAAAATCCAAAATGGCCCACATAATGGGTCCCAAAATTACTGAACAAATTGTTTGAATTCCATAAAATGTGATGATATCAACCAAAATATATGATGCAAGTATAGTTTGAACATTGGGGGTATGTAATAGACAACTAGTAACTCATATCCAGTATATTTGCATTGCAATAACATACTTTAAAACCAAGATGGCCACCAAAATTGCCGCTGTCAATATAAAAATAGTCTACATGAGTGTATGATAATTCGAAATAGATATTGTCAGAGTGTATACATACTTGTACATATATACTGTTATACTGTACACAGCGCCCTACATCGGACATTAACGGTACAGTGCCCCTGAAACCTAGGGACATGAGTTTTTATGTACACAGAACGGGATGATCCCCTACTCTTTGCGAAGGAGTCTGTGACCTTTAACGTGCTCGGATTTTGTTCTTCTGATGCACGAGACCACCATTTATACGTGACTTCTGAACCACGATGCAATTGAATGCACTGTACCGTTAATGTCCGATGTAGGGCGCTGTGTACAGTATAACAGTGTATGTATACACTCTGACAACTATGTTAAAAAAATTAAAAAATACTGGGTATGAGTTATTAGTGGTCTAATACATACATCCCACCATTAAAACTAAATTTTCATCGTAAATTTAGGTTGATATTATCCCATTTTATGACATTTGACAAATTTTCAGCCACTTCGGGAACCATTTTGGGGGCCATTTTGGATTTTGAACTGTGTTAACAAAACAAAAATACTGGAAATGAGCTACTAGTGGTCTGACACATGCATCCCATCGTTAAAATTATATTTTTATCATACATTTCAGTTGATATTAGCCTATTTCATGGAATTTTGACCACTTTTGACCAATTTCGGCCATTAATTTGGCGGCCATTTTGATTTTAAAATATGTGAACAAAGTAAAAATACTAGGTATGAGTTTCTAGTGGTCTAACACATACATCCCATTGTTAAAACTTTACTCTGATCATATGTTGGTTTATATATGCCAATATATGGAATTTTACCATTTTTGGCGGCCATTTTGGTGGCCATCTTGGATTTAGGTTTGTTAACAAAGCAAAACTTCTAGATATGAGTGTCTAGTGGTCTAATACATACATCCCACTATTACAACTATACTTTCACCATACAATTTGATTGCTATATGTCATTTTATGAGATTTAACCTGTTTTGGCGGCCATTTTGGACGCCATCTTGGATATCTGGAGAGCATCCCATTTTGTTTCACTGTTAACATCTAAAATGTGTTTAAGGACCCTAAAAGACACCTAAAAAGCTGGTTTGGTTTAGTACTGGGGGTGCACGTGCACTCCCCTGTACATACCCGACTAATATACGAAATCAAATTATCTGAATATAGCAATGTTGCCGAACTGTGAACTTTCTGGCAACAAGAGTAGAAGTATATGCCCTATATTACCACCTGCTTTACTTAACGGGTATCTATGGAAGTCCCTGGAACATCTGGTATATACTAAATCCAATTTGTCGTAATAAAATGGCTTCAGTATCAAAATGAATGTCATTATTTGTAACAAACGAAATATTGTAATTTTTCCAAAATGCGTCATTATCTGGCAACACTGCCGTTAAAGTATATAATACCCCAAGCTGTTTTCATCAGATATGAGTAGGGTAAAGTCATCCCTTCCTCCTCCTATGAGGACAATATCCTGAGTGCCCTGGCAAGTAGTTTTTACGAGATGCAAAGATAGGCTAAAATATCAATTTTCTTAATATGTCAAAACTAGCAGTGTTGCCAGGTCAGAAAATACATCAAAACAATTTTTTTAATTTTTTTTTAAAATTTGTATCTTAAGTATAAAGATGTGTTTTTATCAAGTAATAGCTACTTTTGAAAAAAAATCTTGCATATTGCTGCAATAAGATAACGAATGTGCGGTAAATTTCGACTATTTTAAACTGATATTGACCAAAAATGGCTAAAATCTAAATTGGGCTGTTGCCATGGCAACGAGTAAAAGATTAACAAACTAATCTCGTTTTTCTGATATGCTACCAAAGTACTTCAACCTGGCCAGGAAAAACAAATAAAAAATTCGGCGAGCTTTGCCACCTATACTCGATATTTACCTGAGATGACTCTTAAAAGCCATATTATTGGTTACTGATCATTTTGGTTGGTGTTGACATTTACCTATGTATTGGCAGAAGTTTTAATATGATATGTGTATATATTTCTCCAGATACATGTAACTTGATAATATGTACGATGATCAGTAAAAGGTAAGAGCTGCAAATGGGGACATTAGTCAAATTGTTATCATAGATAATGCCGTTAAACCAACCGCACTACTTCCTTTTAGTTTTGTTTTTAACAGAACTACTTCCCGATAGTTCTGTTTTTAACTTTAATCGAAACCAGGAACATGAAATAGATCTTGGAATAATACTATAACCGAGCCATTAACTTGATTTACAACACATTAGTCAAGTTGTTAACATAGTTAATGCCGCCGTTAAACCAACCGCACTTACTTCCTTATAGTTTTGTTTTTAAAAGCGCTATTTATGTAAGTTACGTCCCGCCCAACTTGCTCAAATTTGGCTTTGATTCAAAAACTGTGTCCCTTTGAACCTTGGTAGCAAAGATCCGGCATTTCGTCATGTTCATGTAGTGTTGGGATCCGGTCACATCTCGCTACGCTCGCAGCTCAGTACGTACCAGAGCTACTTTAAGGCTGCATTTGAATTTGGGGTGAACCAAAATTATTGTTTAGGTAGCAAGGATCATGAGGATGGATCAAAATTTAAATAATTTGCCCGAATCGAATTTAATTTGAATCAAAACCAAATTCCCGGGGCGAAAAACATTATTTATGTAAGCTACGTCCCGCCCAACGTGCTCAATTTTTCGCGCGCCTGTGCATGGTATTATACAGCCTGGGCGATACTCAGGACTTATGAATTTAATGAAGACAATGTCATTGCACTCTTATTGAGTAAATGTTGTCGATCAAATGTTGTCGATCAAATCGTCACACGTTTTTGAACAATTTTATGAACTTAATTCGATTAAAAATGTGGAATTAAATTTTGTCTGTGAAATTATTTATACGATAAAATATAGGCTACTCGATCAAATATCTTGATGAAATGTAGTCAATCAAATTTACTCGATCAAATGTTGGTGATCCAATTTTTACGATGAAATGTTTACAATAAAATATAAAGGAACACTTTTTTTTAATGTTCGATAATTTTTACCTAACCGCAAAAATACTATCGGATAAATAAATGTTGTGCTACAAATATCATCGAAAATTTTTAGTTGAGTTTTCATTTATGAAATATCACGAAAAAATGACCGATTAAAGCGAGTCGATCATAAATACATGGTTATAAGTTAAACCATTTGGAATGGTAGCTGCTACTACGAGTTTCACGCTTGCACGATCATCAGACAACTGGTTCCTATTCTGTGTATACCGGGAAAGTCGTAGAACTTGTTTTCATGGCGGCACATGGAAACAAGCTCAGATCTTTTAAGATCCTTCCCTCAGCACAAGCTTTTGATTTAAGAGAGTAATATTGCTTTAAGTGCTCTTGACTAAATGGTGAAAAGCGGCTTACACATAAACATACCGTAGTACACCAACATTTGTCGGCTTCCCACGGCGAAGCCTTAAAGTTAAACAAAAACAAAAATTAATATTTATGCAATTATTTAAAAAGCCGTAGTAAAATAAGGAAGTATCGTTTAATAATAACGAATAATACTTCAGTTAACGCCAAGGCTATCGTTGGGATCCTTTTACGGATCGCTGTACTTACGAACTCGCATATTATTATTAGGGGTGGGCATATCGAGATTTTTTTTGGAAATAATTTACAATATGACGGAAAAAATTCTCAGGAAAATGGTTAGGTTGGTAAAATGCTAAAATTCAACATTTCTGAGCACACATGGGTGTGGTAATTAATGTGTTTTCAAGGTCTCTGAATCCAAAGTGTTGATTCATTTCAAATATAATCACTAGGGTAGTCAAAATAACCTGTTTGATCTCAGAAGAAGAAAAAATCAAAATGGCTGCCAAAACGGTAATTGTCTCTATTTTTGAGTAAAATCGGGTTAATAACATCAACTGATACAGTACTTTATAATTTATGCTTTTAAGGTCTCTGGATACACAGTTTTAAATTAATTTCATGTTTCGACTCACTAGAATAGTCATAATAACCTGTTTGACCTCTAATAATGTTATAATGGCCTTCAAAACGGATATTTTCTCTATTACTGAGCATATTTGGGTTTATAACAACAACTGAAATTGTACTTTATATGTTTTTAATGTCTCTGAATCCAAAGTACCATTCACTTTATGATTTTATTCATCAGGATAGTCAAAATGACCTGTTTGACCTATAAATAAATCAAAATGGCCGCCAAAACGAAACCTTCATGTAATTTGTTATAGTATTCTCACTGTAACGTCATATCAAGTGACATTTTGTATGATTGTAGGTCTCGTGACAATGCCTAGCAGGTTCATTAGGGAAAGATAATGGTGTTCCCAACCATCTTTCTTAGGTTGAAAGTCGACACTGCCAGATAATGTCCATGCCTCAGTGAAATTCTGGATAGACTGACGCCGTTCCAAATACTCTTTCTTAAACTTTTGAAATCCCATGTGATCTGTTTCATATATAGATACATGTGCATGCATCCAAGTTGTAATGTATATTCATTGTACTACCTGTCTGAAATCCAAAAGTCAACGGAGCTATGTCTCTCGTTGACATACACCTTTTAGCATGTTTAGATGTGGAAGTATTCTCATCTTGTTGAGGCTCATCGTCATCGCTTAAAATTATGTCACTCTGAATATCAGCAGATACAATCACTCTTTCCCAATGTTGGTCAAAGATAATGTTTGACAATATGCCTCCTAGATTTGTTGGACTTGTTTTGTAGTCAGCAAGGCACTTACATAGTCTTCACTTGCAAAATATGGAACAATGAATACTTTTGTCAGAATAAATTAATAATGTGTGATTTTGGAAGCCATATTGTATTTTCCCCTATAGTTATGGTGTCTTAATACCACATAAATTATAACCAATACATGGATTCTCCTACCTAGCTAAATACACATATTAATGTTAACATTGGCGAGTCTTTCAACATGTTCAAGGCATAAAATATACGAATTCGGAAAAGATTTGTCATTTTGGCGGCCATTTTGTATTTAATCTACATTTATGGTGCCTAAACACCACATTGTATAAGCCCTATACACGTATTCTCCTACCTGAAAACGTATAAATTTAACGTTGAGTCTTTCGAGATACACAATTTTCAAAATGTGCTACAAATTGATAATTTTGGCCGCCATTTTGTATTTGTCCCTATAGTTATGGTGTCTAAATACCACAAGTAAAATGTATAAACATTAGATGTATTCTCCTACCTGACAAAAATCTAAAAACATGTATAAATTTATCATTGGTGAGTCTTTCAAGACAAAATATATTTAAATTCGTTACAAATCGGTCATTTTGGCCGCCATTTTGTATTTTTCTTTATAGTTATGGTGTCTAATATACCACATATATAATTTATAATCACTACATGTATTCACCTACCTGAACAAATCTAAAAACCTGTATTAATTTAGCATTCATGGGTCTTTCCAGCCAGACAGAATTCTAAATTCATTAACAATTGGTCATTTTGACGGCCATTTTGAATTTTGTCATTTTACCAACCTTACAGTTTGTCATAATTGTTTTCTTCACACAATTTGGCCATAGAAAAGCTTGATACATATTTGTGTATTGTGACTTTGATCTCGAAATAAAGCACTACACTACTCGGGATCACATTGCTTGTGTATACGTAGGTAGGCATAGTAAAAGGAAACGAGAAGTGATATGATACCGACTTGCTATGGTTATGGTTGGCATCGCCGTATATTTTTAACTCTTTCCACGCGGCAGGCTTCTGCACACGACATTCCAAAATGTCACAAAATGTTTCAAAATGTCAAAATTATTGAATCTCATTACCATATTATTTGGAATCACCATGTTAAATGCATTGAAATAAGTACAAATATGCCTAGTATTGGTTCAGTAAATCTTGAGATAAACTTAAAAAGTTAGGAAACTTTTCTGAAAAATCTGTTTTGTATGGTAACAATAGCCGCGTGGAAAGTGTTAGTATACTTTAATAACTTTAAAGCAGTGACAATTAACTTTCATTGTTTAAAGGAACTATATCGCACCGCACCGATGATTTATAACAATTATTGTTTACTTAAAGGGGGTGTTGATCCTCAGCCTAGCCTCTGTAAAGCTCCTTCATTATTCATTTAATCTATATAAAAGTATCCATTTTTTTTTAAGAAAAGGGTTCAATGAATATAACCATGATCATGAAATTGACCATTTTGGAGACAATTATAAAAAAAAAACCATTTGAGGTTTTGCAAAGATAACTCAAAATATATTTTGTCAAATTTTTTCATACTAGTTTTATTATAATCCTTTTTTCAATTCAATTCAAGGTTTAATAAACATATCATTATCGCAGCAAAATGCTGAATTACAACAATATTTACAATATGTAATATATAGAAAAATAGAAACAATATATTCATAGAAATAACTAAGCATGCAAAACACAACAACCCACCCCCTATTGGAAACAGAACTATAATGTATGATTTAAGAGTTTGACCATGTATGGAATTGAGCTACGAGCGTAACGCAGGGTACGTGTTTTAGGAACAGTTATTTTGTGAGCACTACGGAGAGTCATATTATGCACTTATCCTAATACAATTCCCTAGGAAGCTTTTTTTTAATATGAAAAAATAGACCCAGCTCACATACTTGGCGCAGTATACTTCGCCAAGTAGCCTTGACACCCGTGGTCTAGTGGGAATCGTAAGCCGCTGGTGCTGGAGGTCTGTGGTTCAAATCCTGGGGGATCGGGGGATATTTTGGTAAATTTTCATCGTTGAGGGAAAATTCTGAAAAATGGATTTCTGTTGGGCAGGTATTTTTTGTGAGTTGCCTGCCCGACTTGCTACATGTAGGTGAAAAAGTTCCAGCCCTGCTTGAATGCCAAGAACCTTTTTTACATGCCGTACCCATAGCAAAATACTTGATACTAGCAGCTAGCTAGCCGCTAATGCTAGCCGATAATGCTAGCCGCTAATAGAATTACATGCAAATTAGTTAGTAGCGGCTAGTTAGCCGCTACTGTTTATGCAAATTCTGATAGTATTAGCGGCTTGTTAGCCGCTAGTATTAGCGGCTAGTTAACCGCTAGTATTAGCGGCTAGCCGCTACTGTTTCCTGCTAGCTAGTTGCTACCGTTTCTTGCTAGTATTAGCGGCTAGCCGCTAGTATTAACAGCTAGCTGCTAGTATTAGCAGCTGGCTAGCTGCTTGTTAGCCGCTAATAGAATCACATGCAAATTAGTTACTAGTGGCTTAGCTAGTGGGTCACATGCAAATTAATCACTAGCTGCCAATTAGCGGCTAGTGTCTTCCTGCTATCCATTTCTTACCGCCCAGCTCATTATAGCTAATAAAGACAGTCTTTACGCGTCAGTCTTCGTTCTTTTCCATGTAGCAACACCAACATAATTCCAAACTTTCCATGGTGGTATTTCAAAATGGTGCCTGTTACACGTAAAGAGATATGGCAATATATTTTGTACTTTAAATCTCCTTTATAAATATGTGTTCGCGACACACACACAGGGCAGATAGTCCTTATAGGCAGTTAAGTTAGTCTTGCATACTTACATCAACTTTCCTTTCATGAAATGCAGTGTCACAAGTCAAATAGTCAAATAACAAGGAGCCTTAATCTGTTAATCACCTATCCATTTATTTTGAACACTTGACACATTCTTGAACATGTTTTCTACTACAATAATAATAATATTAATAACACGCACTTTTAAGCGCCTTACTTTTAGAAACGACAAAACTCAAGGCGCTTTACAATGACTAAAACAATATAAAATATACAGAGCAATATTATACTACATACTGTTAAATTTGCAATATTTCATACTTGGTGCCAAATCTCGTCAGTTATACATGCTTGACACCTCCCAAGATCATCCCAACTCAAATTTACAACTTAGATTAATACTAAACCAAAATAAGCTATCAATCGACCATCATCAAATCAATATATAAATAAACTAATCAACCACTCATTTAAATAATCGATCATCTGTATTGATGAAAAATCAATTAACAGCCAATCAATCGATCAACCAATTAATGCATCACTCAAAAATCAATAAATCGAGGCAATTCAAAATAAATGATTCAACAAAGAACCAATCACCTAACCAAATCAATGAATCAATCTATAAACCTTCCAATTAAATGGATCAAACAATTAATGTATCAATCAAAAAATCAATGAATCAAAGCCATTCAAAATAAATGATGAAACAAGAAACCAATCACCCGAGCAAAACAATCTATTGAGCTTCGATCAAACATTCAATCAATTCATTAATACCTGTCAATAAAATGTATCAATAAAATTAAACTATTTAGCAATAAATCAATCAACCAACTGACCAACCAATTAAACCATAAACATTAAATAAATCGATCAGCTATTAAATCAAACAAAATAAATTTACTATTTGATTCAACCATCTCAAAAACGATCAACTAATAATAAACAAATAAACCCAAAACAACCAATCAAATCAATATTTAATCATCCAGCTATCCAATTTCCATTGGAATTAAACTAAGGTTTCAAGAATTTAAGAGTTTAGATGCTGGAAAAAGGTGATTGCCTATAATACTGACTAAGGTAGTATTGGAATTATATCATAGCATGCATATAAACTAAAAAATTAATAAGCTTAAGCTTACTCAAAATGCTGTAAATCCAGGATAAATCATTTGATAAGTATAAAACTGAATAGCATGCCCGTACCAGCCACCATGATTGAAGTAATTGATTCTCACTTTATCGGTCGTTTAAGTTGACAGATCTCAAAAAAACTACTCCGCCCATTTCCTTTGTAAATTGTTGTCTATAAGGATTTATGTCAATAAAACCAACGAGCGAAAAGTAAATACACCGAATGACCCAGACCATGGTGGAGTGGTATAGGCATGGATTAGAGATACAGACAGGCACTATTTTTATTTTTAACGCCTACATTTTGATGACTAGTGAGATTAAAAACTGAGAAAACCACCCAAAATGGGTTGAGGTTAACACTTTCCACGCGGCAATTAGTGACATTATACAAAACAGATTTTTCAGAAACCTTTCCCAATTTTCAAAGTATACCTCAAGGATAACAGAACCAAGACTAGGTATGTTCTTTCAATGCGTTTCTCATAGTGATTCTAAATAGGGTATTGAAAGTCAATACAATATGGGTTTTTTAAACATTTTGTGAACTTTCAGAATGTCGTCTGCAGACGACTGCCGCGTGGAAAGTGTTAAGGAAGTGACGTGCATGAGGTGGGGTAGGCGGGTGATGACGTGTGTAATATAAATAAATTCCAGTCAATTTGACATTCAGCAAAGTAGGGCTAATTGGAGGATTATAATTATATATAATTGTATGTATTTTTTTTCTTTTTTTTTCTTTTTTAAAGAAAAGAGTTGCATATAGGCTTCCCAAAAAAAGTTACTTTGAAAAAAGAAAATGTGTAATTAATGATTTTCTTTTCGAGATATGGACAATTATGTAAATTTTTCTCCATAGAGCTGTGTATAAAAACTCATTTTCTCCACCCCACTGTCTTTTAATACAAAATCCTGCGACATTGTCACTTCTCGAACACGTGCCCTAGGCACCGATGATTGTTTTATTGTTTTAAACGATTTCAAGTTTAACAGGTTTTTTTATCGAAATGGCAGAAATATAAAGGTTTCATTTTCGCTTGTAGGAACAAAATTCGTAGAATTCTTTTTTTTTAAATATCAAAAATATAATTTTAAATGAATTACGCTCTTATGAGAAGAAAAAAAATTGGATTCAAGTTTTTGAATTTTGAATTTTGAATTTTGAATTCCACCCCTCCCCCGTAATTAAAGTTCTGCTTACTTCCACCCCTCCCCCACCGTAATTCAAGTTCTGTTTACTTCCATACCCCTCCCGTAATTCAAGTTCCGATTACTTACACCCAACCCCCCATTTCCACGCTCTATTCGCCGCCGCCGCCGCGTGTTATTGACATAAATAATATGTATAATTCAAAATGCAAAATTCAAAATTCAAAAACTTGAATTCAAATTTTTTTTTCTCATTAGAGCTTAATTCTTTTTAAATTATATTTTAATATTTAAAAAAAGAACTTTTTCTCCGAATTTGTTCCTACAAGCGAAAATGAAACCCTTCCATACTCCATGCCCGTACCAGCCACCATGATTGAAGTAATTGATTCTCACTTTATCGGTCGTTTAAGTTGACAGATCTCCAAAAAACTACTCCGCCCATTTCCTTTTGTAAATTGTTGTCTATAAGGATTTATGTCAATAAAACCAACGAGCGAAAAGTAAATACACCGAATGACCCAGACCATGGTGGAGTGGTATAGGCATGGTCTACCTTATCAATTCTTGTAGAATATCATGCAGCTTTCATCTAGAATACGTTCATAACATTAATAGTGATAAAATAACCACACATTTCCTTAAATATAGCAACATTCCGACACAGGCAGTTTGTCAGTTGGCAGCATATCCCAATATGGCTGCTGCAGGTTAAGAATTCAAAATGATTAGCAGCTAGCTGCTACTATTAGCAGCTAGCTGCTACCATATACTGTACATATATTTTGAAGACTAAGTTTGCTGCTATCATTTTGTTACTATCTTTCTGTTGCTATCATTCTGTTACTATTAGCAGCTAGCTGCTACTATTAGCAAAAGTTAGCAGCTAGCTGCTACCATACTGCTAATAGTAGCAAAAAGCGAGCGGCTAGCCGCTAGTTCCTGATAGGTTTAAAATCAATAGCAGCTAACGATCGGCTAACCAGCGGCTTGTTAGCGGCTACTATTTTTTTTTGCTATGGGTAGGCCTTATTAAAGTTCTCTCAAAATGCCAAATCATTGTTTACTGCAGTTTCGATGTACTAGTATACGGAATCACATCCTGTGATTATAAAGTCAGAGTTGATGCTGCTTCTGCACAATTGAATGTTCTTCAATATCCCTTTAGTACAGTCCTCAAAATAAGTAACTGACCAGGTAATAAATATACTCTTAACTCCAATAATATAATAATAATAATAATAATAATAATAATAATAATAATAATAATAATAATAATAATAATAATAATAATAATAATAATAATAATAATAATAATAATAATAATAATTAGTATTTATATAGCGCCTTTTCCAAATGGCTCAAAGCGCTGTGATTTTGCTGCTGGTGAATCATCAGAATCATGTCGCATCAACTAGGGTGCTGCCAATTTCTAGCGCAAACCTATCCGCAGTTAGATTGTAACATCCACCATTTTTCAATGCAGCTCCCCAAATACCTTTGGGTCAAGGAAGTTTTTGATAACCGAAACAACTTTTTTGATAACCGAAACAACTGATCACAGAAAACTATAGCTCCTACGTAAACATATTAAATTATAAAGTTGTAAGGAAATCTCTTTTCTTCAATTTGAGATATTGTGAAGATCATGAAGATTGTTCGGTTAATAATTGAGAACACTACATTGATAAGGATAAAACAAAGTTTTTCATTGGGGTTGAGTACACTCCCATGATCATGCAGTTTAATAGAGCTTAGAATACCCTACCATTTGTATTCCTCACTGTGTAGTGTATGGGTCGTTCTTTAAAAGTCCCCATTGAAGACATGCAGTGGTAGGGTATACTAAAGGAACTCCGAGCTGTGGAGCATTAGGGTTATGAACGTTCAATCTCATTGTCTCGGTCACCCTATAACATTTCCCCTTTAATGTGGAAGCTATTCCCAAAATGAAAACTGAAAATGAGACATACCGATATTGAAAATTGAGCAATTGCATTTGTAACATAAAACCAAACAAAGGATGTTGTTATCAATATCAATATCCATAGTGTTTTGGTTTTGGTTTTGTTTCCCTCCACAACAAAACAAAGTACCACAACATATTGGTTTATTGATTCTTGAAATAGCATAGGCGGCGGAAGCGTTCTCCTTAAATGTCAACCCCGCCCCCCCCCCTTCCAAACGTCCCTTAGAATACATATTAAATATGTCCCCTATATTGTTATGCTTCTGCCGCCGTTGTGTAATAGCATAGAATAGATCCTTCTCAATGATCCAGTGGCGTAGCTACCAGGGTGGGGCAAATGCCCCCCCCCCCCCTGACAGAAGGTGTTTGTGCCCCCCCCTCCCCCCCCCCCCTTTGTTCCCCACTCTCCGGATGAAGTGCATATGCGTTGAAGAAAACATGCCCTACCCCCCCCCCCCCCCCGCTCTCAAGTTTCCTGAGCTGACTGCAAAAAAGAACCTTTTATGATTTTTTTGTAATCTGCCCCCTCCCCCCCCCCCCCCCCCCTGAAAAAATACTATCTACGCCACTGCAATGATCGATGGTACTTTTTAACAACAACAAAATAAACAAAAGTTTTGCGATGAAAAAATGGACCCAGCCCATATACTTGGGGCAGTATACTGCGCAAAGTAGCATTGACACCCGTGGTGTAGTAGTGGGGAATCGCAAGCCGCTGGCGCTGATATTGTAGTCAATTTGTCCACGTTGAAAAAGAATTCTGAAAAAATTGGGGGTGGGGGTAGAGTTAGGGTTAACATATTATCTCGCACTGACTTAGGATATGATATTTTTAACAACCAATCATATCGATACAAGTCACTGCTTGAACTTCCAAATGTCTACCCTCTGCTCAGGGGTATTGAATCGATACAATTGGTGGTTTACAAAGTGGGCGTGTCTTGGTATCAAAGTAAACAGTGATATGGTATGGTGGGTGAAAGCATTGCCTGGTAAAATCAATCCTGAGCCAAGTCAGTGACTGCACTGTATGGTACAAGTCAATCCTACCCAGTGGTATATCAAGAAATATTCAAAGCTAGCCTCGACATTGAAGGCCAGCTTTACGTCAGCCAGGAGATATATATGGATATATTTTGACACATTCACTTGACTGTACTACAATATTTGAGCTAAATTTTTCAGCCTACGGCTACCTGGAAAGAAAATACAACGATATTGAGCGATATCTGATGTGTATTAGCTTCGTTTACTTGCAAGATACAGGTAAATGTTTTAATATATCTAGTTTCTAATGACCATGCATACAAAAGTAGTCAGTGCTTGCTCAACGACTTACGGTGTAGAGATTGGTATGGAAGTATTACCAGTACCAGAAATATCATATACATGTACTTAGTTGTGAAGGAATGATTAATAATTAACTGTTAAATCGAAAATCATTGGCTATACTGCCATTTGATTTCTTATACCTTGTGAGTACGAAGCAAATCTTGGCCGAATTGGTTGAATGAACTGTATGGCATGAGTATGCAGATTGGGAATACAGTCATCACAATAAGTAACTGACCAGGTAATAAACATGCTGATAACTCTAAAAGTATAACTCCTACATAAACATATTTAATCATAAAGTTGTTGAAAAATGTCTCTTTTTTGAATTTGAGATATTACACGCTAAGAATGATAAAACGTTAGGGCAAGTCTGATTTTCATTTTAACATTTTCTTTTCAACACGGGGAGAGTATGACAGGTAAAGCGTGTGTGCCGTATTGATCAACCGTTACAATGCCACCAGCCGACTATCCAACAACCAGGCCATCGACGGGTGAATTGGCACTACCACTACCAGTAATCAATCATTTGCCGGTCTGAGTCCCCGTGTTGAAAATGAAAATCAGATGTGACAGTACATTTGGGATTGTAACTTCCTTAATAATCAGCCATTATTAGCGTGTAATATCTCAAATTCAGTAAGAGAAATTTCTCAACATGTTTATAATTTAATAAGTTTATGTAGGAGTTATACTTTTAGAGTTATCAGCACATTTATTACCTGGTCAGTTACTTATTGTGATGACTGTACATTAAATTGATGGTAAGAGGTGGAATACGACATCAAGTTGGACGAGGTGGAGAAGGAAGTATTTAAAACCAATCGCTCTAGTGTCAGTAAAGTGTGTGTATGTAGCCTATTCTGTAAACCTACATGTGGAATGTTTACGGAAGTTCATTAATTCAATTCGATCTATGACTGAAAATAATACAGTACTATCTTTGTATCGTCGGGTATGTTCACTGGTTTCTTGTCATTTTATTTCAAAATTGTATACAATTGTATGATAACAGTACTGTAGTAATATATCTGTTTCTTCTCATTACTTTTTAGGTATCTGAAAGATAGGTGATTCGTCAGTATAACCTAAGTAGATTCGCACCATGGAATATGGCGATGGATAAATCATACACCGGTGCATTCGTTGGGTGGACGCTACTCATCGTTATCGTGTATTGCAAGGCTACTTTGAGTTTACATGCTGGGTTATCGGCGTACCAAACGGCTTCTCTTCATATACAAAATGTTTCGGTTCAAAACGGTTCAAAATTCGATCGTTTCGTAATTCATAATGGAACAGGAGATGTGTATCTTGGAGGTACGAACTTGCTAGTGCGTTTGGATTTCAACTACTCTAAAATTAAAGTGTCATCTACGGCTATTAATCAATTTAAAATTCTTGCCATATCATACGAGAATAATACACTTATTACGTGTGGCAGTCGAATGGGAAAATGTCAAATAAGAAACACAAGTGATATCACAAATAAAACAAGTGATATCACAAATAAAACGACAGGATCTAGAGAGGTACATGTAGTAGTTCCTTCTGGAGAACTGAGCACCGCATATGTTATTGCCCCGTGGACAGTAACTGTTCCTGGAAGTTCAAGGACTGCCGATGCCCTTTATGTGGCAGCTACACATGATCCAGGAGACAGAGGTAACATACCACGTGTATGTAGAAGGCGGCTCGACGACCACACCTTCCCCACATGGGGAGAGGTAAGACGTGCAGATAATACTAATGAATTCGTCTCGAATCCTGTAGATGCATTCGTTTGGAATGGATTCACGTATTTTGTAAGCAACCAACAGTATGATACCGATTCCGATACCGATACCGATACCGATACCGAAGCCGATACCGAAACCGATACCGATAAATCTCCTATTATCATATCTAAAATAAGCCGGGTATGTCACACTACTAGCAATATCAGTAACGACGCATTCCGTTCATATACTGAAATCGTGATCAAATGTCAAGGCAAAAATGGAGACGATTACAATCGCGTACGAGATGTCCATATCGGGGAAGCAGCATCGGATCTGGCCCGATCATTGGGCATAAGACCTGGGCAGCAAGTCCTCTATGCGGCGTTTTCCAAACAAACTGATCACGGTGATGGTTCTAACGTTTCCGCCATTTGCGTTTATGATCTTAATAAGATGGCTGACACATTTGTGGATGCAATTCAGAGGTGCTTAATGAGCACAGATAACACCACGGGAATAGCCTATTTAGAGGGAATAAAATGCGACGCAGTAAGTAGCACATGATTTCTATGGGGCTATATTGTACTTTAATCAGTTCCAAATTGGCGAAACCGCGTAAGAGCAGCTAGCGAATGAATACAGATTACAGGCGCGCATCGGGCAACAATTGCACTGTGCATCAGATTTCCAAAACTACGCTGCGTGTGGCTATAATCGCGCTCGTACGCTTGATTTACTTTTGCCCGCGGATATATAAAAAACAAATATTTCATGCCAATTTTGAACTGCTTAAAACTATAGTAGGCCTATAATGTATGGCAGTGTTTTTGTTAACTTTTCTATTTGATGTTTGACGTGTTATACATATCATTAGGTCTACGAGGTGAAATAAACAGAACCCATTGCATCAGTTAGTAAAGTAAAGTAATGATACTAAGCAACGCTATGATTTTAAAGTTTCCACTGAGTGTTTGTGTGGATATTTATCTGTGGACATGTCTTTAAAAATGGCGGGAGGTTATAATCATATCACATACGAGTGCAAAGAGCATCACATTAAAATTAACTTAAAAACGACGCTATACCTATATACATGACCTATAGTTTGTCGACCAAACAACCAAACTATACCAACCCAAAATAAATGCACACGAAATCATCGCATCACTACGACCATGACGACATTAAAGATAGAATGACGTCAGAAATTAAATGTAAAATCAAACCGTATGGTCAAAGACTATCAAAAATGGTCAGTCTCCATTATCATGATTATTGCATCTACTATTCGATGTACTGGCAGTGGCGTAGCAAGGTATTTCATATTGGGGGTGGGCGAAAAATGAAAGTGAACCGACAGTGCAGTGGCGTAGCTAGGATTTTTTTCAGGGGGGCAAGATTTCTGAAATTTTCGTATAAGGTTGACCCACATTTTGTTGCAATCACCTCGTGAATTTCACGTAAGTTGGGGGTGTGGGGGGGGGGGGGGTTGAGGTCAAAAAATATTGCACAGTCAAATTAAATTCGCACGGTCAAAAAAAATCCAAAAAATAGCACAGTCAACAACTAATGGCCAATCCTCCGGGTTTTCTTCAGTTTTCTCTATAACCATGATAACATTTTCTTTTATTTAGCCCACTGCATACATTTGTAGACTACATGTACAAATTTGCCGACTATTTTACTATTTGGGTTACATCACCCCCCGGCCCCACACACATGTTTTTACCAAAACTGCGCGCAAAAAACAGGTATTCAAAAACCGACAGTGCCAATCTCGACCGACAGTTTCGAGCCTCAACCGACACGACTCTAATATTGGGGGGGGGGGGCGCCCCCTTTGGCTACGCCACTGTAGTACTGGTTGATTGGTTGGTACGTATCCGTCGTGACTGACAGCTCGTGACTTTAGGAAGTGTTCAGAAATACTTTGGTGGTGGGGGGGCTGGGCAAAATGAGGGGGGGACCATAAAAGTTTGAAGTTGCCTAAAGGGGGTGCCAAAAATATGTTGGTACCTAAAGGGGGGTCAAAATAGTTTGGCCCAATGGATAGTATAACGCCTGGGTGGACCAAAGAAATTGCGCGCTACTCGCGCTACTCGCGCTTTAGTTTATAGTTGTTCAGTTTTAAAAGGCCAGAGGTGTAGAAAGACAATTTGTGTAGCAAAAAAAAAAATCCACTACACAAGATTTGTAGAGGTATTTTAGAAACATTACCAATTTGAACGGTGAAGAGGATATTTTCATTTGGCAAATTGTGCGACCTGCGGAACCTGTATACAAAATAAAACTTTCCACAATTTCACCAAAGTACCGGTGAAAAAGGTGGTCATTAATACAGGTGGTCAGATAAACACAATTTTTTGCGCACGTCGCACGTTTTTGAATGCATTTTGTTCAACAAATGTCTGTGCGTTACGCGGGAATTTTTGTGCAAATGATAAAGTTTTTCAACTTGTTAAGGGGGGTCAAAAAAAAGTGTTTCAATTTGAAAAGGGGGGTCATAAAAGTTTCGACACCGAAAATGTTCAGTTGCCCAGCCACCCTATAACAAAATTATTTCTCTCATGAATCTCCTGAACTCTGGAACCGGCTCCCATCTCATGTTAGAAATGCCACATCACTGCAGAAATTCAAGAGCTCGCTCAAGACTCACCTCTTTCAGCAAATGACTTTATAATGTTTTGTATCTTTGTTCATATTTTGTACTTTTTTGTTCAGCGCACTGGGGTCTTGCGACGGAGTGCGCTTAATAAGCATGGTTTATTATTATTATTATTATTTCTGAACATTCCCTTTGTAGTAGCCTTGATTCAAGGCGCAATTGCTGGATGTCACTTTTTCATGCTTTATTTATAAGAGCCTATGTATAAAATCACATAATAATAATACTAGAAAATGCCCAACCACACATTTAACTCTCTACCTGTCGAGGATTTTAATTTTCCCTATTTATTTCATCTGATTTGGTTTTGTCGATCCTGAGATATGATCAATTAACTAAAGCTACCTAAAATCGACGTTGTGCCACTTTTACAGAAAGAATGCTCATAAGCATCAAACCGATACTAACTTGTTCTTCCAATGGGTATCTATCCGTCTTGAAACATTGAGGGCGGGTGGAGGCATTCGGTCTGAATTTTAAAATATTCAGTTATGTTTGGCTACACAGACACTCATTCTGCTATTTAAACATATTCAATCGCAAAACAAAACAAATATTATTGCATAACATTTGCCAAGACCACTCGAACAGGTGGAAGATTTGTATCTCCGGAGTAAACCTTTCTATTTATTGCAAACTGTAAAGTGGCACAACGTCGATTTTAGGTAGCTTTAGTTAATTGGTCATATCTCAGAATTGACAGAACCAAATCAGATGAAATAAACGGAATCTGAAAGCCAAGCGTTTTATTCTCTCAATATGTATAAAGATGTTACACCAAATATTAGAACTTCATGGTCAATCAGTTGGGTAAACACATGCACCGTGCACATGGGCTTTTTTTTGGGGGGGGGGGGGGGGGGGCACCCTGTAGTCGAGAATATTTGACTTAAAGCAATATTATGTGATATTTTATAAACTTTTACACATATTTTTTCTCTCTTATAATGAAGTTTGACTATCAGGAGAAGACATTCCTGGACTCATTAATCTACCTTGACTGTATTTTCCTATTTTACTCAATCACAATGGAAATCAGCCTTCCAATTATTTAAGTAATTTTCAACACATTTTTTAATTTTTATCATAAAAAGCATTCCGTACTATAATATGTGTTCACTTGTGATGGAATTCTATTTACGAACCAAAAAACACTCGGAAAATAAGTTGTCGCGGTTAACCCCGACAGTTTATTTAAACCCATTCAAACCATGACTTTGAAGTAATTAGGAAGCGTATTGCTCTGTAACTTGTATATTATTTTAGGTTCATATTTATAAATCTAAAACGACCAAAAATTTAGAGGAACAAATCAAAGATAGAGGGCGTTCCATGATAAAGATCGCATAATATGCCTTTATATACCTTTTCTTAATAGTCCCTTAATAAGAACCCAACATCAATGTCTTTTCTTGAAATGTCATGATCATAGTCCTGATCAAAGACCTGTTGTTTTCTTTATGACAGGGTATGACTACAACTATGGCAAACCGTACAGCAAGGGATCAGCAATGTTTAGCCGTGGACTATGCGCATCCTAATGGACCGATAGATGACCCACTCGTGTCGAACGCCACATTTGAGTGGCCTGATACTGCCGTAACTTCCATTACAACAACCACTGAACGCAGTCATACCATAGCGTTTATTGGTACATCACAGGGAGAACTGCTGAAGGTAAGTGTTAGCTAAGTAAAAGACTCGATTTATACGAGTGTACTAAACAACTGAATTTCACATGGATTTATAACATTTACATATAAATCACTATTAGCGGGATAAATAAGTTTGTCTGCTCGCCACTGTCAACTATAGCCGATAAGAACCCAACTAGAAAACGAGAGTCGACAAAATCTCCCTAGGCGCAGGTCCATTATTACGATGTTCACGCCTCACACTATTCCCCGTTTCCTTTTACACACATCTTTGATACCCTTACACTAATTTCTAACTAATTCACATATCCCAGATCCACATTGATGATGCCCGCGTTTATGAAACTCTGTTTCTGAAGAGTCCTGTGCTGAAAGATCCTATACTGGATGGAACAAAAGAGTTTGTACATGTCCTGACCGAGAAAGAGGTATTTAATAAATTGTCAGTAAAATTATTCGAGTATTTTATTCGAGCTCTAATACTTAGGGCCCCACACCACCAAATCAGTTCCCTATTGCTTTGTGTGGTTAAGAGGTCAAGTTTGTGTTAATTTTTTTACCTTTAGAGGAAACTGGTTCATTCAAATCATTGTTTTTATTGAAGATCTAGATGTCTTCTGCTTCAAAACAATCACTTTTGTGGGGGGGGGGGGGGGGGGGGGGTAACCAGCGTTTTTTTCGCTACGGCCAATAAAGTCTATCTTAGGTACGACAGACTGCCTTCATCCTAAGATCAGAGATTCTAGCTCTAAATTGGGGGAAACAGTGAAATCGTGTAAAATGTTACCATTCAAGAAAACGCTAGAGATTTTGGGCCTGATGTGGAGGAAATAACCTACATATGCAAAATTATGAAACATTTAGGTACATTTACAGCATTTATTACCTTTTCTGGGATGTTAAATTTAGACTTATGGTTTAAGACTTATGGTTCTTAATTTCAAACACTGCCGTGTAATATCAGAATGCAAAATATGATTTGGTGGTGTGTACTCTTAGAGCGCAGCCATAAATGACATTACGTCTTTTTATTTATATATTGTTGTGCTGTAAATCATTCGCCCCAAACTTAGCTTCACGTTCTGTGTACATTGAACCAACAAGTAACAATGGCTAATACACATACTGAGTCAATGGAGCTGCCGTCATCTTCAATGTATTACAAATCATGATGTATTTTCACATAACAGTAACACTCCCCACATCTGCCAATAAAGCTCAAAACGGCCAAAACGGTTGCTCTATAATTAAAAAATATGTCACTTTTCCGTCAAAAGCTTGTTTCCGTTTATCAAATTTTATTCAAATATAAATGTATTGGTGTTCAAGATTTCTAGTAAACTCGTAAATACGTTAATGCCATCCAGTGCTCGTTTAGCTATTACAAATTGAAATACTACCAGTATCCGATTAGTGTTTATTATTGCCAGTGCTCGTTTAGTTATTGAGATACTAATATCCGATTAGATTTTATTTTTAAACACGGACTAATTGTCTCAATTCGACACGTATTCATCGACACCTGATTTTGCATGCTGTGTCCAGTAATCAAAAAAGGGATTCTTAGGCGGCACCGCAACACTAGTACGTATGGCTTTTACGTATAAGTGACTCATACGTAAGACTTATACGATATAGTCAACAAAGTAATATTTTGCATCACCATACGTACAAGCATCAATGGAAATTGAAGTTAAATCAATGCAAATATTTCCATTGACGTCAGTTTCATCTTTAAGGTTATACTTGGACGTATGGTGATGCAATATATTACTATGTGACTATCGTATCAGTCTTACGTACAAGTCACTTATACGTAAGAGCCATGCGTACTAGTTTTTCAGTGTGTCCTTAGTTTTCACTTTCCGAGAGTGTACATCACATCATATCTAGATGATACATAAATATAAATATTAAACCATTTTGCTTCAATTTTTATCTGCACATTGTGTCCCAATAGTATGGAAACCAATGTTTAGTTTTATAATATTATGAAAACATTATAGAAACACGAAATGTAAGCCCATATTTAATCATTTCAAATTGAATTGCTTCCATATTCCATTTACAAAAGATATTCAAATTGAAGGTTGAGAATTGTGGTTATTACAATACATGTGGGGAATGCATAGGAGCCAAAGAAGATGACGGGGACCCGTACTGTGGCTGGTGCACATTAGAAAAAAGGTAAAGTAATTCTGTTACGCGTTTATCGGAAGCATTTCTGCAATCATATAGATTAAGATTAAGAAATAACCCAACGGGCAATTACTTGTTCCGAGTGACTTTTACACGTCAAAGGAGCATATCAATTTATGGTTGTTAAGCAGCTAACAACGGACGTTTGGGGACTTTGTACAAGATGCTGACCCGAATATCAGGAAGGATGAAAGCACTTATGTCCTACCTTCAAAACCAGTAACTCCCGGATTACTTGTTAAAGTATTATTTCAATATCAGTGTCGTATCCAACAGGGCGGATCTCCCTTCTTCGCGGGAGGTCTGTTTGCAGATCAGTATTTATCAGTACCGCACTTTGCGCGAAAATATTCACACAGTAGCAGAATGCCAACTATCGTGGCTTTTGAATGAAATGTGGGTCCAATAGATATCACGGCAAGCGCGTGTATTATTTTTCAGGATACCATTTGTCGGCAAATCGCCAATTTTCGGCTCCTTTCTACTACGCCATTTTGGATGTTGTCTAAAGAAAGGAAGTGTTCATCCGTCTTCAGACGCTTATAAGAAATATATCATCTTCTCATCTTTTTTTGCTAGATGCACCCGTTGGAAGGATTGTCCCAAAGCGGATGAATCCACGCGATGGCTTCCATATAACGAAACGAAATGTCCAAGAATCAGTTGCGTATCGCCTGTCGACAGATCCACGATGGATATTGAAGAGGTAGGTTCGATTAAAACCCTGAAACATCCTATAGGGTTTTGTCGGAAAAAATATCAGGGGAAAAGTGACCCAAATAGTTACAAAAAATAATACGTAACAACGCGTCGTGGGGCAGGAGATCAGACAAGGGTTACTGGCACAAGGAGCCAAATCTATAGCCAGTCGCGACTGGATTCACTTCTTTTTCCTACGAGATAGAGTTGTTGTTGGTTTTGATCCCAAGCTACGCTTATGTGATAATTGTGGAAATCTGAGTAATAACTTATGATTTGTTCAACATTACAATTTCCTAGGCAAATAATCGTGATAATCATATTCACATAAACATTTTGATTTTGTTTGGTGATTTTGTTTATCAATACATTTTTGGGAAAAGTGTACTTTAGGTGCCTGATTCTGGACTCTACTAGAATCGTCCGATACTGGAATACCCAGTATCATTCTACAAATTCAGTGTTCCAGTATCTGACGATACTGGCACATGAATGTTCCAGTATCGGAGGATACTGGAATAATAAAATTGTATCAGTGTATAGCAATACTGGCAACGTCCATGTGTCAGTATCGTTATCGTTATCCACAATTGTTCTGCAGCAGCTGCTGATTGACATCGTTATACTATACCAACATTCTTTATTTAGATCACTGTCACCGTCGAGAGGCTTCCTGATTTGGACAGGAAGAACTATTACGAATGCATCTTTGAATACAGAGACATGATTATAGCTTCCACCATCGGTAGATGCTTCAAAGGTAACAATAACCTTGTATGCGAGATTCCGGATTCTATTTCTGAAACATCTGCAGGTCAGTATTTGTAATATCAACAAATGTTCGTACTTTTAACATGTTTAATGGATATTTACAAAATGTCTTTATTGCAACTGCCATATAGGGAATTAATTACCACGAATAACATTCTGCATTTCAGATTGTATTACGATGTTGTCGATTCGTTCCAATGAGACTGGTGTGAAGTTTGTTGAGACGGACTATACCCATGATACCGTTAACCTCTCTCACTTATTTGACTGTGAAAGTTACAACATGGGGTGAGTCAGGGATAGATACAAAGTATTTAGAAATTGATTGGAACAACAACAACAACAACAACAAAACTTCTTTATTAATTACAAAATCAACCACAGGCAAATAACGATCACTAACAACTAATTTTAATTTACTTTTCAGTAAGGCTAATATTTAAAGGTGGATTTTGGCATCATTTTGGCATCATTTAAGTTGTTTTTGAAAACATAATTTGTCAGTTTCAGCACTTTTTAAGAAGAATAAAGGTCTATTAAAATACCTAACTAAATCCCGTGTCACCTCAAGTTAGAGGTAGGCGGCTATTAACGCGTCATAGGCGGAGCACCTGTGTGACAAGACCGATATTCTTCTTATGTTGCATGGGCTTGAACACCATCAAAATGGATTTTTTGTTTGTTTTTGTGCACGATATCATGATGCGTGCTAACGTCACCTCCCAACATGAGTCACGCCAAGTAGCCTATAGGGTGCACTACACTAAATGGTGTATCCCCTACCCTTAGGACGGTGTTTAAAACTAGAATCTGAGAGTATGCATGGCCTAAATTTAAAAGACTTGACAGTAATACAATTGCGCAAATGCCTAGGATTTTTGATTAATTATGATTAACATGATTAATGGGACATCACCTACATACACCCAGACTATAAACTGTGAATATCATCTAGGTAAATTTTGAAAGATCTTTCAAATTTGTGCTTTTTACTGGAAACATTGGCGATTACGGCGACATTTCCAAATTCGTCAGAGATGCAGTCGGCTCCATGGGCGTATTTTGGAAAATCGAGCAGGTCAACCTACCTATTTTTTTGGACTTTTTGGTGAGAAAATGTGATCATCTTTAAGAAAAAATCACTCTACAAGGTCCAATTTCGCAATATAGTGGTCTAAAACAGAGTTTTATATCAGTGTTTTTGTACATATCCCTATGGAGCCCTATTTAGTAGTGTGACCCCTATACGAGGGTCGGTCATCAAATGGGATGCATGAATGATTCTATTGACAGATAATGTGATCATTACAAAGTATGAACCTTTGTCTTTAAAGCAATACACTTTAGGATTTCTAGGTATGAACTATGACGTCATAGCTTTAGCTTAAAGTATCTTCATTTTGATTATCAAAATAAATATACACATTGATTTAAGCATTTTTCGATGTTTCTGATTAGATTTTGAAGGCACAGTAAGCTTTCATCTGGCAATCAGGATTTTAGCAATTT
Source organism: Ophiura sarsii (assembly GCA_035610835.1). NCBI lineage: Eukaryota > Metazoa > Echinodermata > Ophiuroidea > Amphilepidida > Ophiuridae > Ophiura > Ophiura sarsii. Next base: position 15,269,864 of record CM069445.1, read on the forward strand.
TTGGCCCAGTTCAAAATTATCTGCTGTCTGCGCATGCGCATATTTTCTGTAGGTTTCATATGAATAAGTTCAGATAATTAGTTAACTATCCAATGAAATCGCCCAAACTGGTTAATTTCTTGGATTTTCCTAATTTATTTGATATTTCGCAACATTAGAGATTCACTAACTGGGAATATTTCAATGAAATGGGCTATTTGAAATACTGATATTTGTATACTTTTTATTTAATTGCTTCCCCTTTATTTTTCCTCTTATACTTCATATTTTAAATTACACAGGCATTAAAGTTATTGTCTTAGGTATCATAATTATGCAAAAAATAATCAAGATTTACCTGCTTCTGGTGTCATGTTATGCAATCTTCTTAAGTTCTTACCACGTGTTTCATACAAACAATTCCCGCCAAATAACTGATTTAGCAGTGTCCTGACGTCATAGTTCATACTTAGAAATCCAAAAGTGTATCGTTTGAAAGACAAAGGTTCATACTTTGTATTGATCACATTATCCCTAAATAGAATCACTCATGCATCCCATACCATGATAACTTTCATTACTTATTGACCAACCCTCGTAATGAAGGTTTCGTCGATCGAATCTGATATGGCCCGTAATCATTCACATGTCAAATAAGAAATGGGAAACATTATTTTAGTTTATATCTCAACTGCTCACAATCTCTTACAAGAGATACGTTGTGGGTGTATTTTTAAGTACAAATGATACGTTGTGGGGTCTTCTCACTTCTATAAAATAAAAAATATATATAAAAATAAATAAAAAATAAAAAATAAAAAATCATTGTATAGTTTATTGTCATCGCTGCCATCCGGCTGAATTAGCACAATATTATTACAAATTACAAGATACACAAAATATATTAAAATGCAAGATATACAATATTATACTTTAAAAACAATAATATCATAACCCCCCCCCCCCCCACACACACACACACACACACCCACACACACCCCCACACACCCCCACACACCCCCACACACACAACACCCCCCCCCCCCCTGCCCATCCCCCCTCCCCCCAAAAAAAAATATTGCACCAAAACATTACCACCTGACGGACACCATACATACCAGAAAACACACATGGGAACAACCTACTCCCAATTTTAAAAACAAGATAATAATAATATGCACTTAAAACACCAAGATATTGGACAGATGGAGTCTAAAATTTAAAATAACCAACAAAATATCATGTTTGTGGTGTAATGATATGTCTTGTATCATGCAGTTGTGAAGAATGTACTGATAGAGGCTGTATCTGGTGCTTGGGGAACGATGACAATTGTTTCCCAAAGAAGAACGAGGACAAATGTCCAGGTAACAGTCGAGGCAGCTGCAAAATGGTAAGTTTGTTACGTCATATCATATATAGGTTTATACATAATTAGATCCAAGACTATCCGACGACCCGGGTTCGGTTGATATACAAAGTGTCGATGGGAATCCATTCTCAACATAGTAATGTTATCTTTTTGATATTATTAAGGCTACTTTATATTCTAAGCATCTATTTCATTTAACACCTAATATTAAGAATTGTTTAATGCGTTATAGGGGGACTCAAGGAAGTTTTTGATTTTGAATTTTTGAATCTTGTGAGTGCTGTAAGTATTGAACTATGGCTCAAATGTTTATAAAGTATATAATTATTTTTGGACAAGATTTGATCAGACCATGTTGATGGCATATGAAGGGGGTCGTAACAATAAAAAGTGCGGTAATAGAAGAAGTATAGGGTTAGGGAAAGTGTACTTTACGTCCCAGATACAGGTATACCAGTCAATGGCGTAGTATAGCCAAAGGGGGGTCTGTGCCTCCCCAAATAATATTTTGATGTTGCGATATTAATTGATATAATAGTACTTTCAATAAATACTAGTATACAATGGGATCGTTTTACTCCTAAATCATGAAAAAAATGAAAAAAATATTGACTTCATTCTAATAAACAGGTCAAAAGAAATAAGTCCCCCTCTAGGAAATGTGAATTTTTCTGGAAAACAGTTAGGCTCCTTAACCTGTTAGTATGTAAAATGTAGACTGAAATGTTACACCTTTAATGTGCAATAAAATTTCACCCAATAGTTCACCCTCGCCTTGAAATTCTGCCATTTATTAAATTTGATGACCAATACAAAATGACACTTTCTTGCATAGGGATTGGATAAATTGATGAAATGTATGGACCTGAAGTGTAGTCCAGGGATTATATACACTTTAAATTGATGTTATTCATTCAGCCATGAACAGGTCCTTCACATTTTTATCCAAACAGGTGACAACCATGTGTTTCAATTTTTCATGGGTTTAAAATTTCATCAATTTGTCCAATCCCTATGCAAGAAAGTGTCATTTTTATTGGTCATCAAATTTAATAAATGGCAGCATTTCAAGGCGAAGGTTAACAGTTGGATGACATTTTATTGCACATTAAATGTGTAACATTTCAGTCTACATTTTACATTTTTGCAACAGGTTAAGGAGCCTAACTGTTTTCCAGAAAAATTCACATTTCCCAGGGGGGGGGGACTTATTTCTGTTGACCTGTTTATATGGCTTTGTTGCATATTTACAGATATGGCCAACCTCTGGTCCCATCGAAGGTAATACGCAGATTGAGATTAACGGAACCGGTATTGGTAATTTCAGCAGCATCATAAACGTGACAGTAGCTGGAAGACTATGTAAGCATACCGCGAGGTCAGGTTGCTTCAAAGGAAGGTCAGTATAAATAATGTACCTTTTTTAGTTTGTTATCTTATTACGCCATCATTACGGTTGTCGTTTAGTGAATTGCTATTTCCAACATGTTTTCAACAACTGGGACCCTTTTCCCCGTAAAGGGAGCTATATCAGTACATAATGGAATTAAAACGTCTCTTGAATGGGTACCCAGCCATCGTCCTGAAAATAAAACCTGGCCAGTGCTTCAAACAGCAGCGTAACTAGGGTCTTCAATTTGGGGGAAGGAGGGGTCAGGCCTTCTGGCAGCGGGGAATAACAGACTATTTCTTGCATATATACATATAATTCGTCGTCTCGTTTGGGGGCATCGGGGGAGCCTTCGAGCATTGGGGGAAATTCTGCCCCCTCTAGTTACGCCCCTGGCTTCAAATTGTCTATAGAATTGAATGAATAGCTTTCATGGCCGCGAGTAAAAATAAAACAAAAATACGTTCATACCCGTCTTTTTGTTTTGCAAGCCCCGTCGCAAAATTCCTCATGAAAATTGAACTTCTACCAATAAAAATGTTGCCAGTTCCCAAAATATCCATCGTAAAGTATTTATCTTGCATAATTGCACAGCTAGTAATACGAAATCAGTGATACCTTTGTGTCATCGTAATTTATTTTAGGGGAAAGGTACTTTTACCAGCTGGAGCCAAACGAAATGATCATGTAGCCCTCTTAAAATGCAATGATGTTTGGATAATATAGCCTCGTTGGCATGTTTGAGAAGGTAATCTAACAATTCCTATCAATGACAATTTCACAGCGTCGAATTGGCTAATATCGTCGGACGTCGGTATTACATACGTCACTATGTTTTTATTAGCTTTATTGTACACCAAATCAATGTTGTGATCACCAATTAACTAATCACATAATTTTAGGCTTTGGGACTTTGTAAAATTAACTTAGAAAACGATATTTCAAAACAATATGTTATACATCACAAAAACGACCAAAGTTTATCATACGTCACTATGTAATACCACCGACCATACGTCGATATGGAATATGTCACGATATATACTGTTGTCCTTGAGATATAATATTTAGTACAGCTCCTTTATAATATATATTTATTACAGCTTCTTTTGCAACACAACTATGGTTAAAAACACCCTAACAGGACCAGTGGTGGTAACCATCGAAGGGATAGATGGCAACATATATTCGCGTGAAAATGGACCAGAATTTTCATACACGGTATGTTTTATAGCAGCAATGCATTTTTCGAAGGTCGTTGATGTCGTAGTGCAGCGCATGTCTATCAAGCTATCCAATTTTCTCTTTAACCATTAATTTTTTGAAAAACCGTTTGTTGCCATTTTGTTGTGATTAAGGTGTTTTTCCTCATCAGTGGGCCCGTCTATTCTGTCATTGCATCCGACTAAGGAATTCAACTTCTTCCGTATTAATTTTATTGATTTTTTAGAATCCCGCCATTACATCGTTTAGTCCCGCGTATGGTCCACAAGCTGGAGGGACCACAGTGACGATCTTAGGTAACGACCTATTGACGGGGAAGAACATTGAAATCCTTATTGGAGGCGTGACCTGTGTATTGAACAGGTGAGTGAACCTAATTACAAAGGCTATTGTTCATAAGGTGGTCCTTAACACTTTCCATGCGGCAGGTGGCTGCAGACGACATCCCAAAATTTCACAAAATGTTTTAAAAATGTCAAAAATATTGACTTTCATCACCATATTTGGAATTAACTTGAGAAATGCATTACAATAAGTACAAACCGTCCTAGTATAGGTTCAGTGACGCTTGAGATAGACTTTGAAAGTTGGGAAAGGTTTCTGAAATATCTGTTTTGTGTATGGTAAAAATAATAGCCGCGTGGAAAGTGCTAAAGATGCATTGAGAGATACGAATGGGAGTGCGCCCTCAATTGTCTGGAAATCAGTTTTTTGCACCTACGTAATACGATACGTACTACCTACCATCTGAACCCGTTAATACCGTTATTTGCCGTCTATCATGTAATAGTTTACGATTTAGTAATTTCGATGTAGGTCACATCGAAATTATCAGTGTCAATATTACGTTCATTGTAATGATCGTTTAAAATTCTGACTTGTATTATTGTTTACAAATACTGATAGATCTTCTTCCACGTCAAAGAAAGCTGTGTGTTATACAGGCAAGTCCTACGAAGGCAACAACTCCACTATCACCATGCTATTTGATTCATCCGAGAGGACATCTAAAGATACATACAGGTATCGGGGAGACCCTTTTGTAGCACAAGTAAATCCTCAAACCGCGTTTAGAGCGTAAGTATTGAAACGTATTCAAGTGTTCACAGAAAAAAGACCTTTCTATCATGTTCATAAATAATGGGTTAGAAATGAAAAACTTTAATTTTTCGTTATCCTTTTTGGTCATGTTTTTGAATCATGTGTCGAAGAGTGTTGGTTTATTTTGTTTTGAACACGCTGCATGTTACCAATATGTCAATGAAAATGAAGATTAATACTTCCAACTGTTCAACACGTCTAATATGAAATGTGTCCTGTCGCATTAAAATGGGCATGTTGGAGGCCTGAATTTTGAGTTATTAATATTAGTATGACTTGAAAGAGCACATTTGTTAGCTTTAAAATGAAACCATGTTGAAATTAATCAGACTTTGAAATCACGAGATATTATTTGAAAAAGCATGTTTGTTTCTATTATTTCCTTTATATTTCACCAAAGATTATTGGCCTCTATTACAAAACTATTTTGTCAGACAACATATCCTTTTTGACGTGACTGGTCACAAATACAGCGTGGAAACATTCTGCAATGTCACATGCGTTTATCATGTGTCTTGGTTTAAAATTTAATTCTAGCGGAGGACGTGTGCTGACTGTGGAAGGACGCAACTTAGATGTGGTTCAAGCACCTCAAGTGATTATTCACATTAATGGGAATACGTTCTCAAAGGTAAGTTGTTCAAGACTTGAACTCAAAGTCACAAGCGTATTGGTGCGAGGTCACGCCTACAGCTCATGTAGCTGACAGTGGCTTTTGATATCTGCGCTCACATATGAAATAATATTGGCCGATCGGTTCCATAGTTGGACCTATTCCATTCTACATTATTAGAGGAACCGCAATGGACCAATAATGTCGATCGCGGCATTCTCAGATGCTATTGATTTCGCTGCGGTGTAAGGGACTTCAAATTCAAACTTCTCATCCTTTAGGAAATCATACATGGAGCTAAAAATGTCCGGTTGATTTGCGCGCTATTCAAACGTGCCATCTTTAACAAGCCCGTGTGGCAAATAAGATTGGATCAAGACTATCTTTTCTCTTGTCCAGGGCTGACAGCAAAATTGGTAACTTTATTTGTTGGAAGTGGCTCTTTTTACTTCATTCTTTTCTTCCATCTTTTCTAACTTTCATTTCATTCAGCCAGTATGTTTATATAGGATTTTTAAGCATGGCCTGAGCATTTTGCTTGAGCATGGTCCCTTCAGGACATAAGCGTGTGTCCGTATGGACCGACCGTGTAAACAAACAAACAAACAAACAAACAAACTGCCAGAAATAAGAAAAAGGAACACTGATAACTAATTTATTAATTGATGTAAACTAGAATCTAAAAAAACAGAATTAGGGCATTTTGCAAAAAACGCAATGCATTGTGGTGGTGTCTTTAAAATCTTCTTTGGTATAGGCCTAAAAAATAACGGGTGGTGAACATTAACATATTATACATCTGAATGTTAGCAACTACCAGTATTTCGTAACAATAACTGCTAATTGGCTAAATTGTAAAGGTTTTGTTCATCAAATGAAAAAACCAAAATATCCACTTCTCTTTCTTGATCCTATAATTAATATCTACATGTAAACAGATGGGAATTCCAATGGGAACTACATCAATTTATTTTATCAAACGAAAATAAAAATGTATTTGTTTGGGTGTTTACACGGTCGGTCTGTACGGACACACGTTTGTGTCCTAGAGGAACCTGACTCAAGCAAATTGCTTGGGCCAGGCTCAAAAAGCCTAAAAACGTGCTGGATAAAAAAGAGACACTCCCAACAAATCAAGATAACAATTTTGTCTTGATCCAATCTCACTTGCCACATGAAAGGGTAACATAATATGACTCGAGAATACTTCATCCTCTTTCCATAGGACTGTGAACTCCAAAATACAACGCATATGGCCTGCCCATCGCCAAAGGTAGATACTTCAAACACTCATAGCAAAAAGAAAAGAAGACGCCGGGTGGATGATTCCTTTGACGGCATGGACGGAGTGCTTGGATTCAGGATGGATGGTGTCAGTGATCTCCTCAGTATAACCTTCCAATATTTCGAAGATCCAAATTATTTTTCATTTGGACCAAACGCAACTGGTGTTGTTGGAGGGACCAGTATAGTGATACAGGTAATTGTATATTTTCCATACTCTGACACTTGTCAATCTATGCGACCCATTCGGTGCAGAGGGCAGAGTGGTCTCACACAACATATTAAGGGATCCAGTACCGCCACGAACCTGTTTAAAGCAATTGTATCGTGATTGGCAACTCCAGGAGAATGGCGATGTTATTTTGAATGGAAAGTAAAGACTCACTCACAATATATATGCTGTAGGGATAGTGCTGAACCCATAGTCTACAAAATAAGTTAATTTTTCAATATCGGTTTAAGTACCTTGTTGAATGAACAAACGGCCTGGACACTAACAATTCTGCGTGAGACGTAAGCTCATATCAGCTCACAGTACAATTGCCAATAAATGGTACCTATACAGACCATCGATCGTTCAATGACCCCTTTCAAATTTTAAATATATACAGAGAATATTAATTAGTCAAAAATGTGGTCTTATTTGACAAATTAAAAGCTTGTCATAAGAAATGGCAGGTTTGTGATTCATGAAATATTCTGTAATGGTGCACATTTATTTGTGATACTAAAATAACAATTTAGAGTGTTTCTAGTTAATTTTCATCATAACAAACATTTCCTTGACTGAAATAATAATATTCAACATTTTATGACAAATTAATGAATGACAATTGAAATGACAAATGAAATGACAAATGAAATGACTAATTAATATTCTCTGTGTATAACAACGAATCTTGTCCTGTTTCTTCAAGAAAAGAATGCAGTTTTCATTTTACAACACTACCATTTATTTTGGTACACAGGGAGAACGTCTGAATCTGGCAAGTTCAGCGTCAGATGTAACGGTGTATATCGGTAACGAAACTTGTACCGACGTCGTTCTTGGACGTAACAACGTGACGTGTTATATACCGATGGAGAAACCGGCTGCTATTGACATTAACGATACAGCTGCAGGTGTAAATGATACGGGGCATCGGGCAGTATCGGTAAGTAGAGTTTTTCAATTTTAAGTTTATTTTGAAATTGAAATTATAAGGGATAAGAACAAAAAGTTGAAAAAACCTTTTCCCAAACAGCAGCAGCTCGTTATTACGTCATTTTGTTTTCAGGTTGTACAAGGGAATTTACGGTTTGATGAAATTGGTTTTATCGTCTACCAACCTGACATAGCTCCGCCACCATCGATTATACCGTTTGTGGTCGGATTTGTTTCTGTGATAGTTCTTCTTCTCTTGGCTGGTGCATTGATGTTTGTTTTCTTTCAAAGAAGGCATAAACGCGACAAGAAGGAACTCGCAGATACAAAGGGAAAACTCCTGGACAGCATTCGTCTTTTGAAACGTTGTAAGTTCTTAAAGGTATATTATGTGATCTTTCCAGGGAACGCCCTCAACATCGAAAAAAAAATGAAAGCCGATTTTCTTGCAGATATACATTTCTGATCATAAATCGTACATACATTCCAAGTTACAGCGCGATACGATTCTTAATTACTTCAAAATCATGGTTTTAGAGTGAAAATAAACTGTCGGGATAACACGACAGTTTATATTTTTACTCTAAATTCACTCTAAAACCATGATTTTGAGGTAATTAGGAATCGTACCGCTCTGTAACTTGGAATGTATATACGATTTATGATCAGAAATGTAAATCTGCAAGAAAATCTACTTTCTAAAGAAATTCATGAATAGAAGGCGCTCTCTGGAAAAGATCACATAATATGCCTTTAAAGTGCCTTTATTCATTTTATTTAAATTTACCAATGTGTGTTGTAAGAAAGTAAACAAATTAACGCTTTCTACGCGGCAGGTGTCTGCAGACGACAGTTCCAAAATGTCACAATCTGATTTAAAATGTCGACATTTTTTAATTTCATCATCATATTTGGAATCACCATAAGCAATGCATTAAAATAAGTACAACTATGCGTAGTATTAGCTCAGTTGGAAGACCCTAGTTACGCCACTGAGTAAGGGGTACACACATGACTTTGCTCTATGATGATCATGATGATGCTGATAAAATGTCATGGTAACTAGTTGTGTGCCTGACACTGTCAATGAAAGAACTGTTTTGTACCATTTTTTTTTTTTTTTTTGGGTGATATTTTCCAGCGGTAGACCGCGGTGCAATGGACGCCCATGCCAATACTACCCTGATGACCGTACAGCTTACGGATCAAATAACCATAAATATGGATGATGTACGGATCAACTACAGTCAGCTGACGTTCGGTAAACCCTTAGGAAAAGGTAATATTATTTAGTAAGCTTATTTTGTGTATGACATGTATGAGTCATTTTCCATACATTTTCTAATAGACTATTTAAATATACATACATGTATATGAACACTTTTCAAATTGTTTAAAGTTTTATTAATTGGTAGTTGAATTATAAATTGTTCACATTTGACATAGCGTAATTACTTATCGATATCAGCAAAATGGTTCTGTGAATCCTGTTTCTATTTTGGTAAAAATACGTTGCTAGGGTGACGTCCATTGTTCGTTTAACGCATAGTTTGGTGAAGTTCCTCTTACCAGATGCACATTAGATACCAAATACAAAAGTAGAGTTAAATGTTTTTTCTTATATATGTTAATGCGTTTGAAAAGAGGTTTTGCTGAACTCCGGTTAATGGCATCGGGCACTTTGAATTCAATTATAATCAAATGAGGTAACTGCCTCGTGTAGGTGATGCAATTTGACTTTTTGTACACGTCTAAAGTGCTTCGAATTCTTATCGTGATATTTGACTTTGTTATTCCCATTTGCTATTGACTGATACATTGCATTGTTTCCTATTGACCATCTGTAGGAGAATTCGGGAAGGTGTTTATGGCTGCATACTCAAAAGATGATAATACGGAGAACGTTGCTGTCAAGACTATTAAGGGTAATTATACGAAGTTACATTTATCACCCAAAGAGCAGAAAATGTGTTCTCAAAACACATTAAAAAATAATAATACATCAGCGTTCTCTCTCAAGGCAGTAGGCACACTCGAAGAACCTGGTAATGTCGAGGCGACCATCCAACTTATTCAACAAATCTGTATCAGAAATGAATGTTTCAACTAAATTCAGAGCTTGTTGTGTCTTTTCACGTAGATGACATGGATGCCAACTTTACCGTGAAATTCCTGGAGGAGGCGATGATCATGAAAGACTTCGATCATCCGAATGTGTTGGGATTACTAGGTTTGACCTTTGACCCGTCTGGTAATCCTTTGGTCGTGTTGCCATTTATGGAGCATGGTGATCTGAAATCCTTTCTTTTGAAAGATGAAGAGATGGTAAGTTAATCATTCTGAAATCAGGTCATTTTAGTTCAATTCCATTTTTTCTTTTTCTTTTTTGCACATTTTCAACAACAAAACAAGAAAGATATATTTCATTGGCGTATAAGACCAAATAGCGATCAAGAGCATTATACGTGGAAATTAATATTTAGAGACACCGTGGAAGATCCTTGAGACACATGAACGTTCCTGAAGGCGTCAAGACACCAACATCAACAGAGAGCGAAAGTAAGCTAGAACGACCAGAACACGATTGCAAATAACCAAATCTTGCTACATGAAATAGTGGCAAATACTGTGTACACCAAGAAGATTGATAGAATTCGGATAGAATTTGTATAGAGTAGAGATATACAAATATCGTGATAAGGTTTGTCAAGTATACATTTAATTGTTTAAATTCTTTGGATTTCATAGGTGGTAACGCCGGAGCAAATGTTGAACTTTGCCCTCGATGGTGCCAAAGGAATGAGCTACTTATCTGTACAGAAGTTTGTACACAGAGATCTTGCGGCCAGAAATTGCATGTGAGATTAAATTGATTAAACCAATTGAGGACCCTAGATCTAAAAGGGGGTTAAGTCACATGGAGTGCATTTTGAGAAAAATGGCAAAAACTGGGTTTCATTGTTTTTCCTGATGCAGTGCCCATAATGGATGCATTATTATTTCTTGCATTACAGAGACTAACTTTAAAATAGTTGTTGTTATGAAAAAAATTGTAAAGTAGTTGTTTTTGCCATTTTCAAATACTGTTAATCTAAGAAGAGGGTTAAGTCCAAATGGACTTGACCTCCTTCTTAGATTAACACAGTATGTTTAGCATAGTACTATCTTTATTTTCAAGTTTTTAATAATAATAGCTTTAGTACTGGTTAAAAATAATTAATTAATTCGATTCAGTTATCTTCTGCGCATTTTGACACCTCTTTTGTTGCGCTACGATGTTGTTTGGCGGGTTTATGAGCACTTGAGTGGTCGAATTTCATAGTTGCCAAAGCCCCTATTCTCGCAAAGCAAAAGCGTTGTACTGTGACGAATAAGATCAGCATTAATTGTGCCCGGCTTTTATAAATGATTTGTTTGTCGCGTGTTGGATAAATCGATTGCAATGAACATCAGCATTATTTGTCAATAATAAAACAAAAGGGTCAGAGATGGGAGGCATATTAATTGTCAATAACAAAACAAAAGGGTCAGAGATGGGAGGCATAAATCAAATTGGTGTATTTTGTCTTGGTTTGGTCTGTGTGTGATGCTTGTGTGAGTTCCCTTCTGGAATTGGGGTGAATAGGAGCTTTTGCAACTTTGAAATTCGACCTTAAAAGAGGTGTCAAAATGCGCAGAAGATAACTGAATCGAATTAATTAATTATTGTTTTACATACTATTTCAGGTTCCGATAATCTGACCATTTGTAAGTGTTTAGATACTTTATTGGCGCAGTTTACATGTACATGTAGTCTCTTATAAATAGTGTTAATACTAAAAGGGAGTCAAGTCCAGAATTTATAATGCCTTTAAAATATCCTAGTCACAATGAAAACTTGTCTTGAAACAATAATCTTTCTTTAGAGATAGCTTACTTACCTATTTGGGACTTTTTAATGACTGATTCTTGTGATATTCGCCTGGGTTTAGCAGAGGTTTCGTCTGATGTCTTAATACAGGACGCCATCTGGGAATATGTAGTTTCAATGCAAGAAAGTGGTCATGTCCATGTAGTTTCAATGCAAGAAAGTGGTCATGTCCATGTAGTTTCAATGCAAGAAAGTGGTCATGTCCATGTAGTTTCAATGCAAGAAAGTGGTCATGTCCATGTAGTTTCAATGCAAGAAGGTGGTTATGTCCATGTGTGGACTTGACCCACTCGGGTTGTACCTCCCATGGACTCTTACACATGCTTTACCACATGACTTAACTATAACATTTGAACAGAGGGTGCAGAGATCCTCCTTGTAGCAGAAAATGATACTAACTACAATTTCACAAGATTGTGACTTAACCCCCTTTTAGATCTAGGGTCCTCAATTTCTAACCCTTAAAACCTAACATGTAGGCCTACATGGTATAACGTAATACAAAGTGTGGACTGAGGACAGTACAAACCGGGAGGACGTACTGCATGCACTCGATGCAGTAGAGTGTTGTATAATGCATACACATGCATTGTTGCCTAAAAGACAGTCACATCGGCTTTCAGTCACATCGGCTTTCGCTTCGAAATACGATCATGGTTGCACCATAGATCCTTGGTTCATGAAGCTAGCTTCATGCTTGGTTGCACTAACGTCAAGAAAAGCTCGCTAAGACGCAGATATATGCTAAGACGCAGATATAGAGCTAGGAAATCATCCATGTACATGTACAAAATGCGTCACACATAGGAAGGAGTAGTGAATGTCGATCTGCTGACAGGGAAAGAAATCTGGATTATCGACCAAGAAGAGAAATAAAAGGCTGGATTCAGACAATATAATATTGTTAATGTTGGCAAATTTGACACATATAGGGCCCAAAAAACTTTGTAAATAAATGAAGTCACTCATTAAATTCATTTTAATAAAATAACTTGTAGTAATAAATAATATAAAACTTGTGACACGAATCAAAGGACATTAGGTGCGTGTGAGACACTACCCTCAGATTCCCTTTTTTGTAAGGTTTCATAATACGTTGTATAAATACCTACACACCGGACATGAAGCCATTGCAAATTAGCATTAATCCATATTTCTCCATCTGCAGGATCGATTCCGAATTAGGGCTCAAGATTGCCGACTTTGGTCTCTCGCGAGATTTACACGAATCAGATTATTACAGGAGTAGCGATTTGAAGGCTAGATTGCCCGTCAAATGGATGGCACAAGAAAGTCTTGAGGAGGGAGTGTTTGATATTAACACAGACGTGGTAGGTATACCTTATATTACAGTTTGAGTGTCTGTTTGTCTATGCACGCCGATCCTTTGTGGGGAGTCCTAATTGGACCAGACAGCAAAATACTCAGGTCAACAGGCCATGCCTGAACTAGTGCTGAACACCTTGTCTCTATGCTATGATGTCAGAAGGACCGAATTGGAGGCTGCCCAACAGCCTGTCTCCAACAATGATAATAAGCTGATTAGTGTATAGAAGCTCATCAACCAGAAAATCCAATATAATGTATATATCAGCAACATTAAACCTTCGTTTTGCCCACCATAAAGATAGCAGTCAAATATGTGAACGGGTACAGGTTTGAAGCCTGTAAAGAGATCCACCGGAAATTAGAATAGTGATTGGAAATTCAAACCACTAGTCCAGTCTCAATATGCTAAGTGGGTTTTATGATTTACATTATAATTGTCTGGATTTTTTCAGTGGTCATATGGAATTGTTCTGTGGGAGACGTACTCAAGAGGAAGTAGACCATACCCTGGAGTCGAGAACAGAGACATGTACGAATATCTTATTGAAGGGAAGCGACTGAAATGTCCTCCAAAGTGTCCACAGGCCATGTAAGTAATTGCAGTAGTGTAATCTTTAAAATATGTACTATGGCAATATAAACAAAAACAATATCTTTAAGGTTATTATATTAGGAATCTAATCCGGTTCTCAGTCAAAATTGAAAAGGGCAGGTTATTTTCATTTGGCAAAGTCCTTGCTGAAGATTTTTACGACTTACACAAATTCATATGATCTTCACAGCCCCACATACCCACAGCTTTCATAAATATTTCATTATGCTTGTATTGTTTAATGCACTCGCAATATGTCTATGATATACACAGATACGACATCATGCAGAAATGCTGGACAGCCAATCCTCAGTCGCGACCAACCTTCCGGCAAATCACTAATGCCTTGGAGTCACTGAATGTATCAGTTCAAAATCCTACTGAGCCCGACCTCCGTCTCTCCTTGAATTCCAATGGTGGTCTAAATAAGGGAAATCTCTACCAGACCATCCATCGAGGGGCGAGTCAGGAACAAACTAGTCCAGAATACGAACCGGACTATAGAGAGATACGGAACGTACATGCTACATCTACAGGGCCTATCTTTCCCAATCCATCGACCGCAGAGGACACCATCGAACCTACCATTAACAGTGTCGATCCCTACTTCACATTGGCTCCCGACGCTCCACTAGACCCAGAGGCAGGGGTTGCAACTAAAGCCACTGCGCCTGATCTGCCGTCGGATACAAATGATAGTAGCGATCCCTACTTTACATTGAACCCCAACGCTCAGCTAGAAACAGAGTTAAACAAAGATAAACAGGTTGATAATGCACCTACAGCACCTATCTTACCCAATCCACCGTCGGACGAACACCTCGGTGACGAAAGTAGTGATGCCTACTTCACATTAAACCCCGACGCTCCGTTAGAGTCAGATTATAAAGAAAAGAGTAGTGATGGTGGGTCCGGAAATCCTACAGCAACTGCTTTACTTACTGCGGCAGCGGCAGACCCAAATGTCGGTCACAACGGTGACGATCCATACGATACTCTAGCGAAGCCAGAACCAGACTACGGAAAAGTATGGGCAAATACTGCATCCACTGCACCCACTGCACCGCAAACCACATCTAATCCGGAGTCAGACGTTGGTGACAATCAGGACAGTGGGGATTCCTACTTTACGCTGGAATGGATGACATATCCAGAAGCAGAAGACAACGAGATCATACTTGACGCGGTATTAAGCGCTGAAGACGAATCGGCTATGTAATAAACTGTAATAGAAAATAATAAATAATTGGGACACATAGTTTTATATATATTTCATACTTAAGCGGAGGCATATGCAAAAATATATTGTAAGAAAGAAGACATTTGATAAATAATATAATGGTTTCCACAAATGAGGTAAGCTCCTTTATTGTTTATCATATGAATAGATCATATATATATTGTGAATTCCATGTCTACTTACCAAATAGCACTGATGTCTACGAGTGACACATTTTTCTTTGTGTATTGAAGGTCATGTTGCCTACCATAATCATACAGTGTTCAAAACATGAGGAAGAATTTAGAAATGTCAGTCGTAGGACCTTTAAGGCATTTGTAAATTCATCAGTGACATTACATAGTGACGTATTGTGTGTACGTCACTATATAAAAAAAACTCTTTTTTTTCTTCTTCTTTTTTATTAGCTTTTTTGAACACCAAATCAATTTTAAAATTAGCTTGCCACTTAACTAATCGGTTTTGGACTTTGTGACTTTGTTAAAATAATTATGAAAACGATATTTCAAAACAATAGGCTATTCACCACAAAAACAACCAAAGTTTATCATACGTCACTATGTAATACCACGAATTGTGACTGGACTTGTTATTCTACTCACTGACTCGACCTAAACATAATACTGAGAAGTTTATATGACGCCAAGTGCAAACAAGCCTCTGAGCGCTTGCCAATATTATTAAAGACATGATAAAAACTCTTTTTAAAGGGAAATGCTATGACAAAGGAAATACAAATATAATTACAAGATATAAACAGAAACAGATTAACGGACAATAGTTGTGTATATACATGTATGTCATACTTAAGCGGAGGCATCGATGAACAAATATATATTTTAAGAAAGAAGACATTTTATAAATAATGGTTTCCTCAAATGAGGTAAGCTGCTTTATTGTTTGTCATAAATGATATGAATATATAATGTCTATTGTGATTCCATTTCCATTCTATGTATAATGCTAACCAATAGCACTGATTTCTACGAGTGACACATTTTTCTTTGTGTGTTAAAGGTCATGTAGCCTACCATAATCATGAAATGTTCAACAGATGAACACGATGTCAATCGTAGGACCCTTTTGTAAATTCGTTGGTGGTATTACATAGTGACGTATAGTGTGTTCGTCACTATATTAAATCACGATTTGTATTAGCTTTTTTGAACACCAAATCAATTTTTGGATTAGCTTGCAAATTAACTAATCAGTTTGGACTTTGTGGCTTTGTTAAAATAATTATGAAAACGATATTTCAAAACAATTGGCTATACACCACAAAAACCATACGTCACTATGTAATACCACCGACCATACGTCACTATGTAATATCACGATTTGTGACTGGACTTGTTATTCTACTCAATGACTCGACCTAAACATAATACTGAGAAGTTTGTATGACGCCAACTGCAAACAAGTCTCTGAGCGCTTGCCAATATAAAAGACATGATAAAATCCCTCTTTAATATACAAGATATAAAAAAAAGATTAACGGACAATAGTTGTATATATATTTCATACTTAAGCATATACAAATATATATTTTAAGAAAGAAGACATTTTATAAATAATGGTTTTCACAAATGAGGTAAGCTGCTTTATTGTTTATCATAAATTATATGAATATATAATGTATATTGTGAATTCCATTTCCATTCTATGTATTGCTTACCAATAGCATTGATGTCTACGAGTGACACATTTTTCTTTGTGTATTAAAGGTGATGTAGCCTACCATAATCATGAAATGTTCAAAACATGATGAAGAGTTTAGGTGTGTCAATCGTAGGACCTTAAGGCATTTGTACATTCGTCGGGGGTATTACACAATGGCGTGGGGTGTGTACGTCACTATATTAAACACGTTTTTTTATTAGCTTTTTTGAACACCAAATCAATTTTTGGATAACCTTGTCAATTAACTAATCAGTTTTGGACTTTGTGACTTTGTTAAAACAATTATGAAAACGATATTTCAAAACAATAGGCTATACACCACAAAAACGGCTAATGTTTACGCGTGCATGGAAAGTGTTAAACTAAAAAGATATTGGTCGATTTTCACGCACATTTTTGTGTGTGGTCAATTTGCAGTCATGTTTCCATTTGTTGATATTTAAAAATTCAACGTCGAGGAATGTAAATCGACTTGCATAACTTCTAGATGATTATTAGGGTTAAAGACCCGGTCATGTTTTGTTGTATACTAAATAAAAAGTTGATAGTTGATTTGAAAACCCCCCCGTCAATAATCGGGAATTCACGCGCCGTGGCCCGGGGTCGATGAATAATTTCATTCTTATCATATTGATATAAAGGAAGGGAGGCAGGGGTTGCATGTTTCTGCCTTGGTGGCGAGCTGCTTACGCGGAGCTGTTTACCATACGTCACTATGTAACCACCAACCGTACGTCACTATGCAATACCACGAGTTGTGACTGGACTTGTTATTCTACTCAATGACTCGACCTATACATAATCAGATAATACTGAACATTTTGTATGAGGTCAACTGCAAACAAGCCTCTGAGCGCTTACCAATACATAAGACATAATAAAAACCCTTTACAATGGAGGTACTAAGACAATGAAAATACAAATATAAATTACAAGACATAAAAAGAAAAAAAATTAACGGACAATAATTGTGTATATATTTCATACTTAAGCAGAGGCATATCAAAAGATATATTTTAAGAAAGAAGACATTTCATAAAATAACCATAACACATAACCATATTACTGGTATGTTAGACATTTTTAACTATAATATTTTTGTTTTTATCTGCTTTCTTCATATATTTATATTGTAGTATATCATTGTGTCTATTTTTGTATTTTTTATGCATTTTTTATATATTTGTTGGTCTTTTTAATGATTCGTTTTTTAATGTGTGTGTAATGATGGTGACTATTTTGGCCATTTTATTCATGTAAAGCACATTGAAGCTTTTCATACTGCGCTCTATAAAAAAAAGTCCTGTATTATTATTATTAATGGTTTCCACAAATGAGGTAAGCTACTTTTATGTTTATCATATTAATAGATAATGTCTATTGTGCATTCCAGTTCTATTCTATGTATGCTAACCAATAGCACTGATGTCTACGAGTGACACATTTTTCTTTGTGTATTGAAGGTCATGTAGCCTACCATAATCATGAAATGTTTATCAGATGAACATGATGAAGAGTGTTTGTATGTCAATCGTAGGACCTTTAAGGCATTTGTACATTCATCGGTGGTATTACATAGTGACGTAACGTATAGTTTATACGTCACTATATCAAAACACGATTTCTTTTGGTTTTTCTAAATTTTGAACACCAAATCAATTATTGAGACTTTGTAAAAATAATATGAAAACGATATTTCAAAACAATAGGCTATATGCCTACACCACAAAAACGACTAAAGTTAGTCATACGTCACTATAATACCACCGACCATACGACTGGACTGCGCTTGCCAATATAAAAGACATAATAAAAGTGCTAGGACAAAGGAAATACAAATAAAAGTTGGAAGACATAAAAAGAATAAGAATAATATAAGTACATGTAAAACAAATTTACGATGAAAATCTCTGATAAAATGATAATACTTCCACTGAATCAAAAACAATTGATTGTTTATTCGTGGACGATTTTGCCACACAAAATTGCGTGGATTGATGCAAATCGGGGCTCGAAATGTCATGTTCTCAAAGAGGGGCAACGAAGAGCCATTATAGCACGAGGTTATCCTTCATCTAACTTCCAATGGGAGTGAGCCTAATTAAGCACAGGGATGTTCGTCAAAGATCCTCATATCGAGGGTTGAGCGCCAGAAGGCCGTAACTCAATTTTTGGGCAAATTGATATTTTGGTACAAATATAATCCATATAACCTAGATTTTCGGAACCATAAAGAGATAACTCATAAACACTCTTAATTTGTCTAAAATTAGATTTATAAGTTGGGTGCTACAGTGCATTGTAATGAGTCCCAAATATTTTAAAGTTGATTATCTCAAAATAGCATTTTTTTTAGATAAGGCCTTCTGGCGCTCAACCCTCGATATGAGGATCTTTGACGAACATCCCTGTGCTTAATTAGGTTGACTCACACTGGAAGTTAGATGGAGGATGCCTGGAAATAAATAACCTCATGCTATGGCTCTTCGTTGCCCCTCTTCGAAGTATATTTAAGACCCTTTGTAAATCATATGAAGTATTATGTTAAGACCCATTATAAATTAATGATGTGCATCTGTGCCTGTTTTATGTGTTTTGTAATCCTTGCTGATATTTATTTTTTGATGATACAGAGTATCTATTGATTATATTAAAATTGGTCCAATAAAAACAATATCCATGCTAAGTTGGTTCGTACGTGATAAATAAAAGCATTGTTTTATATCGCAGAGCGTATACTAATTATACTCGGACTCCATTGTACTTTCATTTTGTCTTTTTTCAACTCTAAAGAGTAGTAGTTTGGAGAAGAAGTAATTTTGGTTTTGTACCTATCATCCATTTTCTTCCCTAATACCTTGATGTCACTGCGCATGTGCATGCACAAAATGGAAGTGTATTTGCCGGCGAATTTGTGATTACGGGAAAACGTTACTGTCTTGAGGAAATGAAATGACCTTAAGAAAAGATTCTTCAAAATTAGAACAGTGTCTAATAGAGAGAGAGAGTAAAATATAATTCGTAGCTGTTTTGCTATATACGTTGGTCTCATAATGTATAGGCTGTACCATATTTGGAGTCGTTACGGTCGCCACACAAATATGATACAGGCTTAGCATTATAAGACAACGTATAGCAAGGCAGCTACGAACTTATAGTCGACTTTGTATACTTTGTATAATATTTCACTGTCACACAATCGAACAACACCCTCTGATACTTCCCATCCGAGAACCGACCAATCGGTCAGTTCTCGGATGAGAGCGGTTTTCGCAGGGCGAAGTATCAGACGGTGTTGTTCGATTATGCGACAGAGAAATACACGGTAACAGGGGCGGATCCAGGGGGTGCTGCGGTGGTATGAAGAAGAGAAACAAAAGGGGGAGAAAGAAAAAGGAAAGGGGGAAAGGAAAGGAGACAAAAAAGGAAAGATAAGAGAAGGAAATGGAAAAGAAAGGCAATAGTGGGGGCTATAGAACAAGAAAAGGGCCTGTTGAAAGTGTGCGGAAATACCAGATGCGGTATAGGGACCACCTATAGGGGAACCACCTTTGACATCCAGCTATAAGCAAAATGCCAGGCAGAAATGTCTGAATCAATCTCGGGGCCCTTAAGCGGACCCGAACCTCACGCCACATTAGGTGTAGGCCCCCTACTCAATACCCAACACCGGGGACCAAAGGTGGTAACCCACCTTTGAATCTATATTAAAGCAAAATAACGGGCAAAATGTCAGATCATAATTATAAAGGAAAATAATTAATAATTATAATGTTTGTGAGACTTCAAACTGCTTAGAAATTCCCTCAGCGTTCACCTAAACAAACATCTACGGAGCCTTTTGGTCGGAACACGCCACACCACTTCTTGACAACCACCTAATTGCAATCTCCAGCGGTCATTACAGCAAAAACCAATTAAAAAATGCCTGAATTGTATAGGAAAATATATAGGTCTGAAATGGCTTAGAAACGCCAACAGAGAGTGTCTAAATTCAAAATTTTCCCCACGGCTCAAGATACTCATATTGATGATTTGGTACCAAACAATAATCAACTTTATAACATGTCGGTTTTATATAATATGTTGTTGTTTTTTATTGGCATTTTTACCCTCTTTTGGCCTTCATCATATGTTTATATATTTAACAAAATACGCAAGGAAATGGCCTCACAGCGCTTTAAAATCTCATTTTTTTCGGGGCCATTAAGCGGGCCCCATACCCCACGCCGATAGGACGCTCCACTCGCTTCGCTCGTTACGCTCTACAGGCGCGGATACAGGGGGGGGTAAAAAAAACCCAATATTTATCGGAAATAAAGCGATTGCTTTCAATAAAATATTAGTCAAAAGTACACACCAAATAGCACCAAATGGGTTCGAAAATTGAAAAAAAATCCAATTCTGAGGGGGGAGGGGGGGCACATCACACCTCAGACTCCCCCTGTTCGAGCTTTTAAACAATCTATACACTGCAAAAAGATTGCTTAAAATACGTTGCTAAAAGTACTTTATCATCCGTTGGTTGACGTGTTGATTAAAATTCATTCAATATATGTAGAAAGTTAGGCGTTGTATAAAAGTAAAAAATCCCCAGCGTTGAGCAATTCGTTGAAAACAATGTCCTTAAAATGTTGGTGGAAACTGTTCTGTTGCTAAAATATGTTGCGTAAAAATATTCCACTTTGGCAACTGTTGCATGAGCATTGAGGACAATCACGCAACAGTTGATGCAAGTTACGCACATGTGAATTTTAGGCAACTGTTGTCCAAAAAAAAGCCAATTTCGTGAGCTGTTGCATACTTGAACAACTGTTGAGTGAATATAATTGCCTAACTTTTGAGTAACTAGAATTGTTCAACTGTTGGTGAAAACAGGTTATCCAACGGTTTTACTTAACAGTTGAGCGGTTGCATACTTGAACAACGTTGTGTAAAATGTATATTTAAGCAACCTTTTTGCAGCGCAGGACCACAATTAGATTTATTCTTGGCATCCAAAACGGAATACACTGACAAATATATAGTTTAATATTGCCATCCTTGTTTGACATTATTTGTTTATGAATATCATTTCAACGGTGTTATAGCGACGTCATTAGCGATGAATATTGAATAGTCGATTTTTATAGCCAAAAAATACACGACATGGACATATACTGAATAGTTCATGTCATGTGATCTATTTTGCACCAAAAGAATCACATAAATATATTTATGTATTATATAATATGGACTATTTATACCTTCATACCCAGATAGCAAGACTAAGTTTGGCAAACGTTCACAGTCTAGTAATAACACCATTGATAAGAGATGTCAGATATCATGTATAAGCCATAGTTTAATAACATCTTAATATAAATTACAAATTCACTACCTAACGGGAATAGTGTATGTAGCTCTGCTGCATCGCCTAGAATTCCCATTACAAGTTACCGGTTCACTACCGGGAGGAAGTGATGTATGTAGCTCTGCTGCATCACCCAGAATTCACATTAGTTTGCCTACCGCGTGTTGCTATACAAAAATGCTCAATATATAATAAAAACTTGACACAAATAAAATACCCAACATATGGCTATATTTGATAAATTAAGCAACAGTTGCTATACAAAAATGCTCAATATAATGAAAACAATTCACAAATTAAGCAACAGTCACAAAATGCCCAACAAATGGTTAATTAATAATACCCAACTGTTGTGTAATTAAAATTGTGCAACTGCTGAGTAACTGGAATTGTTCAACTGTTGGTGAAAACATGTTATCCAACGGTGTTGGGTAAATTTTACGCAACTGTTAAGTGGTTGCATACTTCAACAACGTTGTGTAAAATGTTGAGTAAATATTTAAGCAACCTTTTTGCAGTGTACTTAAATCAGGAAAATATGCTCAACTTCTTTCTTGCATGAAGAGGTGGCTTTTGATAAAAGGTTGGTCAAAAGTATACAGCAGATCACACCAAATGAGTTCGAAAATTGAAAAAAAATCCAATTCTGGGGGGGGCACATCCCCTCTCAGACGCCCCCCTGTTCGAGTTTTTAAACCATACTTAAATCAAGAATATATCAGTATATGCTCAACTTCTTTCGTGCATTGATAACAAACAAAAAAATATTTATTGGAAATGAAGAGGTGGCTTTACGATAAAATGTTGGTCAAAAGAATACACCAGATCGCACCAAATGAGTTCCAAAATTGAAATTTGTTCTACTTCTGAAGGGGGCACATCCCCCCTCAGACACCCCCTGTCAGAGCATAGCTCGGAGGGCGGCGCACCGCTTAGATGATACCTGATCAATTTCACTTTTTTGGGGATCGTCTTTTCACAGCACCTAGGGGTGCGACCATCCTGTACCCGCCCTTGGGAAGCAGACTACTACGAACTATACTTTATTTTATCATACAAATAACGCTTTTTGTTAGTCGTATTTTAATCAAACAAAAACAAATTTCCCCCATTATAAAATCGGTAAATCCAAGGAGCTGTTTACCAACTTTAAGCACACTCACCCCCACACCCCCAACGCTGCGTTATACGCACAAAGCATACGCCGGCAACTTTGTGTAGGGCACGCTTGAACATCTTAACGCGATGACCATATGCACAGAAGATATTATTATGCGAATGAATTAAACCCCGCCCCAAACTATATATTCTCATAATATATAGTGCGTATCGGCTGAAAATCAGCAAACAAGCAATCAAATCACTACCAGGTGGTTCAAAAAAAGTTGACCCAAGTTCAAAGTATTTATTCAACCACAGTTATAGTTTCTGAGAATTTCTGTTTACTTAGTCTATCAGCAGTACATTTTCAAATTATCCTGACAAAATGGCACATTTAGCTTGTTTGGTTCTTCAGATATGGCTCATTACAGAATGCATGCACAAAACTGGCCTGTCCACGGGAGCGTCCTTTAGTTTCTGTCTTCAACAAAACAGCATGCTCTATATTCAGAATTCAAAAGCCCGCCCTGACAAAGTATCCCAATCTCTATGCCTATGTGCCACTCATACAACAAATGAACGTAGGTACTTAGGTAGGTTGTGTTATGCACCAGACAGGTGTTTCAGATGTCTCCTTGTTTTTCCTTTTTCTCCTTTTTATCACAATTTGTGACCAATCGTGAGTAAGTTCATTTTGTGCATTCCATCTCTACTAAAGGACGCTCCCGTGGACAAGGCAGTTTTGTGCATGCTTTCTGTAATGAACCATATCTGAAGAACTAACAAAGATAAATGTACCATTTTTCCAAGATAATTTCAAATCTTACTGCTGATCAAGACTAAGTAAACACAAATTCTCTGAAACTATAAATGTGGTTGAAAAATTATCTTGAACTTGGGTCAATTTTTTTTCAACCACCCGGTATATAAGAATAAGTCATAACACCGAGGTCAATCCAATTCATTTATTTCAAACGCATAGTGCTGTACCTGAGACAAACTTACCTACTTTTAATAGTCCCAGGCTGCACGACATTCATTTTAGAAGGAACCGTCCGTACCTGTGATAGACGATAAAATGTTCTATATTGAAGTGTATTTTAAAATGAGTATTTATTATACTTATGAGGGTTGAATAGCCAAAAATATGTCCCTATGTTCAAGGTGGCAGAATAAAAGTATAATAAAATAAAAACTACATACTATGCCATTCATTGGTCATTTGGTTCAAACGGAAGGCTATCACGAGTCAAAGGAATAAACGATATCGATTAGGCGACGATAAAAACCTGTTTTATTATATTTGAGATTTTTTTTTGTTTTTCTACAAGATTGTGAACATTTTTTGCAAATTTCTTCTCTCAATTTTTTTTACATTTTTAAAAAAAATAAAATAAAATGTTATCAACATTTTGAAAATTCATTAAAAATTCACAAAAATGTTCAAGAAGAAAAACACCCGACCGACCCCGCTTAAGAAATCCGTTTGCCCGTAGAACAAATTTTGTTTTTATTAATCGCTATTTTCGATACGTTATAGGCCTACATGTCCGTGTAATAACGTATCGTTTTTCAATGAACCATATTTCACGACTCACACAAAAAATAAGTAAAAACCCAAAGCGTTTGGCTTTCTTCCATTCAAAATGGATGCATATATGTATTTGCAATCCAAATTCCATATCATGAATGCAAAATGTTGACATGAAACAAAAAGGCCTGTGTCAGAAAATCCTTACATCGAATTAGTTGAATATGAGTAGGCCAACATAATTATATAGCGCTAAAGGAAAAACTATATCATACCAATAACCATTTTTGGATTAATGAATGCCTGGATTTTTATACAGTGGTCGTGGCAATCATTAAGGGGGCTGTGGACCCTCAGGTACAGCCTCCGTAAAACTGCCGTAACTTCTTCAATATTCATTTAATCTTTATAAACGTATACAGTTTTTTGCATAAAAGGGTTTAATGAATCCAACCATGATAATGAAATTGACCATTTTGGAAAAAAATTATAAAAAACACGTTTTTTGACCCATGGTTATATGACATTTCGTTTTCTAGGTACGTTTGTTCCCGTGTTTAGCCAATCAGATGCCTTGCATGGTAACCATGGCAACCAGATCAAAATAAAACACGTTTTCTGAAACGTCTTAACTTAAGCTTTAATTTGACATATAACACTAAGCGGTAGGTCCACGGTAACATTGAGAAAATGTGTTTCCAAATTTGGGTCAAATCAACCTAGACCCCCCCCCCCCCCCCCCCCCAAACCGCCGGCTAGTGATGGTAAACCTAACCTGCGGTTACGCGAGGCTTGAAGGCCGTGAGTAAGCGGTAAATATGTGATTTACCTGTTAT
Source organism: Ophiura sarsii (assembly GCA_035610835.1). Classification (NCBI taxonomy): domain Eukaryota; kingdom Metazoa; phylum Echinodermata; class Ophiuroidea; order Amphilepidida; family Ophiuridae; genus Ophiura; species Ophiura sarsii. Next base: position 15,295,543 of record CM069445.1, read on the forward strand.
GATTAAAACGTGACAAAATATGACAAAAGCACTGATATTTCAACTTATGTACAAATCACGTTTAATTGTGAACAACCGGATAAAATGCAAATCACTCTAACATATCTCAGACACGACCCTCATATTACTCACACATACCATTCTTAATCATATTACAGGAGACACTTTAATATATCTTAATAACTGGTGCACAGGAAATATTTCTCCTGTGTGAATGCCACGGTGATTACCGTACTTACTTTACTAATTGGACGGTGTGCACACAGGAAGGTTGATTTCTCCTGTGTGAATACTACGGTGATTAATTACTAATTAGACGGTGTGCACACAGGAAAGTTTATTTCTCATGTGTGAATACTACGCTACGGTGATAACTTACTTTACTAATTGGACGGTGTGCACACAGGAAGGTAGATTTCTCCAGTGTGAATACTACGCTACGGTGATTACTAATTAGACGGTGTGCACACAGGAAGGTTTATTTCTCCTGTGTGAATACTACGGCGAATAATTACAATTTAACGGTGTGCACACAGGAAGGTTGGTTTCTCCTGTGTGAATACTACGGTGATTAATTACTAATTAGACGGTGTGCACGCAGGAAGGTTGATTTATAAACTATAATCACTCTATGTAATTGTTGATTGGATAATATTCACATCAATGGTGGAAATAAATCAACGGAAGGTCATTTCACGGTATAAGTTCAATTGTTCAATACAAAACGTGACCTGACTTATTCCCATCAGCGACGGCTTCTTTGATCACAGGTACATGCACACTTTTGTCAATTATCTTTGATCACGTCAATCCTTCATTTACTTTCACATGTGTGTCTGTCACAACAATGGTGGAAGAATCTTGCTAATCTTACTTCTAATTATCTCTTACACAGCCTGTGTTATCATGTCAACACTCAGAACTCTTTCGCCTTCGTGATGCATGCACAACTAGTCTTTAGCAGGTCAATCTAAACCATTTTCAGCAGTCTTTTCAGAACAAGTCAATCCAGACGTCGTGTTCCATCTTATCGTGGACACATGCTGCTCCAGTGCTAAAATCAGCCCGTATCTGTACATGTATTTCTAACAATAGAGGGCAATATACTTTACTTTCAGTCTATTTTCAGTGGGTAGCGGTCGGCGCGTGACACACCCTTAATCAGTTTAAATAAATGACGCTATTTGCGCCAAAAAATAAATAAAATCGTTTTCAAAAATCAAAACATTTAAAAAAATGAATAGTTTTGCTGGGGTATGTTTCTCATTAGGACCCAAGTGTGTGTCTGTATGGACCGACCGTGTAAACAAACAAACACCCCCCCCCCCCCCTCCCACAATCAAACAACCGAGGGTGAACGAACAAACACATCCCATTATTAACCGTTTTCCTTGCCTTGTATTGTGTTTGGTCATACACAGCACGAAATACATCACTGCACTAGGAAAAAGCAATATAACTAAAATGACTCCAGAGGGCGATCTAACACGCTCTTTTATTCCAGCGGTACGGGAAATGAGGGTAACTGTTCTTGCTTTTGAGAAGAAGAAGAAAAAAAATTGTTCATCTACGTGTTTTAAGGTGTAAGCTATCTAGAAAGTGTTGTTTAAATATTACATGAACAAAATGGGTCGGGCTCGGAGTCGATGATAGGCCTATGGTTGTTAGGAAGCTTCAATAACGAATGTGTCCCATATGGTTCAAATTTAGATTTACTGAGAAAATAGCTAATCATCAAGTCATTTAAATACATATTATGTGATCGTTTCAATGGGGCGCCCTCTATCTGTGATTTGTTCCTAGATTTTTTTTTGTGGTCTTATAACATTTATAACCATGAAACTAAGATATCTTGTAAGTTCAGAACAATATGTGTCCTAATCGATCACTTTAAAACAAATTTTGAAGTTCGTATGATATAGTTTTTTTCGTTCGTATGATATAATTCCATGGTTTCACACCGTTTCCTACCGTTTTAACGCCGTTTAAAGTGTTTCCGGTTACAACCGCAACTGTAACCACGTAACCCCCCCCCCCCCCCCCCCCCCCCCCCCCCCCCCCCCCCCCCCCTACGAAATGCTTTATAATGAAAATCGTACAAATATGTTGACAAATTCCCTAAATTGGAAGCAGGTTCCCATTATGATTTAGTAATGTGCTGTGATGGGTTTTCGGAAATTACAGTCAAAATAGATTTATGAGTTCGGGAAAGTCTATCCTGATAGTCAAACTTCATTATAAGAGAAAAATATGTGTATATAGTTCACATAATATTGCTGCAAGCGTTCTTGCCTAAATGGTACAAACCGGTTTACACATAGATATACCGTAGAACACCACACACATTTTTCGGCTTCCCACTGCGAAGCCTTAAAAATAAACAACAACAAAAATTAATATTTAGGCAAATATCTAAAGACTGTAGCAAAATAAGGAAGTTACGTTAATAACAACGAATATTACTTCAGTTAACGTCATAATAGGCTATCGTGTACTATCGTCAGTATCCTGTTACGGATCGCTGTACTTACGACGAACTCGCTCACCTATTATTATTAAACGACGCGACGTATTGTTTGAAATATTTGGTATTCATTGTTGTACATGTGTATTGTGATTTTGATCTCGAAATAAAACACTATACTACTGTCATTAAAAAGTGATCTCGGGATCACATTGCTTGTGTATACATAGGTAGGCATATAGTATAAGGAAACGAGAAGTGATAGTATGCACATCTGTTATGGTTATGGTTGGCATTGCCGTTAATTTTTAATATACTTCAATAGCTTTAAAGGAACTATTATATATCGCACCGCACCGATAATTTATAGCAATTATTGTTTACCTTTATGTCACGACTCAAATAATTTTAAGGAGGGAAATCATGCCAAAGAACTTCTAACATCAATATTGGACGAGCAGCTGATATCTATGGATATATTTTGACATGTTTACTTGACTATACTGCAATATTTGAGCTAAATTGTTCAGCCTACGACTACCTGGAAGGAAATACGACGATCATCTGATGTGTATTAGCTTCGTCTACTTGCAAGATACAGGTATGTTTTAATATATCTAGTTTCTTAGGCCTGACCATGCATACAAAGGTAGTCAGAGGTAGTGGCAGTGCTCATAATATTTTTTTGGTGGGGGGGGGGGGGGCAAAAGGGGGGCAAGAATTGTTTAAGGGGGCATGAAAAAATTCCATTTTACGCTAAAATTGTCAAATTTGGTCTCATTCTAACTAATTTGGTATGAAACTTTAGCTGTTTTATGCTAAAATTATCAACATTTGATCTTATTTAACCTAATTTAGTAAGAAAATGTGCGCGTAGCGAGGAGGAATCATTTTTTTTATAATCTTAACTAAATTGAAATTAGGGTGGGGGTCAAATTCCCCCTTGCCCCCTGTACCGCCGCCACTGGTCATTGTTTGATTAACGACTTACGGTGTCGAAATATCATAGCCTACATGTATTTAGTTGTGTTATAAAAGGAATGATAATGTTAAATCGAAAATCATTGGCTCTCTGCCATTCGAAAACTTGTGAATTGTTTACATTCATTCACGGGTCAGAGGCTTTGGTCTTTATTTACGGTATTTACCGTGGTTAAAGTTAACAGGAAATTTATTTGGTGTTCACAAATTATTACATTTGGCCGAAATTGCACATTTTGAAGGCGTTGTTATCAGGTTACACGCATGAAGAGAAATCACACTTTCAGTTTTATTCAATTAATAACTAACGTCTAATTTTGAAATGTACTATAGTTCAATCAGTTCAGATTCGGTTTTTATCTATTCGCGCGCTAAAATAATCCAAGCGTATAAGCACGATTTCGACATACATTGTACGCAATCGTACACTACGCCATTGCGCGCCATATTGCGCCATGCGAGAGTTTGGCGCGCAACGCTCTTTTGAATTCATTCGCTCTGCTGTAAACAGGTTTCGCCAATTTGGAACTGACTCAACTATATATATAAATTAATCAAACTATTAACTTATATTGATGGAATACATGTATGGGCATAAGGCTATATTAAAAAGATCTTTTGTCTCAAAGCTCTTCAGTTTTTCAAAACCTAATGCGGAATGCGGGTTTTTTGTTTGTTTTTTAAATATAAAAAAAATAAATTAAGATTTTTGTTTTTCTAATGCGCACCAATAAACTAACGCGCGCGGGAGCTTCGTGACAAATATTTTTTTTAAATTTAGCCTAAGATAATTGTTTCTAATTTTAGCTTTTCACTAGAACTTAGTTATTCCAAAATAATTGGAAATCAAAATAACCGATTTAAACCTGTATTTATCCTAACTTAACTTTTTTTAGAATTACAACTTACATCAACCAAATCCTTCATTATTATTTTTTCTTAGTTCATTAAAGTGGAAAATTGGCCTTCACGTCACCACAACTACGTCAGCCGGATTTCCAAAGCATTCTCCCGCCTTATGATTCATATTGGTTTGGCGACACACAAAATGATGACGTCATCATCACGGTCACGGTTGCCAACTTCCCTATTGTATTTCCGTGTAAACTAGTTAAAAAGAAAAATAATTGCACGCATAGTAGGAATCATCCATCCATAATACTACCAAGTTTAGGACTGAAATTTGATTTGATTTATTATACCTTGTGAGTACGATTTCAAGTTCCCGAAGCAAATCTTGGCCAAATTGGTTGTATGAACTGTATGGAGAATGCAGATGAGGAAACCATTAAATTGAAAAGAGTGGAATACAACTTCAAATTAATCGAGGTGATGTTTAAGAATAAGAAGGAAGTATTTGATACCAATCGCTGTAGTGTCAGTAAAGTGTTGTTGCCAATTCTAGAACCTGCGTGTGGAACGTTTACGGAAGTACATTAATTTAATTCGATCTATAAGTGAGAATAATACAGTACTATATATATCGTCGGACATGTTTACTGGTTTCTTTTTATATTATTTCAAAATTGTATATATTTGTATGGATTAATAACAGTAGTAATATATCTGTTTCTTCTTACTTCTTTTTAGGTATCTGAGAGATAGGTGATCCGTCAGTAGCCTAGTAAAATCGCACCATAAATATGGCGATGGATAAATCCTACACCGGTGCGTTCGTTGGATGGACGTTGATCATCGTTATCGTGTATTGTAAGACTACTTTGAGTTTACATGCTGGGTTATCGGCGTACCAAACGGCTTCGTTCCGCATACCAAATGTTACGAAATTCGATCCGACATTCGATCGATTCGCAATTCATAATGGAACAGGAGATGTGTATCTGGGAGGTACGAACTTGCTAGTGCAATTGGATTTCAACTACTCTAATGAAAGGTTATTTGAGGGTAATGACGATATCAATCAAGTCAAAATTCTGGCCATATCTTTCGAGAAAAATAAACTTATTACGTGTGGCAGTCGATTTAGTGGAAGGTGTCAGATAAGAAATACAGGTAATATCCAACGTCCAACGTCAGGTTCTGAAACGGTAGTAGTTCCCTCTGGAGAACTAAGTACCGCATATGTTATTGCCCCGTGGACAGTTGCTGGAAGTTCATACACTGCAGATGCCCTTTATGTGGCAGCTACACATGATGTTGATCCAGAGAGAAATGATATACCACATGTATGTAGAAGGCTGCTCGACAACAACACCTTCCCCACGTGGGGAGAGGTAAGACGTGCGCAAAATACTGATGGCTTCATCTCGAATCCTGTAGATGCCTTCGTTTGGAATGGATTCACGTACTTTGTGACCAACCAGCATTATGATTTTGAAAATAGTGATTCGTCTGCAACTAATAAGATCATACCAAAAATAAGCCGAGTATGTCACAATAGTAGTACAACTACTACAAGTAGTGATGCATTCCGTTCATATACGGAAATCGTGATCAAATGTCAAGGCAAAAATAGAGCCCATTACAATCGCGTACGAGATGTCCATATCGGTGAAGCAGCATCGGATCTGGCCAAATCATTGAACATTAGCCCAGGGCAGCAAGTTCTGTATGCGGTGTTTTCCGAACAAACTGATCATGGTGATGGTTCTAACATTTCCGCCATTTGCATATATGATCTCAATGAGATGGCTGACAAATTTGTGGATGCAATTCAGAGGTGCCTAGAAAGCACAGACGACTCTACTGGAATAGCCTATTTAGAGGGAAGAAAATGCGACGCAGTAAGTAGCATATGATTTATTTGAGGTTATGGCTATCCATTGCAGTTTTTATCAACTTTTCACTTTGCTCTTTGACATTTGTATACGGAATAAATATTTATCTTTTATAGTGTTACCGCTACCGGCCCTTAATAGCGACATGTCTTTAAAAAATAACGGCGGGTTATAATCATATATCACTCAAGTGCATATGAGCATCACATAAAAAATATACTTTAAAATGATGATAGGCCTAAGTTTGTTGGAAAACTATACCAAACTAAAATGTAAATGAAATCATCTACATCACTATACGACATTAAGGAAAGAATGACGTCGGAAGTTCATTGTAAAATCAAAATTCATAGTTAACGTACTAAACTGCTCACAAAAAGTATCGAAACACTTAGAAATGATCCAATATATAACGGCTCGAAAGGGTATGCATTAATCGAAGCAAATAACCAAGTGCATAATTTTGTTCTGCGTATTTTGACACCTCGATCGATGAGATACGATGTTGCGGAGCGGAGTTATTGTCATTTCAATGGTCGTGGGTCCAGTTTCAAAAGTGACAATCACCCTATAGAAAGAGGTTCGCATTACTGTTTAGAATGATCAGATTCGTGATTTTCAATAATATAGGGATGAGTGTCACCTTGGAAACTGGACCCACGATCATTGAAATGACAATAACTCCGCTCCGCAACGTCGTATCTCAACGATTGAGGTGTCAAAATACGCAGAACAAAATTATGCACTTGGTTATTTGCTTTGATTAATGCATACCTTTTCGAGCCGTTATATATTGGATCATTTCTAAGTGTTTCGATACTTTTTGTGAGCAGTTTATTATTCAAGCGTTGAGTGCTCAGTCCTTTATATTTTGTCATGTACTATTAGACATGAACGAATTGAAAATTTGACTTTAAAACAAACCTAATTCAATTGCTGTTATAGGTATTGCAATTTCATGATGATCAATCAATAACCTGAAATATTATCTTATTTACAGGGTATGGATACAACTATGGCAAACCGTACAGCAAGGGATCAGCAATGTATAGCCGTGGACTACGCCCATCCTAATGGACCGCTAACTGACCCACTCGTGTCGAACGCCATATTTGAGCGGCCTGATACTGCCGTAACTTCCATTACAACAACGACTGAACGGGGCCATACCATAGCTTTTATTGGTACATCACAGGGAGAACTGCTGAAGGTAGGTGTTAGTCAAGTGTAAGACTCGATTCATACGAGTGTACTGAACAACTAATTGGGCTATTCCAGATAATAATGACCCCCCCCCCTATAGAGGACAAACATTTTTATTTATTTTTAGTCCGGAATTTCATGACTCCCTCTGTGAAAAGTACATGGAATTCCAGATCAAACTTATAAAAAAGTATAGAATTCCAGATCAAACTTCCAAAAAAGTATGGAATTGGTTGGAAAAGGTATGGAATTCCGATGTCCTCTATAGGGGGCGCACTGCAAAAACTCTGGTGTTAAATATGCAACACTGAGCCGGTGTTACGCTCCTGGTGTTAATGTTGGTGTTAGGTCAACACCATAGGAATAACTGATGTAACACTTCTCATGGTGTTAAGTTTCTTGTGTTAAACTTGGTGTAAGAAGAACTCCCATGGGTGTCACTATTCCACACATGCGCACGGGGGTGGGTTATATTGGTTTGGTAACACTTTGGATTGTATATTTATACATTTGATCTAGTGATTCGATCTGCAATATGCACCATTCCATAATTAAATGGCAAGTAAGAACATTAATTCTCAAAAACGTTCAAGTTTTAATAAATTTGAACTGTTGAACAGTGAAATATGTTATTTGCAAGCATTTTATTGTTAAAGTACTTCAACTTATCTAACATTAATATTTTAACACCAGAAGGTGTAAAAACTTTAATATTTTAACACCAGAAGGTGTAAATTGTTTAATATTTTAACACCAGAAGGTGTAAAAATTAACATAGGAGGGTAAAATTAACACCCTGACAGTGTTAATATAGCAACACCCAAAGGAGTGTTAATTCATCAACACCAAAGACTGGTGTTAATCAACACCAAAAAGTGTGGACCCGCTGGGACGCTTCTGTGGTGTTAAAATTAACACCGTCGGTGTTGGTTTTAACACCAGTGTTTTTGCAGTGCGGTCTAAAGTGTGAAAAAGTCTGGAATTCCAAGAACATGTGCCATAAAGGTATGGAATTCCATTGAAAAATTGGTGGGACATTTTTGGGGGGAATTCCGATGTCCTCTATTATAGGGGGCGGTCATTATTATCTGGAATAGCCCATTGCACAATTAAAGAGGCATTACGGATTTATAATATATACTTATGGAAATACCCACATGACGAATGTCAACCCGAAGCTCTATTAATAATATTGTGTGTACTGATCATAATTATAGTAGTATTGCTTTATTCCGTAATACTAAGAGGGATTACGATTATGTCCTCTCCAGTTCACCCTCGCTAGTCTAGTGGTGGAGAATACATGACTTGCAATGCAGAGGTCCATGGTTCCATTCCCACTAAGACCACTTTTTCAACAGGTTTATTTCCTTTTGCAAAAGTTAGGGTTAGATATATTCTAAGTCAACAAAGTGTGTAGTTTCTACCTAGTCAACTCGGGTAGACAGTCATGTGGGTATTTCCGTTGCCGCATATATTACACATATTCAATGAGGGCGAAGCCCGAATGTTGAATATTGAATTTATGTCTCCCCAACCCGGTGTAGTTTGAATTGTAAACATTGACATATGGCCAAACCACCTCTAGATATGCCACGCAAATGACAAACCTAAAACAATCAATGATATGCTTGTAATGTGTTGATTTGCCTATTTGTTAACATTGTGGCTAGACAGGTATTTTTGGTACATAGGTTCAGCTTGGATGGAGAAACAAAACGAGACCTGGATGGGTTAAGGTGATTTAGAATAGTTGTAATAAATGAAATAGATGTGTAATTAATACATATTTTGTTGAATAGGGAAGATAGAAATAACGGGATCCCTTAATATTTTAGGCTGATGCTCAGATCCTAGAAGACTAAATAACATTAATATTCCCAATAACACGTTCAGTTGTGAGTGGTATTTATTTTTAGCTCTTTTTTAGAAGAATACTGTACTGAAATGAGTGATAAAGTTCAGATGGGTTCTGATATAAAAGGACTTTTAAAAGCATTGTTTTGGGCATTTGCTTCATACATGTTACACAGAGAAGGAACACAGCAGCATTTATATGGCGGGCGATATGGAAATATCCTCTCAAAGGATGATGAACTTACTAAGAAAATCCCGGTGAATACTTCCAAAGCAGCTATCAATGTTAGACCACAGATAGTCAAAACCGTGGTTAGACAGGTCTTTTAGGGTTGCTACAATCATAATATTTTAGTTCAACTGAGTTCAACAGTAATTGTCAATGGTTCAAATTTCTTTCTTCTGTCACATTCATTACATATACTGTATTTTGCCTGGACAAACTATGCGTTGACCTTGACGTATATGTGGATTTGGACCTGCTAATTAAACATCAACAAGTAGCATATCTATACATATGTGCAACACAGCTATACGGTGGCTGGGTGACATAAATGTATTTATGTCACCCAGCCACCATATAGCTGTCTTGCCAAGTTGAAACCACTTACACATATTTTATAGATATGTCACTTGTTGATGCTTAAATTAGCAGGTCGAAATCCACATATACGTCAAGGCCAACGCATAGTTTGTCCAGGCAAAATATATGTAATGAATGTGACAGAAGAAAGAAATTTGAACCATTGACAATTACTGTTGAACTCAGTTGAACTAAGATTTTATGATTGTAGCAATTACCCTAAAAGACCTGTCTAACCACGGTTTTGACTATAATGTGGTCTAACCTTGATAGCAGCTTTGGAAGTATTCACCGGGACTCTTTCCTAGATTTTCTTAGTAAGTTCATCCTTTGAGAGGATATTTCCATATCGCCCCGCCATATAAATGCTGCTGTGTTCCTTCTCTGTGTCACATGTATGGAGCAAATGCCCAAAACAATGCTTATGTCCTTTAATATCAGAACCCATCTGAACTAAAATAAATACCACTCACAACTGAACGTGTTATTGGGAATATGAATATTATTTAGTCTTCTACGATCTGAGCGTCAGCCTAAAATATTAAGGGATCCCGTTATTTCTATCTTCCCCATTCAACAAAATACATATTAATTTATTACAACTATTCTTAAAATCACCTTAACCCATCCAGGTCTCGTTTTGTTTCTCCATCCAAGCTGGACCGCCCAAAATACCTGTCTAGCTACAATGTTAACACATAAGCAAATCAACACGTTACAAGCATATCAAAACATTGGTCATTGTTTTGATTGTTTTAGGTTTGTCATTTGCGTGGCATATCTAGAGGTGGTTGGGCCATATGTCACTGTTTACACTTCAAACTACACTGGGTTGGGGAGACATAAATTCAATATTCAACACTCGGGCTTCGCCCTTGTTGAATATGTGTAATATGTAAAGAACTATTAGCGGGTTATTATAGGTTTGTCTGCTCGCCACTGCCAACTAGCCGATGAGAACGCATCTATATAGAAAGCGAGTCGCCAAAATGTCTAGGTGCAGCTCCATTGACCAACAAAAAGGGTTTGTTTGCCCAAACAAGGAAAAAGCAAAGTGGGTCGGTCGGTCGGTCAATGACCTTTTTTATTCTTTCTTTATTTGCTATGGCACTTGGAGTTCTATTCTAAAGCTTACCCGATACTTTTAGAAAAGAAAAAGACAAACTAATTTTGTTTTCAATTACTTAAATGTTCTTATACGGTTGTTTGTTTTAATAGCATCATACAAACAAAATGTGAAAAGTTTTAAAATATCTTAGTGAAAGCATGTGTCTTGAATGCAAGGCTGACAGGCTTGCAGCCCGTAGTACAAACCCTCAAACCATGTTTAATGTCCTATATTTGCTAGTATATAGGACAGATTTTTTTTTTTTTTGGCAACTTCAGATAAAAATATCATTTAAAACATATATTTTTCACCGTAAACAAATCTTTTAAAAAACCCAGTGCATTTTGAGATGTTATGGGTTGGTCGTGTTTTGACAAACAAACCCTTTTTTTGGCCTTATTACGATGCTCACTATTCCCCGTTTTCTTTTACACAAATCTTTGATACCCTTACACTAATTTCTAATTAATTCACATATCCCAGATCCACATTGTTGATGCCCGCGTTTATGAAACTCTGTATCTGATGGATCCTGTGCTGAAGGATCCTATACTGAATGGAACAAAAGAGTTTGTGCATGTCCTGACCGAGAAAGAGGTATTTAACTGTCAGTAAAAATATTCGAGTATTTTATTCGAGATATAATACAAAGGGCGCAGACATTACGTCTTTGTATATACTCTGAGCCAAAAAAAGAAACTTATAAAATTGTAACAGATCACCATAGGATCAGTGCGCATTTCTCTTGTGTCATTGAAGCAAACAATTGGTTATTGACTGCCATTTGAAGCAATACATTGCAGTAATATTGTATCCAAATTTGGTACATTTTCATGCACATAATTTTATTTGGTGATCTGTTAAAATTTTATAAGTTTCTTTTTTTTATAAGTTTCTTTTTTGGCTCAGTGTATATTGTTATGCTGTCAATCATTCGCCCCATACTTAACATACTGAGTCTATGGATCCTTCAATGTATTACAAATCATGATGTTCACGTAACAGTAACACGCCCCATATCTGCCAATTTGTGTCCGTCAATATTTGATTTGTCTGCTGTAATGAATAGTGCTTCTTATCTCTTGTGGTATTCTAGTCTCAGGCAAAACTAGTCCCGCAAACTAGTAGTACGTACGTATTGTCTCAACCGTATAAATGATACGTACAACTTACGATAGTCGCCGAGGTCAAATTCTGCACTCGTACCAGCACCAATGAAAATTGAAGTAAACCAATGCAAATGTTTCCACAATAATATAGAAATATTTCCATTTGTTGTTAGTTCATTTTTAAGTTTGTTTATTGTACGTACGATGATGCAATATATTACCATGTGACTATCGTATCTAAGTCATTACGTACAAGTCACTTATACGTAAAATCCGTACATACTAGTTTTGCAGTGTGTCCTTAGTTTTCACTTTCCCGCTGAGAGTGTACATTGCATCAAATCAAAATAATACAGAATTATGAATATCAAACTATTTTGTTTTCATTTTTACCTGCACATATAGTCCCAATAGTATGAAAACCGATGTTTAGTTATAATATTAAGGAAACATTAAAGAAACACTAATTGTATATTTATCTTTTAAATTGAAAGTTATTCAAATTGAAGGTTGAGAATTGTGGTTATTACAAAACATGTGAGGAATGCATTGGAACCACTGGAGATGACGGGGACCCGTACTGTGGTTGGTGCACATTAGAAAAAAGGTAAAAAGAACCATTTCCAGCAGGCCTATTCAATTTAATAATAATTCTGTTAAGCGTTTATTAGAAGTGTTTATAAACAACAAAAAACCGATTTTTTGCAAGTATATTTGGATTTGGAAATAACACAACAGGTATTTATTACTTGATCCGAGTTCATTTTACACAATTATATTTGGATTTGGAAATAACATCAGGTATTTATTACTTGGTCCGAGTGCATTTTACACGTAAAATTTGTGATTGCTAATCAACCAACCATGTTCGGGACCTTCGTACAAGATGCGGAGCTGAAGGATGAGGACATTTATACTCCCTGCCATTCGCGTTATTTCACGCGAGCTTATTATGTTGTTGCTTGCGGGTCACGGCGTCAAAATGCTTGACAGGCGCGAACAACTATTCATCTCGACATGCATATTCATGAATAGCGTGACTAAGGTCACGCGCCATCAATCACGGCGTGTGACGATTTCACGATTGACCAATTAGGATGCGCGATTATTTGTTTAAAGGGACCGGTACGCACTTCCCGGTTTACGCACATGCGCACCTACGCATTGCAATGCCCACCTACGCACATATACGTACGCAACTCGCACATACGCATGATTGATGGAATTATGTCCAAGGCATTATGACAGGGAGTATATCATATACAAGTAAGTTGTAACATGAATTTCCGACCTTGAGCTAGTAACTCCCGAATCACGCGTATTATTCAATGCCAGTGTCGTAGCCAGCAGGGCGGACATTCCTCCTTCTCGGAAGTCCGTTGGCAGATCAGGCCGGATCTATCGTTACCTTATTGATACCGCACTTTGCACGCGCGCACATGTTCACACAAAAGCGTAATATCGACTATCGTGGGTTTAGAATGAAATTTGGATATAAGAATGTCGATAAATTTCGCGGCAAGCGCGTGCATTTTTTCAGGATACCAGGTTTGTCAGCAAATCGCCAATTTTCGGCTCCTCTCAACTTACAAAATCCTGGCTACGCCACTTTGGCTGTTGTCTAAAGTAAAGTAGTATTCATCCGTCATCGGCCGCTGATATCATCTTCTCATCTTTTTACTAGTTGCACCCGATGGAATGATTGTCCCAAAGCGGATAAATCCACGCGATGGCTACCATATAACGAAACGCAATGTCCAAGAATCAGTCACGTATCGCCTGTCGACAGTTCCATGATGGGTGAAGAGATTCAAGAGGTAGGTTCAATTAAAACCCTGAAACATCCTGTAGGGTTTTGTCGGGGAAAAATATCAGGGGGAAAAATGACCCAAATAATGACCAAAAAAGGAAGACGTGACGACGCGTCGTGGGGCAGGCTGGCATAAGGGGTCACACCACTAAATAGAGCTCCATAGGGATATGTACAAACACTGATATAAAACTCTGTTTTAGACCACTAAATTGCGAAATTGGACCCCGTAGAGTCATTTTTTCTTAAAGATGATCACATTTCCCTACCAAAAAGTGAAAAAAAATAGGTAGGTGAACACCGTCCTTAAGGGTAGGGGATACCCCATTTAGTGTAGTGCGCCCTTAAGGAACCAAACCTCCATGTATAGCCAGTCGCGACTGGATTCACTTCGTTTTCCTGCGAGATAGAGTTGTTGTTGGTCTTGATCCCAAGCTGCGCTGCGCTTGAGTAATAACTTATGATTGTTCAACAGTACTGTCAATTTCATAGGCAATTATATTATCGTGATAAACATATTCAGATAACATTTTGATTATTGTTTGGTGATTTTGTTTATTAATACATTTTTGGGAAAAGTGTACTTTAGGTCCCAGATTCTAGACTCACTAGTATCGTCCGATACTGGAATACCCATTCATTACGCTACAAAGCCCGCTTAGCAGCGCTATAAATTGTTGCCATAAAAACCGGCACCAAATTTAAATATTCGCCTTCCATCAAAGCTGGTTGCTATATGACATAATTCTTGTGTGCAACCAACCGGCTGTATTGCAACGCCCATTGAGTAGTTTAAACGCATGAGCGTGGATGTAATTTGCAACATAATGGAAACTCACCCATGCAGTTAGCAAGAAGTACCGCTCGAATTTAAATATACAACCAGGCAATCCTCTCGTAGTAATAGATAACAATAGGTTTACCAGATCGAATTAATAGCGCTCCTAAGCGGGCAATTTATGTCATGTCGTTCTATAAAGTCAGTGTTCCAGTATCTGACGATACTGGTACACAATTATGTACCAGTTATCGTTCAATACGGGGACAGCATGTGTACCAGTATAGCCCGATACATAAAAACGTTCCAGTATGCTATCAGTCGATTCTGAAACACAATTTGGTATTCCAGTATCGGACGGTACAAGAACAATAACATTGTGCCACCAGCATCTTGCGATACTGGTATACAAGTATCTGGGACGTAAAGTACACTATATACCACCATTTTTTTATAGATCACTATCACCGTCGAGAGGCTTCCTGATTTGGACGCGGGACACTATTACGAATGCATATTTGAATACGAAGACATGATAATAGCTTCCACCAATTCTACACACACTAACGGTAACAATAACCTTGTATGCAGAATTCCTGAAACATCTGCAGGTCAGTATTTGTAATAACACATTTTCGTACTGTTAATGAATATTTACACAATTTCTTTATTGCAACTGCCATATAAGGAATTAATAACCATGAACAACATTCTGCATTTTAGATTGTATTACGATGCTGTCGATTCGTTCCTATGAGACTGGAATGAAGTTTGTTGAGACGGACTATAACCTCTCTCAATCATGTGACTGTTACACGGGGTGAGTTAGGGATCTATAGATACAAATTATTCAGAAATTGATCAGCAACGGCAGCAACAACAACAACAACAACAACAACAACGTCTTTATCAATTGCAAAATCAACCACAGACAAATAACCATCACCAATAACGAATTTTGTTTTACGTGTTAGTAAAATATTAATATTATTTGACGGGGGATTTCGGTATTTTGGGCTTTATTATTAGTATTTGGGATTTATTATTAGTGTTTTGGGCTGTGAAACGCACGTCTACCAATATTTTCAACTGTTGATTAAGATTTCTATGGGTGAAAATGAAATGTGAAGGGATATACTATAATAATAGTGTCACCCTTTTCATAGATTGCAATGCAAAATTATTGCCAGATGAAACTTTAATTTCATCAACATGTTTATATTTTGTATACTTTCCTGTTTTTCTTCTTCCTTTTCCCAGAAATGTATTTATTACATATACGATGAAAAGCATAATTTGTCAGTTTCAGCATTTTTAAAGGAATATTATATTATACGCTCGCAATCATTCAATATTTCTCTGGTCACTTGTAGGCCTATCATGATTTAAACATGTCATGTTTGTGTTATAATGCTATCTTTTGTATTATGCAGATGCGGAGTATGTACTGCTAAAGGGTGTACTTGGTGCCGGGGGAGGGACGGCAAAAGTTGCAACTGTATTCTTCCAGAGAATGGAGACCAATGTCCAGGCAACGACGGAAATGTAAGTTTGTTTAGGTCTATAATGTATATCCATGAATATTGAAATATTATATCATGTTAATCTGAGGGCCCGAGTTCGTTTGATATACAAAGTGTCGATGGTAATACAGTCTCAACATAGTAGACTTAATATTAATATGGCTATTTTGTTTATTCATGTATTAAATATGCAACATGTACTGTATTGTATTGTATAGGGGTAGGCTATTTACAGGCCTTATTGGCTTTTCAGCCTGCCTACTCCTCCATAAGCTTTTGTTGTGTTTAAGTTTTACATTGTTGATATAGTGCTGTTTTATGGAAATAACATTTGATTTGATTTGATTTGATTTGATTTGTAAACATCTATTTTAACACCAAGAGCTGATATTTTTTGACAAATTACATAGGTGGACCTATCTGATTTGAAACAACATTAACTCTATGCTGGTTACCCTGAGATGACAAGATTTGATCATTGAGGATTGCATCAGAGCTATAGTAATAATAGGAGATGCAGAGTAAATAAAAATTGTACTTTACGTCCCAGATATCACATTATTTTGTTATGTGTCACTCGATACTGGTACAATTGTATTTTTCCAATATATGGACGCAACTGAGTGCTCCAGTATCAAAAAATACTAGAACAATTCAGAATATGTGACCGTAATTGCACTTATTCCTAGGATTCATCTTTCCATGTCACCCATCACCAACCTCTTTACCCTGTATCAAACTATAGAGGTATCCATCTTTTTTGGAATGATAAATGTGTTTGACACAACTGTTTTATAATGTGTACTGTAGGCCAATTTGGTAGCACGGTTCATGGAATGAATTGGACGTCATGCACCAATTCAATTGAATGTATAGATGGTGTGACCGGTGACGTCATGTATTTACAAATGGGACACCCTCTCTTGATTCCCTCCGGGCAGAATATACAGTAAAGTTAATGAAGACAACATGAAATTTCTTTCTAATGAATTGTAAAACTCATTTATTTTTAATTATTTTTGTGAAATTCGATAGCTTATAGCATTCCTAAGCAAGTTTAAAGACAGTTTTGATAACAATTTGCTGTAACACCACAATCTAGTTAGAAAACCTGATCTGGCCTATGTAAACTATAGGAATCTTGCCCGGTTAGTTCTGTCTCAAATCAACAGAGGGCGTCATAAATGTAAACAACGGTCACCTCATCTATAGAATAGACGGGTGAGATTCCCCTTTGTATTCCGTTGCTCATGGCTACATGGGTAACCTCTATTTACAAATAATTAACTACCCGTATACATTTTGAAACACTTGTTTTAAACAGAATGGGCAAGGCATGCAAGGTGCATGCTTTCCACTTCCCTCAAATCAAATCAGCAACATACACATACCATCGGGAGTACCGCGGGTGATTGAGATACGAATTGCCGATCTACAAGGTTTTGACCCAGATACGGTATGTAGGGCCTGGCCTATTCACTCTAACTTAAAATGATTAAAAATGATTAAAAAGAACTAATGAAAATGTAAATGCTTAAGAGCAACTTTGCGTACCAATCAAAGAAAATCAAAAAATGTTGGCAGACTTCAAACATTTTATTTTTATTTTTTCTTAATGTTTGGGTGCAGCATTGGTCAAAGTCTATAAAAATCCAAATTAGGTCACCGATGGACCTTCGTTACCATAGCAACGGCCAAAATATCAAAATGACACGTTTTGGCCTATTTCAGCACTTTTATGAGGCTAAAATATTTCAAACTTTTAAGATTCACCATATGTAGGGAAAGTAGAGCTAGAACTTGACAGTCACACCACATGATATACAACACATGAGCTTTCTATTAATGCAGTTGTCAAATAACCATCATGGCCTACTTGGGTTATACCATTGTTTGAAATAGGGGTGTTTTTTGTAAATATTTATTTCCTGAAATATAGCAATGTTCAATGAGCTGTAAACCCCAAAGTGGTGCTTTTTTTAAATTTCTATTATCAGTGTGGCTAGACTAGGTATTGCTTTACCTAAATAAATTAAAAAAAGTTTCGGTAATTTTGATAGAGGCAAACAGTGTTGCCAGAAAGTTTGACATTTTCCCATAAAATAACAGTGTTATATTGGGGGGAAATGAGCCCCTACGAATGTTTTAACAGGAAACCAAGCATCACAAAGTACCCATAAACACTTATTCTCAAGCACTGACCCATTCTTAAGACTGTTCTGCAGCATATATTTTGTAGTAATATCCAAAATGGCCGCCAGAAGCCATCTTGGAATTTAGAAAATCACATAACTTCAGGACATATTAACCCGGAGACAAGATTGAGGTATCTTTTTTGACTAACTTTATGACTAGGAATCTAATACGGTGGTTATTTTATGATTTGGAGGCTGTATTCAGCATGAAATGCAAGATGGCTGCCAGCGGCCATCTTGGAATTGATAAAATCACATAAATTTTGAACACCTAACTAGGACACGTTATTTAGGTGTCTGTTTTGACTAACGTTATGCCTTGGAATCCTATATACAGTAGTTATTGTATTATTCTGAAGTTGTTTCCACACTGCAAAAACACTGGTGTTAAAATCAACACCGAGGGTGTTAATTTTAACACCACATAAGTGTCCCAGCGGGTCCACACTTTCTGGTGTTAATTAACACCAGTCTTTGGTGTTGATAAATTAACACTCCTTTGGGTGTTGCTATATTAACACTCTCAGGGTGTTAATTTTACCCTCCTATGTTAATTTTTACACCTTCTGGTGTTAAAATATTAATGTTAGATAAGTTGAAATACTTTTACAATAAAATGCTTGCAAATAACATATTTCACTGTTCAACAGTTCAAATTTATTAACACTTGAACGTTTTTGCAGCATGAAATATAACCTAGAAACATAATGTAGATGTTGCTCTCATCTTATTTATATGAAATTATTCTAAAACCTACTAGTATTTAATGACATGTATTGGGTTAATTGTACTCATTATGAAAAATTCAAGATGGCTACTTAACGACTATTTTAGAAATGTTATGATGTTCTTGAATATGATAAAGGGGCATTTCTTCAATAACTCCACAATGCTGAATACATTCCAGAGGCAAGTTTGTCAATCATCTTCAGTATAAAAGCATGGGTGGATTTCAGTTACAAAATCCTGTACTGTTGGTGACCATCATGAATAATTGTTGCAAATGTTATAAGGACAAATAAAAAAAATAAAAAACACGGTAGCTGCTTTAATTCACAAATTTTACTTTACAAATTTTAGTTTTAACGATAAAAAGCCCCAGGCGGAGATGTTTTGGTGTGGATCAGGGGGGATGGGGCCCGGGGAAACATTGAGGGATTTTGAACAAACAAACCGCCGCGGCCCGACCCTGATTCGATCCGCGTACCTTCTGCACGCCCCACGTGCGCTCCTAACTGAGCTAACACACAATAGCTTGTCCGGGTAGCAATTTGGTGCCCTCATAATTAAACTTGCCAAGACAATTTAAGTTCGCTAACAACAGCAATGGATTTCTCATAGTCCATTATAATACCCTTTCATCATCACTAAGGTCGTTTGGCTCAAACGATATGCACCATCAATGTTCTAAAATGGTGGTTTTCTTTGATAGCCATGGTGAGAATAATTAACTCTTACAGGGAATCCTAGAAAGATTTCATGAACATTAAATTATTCAAGAGCAACATCTATTGTGTTTCTATGTTAAATGGTTCAGCCGATATGGTCCCGCACCACCAATGAAAAGTACCCTATTGCTTTGTGTGGTTTAGAGGTTAAGTTCGTGTTAATTTGTCTCACCTTTAGAGCTAGCTGGTTCATTTAATTGTTTTTTTATTGAAGATCAAGATGTCTTCTGTTTAAAAACAATCCCTTTTGTGGGGGTTAACCAACACCCCCCCCCCCCCCCCCCCCCCTACGGGCCAATGATGTATATTTGGTACGAGATTTTTGTTCTAATTGGTGTAAACAGTGAAATCATGTCAAATAATAGCATTCATGCGATTTTGGGCCTAATTTGGAAGAAATAACCTACAAATGCCAAATGATGAAACATTAAGGTACACTTATAGCAATTTTTACCTTTTCTAGGATGTTAAACTTAGACTTATGGTGGGGTATTTCTTGATTTCAAACACTGCCGGGTATTGCTAGAACGCAAAATATTATTTGGTGGTGTGCACTCATCTGCACATTTTGGAATATACAAGTGTCCGTCTTCTTGGAACTAATGTTGAAGGAATGAAGGCATACCATAATAATACAATTATCACTGTTTTGGGATTACAGGGCATAAAGTTAGTCAAAAAAGACATAGAAATTATAGGATTTCATCAATTCCAAGATGGCTGCCAGCAGCCATCTTGGATTTCATGCTGAAAAGAGATTCCAAATTATAAACTAGCCACCGTATTAGATTCATAGGCATAAAGTTAATTAACATACACATATCATTATATC
This sequence comes from Ophiura sarsii, assembly GCA_035610835.1. Lineage (NCBI taxonomy): Eukaryota > Metazoa > Echinodermata > Ophiuroidea > Amphilepidida > Ophiuridae > Ophiura > Ophiura sarsii. Next base: position 15,316,172 of record CM069445.1, read on the forward strand.
AATCATGTCTCTAGGTTTATGTCTAGAATACATACGATTTTCCAAATTTCAAAATGGCCACTGGCGGCCATTTTGGATATTGCTGTATCCCAGCTGTCTGCAGTTACCAAAACTTTTGCGAGGGGAATAGGAGCTAATTTTGTTTCTAAATACCCTATAGTATCAAAATCCACTATAACCTTCCGCTCTTGTGTTCCCTGGATCACTGAATATGACCCTACTATGGTTATAAGCAATTGAGGGTGTTTAATCTGGCTACGCTGTTGTTTAAATACTATCAAATTATGTCCAACTTAATGCTGAATTGATACAAATATCATTTGAATGCATATCAATCCTTATCAGAATTTTCTATGAAAGTAAATCGTCAAAATCCCTATTTTTTACAATGAATTAAATGTCAATAAACCGAAAAAGTGCAAAGTTCCTGGCAACACTGCTCTCCGGTACAACAATTACCGAAACTTTTTTTTCTTGAAACATGTAGACCAACATCCTGTCTATTAACCCTGAATAGGCTGATTAAAAAAACCCACCACTTTAGGGGTTATGTCATTTTTTACGACCTTCACTTTTTGCATAATTGAAATTAATCAAAACACCCCTATTCTACAAAATGGCTTAACCCACATTGAAAAAATGAAAGTTAATGTTGACATCATTTTTGGAAAGGACAAGGATGGCTACTTCACTGTATAAAAGAAGGGGACTGTAATGAATGTTCTTCATACAGAAATATAACCTAATACTTACGCTTTTTTAAAGTTGTGAAATGGGTAAAAATCATGAAAATTGGGTAATTTCATATATTGGCCGTTGCCATGGCAACCAAAGGTATATTGGTATTTTTTTCACCAAATATATACATGTTGACCAAAGGTCTAAACATGTGCAAAGTATAATGGAAATCGATATTTTAAAGTCTGCCACCACTTCTTTGATTTTTACACACAAGGTCTCTTAATATACTTAAGAAGTAGCCTATCGTTTAGAGGTCATTATTTCCGAGAGTGGAATTGAAACAATTACAAATCCGGGAATAGTCTAGTTCCCCTTAATTAAAAATATATTTTCCTTTTAAGGGCATACTGGAATCATTATGTCGCGTAGTCGTCATTTTGAATGAAAATCAAGCTCCTTAATGACTGGGACATCTCCTAAAAAACTAAAAATTGAATGGCCCATAACGTAAAAAGGTGTTATTACAACTTTTAAGGCCACACTGGAATCATTATGTCGCGTAGTCGGCATTTTGAATGAAAATATAGCTCTTTATAAATGACTGGGACATTTCTTTCATCACCTCAGTATCGAATGGCCCAAATCGTAAAAAGGTGTTATTACAACTTGACTCATTTTACAGCTGAATTTGTAAAACTGGTACTACCAGTCAGCGGTAGGACGGGGCCCCGTTTCAATTGAGGGCGGTCTATTTAGTGACGCACTGCCGTCATTTTTTACACGGCGATTCATCAAGTGACGGAAGTCCGTCGCCCGCCGGAATACGAACAAAAACAACTTTTCAATAGAGGGCGGACTTGGAACGGGGACTGAGTTTCCAAGGGAACGGCCTCACGTCACAGTAATTTTCAAAAAGCCGATTTTGCCGATTTAAAATAAAATAAAATAACTCTCTTATCACAGAGATAACCGTTACAAATGCAGCACTTCTGAATACTATAGGGCTTATATTTAATGTAAAAATTATAACACTTACCCTAAAAATTATATAAAATGGTGTAATCTCGTTTAGAAAATGGTGGTCTCATCGCAGCAAACCGGTCAAAAAAGAAATAATTTTAGCTTGTGTCGCGTGATGCTGGGGTCAAAGGTTAAATTAAATCATCGAACTGGATGTCGCAAGGAGTTCTGGTACCTTATGCTTCCCTCAACTCGATGGAGACTTTTTATGTAGATAATTGGGGGTAAAAGGCGAAAATTCAATCATTGCGCAAATTGACGGGTGTGCGTTACCTTGGTTACATACAACCGTTGTTATAGAGTGCCCTCAATTGAAACGGGGCTCCGTTCTACAGCTGACTGACTACGTCGTAAAACTGAGGCCAATGTGATTTCTTTACTGCATAGTTAGTTTCCTTTTACCAATATATGTGAAACTTTTTTAACATTATCGATTGGTTTTTCCTTCTTTATCATCACAGAACCCATTGTATCTTGAAAAGTAGCATTTTCAAAATCTAAAAACAAATTACAAACCGATATTAATTAATATATTCCCAATGAAAATCTGTACATAATGGCATCGCCTTTATCTACTAGAAATATGATGGGGGTTTTCTATTTCGTTTTCTCCTCTTCTTGTAACGGATTAGGTGCCATCTTGTTGGGAATGATAAGGCCTGTGTTTACGATTTTCAGAAATAAGGCACAATTGTTTCATGTTTTGTAGGCCCAATTGGAAACACGGTTCATGTTTCAACGGGAGCCATGTACCAATTCAAAGGAATGTAGAATAGACCGGGTGGCGGGTGCGACTCCCTTTGTAGTCCGTTGCGCTTGGCTAATACATGGATAACCTCTATTTGTATTATCTTATACTTTATATCTATCAAATACAGACCGACATGTACGAATGTATTCTTTACATTGAAGGAGGAGAAAAGAAGGTTTCAGCCACAATAATGAATGACATGATCCAATGTAATGAAACGGTATGTGATAAGGCAGTATTATAAGTTTAGAGCCATCTATAAAACAAAAGATAATGTCCCTTTGGGTCATATTAATATTTTAAACTAATAAAAGAATTGTTTTGCTTGTCTAAATAATTCTGAATTGCTCACGCACTAGGGTTGCCGGCACGTTTTTGTTTTCCGGCCTTTGCAGACGGGCGTGGTTCACGTTTTTAAACCAATCCCGAGTCGGGTACTACCTGGTCAAATTCAATCGCCCTAAACTTTTCTTTGACATACATTAAATGGTTTTAATTTGGATGTCATGCAATGAATTTTGATAATTGTTAATAACAATTGAGCGTAAACGACCAAGTGTCGTCTGATTTTTCACAATATTATTCTGTGTCATTATGAACTGAAAATTACAGTTACAAAATTGGATCTGAGCCTTGTGCGTGATGCGTGAAAGAACATACACATATTCACAATTTTATGACAATAACACTAACAGTGATTGGTTGTCCCGATTGCAAAGCCAACCTACCATTAAGTAAGGATGGACTCCCGTATAAAAATACCAGGAATTTTTGATAACTAGATTTCACCTTGTACATACAAAGCTTCACAATTTGATGACAATATTGCAAAGCCAACCTACCGGAATTTTGGATAACTAGATTTCACCTTGTCACTGATATTTTTGTAATTGGTCCTGAAAACATGTATCATTAATATCTTTATTATTGCAATACTTTAATTTAAAACCCGAATTAATTCTGTTAATGAGCCAGCCTAACATAGACAAAAGCAGGACGGCGACTACATATTATGACGACACCAATTTTAATACATTTAATACATTTGAATTTCGTCTTCATTTTCATAGCACTTCACCTAGGACTTTCTCTCCTGCAACTTTATGTTGTCCCCTGTATGGGATTTTCCTTGGAAATTCTAATTTAATTTGACTAAAGTGATAATTTTAGACAATTATTTGGCCAGGAAACAAAAACCGCCAACCAAGGACCTCATTAAGGAACTTGGGCCAAAAGATTGACGTATCAATTTTCAAATCACATCGCCTAGGAATTTCTCCTGCCATTTTATGTTGTATTGGACATTCCACTCAAATTGATAATATAATTTGACGCAAGGGATAGTTTAGACAATTACTTTGCGACGGAAAAAATACCGCCAACCAAGGACCTCATTAAGGTACTTGCACCAACATTTAACGAAATGATCACACCCCTATTGTGAGCACTGTGAGATTGGAAAGCCATTGCCCCAAGTAAATATTGAGGTATAATAATCTAATATAGTATAGATTAGGGTTTTGTTTTTGTTTTTTTGGTTTTTTAGATGATCAATTTAAAATTGCTATGATATTTAGTATACATAACGTAAAAGCTTAAACGTGAAGATTGTGTAATAAGCAGGCTCTAGCTATTCGACGTTATGGACCATAACCGAAAACATACCCAAAATAATGCAGATTACATGTATTGTACCTGTATGGTAACTGACTCTGTAGTTAATTCTGAGGGCCGACAGGGTAAATGAAACTAGTCAAGGTTGGTGAACATGATGTGCCTCGTTCTCATTCAGTGGTTACAGACAATCAATTTAAGTTAAGACATGAACAGTCCTTGTGATAGACCAAATTCTATTTTAATAAATAATATATGATCGGTACCAAAAATCTGAGATATACATTTAATGAGCAAATTTCTTCTCCGCAGTTTGATACCTCATTCAACAAAATCGAATGGATACTTTTAAAGTTATGTCGATTTCAATTACCGCGCATGCAACAGAAAAGTGGCACTAGGTATAGGAAATCATTGATTTGTGTGTGATTTACCATAGACGGTAAAAATCAATGTTTTACCCGTCTATGGATTTACGCACTGAAAAACTCACAGCTTATCAGCTAAGACTTGTATTCTTCACAGCCAGATACACCCTTTGTCCCGCACATTGCGGTTATCACTAAAGACCCATTCATCTGTCTCGTTCAGATAGCACACAGTTATGACAGTAATCACAAATCAATGATTCCTATACCTAGTGCCACTTTTCTGTTGCATGCGGTCATTGAAATCGACATAACTTTAAAAGTATCCATTCGATTTTGTTGAATGAGGTATCAAACTGCGGAGAAGAAATTTGCTCATTTAATGTATATCTCAGATTTTTGGTACCGATTATATATTTTGAATTAGTCAACCTCAAAGCATCTGGTCAGGGACTTTATGTGCTAGGTGTATATAAGAACACTTAGGGGCCATATCCAAACTCTCAGTGTTTTTAAAGCATTTTTCTACCGATTTTACAACGGTATTCCAACGGTATTTCGTTCTATTGTTAAAAGCATCGGAAAAAGATCGGTGATTAACTAGAGCATCCCTACTTATCTGGCGTTAACAATAGAACTAATCGCGACACTCCTCAAACCCCGACTCAAACGAGATATGTTTGTAGCCGCCTATTCATTGCTAAGCTTATTGTAATCCACTCGTTAACGTCATAAGAATAATCCTCCTTGAAGTGGCCTTTAAAGACTATTGTTCAGCCGTGGAAGATTTTAGAGTAAGCAGTACAAGCAGGGAGGTGTCAAAGACACCTCCCTGGTACAAGCATGGATAATGTTATCATTGAATACTAAACAATATGGGAGCCATTAAACATACAACGTGTTATTGTTTTCTGGTATAAGCATAATGTGTGTAATCAAGTAGCATTATGAATCTTACTCCCCTAAATAGTGTCATTTTTCTGCGTTTTTAGACTATTTAAGAATGTTGCATACACTCTGAACGTGACCTAATCAATAATAAATAAATAATAGATATGAAGAAATTAAGTAATTAATGTAAATAAATAATATATAGATTAATAATTATATCATTAAAATAGTATATTAAGGCCTATTTATAATTAATTGATTGATAAATAATTAAATAAACATCAACAATTAAGAAAGTAAATACAAAATAAATAAATACGTTAAAATTATGTCAATATAAATGAAAACCCCGAACGGACGTATAATGAGAGAACAATAATAAATATTATATTTCGGCATACTTAAAACCCTAACCGACCTCTACCCAGACTCGACCGCTCTAAGTATAGAGCACAAGGAATATAAACCGCCACAAAGATTCGAACGTACGGCCTGCTGATTGAGAGTCCTAATCTTTACCAACTGAGCTATTTCGATTTTCCTGAAATCCTCAGCGCTTTATACCCAAATATAGTTCTCATTCAACTATTCCCTAAATACACACGGGGTTTTCAACACGGTGTTGTTGTCTATAAAAATATGAGTCTATGATTTATTAGATTTAACGAATAACAAATCCCGTACTTTGTTAACCAATTCTTAAAGGGGCGTGTACATCTCAAGTGTTTGTCCTGGACAAAAATCACATGACTCGCTTCGCTCCCAAGTCCTCGTGTGCCCGGCAAAAAGCCCATGATGCAATACTAAGTCGTAAAAGATGTGCACATAAATCAACAAAAAAACTGTACAAACGAAATATAGTATATCTAGAATTGTTTCAAAAATCAGAATTACTTTCTTTAACAGTAAATAATCAACTTTTGAGCGAGAAACTATCTTAAAACTACAAAGATTAAGAAATATAAAGCATTTTAAACATCTAATTTAGAGAAGAGTGGTATGTTGAACCATATTACTTTTGTTTGTTATAGCGCATAGTTGGCTCAGTGGTAGAGCATTGGACTAGTAAACCGGAGGTCGTGGGTTCGAATCCTATCACGTCTTGAAATTTTATTTTAATCGTTTATATACATTTTTTTTTATTAGTTTTCGATATTGTTTATCATTTCGTATAATTATTCATTATTGTTCAATTATAGTTTATTTTGGAATGTGGAATTATTTACGATTTCATTTTAATTTCCCACTGACTGTTTAGTGTGCATGGCATCATGAAATGTGAATGAACCGCGGTATACCACCGAACTGTCCTACTCCTATGCAACAGGCCAGTACAATAGAAACTCGTTGTGTGTTATTATCGATTGAGATAAACTTGTAAATTAAATGCCAGCCGTTATGTAATACAAATCATTGTGCCTGTATTATTATTATTGAAATAATGTTTCGGTGGTGTAGGAAATAGGAAAATCGATTCAAGGACATGAGCCGATTGGCTTCTTATTTACATAACAATTGGCCTTTGCAGATCATGTTCATAGACTAGCTAGGGGCCATTCAATGTATATAGGCATAGGAGTAGTAAACACAATTATATTTACAGGACATTCTTTATCGCAGTGAAATTGCAAAAGAAAAAAGTATCATTCAACATTCAATAAATATAGCGAACGATAAGCAATCCTGTCAATTTATAAAAACAAACAGTGTAATAACAAAACAGAAAAGAAAACCATCCCCATCCGCAGGATTCGAACCACTGACCTCATGATTGTGAAGCCGGCGCTTTGACGTTTGAGCTAATGAAGGCTATACATAAACGTTTTGAAGAAAAACATTACATAGGGTTCAAAATACAAATATCTCTTAAATCGGAGGCTAAAATGCTTTATATTTCGATTGGTGTGCATTTTTAATATGGGTTATCGCCCAAAAGTTGATTATATGCTGAAGGAGATTGTAATTCTGATTTCATTATAATGCATAACTCTATTTTTTGAAACGATTCTAGACATTTCGTTCGTAAATAAATTTCACCATTACGTTTGATCTATTAAAATTCGCGGCAAATACTGCGCCGAACAATAGATGAATAGAGTGAGAGTAAACAACATGCTACACTCGTGATGGAGCGGTAGCTTAATTCATTTTTCTAGACGACCAGATACATTGATCGGCGGTGAACGTAAACATTTTACGATCGGATTTAAAAAGCTTATAGTATTTCTTAAAGAATATAACACAACCTCCCTCGCACTTTCATCTGTCTGCTTCACTAATTGAGTCATCGAGAGTACTACAATAGTTCTATTGATAACGCCAGATAAGTAGAGAGTCTCTAGTTAATCACCGATCTTTTTCCGATGCTTTTAACAATAGAACGAAATACCGTTGGAATACCGTTGTAAAATCGGTAGAAAAATGCTTTAAAATCACTGAGAGTTTGGATATGGACCCTTATGGGTACCATCATTAATACTTGTTACATCATTGTAGCCCTTACTTAATGTGTTGGAATCAAATTGTAGGGGATTAAAAACCATATCATCATATTTCTTAAAATCTACATCAGTTATATTAAATATAGGTGATTCATTAAGTTCATTCACATCATTTTCAATATCAGAGTCTGGATTTTTTTGCACATTGTTACTACAATTTTGACACATCCAATTTTTAGCATTTAACGACTTCAGTTGTTTTGGTTTCATTTTTGTACATTTTTTGTGAATATAACCCTTGCATGATTTACAAAGCAAATCCTATGGCAATTTCTTACAATTTTTGAACATACAATACAGTTATCATCCATTTTGAGCGACATACCACACAAAAAATACAACACAACAATAAATACAGTCAGCGGTTGATAAAATCTTGTGGGCCCCTCACATGTATCCGTGTGAGCTGGACGGCCTCTTACCATGTGAACAATGGGGTGCGGACGGCGGCACAGTGTGCCGTTTTCCATCCGTTGAACACGTTCAGGGGATTTTGCCGGCCACCGGAGTTTTGAACATTCTCAAAACTCCTGACGGGTGAGTAAAGGCGGCGGCGAACGATGAGATCCCGGTATGAGGACGGTATAAGGACGGCGCACCCGTTTCGCGCCCATTCGCATGGCGGTGGTGGACGGTGGTGGACGTCGACCATCTTAGCGACGAGATGCGAACGGCCGCATGCGTCCTGGTAACCGAACGGACTCTCAGCAGGCATGTTGTATTATAGATGTTGGTCGTACGAATTCCGGAATGCAAATGAAGCGGTGAGCTTGAGCGCTCAGCATAAAAAGGGCGGTTTGATGATGTAATCAAGACGTTTCGGCCGGTACCCAGGCGTTCCGACCGGTTAGGAACCGGTATGGAGGTGGTATGCACACGGTGAGGACACGGTGAGAACGGTTAGGAACCGGTATGGAGGTGGTATGCACACGGGGAGAACGGTAAGCTAGACCTGATTGAGGCCGGTGAGCCCAGAACCAGGCCGGTGAGAACCCGTTTCAGACCCGAAGTAGAGCGGTATGGACCGAGGACCCCGTGAGGAGGTGTTATGCACCCGGTGAGAACGGTAAGCTAGCAACGTATGAGGACGGTAAGCCCGGTACCAGGCCGGTGAGGACCCCGCATAGACCCGGTTATAACGGTATGGACCCGGTGACCACCAACAAAAATCAATGCGCCCGTTGAATTTGTTTACTGATTGTTTGGACTCTATTGTTTTTCTATTAGACGGTAAGGTGGCCGCCTACCACCACCGCCCTGCGAACGAGCGCGAAACGGGTCCGCTGTCTCTTTGCCGTCTTTGCCGAACCGGGCTCTCACCGTTCGCCGCCGCTTTTACTCACCCGGCAGGAGTTTTGAACAGGCTCAAAATTCCTGCCGGGCGCGGATGGCCGGCAATGTCCCCGGCATCGTGTTCAACGGATGGGAAACGATGGGTTCAACGGTGTTCAACGGATGTGTCCTTACCGTGTGCCGCCGTCTGTACCAAATTTGCCACGTGGTAAGGGGCCGACCAGCTCACACGGATACATGTGAGTAATACAGAGATTCCCGGAATGTGAGTGAAGCGGCGAGCTTGAGCACTCCGCTTATAAAGGGCGGTTTGATGACGTTACCAAGGCGGTTCGGCCGGTACCCCGGCGTTCCGGCCGGTGAGGACCTGGTGAGGAGGTTGTATGAGCCCGGTTCCAGGCCGATGAGGACCCGGTATAGAACGGTATGAACCCGGTGACAAAAATATCAATGCGGCCGTTGACATTTTTTGCGGATTGTTCACTGTGTTGGACTCTGTTGTTTTTCTATAAGACGTTAAGGGGCCGCCCAGCTCACACGGATACATGTGAGGGGCCCATTAGATGATTTATTACCGGCGAAATGTCAATATCACAGGTCCAAAAGTGTTAAGGGAGTGGGAACAATGTGGTGTGAGCAATTCGTCTTCAAAACCAGTCTAGTCAGTTATCAGTTAGTAAACAGTCAGCATTATAGATGTTTACTTTTTTGTCATTCAACAGTTTACCTATGAAGGCAACGTACGGGAATTGAGAGTAAACCTTACAATTCGAGAAATGAGCAACGTTAAACAATGTTATGAAAATGTTTTAACAGGTAAGCTGTTTAAATGTATCGCCTTTATAGTCAAATGCCTTATAAGACAGCACACGTCTTTCGCGTCAGGGCGCCAAAGTTTTCGCAAACGAATCATCAAAGAGAAACGCAGTATTCGTTGGGTATCATACGCGTGTTTAATACTCTTAAGATATTTATAATACTTATTTTAGGGGTTGTCTATTACAGGGCGTGTCAAAAAAAGTGTCTCATGAGTTAGAAATTAATTAAAAACACATCCCACGTTTTTTAGGTTCTAAACAAATTGACCGTTGGTAAGCCCAATTTGGCTTCTATCAAATACACTTTATCCCATTGAATTTTAGTACCACCTATAAATACCGATATATGATCAATTCAGTAACAAAAGTGCGAATCCCACTTTGGCCACTTTTGAACAAAAAATTATTTTCAACTGAAAAAAATGCCTTTGTGATTCCGATGATGATTATAGGATATGTCAATGTATTGTTTGAAATACATCCAAACTCAAATATTCTGTGGTTTGTCTTGGATAATATTGATGAAATTATATGTTTTTCCTGCTCGAATTCAACTAACTAGCAAGAGTTAGTAGGTAGACTATTATTGATTCTATTGATGATGTTCAATTACACACTGAATGTCAATTTTAATAAAAGAGTTCTCAGCACATGAAAAGTGGCAATTTGACATGCCTTAGTAGATTTGCAATAATTTGATAACGAAAGCTCAAAAGGGATAGAAGAAATCTAAGTACTAATAGTAATAGTCGTGTTCAGTAATCTTTTAAAAATGTGTCATGAGATTTAACGTCACATAGATAATTGAACATAAATATGGACGCACATCACATGAGGTTGAACTCGCGTAAAGTACCGCGTAAAGTACGCGAGTTCAACCCAAAAAAGGTGCAATGGACATCCGTGGTGCGCAATACGTCACCTCGACCTCAAGGCTCTGATTGGTTAGCGGTATTTTATGAGTTTTCAAGCATGCGTGCGCAGCCTGATCGAAGTGCGCCCGCGTACGTTGAATTGTGGCCAGGAGATCCATTAGTACCTTGTACTTTTCATAGCCAAAAATAATAATGTTTCACATGGGACACTTTTTGACACGCCCAGTACCAACCTTGTGATTAGATAGAGCGTATAAGAGGAACGATGTTCTTAAGCTTTCCGCAGATTATACATGTATATGTGAACGGAAATATCTCGTGCTAATTGTATTGCAAAACACGACAGACTATCACATGGCGTGGTACCACGAACAACATGTACTTGTCCGGATCGCCTTTTTTACGGATGGTTTGACAGATATATTTAATATCCACAACCTTGTTAAAACCTGTCGGATACTATACACGTGCGCAAGAAATATCTTCCAAAATTATGATGGTATAAGATAGTTCATGTAAAGCTGCCCCCCCCCCCCCCCTCCCCCAAACCAATGTTGGAGCTTACGTATAGAGCACAGCCCTTTGCTGCACGATGCTTTTATATGAACCAACATTGAGTGTAGGGTGGAGGGACCACCGTTTTCACAGTATATGCAGGAAGTGTCCTAACAGGATTGAACATGATTGCAGGTATTGCATAATGTAAAAACAGTATTTGATGACGGGAATACCCGTAGGACCTATTACGTATATTCATGAGCTTATAATTTGGAAATTGAAGAGTTAGAAGTGTCTCGTTCACGTAAGTTTTCCGTGTTTTCTTAAAGTGACGTTGTTTAAATGCGAAATTGAGAACACCGACTGCAACCGATGCGCATCTGATTTTGATCTGAAACAGCGTTGCGGCTGGTGTATCGGTTCTCAAAGATGTGCCGTCGAAGATCACCCACAGTGCAACGGGACACGGATAACAACAAACTCCGATTGTCCAATGCCACCGAAAATATCATGGGTGAGTTCAGTACCTGGTTTCCGGGTTCAAGTAGGCCTACCGAAAGCTAAATTGTGCCGAAATTTAATCCCATAATGCAACGAGCGTTACGTGTGACAAAACCAGTTGATTGACCTTTTGCCAACGTCATGACCGTCGAAATGCCCTCGCATTGTAGAATGAATGTCGGTAGAGTGCAACAGGTCATAAACACTCCACACTTTCCGTTATCACAATTTCGAACCATGCCATTAACCAGGTATTTTCAAGCTATTGGTCGGTAGGAATTCAACTTTCTAATAACATTAAATCACATTAAAAGAATGTATGCTTTTATGTGCATTACATTATCAGTTTTCATTAAAAAAAGGGTTGACACTTCCCTGAAGCGCTGAGCAATGCTCGGCGCTTAAGGGGGGTCTAGGTTGATTTGCACCAACTTTGGAAACACATTTTCTCAATGTTACCGTAGAACTACCGGTTAGTGTTATATATCAAATTAAAGCTTAGGTCAAGACGTTTCAGAAAATGCGTGTTATTTTGATCTAGTTGCCATGGTTACCATGCAAAGCCTCTGATTGGCTAAACACGGGAACAAACATAACTAGAAAACGAAATGTTGCATATACACCATACTTGAGTAGATGATGTATCGGTATAGTGCGCATGAACTAATGGATCCGAATTTTTATACGGTTGCCATGGCAACCGTGAACCGACCATTCAGGTAATGTTGTATCGTATTTCAAATTTGAAAACAGATATTAGAAATCGGGCTCCATTGGTTCATAGCCCCTTGTATGCTTAACATCTGGTCCAAATCCCATGATTATATGACCTTTCGTTTTTAAGTTATGTTTGTTCCCATATTGCAAGTTAAAATATTAAAATTGGCGAGAAAAAAAAGGTTTCAATTATGGAAGAGCATGAATTTAGACACATTTTGAGTCATTTGGGGTAAAAATAGGAATTATATTAAGCATTGTTATTGATTTTTAAAGATAAATGGCTTAAAAATAGCCGGTGAGAAAAATAAAGAAATACATAAGAAATTACGATGACTTTGAAATTTTGATGATTTATGATATGCAATTAATTATTTTAATATTTTAATAAATAAATTTGATCAAATGTAACAATTATTTGATCAAAAAATAATTAAAACTGAAAACGCTTAAAATCGCAGGGTCAGCGTTTACTACATACAAATTGTATACAAAACACCACCGATATTTTGAGACACCCGAAACTCAATTGGCCATAACGTCAGAACTGAAAATCCAATTTACCTTAAACAAAAAGTATTTTAAAGCTGAGACTTAGCAGTTTTCTACTGTGCTTATATCTCATTTTTGTCTGAAGTACTGAATTTTAATATCTGACCAACCTAGACCGCCCCCCCCCCCCCCCCCTCTTCTTAAGGGAAGTGTCAACCCTTGAGCAATACTCCAAAGCGCTCGAACTCTTTGCGCTCTCACACATGCGTAGTAGCTCCACCACAACAAAATGACGCAGCTGGATTGGTCAACGGTTGTCATATGCTGGTTCCCTGCACCCTGGATCCCCGGGCCAACTTATCCATAGGTGCAGGTACAGGGTTCGCCTTAGTCGGCCGTATAAACCGTAAGTTCAACACATTACATTGTCGCTCTGTTATGGCATAAGGTAAATATAAAAGATTCATTACTTCATGAATAAACGCGATAGCTGCGTACCAAGTGCGCTCCAATCAAATGTATCGTTAGATGATAACGCGCACGCCGAGCGCAGGTTACTAATAATTGTCCGAAAGTACTGCGCTAAAGAGTTCGATTATTTTGCTCATTGACCGACCAATCAAATTAAAGCCTCACGCCCCTAAACCAAATATTCAATGAGTTATGAGGAAACACGATTAAAGCTTATTTCTGATTGGTTGAATGATAAAAATGTTATTGAGAGGATGACCCGACTTGGACTGTTTTAATAATTAAGAAACGGTGGATAATATAAACAGAAAACTAATTAATTAATTAATTAGCGCAATTATATCCGTACAAATTAACGATTTGGATAAATATGCATCTTTTTCAGTAATGAATGAGAATAATGACTGCTAAACAACTGTTTTCGTGAATTTGTTTTGAAATCAGAGGTTTTTGTTCTGGTCTGAGGGATTGTCCCAATGGGGCGCACGCGCAGTCATTATTCTCTAATCAACACACTGTAGCTGAGATACCGCATCGAACGCTGTATGCATTGTCGCGCTGCCATAGCTACGGCGCAGTGGGGAACGCGCTATGACATGCGCCTGAAGTCCGGCGCTGTGGTGAGCGCAGATACACGTGTAGTTTGTGCCAATCAGCAAATTTGTTATCATTCTATTTTTCGTTATTCATGAATAATATGCATGGCTTTTATGTCAGCCGGGATGTCAGCAAATCAGCTTTGAGTGGAAATCGGCGCGTACCTACATCTATGGATAAGTTGTGTGGAGCCCATTGATGCAGGGAACCAGCATGCGGTTGTCAACGCTTGCGCTCAGCGTTGGAGCGTTGTGGAGTCTGCTGAGCCCTTAATCATACTGATAATACTAATATTGATGAAAACACCAGGGTTTCTAAATACGTAAAATAGACTTCATTTTTACCTTATGTCTGTATTGCATATTTTTAGATATGGCCATCATCTGGTCCCCACGAAGGTAATACGCGGATTGAAATTAACGGCACCGGTATTGATCATTTCGAAAGCATCATAGACGTCACAGTAGCTGGAAAAATGTGCAATCATACCGCGAGGTTAGGTGACTTCATTGGAAGGTCAGTATAAATAATGTACATCGTTAGTGTGTTATCTATATTAAGCTATCATTACGGTTGTCGTTTGTTAATTTGCTATATTTCCAACATGTTTTCAACACGTAAGACCCATTAACCCCCTTAGTATATCGTCAGCCTGCTTCGATAATTGCCTAACTCATTTTTTCTAGTTCTTAGAAAACAACAAAAGTATGAAACCTGTTACCTGTGTACCTGTTACTCATTTTGCATTATTGATGGATGGATATTCATTATGTGGAATGACGCTTGTTGATGTTAGGCTTGTATTGTTGATGTGACTTGGATTAGTGCATCCATGTCCGCCAATTGAGGATTGGCGTGCATGGATGCACTAATCCAAGTCATTAGAAACAGATGAACACAGCCATACAATAATTTGATTAATTCCATGGATTTGTCAATGCAAATTCAATAATGCAAAATGAGTAACATGTTGGAGTGGTCTGGTGGCCCTTTTAAAACAAAGCTCTTCATTTATCAACACTTTTGATTGGTCAATGACTTAGGTATTATAACAGCATGTGCATAATGTAATGAAGTCATGATTTATGCAAAAAACTCAATTTTGCTGAAAAGTGAGTTAGGCAATTATATTGGAATTTAAACGTCTCTTGAATGGTTATCCAGCCATCTTCCTAAAAATAAAACGGGTCGTTGCTTCAAACATAAGCGTTACTAGGGTCTTCAATTTTGGGGGAGAACATCAGGGGTAAGCCTTCTGGGAGGAGAAGGGGGAAATGCCCCACCCCTGCCCGCCCCCTCTAGTTACACCACAGGATTCAAATTGTCTATATAATTGGTTGAATTTCTTTAATGGCCGAGATCAAAATTAGTCATGATCAAGGTGTTCTAGATGCGATGTACTCTTGTAGATTCGTGGTCAGGTTATAGGCCGTTGTTTGTATGTTTATTCAAACGACCGGTGCATACAAACACAGTTGAATCCTTTATGGGACCAGACTCAACTCAAATTGCTCGGGCGAGATATTTCAAAAAATGCTGGATCACAGACAAACAAAAGGTGATGATGCAAAATGTATTCGCTTGGTTCCAGAGTAAAACTATAATTAAAATACTTTTATACCTGACCGACCGTTTGCTACCTCGGTCGCAAAAATCCTCATGAAAATTGAACTTCGACCAAAGGAAATGTTGCCAGTTACAAAATATATCCATCTTAAAGTATTCATCTTGAATAATTTGAAATACTGATATTTGTATACTATCCTTACTTTTTCCTCTTATACTACATATATCAAATTACACAGGGATTAAAATTATTGTCTTTTTTATCATACTTACGCAAAAGAAATTCGGATTTACCTGCTTCTGGTGTCATGTTATGCAATCTTCTTACCACAAGTTTCATACAAACAATTCAAATTTCCCGCCAAATGACTGATTTAGCAGTGTCCCAAGTGTACTTACTTTGAGACAATGCTATGACGTCATAGTTCACACTTCGAAATCCAAAACTGTATTGTTTGAAAGGCAAAGGTTCATACTTTGTATTGATCACACTATCCCTCATTAGAATCACTCATGCATCCCATACCATGAGCACTTTCATAACTTACAGACTGACCCTCGTACATCACAAAACGACCAGAGTTTACCATACGCCACCGACCATACGTCACTATGTAATGCCACCCACCATACGTCACTATGTAATGCCACCGACGATATATACTGTTGTTCTTGATATATAATAGTGATTACAGCTTATTTTGCAACACAACTGTTGGTGAAATCAACCTGAAAGGATCAGTGGTGGTAACCATCGAAGGGATAGATGGCAACATATATTCGAGTGAAGATGGACCAGAATTTTCATACACGGTATGTTTTATAATGAATAATAATAATATAATGAACATTTATAAAGCGCGCAAATCCGCAAGAACGCTTATGGCGCATACAGAGCAACAACAAAAAGCAGTATACAAGAAAAATGAAACAAACAAAACAATAATACAAACAAATATCATCAAATATGAGAATAGTACACCAAAAGGGACCGTGGAGATTAATCATACAACAATCCTAATCATAAGCTATCTTGAAAAAGTGTGTCTTGAGTTGAGATTCAAAAGAACCAATTGAAGGGCTGCTACGGATGTTCTCGGGAGAGTGTTCCATGTGCGAGGAGCAGCAACAGAGAAAGCCCGATCACCCCAAGAGTGTAATGATTTAGGTTCCAGTAAAAGTGCTTTCTTGGCAGAGCGGAGACCAGAACGTGATGGACAACAGTATATACGAACACGAAGTAGACATGACATATGCAAGGAACACAACGGTGTACACGACGAACACAACGTGGACATGACAGAAATTAGCTGCCGGAGTTGCCCATGAGCCCCGGAAGACTCAGTCACCGCAATCAGTGGTCACGCGGAAAATGCCCCCGTCCCGACTCCGCCCGACCCCCACTTCACGTCTTACAAGGGACCGACTACAAGAGGGACATCACTGCGACGAAAGCAGGCAGGGAGGGGGTGTGGAAGGAAGAGGGGCCAAACAGGACCCCCCCCCTCCAACATAGCACATACCTCCCAACTCCCCCTAACCTAACCCGCACCAGGTGCCCAACTAGTACACCTGATGACCTCCTCCATCCCCAGATGCAAGCACAAAGGGTGGGTGGGTGGGAAATTTACCAACTAGCCCTGATGATCTCAGCCGACAATGTGACAAGCAACGCGCAACCGAAATAAACCGCGAAAGAATAGAGAGCTTTTGATTGGCTGGTGTCACAACCAGACGACTATACACCTCGTACACAGCCACGCATGGGCTGTCAACCGCGTATGGCGAGTTGGTCGATAAAGGGGGGTGATTTAAATGACAAAGCTCTCAATTAATCCCCAAAAAAGCGTGGCCAACCGAAAATACAGGGTGTCCCAAAAGGCAAATTTTGCATTCGCCAGACAAGCTGTCAAATGCATACTTATAGCAGCAATGTATTTGGCGAAGCATTTTTACAATACAATTCTACGTCATACATTACATTCCGGTTGCCTGTAAGGTTTGAGCCCAAGTTTAATCATAGATCCTCTTCTCAAGGATCTATGACCACATGCTGGGGGACCTTGAGTGTGGCAGCGGTGGTGGAACTAGAAACAAGCCTGAGGGGCTGCAGTATTGCCACATGACTTTCCACACGTGGTGATTTTCCGCCAGATTTGGGATAGTTTTAAAATAAAATCTGCTCTTTCGATAATATAATGTGATTTCTTTTCGAAATTTGAACATTTTTTTTAAAAAAGTGATATAGCACTAGTTTTTATGACAAATTGAAATTAAAAGTTGGAATTTGTTATCACAAGAACATTTTCAGAAGTAGTATATAGGGCTTCTAATTACACCAACACTAAAGAGCCTTGAGCTATGCTTAGGATAGCGGCGGAAATAGTAGCACGCATGCTGGCAAGACACAGTTGGTGTAAAATAAATCAGATAAATGGTGTAGGAGGGGATAATTTATTACCCTGGATATGTCATCAAAGACGTGGTCAAGAAAGTTGGATTTTATACAGGGCACGGAACCGTAATGATAAGGCAGGTTGGTTGCTGCCATAGTGCATAGCATGTGTATCAAGCCATCGAATTTCTCTTTAACCATTAATTTGTTGAAAACCCTTTTGTTGCAATTTTGTTGTGATTAAGATGTTTTTCCTCATACGCGGGCCACGAATTTATTAACCGTAATAACATTTGGCAAAACACTGTATACATGTATTATCTATATACTATATAAAAGTCAGCCATTGCATCCGACTAAGAAATTCAACTTCTTGAACAATGTACGGTATTCATTTTATTGATTTGTTTAGAATCCCGCCATTACATCGTTTGATCCAAGGCTTGGTCCCAAAGCTGGAGGGACCACGGTGAAGATCTTTGGTAACGACCTATTGACGGGAAGGAACATTGACATCCTTATTGGAAACGCGACCTGTGTATTGAACAGGTGAGTCAAACTACTTACAAACTTAGGCTATTGTTCATAAGGTGGTCCTTAAAGTGGCACTGAGAGATACGAGTGGGAGTGCGCCCTTAATTTGTCTGGAAATCAGGGTTTTTTGCACCTACGTAATACTTAGGCATTTATACGTACTAACTACCATCTTAAACCGTTAATACCTTAATTTGCCGTCTATCATGTAATATTTCACGATTTGGTAATTTCGATGTAGGTCACGTCAAAATTATCACCATCTCTCACCACATAACTTACTCCAACCAAATTTCAGTCTAGCGCCATTATTCAACCGTTTTCCCGTACAAATCATTACACTTCAGAAATCTATTGAAACAATTCCTTTTTTCCAAATTTCAGTTTTCTCGGCAATCTCTCAATGCCCCTTTAAATACATCTTAGTCTACTAGATTTAATGGGCTCCATTTTAGCGCCTCTTCAAATACATCTTAGTCTACTAGATTTAATGGGCTCCATTTTAGCGCCTCTTCAAATACATCTTAGTCTACTAGATTTAATGGGCTCCATTTTAGCAAATGACATGCACATTAAAGTGCTGTTTAAATGGGCTATTCCATTTGAAATCCATACACCCACTATGGAAGACTTTACCTTAATCTTTTCCACAGGGAGTGTGAATTTAGAATGAGGTTACCTGCATGGGTGACCCTATTTGAGATCTACCCTCCCTCTGTGGAAGAATAAGTTCATGTCTTCCGTAGGGGTGTATGCATTTCAAATGGAATAGCCCATTGCTCTAGTGTCCTGATATAGATTCTACAGGGTGACCCAGAAAATGTTGAACCCAAATATCACAAATTTTAAAAAAATAATTAAAAATGAAAATAAATAAATATGGCATTCTGTTTTCAACAGTTATGTAAACAATTTATTCAGCTTTCTGGTGAACTTTAGATCATGTAAATTGGCCTTACCAAACTAAAGATACACTTGATTGTGTGACAGGAGGTGTTTTCGCCCTTTTGTAAAAGTGAAAAAATTGTAACTTGGTTCAGATATGAAACTTAATTCTGTTCTAAGTACGGTGAGTTAAGTAATCTTTTCTTTTGTTCTGTATTTATCAAATTAACATTTTCAAATGAAGTCAAGGGGACTTCAGTTTTTGTTTTCAAAGTCTCTAATAATAATAATATTGATTTACATTACAGTCACAACAAAAGATCCCAATAAAAGTAAAAACAAATCGGAATCAAATGGCTTCAAACAGGCACTTGTTCTGCTCTCTGCTCATGTAGCATGAAACCATTTTTTTTGCACTTCACTTACACTACAAAACAACACTTCTTACAAAATTACACATATTTTAAGTTTCGTGTGGCCTGATTTTTATGAGTTATGCAATATTTTGTTATTTTAATGGTAAAAAAAATTATTGCATTTTGTGATTTTTGGGTTCAACATTTTCTGGGTCACCCTGTAGTCGACTGGATTGGCTCCTTTTTTAAGTGCAGTTTGAATACTGTACGAAGCTTTATTTGTATTTGCATTGATTTAGAGAATAAAATATAGTTCATAGCTGTTTTGCTATATACGATGGTCTAATAATGTATAGGGTGTATTTGCGGCGACATTCACGACGACACATATGGAACAGCCTATACATTATAAAACCATCGTATATAGCAATGCTAAGAACTATATTTTAGTCTCATTCTTATTTAGTTTATTGGTTATTTTAATCTATTATCATAAAATAACGCAGTTTGTTAGATTTATTTTAATCAAATAATAACACATTTCCCCCTTTATAAAATCGGCGAATCCAGCGAGTTGTTTACCAACTTCCTGCTTCGAATGAATTACGTTCTTTAGCACACGCGCATGTCAACGATGCTTTAACGCACAACCCATACGCCGGTGACTTTGTGTAGGGCACGCTAAGGCGATGATCATACGCACTGAGGGTATTATTATTCGAATGAATTAAGCCCCGCCTCAAACTATACACCATTGTCTCATAATGTATGGGCGTATCGTCTGAAAATCAGCCACAAACCAATCAAATTGCCTGCTGACCTGACATCCAAAACCACACACTACCGGGTGGTTCAAAAAAATTGACCCAAGTTCAAAGTGATTTTTCAACCACATTTAATGTTTCAGATAATTTGTGTTTACTTTTTCTTAATCAGCAGTGAGTTTTGAAATTATCCTGGAAAGATGGCATGTTTAGCTTGTTTAATTCTTCAGATATGGTTCATTACAGAAAACATGTACAAAACTGACTTGTCCACGGGAGCGTCATTTAGTTTTTGTCTTAAACAAAACAGCATGCTCTAGTTTTAGAATTGAAAAGCCCGCCCTGGCAAAGTATCCCAATCTCTATGCTTATGTGCCATTCACATTCATAAAAGAAACGTAGATACGTATAGGTAGGTAATGTCAAGCACCAGACAGATGTTTCAGATGTCTCATTTTTTCTTTTTCTCCTATTTTTCCAACTTGTGGCCAATCGTGTGTAAGTCCACTTTGTGCATTCCATCTCTACTAAAGGACGCTCCCGTGGCCAAAGCAGTTTTGTGCATGCTTTCTGTAATGAACTATATCTGAAGAACCAACCAATGAAGATAAATGTACCATTATATCAGGATAATTTCAAAACTTACTGCTGATCAAGACTAAGTAAACGGAAATTCTCTGAAACTTTAAATGTGGTTGGAAAATTACTTTGAACTTGGGTCAACTTTTTTTGAACCACCCGGTATAAAAATCTGCCACAGTGCACCGAGGGCAAATCTTCGCAAGTCACGTTATATGTCACTGTGTCATCAAACGTGGTGGCAGTCAGCAGCATGTTAGGATAAAGTCAGTGTTAAACTTGTGCATCATGCGTAGCCTGTCGTAATGACTGTTGGATGAGTTTGCGAGGTTATGTTATCCACCGAATGCGACGAACGGTTAATTTAGGAATACAATACTGAAAAGGATACTTACACTTGGGTTGATTTTCCAACTCCAGCCGTTTTTAGGATTAGATAAACAAATTTTGTTCCAATTTGTGATGAATTTTCTGAAAATTTCCTGCAGAATATAAACAAATGCCATCGGTACATTGAAACCAACGGGAATTCAAAATGTACAACCCATCATGACAACACCGTCATCTGAACTCCATCCATGGTAATTATGAGTGACGCACACCCCAACATTATGGACAGTTTGGATTCATTAGCGTATAGGCCCATACATACGCGCGTGCACCCCAGTCAATGAAGCGGTATAGTGTCAATAACACGTTCATGGTAAATGAACGTTAAAAACTCTGACATGCATTATTGTTTACAAATAGGCCTACTGATAGAGCCATGTCAGAGGAAGCTGGGGAAGCTGAGTGTTCTACAGGAGAGTCCTACGATGGCAACAACTCCCCTATCACCATGCGATTTGATTCATCCAACAGGACATCTACAGATGAATATATGTATCAAGGAGACCCTGTTGTAAATGATGTACAACCTCAAACCGCGTTTAGAGCGTAAGTATTTAAAAATATTCCGGTTTTCACAGAAAAATAGAACTTTTTATCATTTTCATAATACCAGGTTAGAATTTATTTTTTTTGTCATGTTTTTGAATCATATATCGAAGCGTGTTGTTTATTTTGTCATGATGTAACCAAAAGAAATCAGGATTTAAATATTTAGGACGACTTCTTATTGCAACATACGTCAATGAAAATGAAGATTAATACTTCAAACTGCTCAACACGTTTAAGCCTGACCTACAGCGTGGAAACGTTCTGCTATGTCACCTGCGTTAGGGGGCTATCATTTTCTTCGGGAGAGGGGGGGTCATAAATATGTTAATGGCCGTTGTTAATAAATTTATAACCCCCCCCCCCCCCCTATCCGATACAAAATAATTTTATGACCCCCCCCCCCCCCCCCCCCCAACCCCCGGCCTATCGAAGTTAGATTTTGTTATGACTAAATAGCAAATAATGAAAAATAAACAGGAAAGGTGTTGTAAACATGTACATTTATAAGGGATATGCTTAGATGAATGCGCGCGAAGCGTGAAAAAAATTGCCGTTTTGAAATTTTAGAATCTGAATTGCTACACAAAATTATAACCCCCCCTATTTAAGATTTTACAAAATTATGACCCCCCCCCCCCCACACCATATTTGTGACCCACCCCCTCCCGAAGAAAATGACAGCCCCCTTAATCATGTTTATCGGTTTTAAATTTAATTCTAGCGGAGGACGTATGCTGACAGTGAAAGGACTTAACTTAAATGTGGTTCAAGCACCTCAAGTGATTATTTACAGTAATGGGAATGTGTTCTCAGAGGTAAGTTGGTCAAGGCCTGCAGCTCATTTACCATGTTTACGCACCGTAGCTTGATATCGCCTTGGGGCATAGTCTGGTTTTCGAGATCACCTTGGGCCTATAATTTAAATTATATCATTCATGCATATTTTCGGGTCATTTAATTGGTTGGTTAGTACCACGTGACTAAAAATAGAAGTACCATCCCACGTCCATTCATAAAAAAAGATACTATCCATCGGCGTATAGTAATACTATACGTCGCCTCGTGTCACGCGACACTTTTACAGATACGCTCTCTATCCCGTTATTATTTTGAACTACGACTTGTACAACGATGTAAACTCTGGTTCCCTGCGTATTTTTTTTATAAATAAGTCGGTGGGGAAATACTGGGTACCAGCAACAATTATCACAACAACATCAGACGATAATTATCATCACTGAAGGTTATCACAACAACAACAATGGCAGCTTTCGAGGAGAAACCGGGCCGTTTCGCTAAAGTTGATGACACTGTTTTGTCTAATTTAGTGAGTTAGGCAACCTCCAAGAACACGCACAAACAAATAAAATACGCGGTGACCATAGTCTGGACATCATTGAAGCTTTCACTTTTCAGTAAAGCTGAACTGGACGAGTTACTTCAGAAATTCTAAGCTACGCGGCTTGTTTGCTGTTCCTGTTTGCTGTTTGATGAACTTGAATTTTTATGAACTATGAGCTATGCACTCTTGAAAGATGTTTTAACATTCATGCTTTATGAACACTGTTGACTGATGCTACAACCAGTCACAACTTGAAATCCATTGAAAACTGACGGAAAGGACTAGGCCTAGGCCTATTCCATTATTGCTGTAGGTGAGTACGATATACTATTTGACATCTATCAATTGATTATAAATCTAATTATGAAATAATGTATTAAATGACCCAAAAATATACATGAATGATATAAAACAAATATAATGCGTCTTAAATTCGTGGGATGGTACAAATATGATCACTCGGTGAAAGCTAGATTGTTCCATTTCACTCGCCTATCGGCTCGTGAAATGGAACAATCTAGCTTTCACCTCGTGATCATATTTGTACCATCCCACTCATAGCCACATTATATTTGTATACCATGCCCCTCATTGCGGTCAATATTTGCATACTATCACACTCTTGGGCATTCAATATTTGTATACTATATAATAATATGTAAATAAATGTAATTAAGTCCTAATTTCGACGCAAAATAGTATTTATGCCGACAACATGTTAACCTTAGATTCTGGCTATATTTCACGATGATCCATTTCAAATCTCGTATATGCCTAATGAAAGAAAAGAACGGGTGGCGAAAATAACAATATTATACATCTGAATGTTGGCAGCTACCAGTATTTCGTAACAGTAACTGCTAATTGGCAATTAGTCTTGTTTTGTCTTTTTATTCATCAAATGAAAAAGGGAATTCCAAACAGGTAGATGACACAACAACTATTTAAATACTACAACGTAACTCTATTTTTATCAAACGAAAATGAGAATGTATTTGGTTTTTTTGTGTTTATTTGACACTGTTGGTCTGTACGTACACACGCTTGGGTCTTGAAGGGACTTGACTTAAGCAAATTGCTTGGGCTGGGCTTTAAAAGCCTATATAAACATGCTGGATAAAAAGAGCCACTCCCAAAAAATCAAGTTGGACTTCGGACATACGCGTATAGGGAAAGATAGTCTTGATCCAATCTCATTTGCCACATGAAAGGGTAACATAATATGACTCGAGAATACTTCATCCTCTTTCCATAGAACTGCAATACTACACTCCAAAATACAACGCATATGGAGTGCCCATCGCCAAAGGTAGATAATTCCACCAATAATAGCACAAAGAAAAGAGGACGCCGGGAAGCTGATTCTATTGACGGAGTACTTGGATTTAGGATGGATGGTGTCCGTGATCTCCTCAGATGGTCTGAAGACAACAATATAACCTTCCAATATTTCGATGATCCAAATTATTTTGCATTTGGACCAAACGCAACTGGTGTTGTTGGAGGAACCATTATAGTGATACAGGTAATTGTATATATTCCATACGCTGACACCTGTTGATAGTATTCATTCTGTGGGATCCATTCGGTGCAGAGGGCAAAGTGCTGGTCGCACATATCATATTAAGGGATCCAGTAACGCCACGAACCTGTTTAAAGCAATTGTATCGTGATTGACCGCAACAACTCCAGGAGAATGGCAATATTATTTTGAATGGAAAGTAAAGACTCGCTTACAATTACAGATATGCTGTAACGAAAGAGCTGAACCCATAGTCTACAATATAAGTTGAATTTACAATATCGGTTTAAGTACCAAGTTGAATGAACAAACGACCTGGACACTAAAAATTCTACTTCAGTGACCCCTTTCAAAATGTGTAGTATAACAACGAATCCTGTCCTGTTTCTGCAAGAAATGAATGCAGTTTTCATTTTACAACACTACCATTTATTTTGGTACACAGGGAGAACGTCTGAATCTGGCAAGTTCAGCGTCAGATGTAACGGTGTATATTGGTAACGAAACTTGTACCGACGTCGTTCTTGGACTTAACAACGTGACGTGCTATATACCGAAAGAGAAACCGGCTGCTATTGACAACAATGATACAGCTGCAGGTGTGAATGATACGGGACATCGGGCAGTATCGGTAAGATTAAAACCTTTCTTGACAATTACATGAAATTATAATGTAGAAATGTGCCATCTGCATTATTGATCTTTCTCATACAGGCATAAAGATCTCATTTCGGCATCTTTGGCACTGCAGGACTGTCATCGCAATTACCTTATTCCATGCGATATAACTATGGGGGCCTCCGAAGATAAAGCCCATGCACACTTGTCCTCTTCGTTCTATATGCGCTCATGATCTTGTAGTTATAATTCCCAGATCCAAAACAGTAAGCCACAGAAGATCATTCAGTCTACCATTACACCCCGCATGGAATGCGCTTAATCATCATACTAATAAATTGACTAGTGGGTCAGATTCAAATATGTGCTAGGAGGCCAACTCGTCAGATTCATCTTAATTGATAACCTCGGGCAATTCATTGACTTTCTATTGGTGTACATGAAAATATAAAACATCTTTTTATTTTTGACATTCTGATTAGCCCTCCTCTTAGGGCCACTATATAAAAATCCAGCATAGGCCCTATCCAGGAAAATACTAATATTGAAAATATATCAATAATGAGTGGGCCATCCGAGGTGATTCACATATATCTGTTCCCGTCCGCAACTTGTGTCCCAGGACCACAAATTATATTTATTCCGTCTTGGCGCCCTCAACGGAATAAAGCGCAACTTGTGTCCCAGGACCACAAGCTCATATGTTGACACCGCTGAAATGATATTCATTGCATTGCATTTCTCGGATTGGGGGCAGTTCCTGGGCTCAGTTTGTGACCCACGTTTGACACATGATCCTATTTTGCCATTGTTATTACAGGTTGCTCAAGGAAATTTAAGGTTTGATAACATTGGTTTCATTGTGTACCCACCTCCACCTCCACCTGGACCAGATTGGGGAACGCTTGTAGGCGGATTTGTTGCAGTGATAGTTCTGCTACTAATAGCAGGTGTGATCATGTATGTTTACTTTAAACGAAGACACCTACGCGACAAAAAGACGATATCCGAAACAAAAGATAAACTACTTGACAGTATACGCCTTCTGAAACTTGGTAAGTTTTTACTATGGCCTCGGACGGTATTTGTGACGTACTCTTACACAAGGCTCAAGATAACAGTTTTTCTACCAGAAGTAGCGCCCGGATCAGAACCGGAAGCTACTTTTAGTCTACCGGGAGCTAACCTTCTATTAAATCAAATAAGCTTAAGAGAAATTCGATGTTTTGGGCAAGCTTCCCGGGCGCTGGTTTGAACAAAATATCAACGCTCGGTTGTTAATTTTTTAGCATTACTGGGCGCTTTGGCAGAAGAACCGAGGTTACAACTACTAAGTTAGGATCCACCTCAACACCCAGCAGACCCACATGAACACATGAGTTATGGTAAATTGGTATCCTTGGTATTTTGTGCCATTGGCAGGCTAAAAAAGGACTATGTAAGACAGGTCATCTATTGCTACCCTCAGTGGCGTACTAAGTCTTTCATATGGAGGGGCGAAAAATATGAGTGAACCGACAAGGACTTGAAAGTCAACGTTTACGAATTGCCGCCGAGTCCGGAGAGCCTTCGATAACCCTATAACGGACAGTTCCAATTTCGACCGACACGGATTGAATATTGCGAGGTGGAGGGGCCGATCGCCCTGCCCTACTCTCCGAGTGTTGGCTACTATCCTAATCTGCAAATTATAAACTGAAACATACCTGTTCTACGGGCAAACGGACCTCTCAAGTCGGTCGGGCGGGTTTTATTGGGGTTTTTTAGAAAAATGTTTATCAATTTGCAACAACAAAATCTCCACACAAAAAATGGGTCGGTCGGGTTCGTATGAGGGGTATCAAAAAGTTTTAGAAATCACCCAGAAGTGAAGGAGCCAGATACTTCATTTTGATATGTGATCCTTCAGACATCTTTACAAAGTCCCCGTGCAAAATTACACATTTATTCCACTATTTATTACCTGTCCACAGACCGCCATTGTAGAGACCCTCAGATTGACCGCCATTGATTAATTCTCAGATTGCGTCAGATTGTGTTATTCCCAAAACAGCAATAAATAGTTTAAAGTTTTGACAGAAAGGGGTCAAAGGTAATTACAAACAAGCTTGGTGACAATAATCTTATGGGTACCACTGGGTGTACACAGATTAACCTCTAATGACCCCTACTTGACCTTTGACACTTTCTGTCAACGCTTTAAACTATTTATTGCTGTCTGGGGAATAACACAATCCGAGGATCAATCAATGGCGGTCAATCTGAGGAGCTCTACAATGGCGGTCTGTGAACAGGTAATAAATAGTAGGAGAAATGACTGTGTGATTTTGCACAGGGACTTTGTAAAGATGTCTGAAGGATCACATATCAAAATGAAGTTTCTGTCTCCTTCACTTCTAATTCTGGGTTATTTCTAAAACATTTTTATACCCCCTCGTAGAACAGGGGGTTGTTTCCGTTGCCTTAAATTGTCAGTAAAAATTCAGTATTTGATCATTCATACATATGAGTGACATAACTCGACGCTTTAAAAAGCTCGGCACTGAAGTCATCGAAATGAACGAGAGGTAAACCACTCGACTCATCTGGTCTAAGATTATGGTACGTACTTGATAGCTCTGTCTCACAGTTCAATAAACTTGGACACCATCCCGGACAAAATGCGTAATCCGTGGGCAGTTATTATTGGCCAAAATTCAAAAAAGAAATTGACTATATTTTATCGACTCTTTGTTTATGATTTCTGCAGCGGTAGACCGCGGAGCGAAAGAGGCGCATGCCAATAGCAGTTTGATGAATGTTCGGGTTAGCGATGACTTGACTATAAATGTGGATGATGTACGGATCCAATACAGTCAACTGACTTTCGGTAAAGCTCTAGGAAAAGGTAAGGATCAAGAGTTGGTAGTTTTATGTCATACTGTAAGAACTTAACTGAGAAAAAGTGTACTAGTAGTAGTACAATGTACAATAATTGCTGTGAGTATGCTCAGTTGGATAGCACGGCCCTCTTTTGACGTAAGTGCGCCAAGGCCCAATTATGAATAACGTCTATTCTAATGCGACCTGTACTTTCGCTTCTCGTTCCCATCGTTCTAATGTAGACCCGGATGTAGACTTGAAAGTTTCACGAATGAATTGCTATTGATTTATCTACAGGCGAATTTGGAAAGGTGATTATGGCTGAATACACAATAGACGATAATACCGAGAATGTTGCGGTAAAGACTATCAAGGGTAAATATGCTTTCATGTCTTTGATTGCCAAATGCAAGGTAGTATTTTATTACTCAAGCTGGGAGAACTTATATCTACACTTAAACAAAAGATATCATGACCAAATGGACGATATGATATCACTCTTATATATCTAGTACCAATTTGTTACGTAACTAGTGGGCAAACTCTTTTTCACGAGCCCTCGTTACTTCAAATTGTAAAACATCAAATTTAAATCACAAAAGTGTAGCTATAATTACAATTGTTATAATAAAATCCTTTTGCACCCTCTTTGACATAGATAACACTGATGCCAACGATGCTGTGAAATTCCTGGAAGAGGCGATGATCATGAAAGACTTCGATCATCCTAATGTGTTGGGATTACTTGGTTTGACCTTCGACACCTCTGGTAGCCCTTTGGTCGTGTTGCCATTTATGGAGCATGGTGATCTGAAATCCTTTCTTTTGAAGGATGAAGAAATGGTAAGACGTTAAACCGAGGTTATACTCAGGGTTTTCAGTATCCGTTTATATCTCGGACCCGGATAACATTTATTTTGATATTCATTTAGACATTATAGCAAAAGGTCAACAGTAGAGCCCTGAATTGAACAACAGAAGAAGGTGTTTTCGAATTTTTAAAGAAAATATAGTTAAGGATATTAAATACCTAGTGTTACAATGTATCGTCACGGTGTTGCAGTTCCAATTATTAAAATAGGACGTAACTAACACTGGGGTTATTGAAATGGACAATTGATTACTCTTTCCTTAAGTGTCCGTCTTCAGCGATGTCTTATGTTCCTCGCTTCTCTTTAGATACCTTGATGAACGGCCCATCTTCTTCAGAGCAGTTTGTAAGCCTTCTTCACAATTTCCACATCGATTTGATACTCGCAGCTCAGATGAGAGGCGCACACTTCGCCACTAGAGCTTAATAAACAGATATCGCTATATGTAAATTATTTCATACCTTTTTGTATTATCCAGACTGTATCCTCAGAACAATTGATGAACTTTGCCGTCGATGGTGCCAGAGGAATGACTTACCTTTCCGTGCAGAAGTTTGTGCACAGAGATCTTGCGGCCAGAAACTGCATGTGAGATTAAATATAAAAGATTAAGAATGTAGGATATCCCGTATTTATTGTTTAAGCTAGTGGTCATCCTTGTTTTTTACTTCCCCCGACTACCGACCCCCTGTGTGTTTTGACATATACTTCTTCACGAATATCATTTCAGCGGTGTCAAAATATAAATACGTATAGCATGCGTATTATATAATAACCTTTTTAATCATTGATATGGATATAGCAATGTGATTTGATGCATTTTATTTGATGTGGGTTAAGCTATGTCTACACGTAAATTAATTTAAAGATAATGCTCGACGAAACCATTAACGAAGAAAATGCTTGTGATGCCTGTTATCATCTTTTGTACATCGCTATAGTTTCAACAAACCATTGCAAAAACTAACCATATAACCTTTAATTTTCGACAGGATCAATGGCAAATTAAACCTCAAGGTTGCCGACTTTGGTCTCTCGCGAGATATACACGAATCAGACTATTACAGAAGTAGCGATCTGAAGGCTAGATTGCCGATCAAATGGATGGCACCCGAAAGTCTTGCCGAACAGGTGTTTGACGAGAAGACGGACGTGGTAGGTACCCAAGGAGGGTGGATGTGATGACACGGTGGCAGCATACTAAATCCCCGGGGTCACTCAGACACTGTGCCGCCAGCAAAATGAAAATTAGCCCACACATTTACCAATTTTCAGAGAAAATGGACCCATTTGTTTTCGGTATAGAGACTCGTTATTCTCCTACATATTTGACATATTTTGCTAAAATTTCTGTAAAAGCCGGCAAAGTTTAAGAATATTAGACCCATGGATTTACCAGAAATGGCTGTGAAAAAGATTCATTTACGAGACGGGTGAAAAAGATGTATCCCTTTTTGGCGTGACCTCATGTCCATTAAGTGCCCCGGAACTAAATCGCTATTTTGACTTGCCCACTTTTAAAATGGTTTGTTGCAGTTGTCATCCTTACACGGCGTAATCCCGGTGCGATAAACATGCGAATTCAAAATCCGGAACAGAATCTACCCTGCAGATACCACACCACTAAACATGCTAAATAAATAGGCCCTATACTTTTACATGTTGTTAAAGGGGTGTTAGAAAACGTCGATGTTCTCGCTTATAAAGCGACTGCATTTTTCAACTTTACATTTTACTTCAAGTTTATGATATTTATGATCATTGAAGTACAACATTTATGTAGGGTAACCCTGAAAGTTTCGAAAAAATAAACCCCGATTTTAGACAGCTGACGTATCGCTCCCCTAATATCATCAACAAATTGAGCAGTGCTGACAGAACATTTTCAGTCGCAATAACAAAAAACCGGCAAAATGTACTGAAAAGATATCGTTTTGCACTGTGGTAATAGGTATTAGTCCTAAAATCAGGATTATATCCCAACTTTAATCATTTGAGGGCAATAGGTACCTTTCCTGATTACATGATTATGGGCCACAGGCTGGTCAGATTGAGAGAAAAGCCGAATGTCGTCACTACAATCATTGATAGTGAAATCTTAAAGGCATCTTATAGTCCATCAATGTGGCGCTTCACTGTTAACATGAGCAAGCTTGAATTTAGATAAACCATGTCGAACCTTTCACACGATAGGTGGGAACCACACAACCCCTCCCCCCCCCCCCCCCCCCCCCCCCCCCCGATGGTCTGACCGTGAAAGGTATACATTCAGTATTAACAGAGTATCAAACAACATGTCTAAATCAGGTTCTCCACATATCAAGTCATTAATATACAAATTTATATGCTCCACATACCCCGCCATTTGTATAATGGCAGGCATTTTGCAATACTGCTGAACGATGTCAAGATTATGATAGACCATTGCAGCTATCCAAAACACTCCAATCAAAATACCGCAGACCACGACAGCTTCCCAGCCCATCCAATCAAAATATCTCAAGACTTTTTTTTTGTATAAAAGAGCAAATGTGAACAATAGCCCAACAGACATTAACAAAGTTAATGAACTGAGTGATTACAAATCAAACGGGTAACTCTCAACAGAGAGATCTGGTGGGCCAATCAATTGGTTCACTGCAACTCTATTGCAGCTTTAAAATCCCCTCTCAAACTCAACAGATTATAAAAGACTGTTGAAGTATTCCAAAGCTCCTTCGAGCACTAGCCTATCTTTATACACCGGTTTTTCCTCATTTTTTACTAATTGTGTCATTTAAATGTTCTTTACAAGAAATGTTTTGAGGATGCCGGAAATTAAACCATATTCTAATGATGGGGTAAACAATATGAACGGATTATGTTTTATATCGCTTGCAGTGGGCATTTGGAGTTGTTCTGTGGGAAACGTTCACGAGAGGTAACAGACCATATGCTTGGATCGAGAACAGAGACATGTACGAACATATTATTGAAGGGAATCGAATGAAATGTCCTGCACAGTGTCCAAAGGCCATGTAAGTAATACTAAATTTGATAAATATAAAATGTGATCTCCCAAATCAAAATCCCGTTTTCATTTAAAGATCTTTTCCAACAATGTTGTGTTTCATTTCTTGAGCATAGTCATCCATCCAGTCTTGTTCTTACTATTTACTGATATACTATCACGTACACACAGATATGACATTATGCAGAAATGCTGGGCATTCGATCCTGACTCGCGACCTACTTTTCAACAGATCACAACTGCACTCGAATCATTTACCGGGTCGGTTCATATCACCATTGCGCCTGTCCAACCACAATCTCATGCACCGGGGTATGGACCGGATTATAGAGATACACAGCAGCGCGGTGTATCCATGCGCCATACACCTACGGTGTCTACCATTCCTAGTCTGACGGGCATGGAATTGCACACTACACCTACGGCGCCCATCCTTTCTAATCCGGCGGCTACCAACGACACTGACGAGCATCAAGACAATTATGACGACCCCTCCTTTACATTGAACCCCAACGCTCAGCGAGAATCAGGTATAGAAGTGGGCACCGAAGCACCTACGTCTGACACAAATACCAGTCAAGAAGTTAGCGGAGCTGATTACGCAACATTGAACCCAGACGCTCGGCGAGAATCAGGTATAGAAGAGGCAACCGACACTAATACCAGTCAAGAAGTTAGCGGAGCTAATTACGCTACATTGAATCCAGACACTCAGCTAGAATCAGGTACCGACAGTCAAGAAGTAAGCGGAGCTGATTACGCTTCATTGAATCCAGACACTCAGCTATATTCCCATACCGACAAAGGTATGACTACACCCGCAGCTGCACCGAACGTGCCAAAACTGACGACGTCATACACTGATATCGGTCACGATAGCGGAGCTAATTACGCTACATTGAATCCAGACACTCAGCTAGAATCGGGTACCGACAGTCAAGAAGTAAGCGGAACTGATTACGCTTCATTGAATCCAGACACTCAGCTATATTCCCATACCGACGAAGGTATAACTACACCCGCAGCAACGAACGTGCCAAAACGGACGACGTCATACACTGATATCGGTCACGACAACACTGGCGTTGATTACGCTACATTGAACCCAGACACTCGGATCGATTCCGATACCGAAGAAGGAGATGTTGTCCCTCTAACTGCCATGTATAGTCCGGCTACAGATAATGATGTCAACCAAGGCATCGATAATCCCTACTATACACTGGAACGGATGACCACGGATCATGAATCGGGTGACAAATCGGCTATGTCATCGGTATAGTTAAAGGTGCCCGAGGCAACGATATGATTATCTGACTTTAAAATTGTCGTCCGGGTTGTTCGTGAACCTTTTTTTCTTCTTCTTTTCAAATACATTTTAAAGCTTGGTGTTTCGATTGCTGCCCGATCTACAATTTGATGTTTCTGTTCTACATGAAGGTCATCCTTAAAATAATCGTATTCCAAAGCTGGTACATTTGACTCCAATGGTTCTTATTTTAGAAGCACACGGTCCTAAAGGTGACATGAACAAATTTACCCATTGAGTAGTGCACCAATTGTCCAGGTGTTTAACCTTTTGCAGTAATTCACTGCATTTTAGCCTAACCCGTCTAAATGGAACATATCTTGCGCTAAACATTTTACAGAAAAAATGGGGTTTCTTTTGGATATCAAATAATATGTTGATGGTACGTGATCGGAACATCTACCTTTATGAACATTGTGAAATTGGATATAATCATTACCTGGATGCGTCCAGACGACTAGTGGTGGCAAATTTAAAGCCAAGTTGGAGTCTTATTTAATCAATTATTGTAATCAGAAAGACGAACAATGTCATAGTGGTTAGCCCTAGGACAGTCCAGACGACTAGTGGTGGTAAATTTAAAGCCAAGTTGGAGCCTTATTTAATCAATTATTGTATTCAGAAAGACGAACAATGTCATAAGTGGTTTGCCCTAGGACAGTGGTTAATGAGAAAAATATGGGGTTTCTTTTGATATC
The DNA here is from genome assembly GCA_035610835.1 of Ophiura sarsii. Taxonomy (NCBI): domain Eukaryota; kingdom Metazoa; phylum Echinodermata; class Ophiuroidea; order Amphilepidida; family Ophiuridae; genus Ophiura; species Ophiura sarsii. The sequence goes on from CM069445.1 coordinate 15,350,511, forward strand.
TAAATAATATGTTGATTGTAAAAATTTAAAAAAATGGTCTGAAAATCCCCCTTTAATGAGCATTGTGAAATTGAGATAATCATTACAAATACGTCCAGACGACTAATGGTAGTAAATTTAAAGCCAAGTTGGAGCCTTATTTAATCAATTATTGTAATCAGAAAGACGAACAATGTCATAAGTGGTTAGCCCTAGGACAGTGGTTAATGAGAAAAATATGGGGTTTCTTCTGATATCTAAATAATATGTTGATTGTATAAAAAAAATTGGTCGGAAAATCCCCCTTTAATGAGTATTGTGAAATTGGAGATAATCATTACAGATACGTCCAGACGACTAATGGTAGTAAATTTAAAGCCAAGTTGGAGCCTAATTATTTAATCAATTATTGTAATCAGAAAGACGAACAATGTCATAAGTGGTTAGCCCAAGGACAGTGGTTAATGAGAAAAATATGGGATTTCTTCTAATATCTAAATAATATGTTGATTGTAAAAAAAAAAATGGTCGGAAATCCCCCTTTAATGAGTATTGTGAAATTGGAGATAATCTTTATTCATTACAGATACGTCCAGACGACTAATGGTAGTAAATTTAGAGAGCCTTATTTAATCAATTATTGTAATCAGAAAGACGAACAATGTCATCACGTTAGCCCAGGGACAGTGGTTATAATAGCTGAAGGTAGCAGAAACTATTCATATTGCAATAAATAATTTTACGTTAGGCGACGGGAAAAGAAACCCGGGCCCGACCGACCCATTTTATTTAGAAATCGGTCAGAAGAAGAAGAAAAAAATCTCGCGAGAGTGCAAATGAATACAGACCAAAAAAATAGTTTTGCTTTTCAAAAAGCGGCAAAATGTTCACAGATTTATTTTTTTAATTTGGACAGCTTTTTTGTGATTTTTACGGTCACTTTCAAGGGGGAAACAAAGCCCAACCGACCCGACCTGTGAGGTCCGTTTGTCCGTACAATAGGGTTTCTTTTGTTCGTCGCCTTAAAGGCATATTATGTGATTTTTTCCAAGTAGCGCCCTCTATCATTGATTTTTACTATGAAAGCAGATTTTCTTGCAGATTTGCATTTTTGATCATAAATCGTAAAGATCTTCTAAGTTACAGATCGATACGATTCCTAATTACTTTAAAATCATGGTTTGAAAATAGATTGTACCGCTCCGGTACAATCTATTTCTTCAAATTTTACTCTAAATTCACTCTAAAACCTTGATTTTGAGGTTATTAGGAATCGTATCGCTCTGTAACTTGGAATATATTTATGATTTATGATCAGAAAAGTAAATCTGCAAGAAAATCTGCTTCCAATTTTTTTCGAGGATTGAGGGCGTCCCCTGGAAAAGATCACATAATATACCTTTAAATATAAGCCTACTCTCGATATTGACTTTACTCCAATGTGTCTATCTCAATAAAAGATGTAAAAATGTCGTACAAATTATCATAATTTTAGATTGGTACTTACACAAATTATTTAAAAATACATAGTATGATATTAGGGGAAATATAACAATATAGCGACATTTCGACTAACTATAATATTTTATTTTATTTTTCCGGACATGTCGAGCAATGTGCCGTAATTGTTCTCTAGCGATGCTAAAACAACACTCGCCATTATCTTTACACTAGAGTTTAATCAGTTCCAAATTGGCGAGAAATATTCGGTTTTCATCTCTCCGCTTGCAAAAGTAATCCAAGCGTACCTGTGGGATTATGGCCCTTACGCGCGCGTCACGTATGATGCACTGTGCGCTTGTTGCCGCTCATGTACGCCCGCATCCTTCTGTATTCATCCGCTGCTGTATTGAGGCTTCGTAAATTTGGAACTGATCAAACTTTATAGCTTTGTTACCCTCAAGATGTCTCTTAGTATTTTAGTTTTTATTTCCGCAAGATGAATGGGCGAGCCGGTTTTTTTCCGCAAGATGAATGGGCGAGCCGTCGTGCTTACCCATCATTAGTATGGACAGTGTTGCCGGCTTTCTCGGTGCACCACGTCACTTTAAAAGTAATACAGGGTCCACACCACTAATAAATTCCCATTGTTTACTGTTTTAAATGGACCATAATTATACGCCATTTTCTCGCTTATAAAGCAACTGGTTGTTTCAACTTTGCATTCTGTGTGAAGATCATGGTCTTGGCTTTCCTGTAAAAAAAAAATATATATATATAAGGTCAAGGCAAATGTTCGAGATATGCACCGCCGAAGATACGCATGTGTGTAGATTACCCAGTCCTAGCCTAGGTCTAAGCGATTCTAATCAATTATTTGAAGTCTCTAAAATGACTATAAAATCATAAAAAATTGGTCAAAGAAGAAAATTTGCACTGATATTGTTTGATAATCTTCATTTAATAATCATCCGATCAAAAGTTTGGCCAACAACACTACTTTTGAAGCATTTTTATATATTTCACTTAGAGGAGTGTCATCCCAACCAATTCAACAGGCCTTTTGTGGGCTGTTCCATTATTTATTTAGTGGTGTGAATCCTACAGAACAAAGTAATACGACGCCGTCGTGAAAAATCACAATATATTCAAATTTTCATAATGGAAATCAAATACTAATCAGCACTATCAAATCAAACAAGGCATTGCACCAAATGGACCCATCAAATGTTCATACATGTTCAATGTCACTTTAGATTTCTTTAGGTGCTTGTAATGCACTCATGGTCAACAAATTACGATTGTCTAACCAAGCAAATTACGTAAAGAAGTGACTCAAGATGGAGAAACGACACCCTCTTTTGAATTGTCTCGCTGTGTTCTCGAAATGGCATATAACGTAGCATTTACTTCATTAAACTATAGAGGGCGACATTGCCGTTTAAGAACGATATTGCCATACGACGATGGTCACGCGATTTCATCGTTCCAATATGGCAACGGGAGCGCCATTTTGAAATATTTTCAACAGTCATCGCCCAGTTAACGATAAAATCATTTTAAAAATAGCATTTACAATGAAGTTGGTTAGCCAACTGGTTAGCCAACTCCAACGGTTTTGGATTGGAAACAATTCTTTTAATTATGATGAATTTTTCAAAATGATAAGATTAACATTCGCGATTACGTGTTATTCCAACACGAATTCAAAATTTAGGAATCGCGTGACCATCGTCGTCTGGATATTGCTTAGCCCTTCTCGTAGTCGTAGGATCATGAGGACCACAATTTCAAAATCCAACCTATGCGAGGAAATACTAAGAAACAATGAGTCATGTCATCATCCTAGCTGCGCAACAATGGCCCTTGCATACCAGTATTTAGATTACAAAATGCTGCCTGCCATAAATGTGGGAATTGCAACTTCATGGCGCGGTTCTCTGGTTGATAGCACGCGGTTCTCTGATTGGGAGCTGTTCGTAGGCTCAGATAGGTAACCTATGGCAGGACTTAATATTGCCGGTGTCAGAAATGTGACAGTCCCCCCATCTCTGAGCGTCCATCCATACTCCATAGATTCATACCTTCGCACGAAATAAACCGCAACCATGTAGTAGACGAAGCTAAGAAACTACTGATGAGTACCGTGCAGTGCAAAAACAATTCGATTTAAGTGGCATTTACCATTATACTATTCTTAAACAGCTAAAAATGTTTTAATAAGCAGCTCTCATTGGTTCTCAGAGAAATCGGCGACATTTATATGAGACAACTTAAGTGACCACCCTAGCGCACTGCGTGGTAACTATTATTGTTCCAAAACGCGTGCCTCTGCAGTGCGTCTACACGCTTTTCCTGGTTGCTTACATACAGGGTGAGTAAAAAAAACCTGCAATAGTGGAAAGAAACCATTTTGTTTTCAAAACCAAAATGAATTTTAATTTTTGTTAACGTTGCAAGAATAACGTATTTAATCCTAACTTTGTGTGAAAAAAGAAGTCGATCGCATTGTTAGTTTGTCTTTGGTGACCCTCTTTGCTTTACAACCAAATGTACATGTTTGTCCACGAGCACAGTGATTTTCAACTGAAATGGCACACATTGAATTTTCATATTTGAGTATCCCGCCAACAAAAATTTGAAAAAATGTCAGTTTGTTATTAAAATTCATAAAATGTTAAGCTTAGATAGCATGGATATGGTAAATTGATTATGCTAACTCACATGTCAGCAAGAAAGGATGCATCAAATTCCAATAACATCACAAATATACTCAAGTTTCCAAATTTGAATGAGAGACACATTTTGCGATCTGATGCATATTTTGGATATCTCGTGGTCAAACGTGTGAAATGGGTGCACTGGTAAAAAGGTTCACCAAAGGCAAACGGAAAATGATATTGACTTCATTTTTTCACACAAATTTAGAAACAAATAAGGTATTCTTATAAAGTTTAAAAAATTCAAACTTCAACTTAGTTTTTAAAACAAGATGGCTTCTTTCCACTATTGCAGGTTTTTTTTACTCACCCTGTGGACTAACTATCTGCTAATGCGGTGTATTACCAGTGGCGGATACAGGGGGGGGGCTTTGGGGGCGGGCGCCCCCCGTAAAATTTGACAATATACCTTTTTTGTATACGCGCGCCCCGTAAAATGTGACAATATACCTTTTTTGTGTACCACTTTACCTTTTTCAGAGACATACGTAGGTTCCGTCAGTACATTTGCCACTTGTACCCTGCGATTTTTTTTGCCGGTTTTGGGACAACCACATCGCTAACCCCCCCCCCCCCCCCCCCCCCCCCCCCCCCCCCCCCCCCCCCCCCCCCCCCCACCCACCCTTAGCAGAATTTCACGAGCTGACGGCAAAAAAAATTGGGGCCCTTTTACGATTTTTTTGGATGTCAGCCCCCCGTAAATTTTAATCCTGGATCCGCCACTGATTACGCCAACGCATATGGAGCATTCACCACACGGGATTGGTTTGTATTGTGTGGATTATTCGATACTATTTAAAACAGGGGTAAAAGTTGACAAATGTGGGCAATTAAAGGAATAAATTTGATGAAATAAATGACTTAAGGTATAAATGTTTAAGAATGAGAATAACGGTATTGGGCCGTATTCTCGTACGTAGTTAAACACGGTTTTAAGCTAAACACGCGTCTAACTTTGACTTTAGACACAGCGTTTAACTAAACGCGATTCTCGTACATTTGTTTTACTTAAACACGCGTCTAACTCGCCGAAATGTGTATAACTTTAAACATGGGTACGGGGGTAGTTTAGTGCGCGTTTAACTAAACTAGCGCACCAACTGTATGCCCTGAATGATCACTCAACCGTGTCCGGTGCAAGCTGACGCGCGGATTGTGTAGTCTTTAAAAGATATCTAGTGTAACCCATTACGCAGGACCACACTGGGAACGAGATTTGCAGAGTTTAAAATCGTGTTTTATTAAACACGTCGTTTAAAGGATAAACGTACGTTTAAGTTAGACACGCGTTTAGTTAAACATGATTTTAAGCTAAAACCGTGTTTAGTACGAGAATACGGCCCATTGTGTTTAGACCGTACCGTACCCGTGTAGTAGTATTTTTGGCGGGAAATAATACTAGCGACAGCATTTATGTCAGACAAATATAACACGGGCACTGTCTAAAAACCATACCTTTATTATCTAACTCAATACTGTGGTGACATTTTATTCAATATTATTTGCTGCATTTTCAAAATATGGGAAATAAGGTACATGTAGCGTTTATGTAATTGAATTCCGGAAGCCGCGCGGAGGAAGGCATAATACTTTAAAAATATAATCTAAATGTGTTTCAAAAATGCAAATAAGGAGCATTTCGTAAAATGTTCAACTTTATTTGAACAGAGCATGTATTTTCAAAACTGTACATAACGTAAAGATTATAATATTGATCTGCTAATCAGTACAGGGCGACGTGGTATCGCTTTGAAAAATATGTTAAACATTAAAACATTGCAGTAACGAGCTACTTTACTACACTTCCTTCAGTGTTTACAAATTAAAAATCTTGCTACGTCAACAAAAAATAGTTCAACTCTAGAGGGCGCCATTGCTCTTTGTTTTCGAATTTCTTGCGAAAGTAGCAAAATGACGTATAGCATTGGATGTCATACATATATAACATTTTTTGGTGGCAATATTCAATCGTATTATGGTTTCAAATAAAGCAACAAAATGTAGCATTTCCTTTACAAACTCTAGAGGACGCCATTGTACTTTTTTTTTGAGACATATATATAGTGTTTTAAACATAGAGCAAATAATATAGCATTTTTCTTATAATTATTATAAGATATAATTGTACATCTTTAAGACAAATCCCGATATTTTATTTCTTTTGATCTGTGATATAATGTCGCATTTCCATTTTCAAGTTTTGATGTCGAAGTTTTACTTCGTTTTTTCGAGGGAAAACACAATCATGGCAAATCATGTAGCATTTCTGTTTTACATGTACAGTGTACGTTAACACTTTCCGCGCGGCTATTAGTTTTGCCATTATAGAAAACTGATTTTCAGAAACCTTTCCCAATTTTCAAAGTCTATCTCAAGGATTACTGAACCAACTAGGCATGTTTGTACTTATTTCAATGCATTTCTCAGGGTGATTCCAAATATGGTAATGAAATTCAACAATTTTGACATTTTTGAAACATTTTTGAGCTTTTTGAATGTCGTCTGCAGCTGCCTGCCGCGTGGAAAGTGTTAACACTGGAAGGTTGTTAGTATATATAGTATTCTCCAGATGCGACCCTTATAAATTAAACAGTGTATACCCGTATATTAATACAAATCCCAGAAATCCTTCTCACCCCCCCCCCCCGTCCCTTCAGTTTTCACCCCCCCCCCACCCCCCTACCCCCCTACAAATCCCAGAAATCCTTCTCACCCCCCCCCCCCCGTCCCTTCAGTTTTCACCCCCCCACCCCCCCCCCCCCCCCCCCCCCCCCCGTCCCTTCAGTTTCAACAACTATCTTTCCTTCAGAACTCTAAACAGAATGATGTTCTGTTGTTGATGCCATGGATCTCCATTTTGTGTCACATTCATCGATGTTCACACTCATCAATACTACTTTATCTCGGGGCAAATATTCTGCAAAGATTAGATCGACCACACTTGCATCCCTTCATCCACCATGACCATGTTTATTACATTAACGATGAAGCCGGCTCCCCTCTCACAAGTACCAAGATATAGCACTGGTTGCGTCCCAATCCATAAGCCAGCCAATGGCGAGGCGAGCCGGGGTCGGCTCATCGTAGCCTCTTGCAGATGAATATGGAACCAGTGTTCGCGTTAATTTAGTCCCTTTGAAACGCGAATGTTCATGGATTTTGAGGGGCTTCGCTATCATGCCTTCGTCCGGACAAGTCTATGCAGATATTCTGGGCATCCAAAGAGAGACCAGTTTATGTGTATTTGCGTTTGAAACGACGAAAAGAATATGATTTGGACGTACATGTATGTTGCTGGTTTACGTATGTACATTGTTAAATTTGATTTGATCACAGAGCTACGGACCTTCAAATTATTAGGCATTCTGTCACAAGTTTTAATGCAAGTGCAGCCAGTACCTAAAATCCATTCAAAATCAAAAGAAAATAAGTATATGAACATTAGGCTACAAGGCCCGCTTAGCAGCGCTCTAAATTGGTGCCCTAAAAACCGGCAACAAATTTAAATATTCGCCTTCCATCAAAGCTGGTTGCTATATGACATAATTCTCGTGTGCAACCAACCGGCTGTATTGCAACGCCCATTGAGTAGTTCAAACGCATGAGCGTGGATGTAATTTGCAACATAATGGAAACTCCCCCATGCAGTTAGCAAGTAGTACTACGTACACGCGCCGAATTTAAATATATGCACTGGGCAATCCTCTCGTAGTAATTAAAAACAATAGGTTTACCAGACCGAATTAATAGCGCTCCTAAGCGGGCTATTTATGTCATGTCTTCGTTTTTCAATTAATTATCTAAGAATGTCATATATAGCCGGCGGTTTCATCCATTTAAAGGATTGTTCCAAGCAGTATGGTATTTTTGGAGGGGGCGGTGTACCAGATGGGCACTTCATTGTGCCGTTATTATTACACGCCCAGTCTTTGCGGTGATCTTTTAGTCTCGTTACATCGATGATGTTTGCCACAGACCGGGTCATTGGGTTTCCTTTACACGGGCATCGATCACATGGTGTTGGTCGGACCTGTTCGACGAGGTTATGCGCTGCAATTTGAATAATATAAGAATAATGTTAGTTATCTATTTTGTTATTTATATCGGGATTAACACAAACAGTTAGCATTTGAGCTATGCTTCAGACCATGAAAATACTTCTTTACTCAGATCGCACGAATCCTGCAAATGTGTATTCGCGCGTGACGTCTTCAAACTGTCTCATAGGCAGGCATTAGGCTACAAGGCCCGCTTAGCAGCGCTATTAATTGGTGCCCTAAAAACCGTCACCAAATTTAAATATTCGCCTTCCATCAAAGCTGGTTGCTATATGACATAATTCTCGTGTGCAACCAACCGGCTGTATTTCAATGCCCATGTATTATGTAATTTTAGAGTTATTATATAAAATGTTAATTGTATTGACTTTATCACGGATTCTGTGAAAAACAGCTGTTTAAAAGTTGACCTATGTATCGTGGATAAATAAAGATTATGAAGGGGTGTATGTATGTATGTATTGAGTAGTTTAAACGCATGAGCGTGGATGTATTAATTTGCAACATAATGGAAACTCACCCATGCAGTTAGCAAGTAGTACCGCTCGTACACGCCCCGAATTTAAATATATGCACTGGGCAATCCTCTCGTAGTAATTGATGACAATAGGTTTACCAGACCGAATTAATAGCGCTCCTAAGCGGGCAATTTATGTCATGACGGTCAGCCCGAATCTCCCATCATGTAAGTTACAATGTACATCGCAAATTCGTGTAAAACATTAAAGCAGATTTTATATATGGTATTATACGCAAATAAAAAAACGCTTTATGGTTGGAAGCAATTTTAAGTGTCCATATTGAGCAGCAGGGTCAAAGTTTACGTTAAGGTAGTTAAATTATACAATGCTTGAATTGTAAAGAGATGTACAGGGTGTATCAGAAAGAACTGTACCGAGGCAATATGATTTATTACGGTATGAATTCGATTGATATTGTTCAAACCGTTTTCACATATATCTTGCGCAAACGCCAAGCTTTCATAAGAATTTTAAATTTTGAAAATCGGACATTTCTGATGGAAAATACAGACTTTCTGGTAAAGAAGGTAGATTTCAATTTTGGTCGAAATGATCAATTTAATAAATCTGTGAAATTACTACCCTACCTGGGATATCCGTCCGTAGGATGGGTTATTTTTGGTCGCCATATCTCAATTTTTCACATCAAAATGTATAACTATTTATTATTTACATACTTTGTGGGGTTAAATTTGGAGATCAATTTTGATTTTTAATCCGCAAATAAACCGGGATTTGTTTTGCTTGAGTGGTTTGAACTTTCCTTTCTTTGGCGGAAGTTTTGAATAGTACTTATGAATTACGTTCACATACGAATCACGGTTCACGTTTCACGTCTATGCATCACGTTTATGAATCACATTCACGTTTATGAATCACGTTGTCGTTCAAGAATCACGTTTCACGTTTATGAATCACGTTCACGTTTGACATTTATCACAATAACGTTAACGTTTAAACGTTTATGATTCACGTTCAAGTTTCATGTTTATGAATCACCTTCACGATTAACGTGAAACGACGTGAGTATTCGGCACAATAAAATAGGTCAACTCAAAAATAATTTTACTAGGATGTTTCTACGAGAGCATCTTTGAATGAAATTGCATCGGGTCAACGTATATATACGAGGGTCATTCAATAAGTTCTACCTCCTACCTCATAACTTTGCTATTATATCAATATAGCAGTATTCCAGTATACTAAAGGCGTAGCAATACATTCGAGTTGATATTATACTATTTGCAAGCCTACAGAGGTTAATATTGCCAACCATCGAATCTATACGTGTATTATTATTCAGAAATCATCCATTGTTTTCTATTTTCAGCATTTAAATCGGACTGTTATAATAGCTAATCATACAATACGGAGAGAAAACCTAAAAACATATATTTATCGTTTGTGTAATTTTCCGTGTCCGTTGTCCAAAATCTCTCACTGGCTTGGATTGCATCGTAACAAAAGTAAAACAGACATCAGAAGACATCAGTTATCATTTACTATGTGTAGCTATGATTCAGAGCTATAATCATGACAAATGTCATGAGGCTGACATTTATATTAGCGATGTTATGAGTGAGAAGGTAGAACTTATTGAATGACCCTCGTAGATACCGTACGCAAAGAAGTTTTTACGTAATCCTAAGAGAAATTTTGAAAGCTGAATACCTCCTTCACACACTGTCAGGTTCCGTTTCAAAATACATCTGTCGATATGTAGACACCGGGCTTTCCTGAGTTCACATTTGTTGTAGTACATGGTAGGTTTGAGACCATTGGGCCAGGTACCACATACAAATTCTCTGCCATCGCCAATGCAACACCTGTTCAGGATCTTGCAGCATCTGTGGGCAAGATGATCCGTGATGTTCTGACACTGTGCCTTGAATCCGCGATCTGCAAATCCAATAATAAACAGTCAATAGTTAGGTCACCCAAGCCCTGTGAAAGCTATGAAGATTGTTAAACGGGGTCAGTCGTCACAAACATGCACAAACACATAGTCAAACGACCTTGCTATTGTCAACACTCCCTACACAGGACTGTAGTGCAAATCTGTACGATTTTCGCCATGTAATGTCTATAGCGGATTTCATTCCGTGGTATGAAGCTATGAAGTTTCCGTGGTATACGTAGCAATACACGTACATGGACTTTTTTTTGGTAGACGAGGATTCATTTCATGATTTGGTGAGGTTTAGAATGAGTTACACTACAGATTTTCAAAACGTGAATTTTTCAACATTTTGCGACATAAATGTGGTCACAAAACGTGTTTAATGCAAAAAATTTACCGTTCTGCAGATGTTATTGACCCTGCTCTTAAAATTCTACATGATTTTTAACACGTTTCGTTTCTCAGTTTCTGAGATGCCCAAATAGACCATTTTCCGAAGCTATTTCTAGCAAATATTGCAGTCACTGAGACTCCGTTGTTTTCTTGCGTACAACAAAATCTGACATGCAGCGTGACCTCTCTGGTGGCAGTGACTCCGCGGCATTTTACGCAATCTCTCCAATCATATGATAAGTCAAACAAAATTAAACCGAAGCGCTGTGCTGATGAGGCTTCTTCATTAAAGCGGAAAGCTGTGGAAAAGCGCGGGAAAATTGTTTTGGCGAGCACAACTCCGAGGCGTGATTATGTACGATTGCCCGGACGCTTTATTTCTTTCTGCAACTATAACGGGATGCATCCCATTGTGTTACTACGCTTTATTCCGTGTAACAATCTGTCGTCTATGCATCCCATTATAGATGCTGCCCGGACTGTGGACTCCCCGTCGCAGCGGACTGGGTTCGATCCCCAAGGGCTGTGGTTGTATTGCTTAGGTTGGGGGTTAAGGTTAATTGAATTACCGATGTGATTTGTTCTTTGGAGGTGTGTTAACTTGGTTAACATTGTTATAAGTAGATTTACCTCCCCGCCGCAGCGGACTGGGTTCGATCCCCGAGGGCTGTGTGTTTTATTGCTTGGGGTTATGGTTAATTGAATAAACGAAGTGGTTTATTCTTTGGAGAGGTGTTAGCTTGGTTAAGATTGTTATAGGTATAGGTTACCTCCCCGTCGCGCAGTGGACTGGGTTCGATCCCCGAGGGCGATGGTTTTAATGCTTGGGGGTTATGGTTAATTGAATAAACGAAGTGGTTTATTCTTTGGAGGTGTGTTAGCTAGCTTGGTTAACATTGTTATAGGTTACCTTTTAGGGACACTCGCTGAGGATTTATAGTTGGAAACTACAGTGTTGTGTGACCAATATTGCTACATTACTTGACGGGGCATACGGTTTCTCCCGCCGGGTTAGTTGAAATTAATCCAAACGGTATCGAAAGAAGAAATACAGGGTGAGTCAAAAAAAGTGTACTCAACTTTGGGACTAAAATATGTGCTAACATTTCACAGATTTTCTTTTAAGGCAGACGGGTTATCTCATTAGCTTTCTAAAGAATTTTAGTTGGTTGAAATTGGTCGTGGTAAATATATTTATGCTTATTTGCGTAAAAGTCAACATTATATAAACCGAACAAGATTTGTGATATTTTTTCTTATAAGATTTATTGAATTCGACTATTGAAAACGGTCCACACTCTATAGTTCAAGCTGAATCTGATTATCACAAAAGCCAAGTTTGTTGTTGTTGCTAAATTAGTGTAATAATGACATTGTCTTGTCATTATTTCGCATTTAATGTTTGGAAAAAAAACCTGAGAATGTTTGATTTGTCTGTATCAGTTAGCTATTGTGTACCATACATGAATCCACTTGTTCATTGATATCAAGCATTATTGAGTAAAATATGCAATGTTTGTGTTCGGTTTCAAAATGCAGTAACTTTACCAAAATAGTCATATCTGGTAAACGGTACCATGAAATGTCAAGACTCTTTTTGCTGATGATAGCGAATAAATGCATGTATTGCCACATACATAGGTTGCCTTCATATTCTGATAATAAATAGTTTTGATAATTATTTTACTTTGAGTACACCTTTTTTTTTTACTCACCCTGTATAACATCTATTATAGTAGATTCATAAACTCTGGCGCATCGGTATCGATTTTGGACCTCGTCCATTGGGCGTTAGAGGAACCCATTTTGACCAATGATGAAACAGCGGTACTTTTATAGATGTTATTATCATAATTATTTGCGCTCCATAATCAAATGCTATTCATGATAGTGTGGCTTTATGAATAGGGCTGATCATATAGCTTTACAATCACGACAACCAAAAACTTAATCCAGCAGCTTCAAATGTGTTATCTCTTTGGAATCGGTTACCACAATAAAAACAAATCGACCATCATCGACCGTATACATGTTTCGACAGAAAAATATTATGTATGTCATTTTACCTATTCATAATTTAGTGGATACTTGTTATCATTTTCCGTTTTTATTATGCACGTGGAATAAAGGAAACATTAAATATGAAAATAACAGTTCTACGTATTTATTTGCGAGAAAACACTGGAAAATAACTCAATAATCATTTTTTTTATATACCTAGGTATATACACAACCATTTGTCCTAATTAAATGGAAAAACAGTTATATCAACCAAGATATGGATTATAAACGTTACTTAAAGTATTTCTGGCATTGAGACCACCTGAATGCCTTTATCAATTTATCTGAATAACAATACATTTCTTTATCGTTATACCGATAATCCAACCGCAAGTTCCCTGTCACTAGGTACATAGTAGTGACTACAATTACAGCACATGCACACGAAGACACGGTATTAACCTTGCATATTACGATTAAATTCGAGTGCCTCCCCTTCTTTTGCTTCTGTTACCTATTTACTGAAATGGTAAATCGCTAAAATCGGCCAATGTCTGCGAATCGACTATAGGTACGTACCTATTTCACAGCGTTCACCGGTGAACTCTGGCGTACATTTACAAACGTATCCGTTGTCCTTGTTTACGCATTCAGCTTGGTTTTCACATGGTAATGACTCGCAGTAGTTCACTAAAAAGAGAAAACAAAGATACTTAAGGTCTAATTAGTGGTTATGAACTTTCAAATCTTCCAACTTTCGGGTCGATTGTACCGACGTTACATGTTTTTCGAGAATTAAGATTCTAACAAAGAGTTCACGTATTGTCAACATGATTATGATCTTTAATGGCGGACACTAGCCTGAGTCCCCACGTCCTTTTTGTATCATGGTCGCCATCTTTAAAATTGAATGGGTCCACACGTGGCACCCCCATCTTTGAAAATGGCGGACCAAATAACATTGAGCGCCCTCATCGGATGGGCCGTGTGTAAAATAGTGAAGACGGTATTAAGCAGTGGCGTAGCTAGGATTTTATCAGAGGGGGGCAAGATTTCTGAAATTTTCGTAAAAGGGTACCCTAAAAATTCTAGTCACCATCTCGTGAATTTCACGTAAGTGTGGGGGGTGGTCAAAAAAAATCGCACGGTCAAAAAAAATCGCACGGTACATGTACTACATGTACAATTTTGACTTCTATTTTACTGGGTTAAATATACCCCCACATAACCAGTCCCCCAGGACGCCAACTCGGTCTTTTCTCATTTTTTTCCTATTTCCTTTTTTCCCCTTTTTATTTTTTTATAGGGGGGCGGGGGCACAAATGTTGTTTTTTTCATCAGGGGGGGGGGGCTTCACAGGAGCACCCAACGAGGTTTCCTGGCAAATACCTGCTCCTCTGATGTTTCGAATCTGGCTGGTTCTTTTTTCTTATAAAATGAATTCCTGTCTGGCAAACTGATTTTTAAGTCATCCAGACAATCTAGCTGGCAAAATTGGCATCAATTTGAGAGGTAATGATATCAAATTTGTGTTTTATGGATTTTATGGATTATATATTTAATGTTTAGAACAGAAAATTCGATGAATTTAGCTGAAATATAAATTTATAAATAAATTATCCTAGCTGGTTGATATGTCTAAACACTCGTTCCCCTAGCTTTCAAAATTCTTCACGGAATTTGGATTCTGGCTGCCAAAGGAGTATTTTGACCGGCCCTAGCTGGGAAATGTAGTCAATACCGCGCATTCTAGCTAGCTCTGAGGAGCAGCTAATGTTATGTATTACTACATCCTGAACTTCTCGTCGGGTGCCCCTGGCTTCACTGGGCTACGCCACTGGTATTAAAGATTCGTTTAAGAATACCCCGCCGCCGGACACGTACCGAATTTTTTAGCACAGTTAATCCCAGAGTAACCATCAGCACAGCGGCATCTGAAGGAATCTCGTTTGTTGATACATTCTCCAAAGTTCTTACATGGTAGTGTGTAACAATAATTCACTGAAATGAAATGATGCACAATGTTCATTTGTAACTTTTTGATATCATTGATCAACACGAGATTTGGCCAACACGAGACAGTGACGTAACTGCGTATTCTACTAATTGCAGCACATAACGCGCGCCCCTACTCGCGGCGCTGGCGTATACACACAAGAGTTGAAAGGCGGTAGATACATACGCGTGCGTAAAAGCTGCGCCTGTTAAGTAACGTCACTGTCCAGAGGAAGCCAAATAGAGTATGCAGTCATCAAAAAAAAGTAATTATACAGGTAATAAATGGACTTTTAACTCTAAAAATATATATCCTACCTAAAAATATTAAATTATAAAGTTGTTGAGAAATTTATCTTCTTCAATATGAGATATTGCACGCTAGGATCGGTTAAATATTGAAGAAGTGACAATGTCCGTAATTTTACAGACATTTCTAATAGTGTACGTGACGACAAACGGCCGAATGAGTTATTCACATAGAGCATGTGACATTCAGTTGTCCATCTAAATGTCAAAAATGGATGTCTTATACTATACAGGGTGAATAAAAAAAACCATCGTACACGATTTAAAACGACCATGCGTGCATTGAACCATGAAATTCCTGTTGTTTGTATAAAGCATTGTTAATCTAGTTTATCCTCCCAAAAATGAAAGTAATCGACTGGACAATAAGCAAACTGGAATAGAATTTACACAGTTAAGACATGAATATTACTGCAGCATGATGATATGGAGCACCGTTGCGGCGCAGGGATGTCACTTCGGCTCTAATACGCGTGCCTCCACTTCTTGAAAGTTGACTCAGCATCACCAGTCACTGATGCAGGTATTCAGATTTGTCCTTTCATTTGACACTTTGGTATCAGAAGATTAACTGCTTCAGAATTAAAGAATTCATATTTCAGGAACATTTTGACAATTGGTGTGATTATAATGACCATATATTTAGCAAAACCAATTTACTGTGTTTAAATCCCATTGGAATGGCGAAAACGCAGTCAGCATACAAAACTTATCACAGTTTGCTTATTTATCAGCCGATTTCTTTTATCTTTTGGAGGATAAACTAGATTAATAACGCATTATACAGGTAACTTATATTCTACGGTTCACGCATCAAGATCAAATGGCCGTTTCAAATCGTGCACAATGTTTTTTGATTCACCCTGTATAATTATAGTTAGTGTTCTTCTTTCAACCCAGTTCCTTAATACAAACCTTGTGCACAGTTATATCTGAAAAATCCTTTCGGGCATTTACATCGATATCCTCGCTTTGATATAGTTGGGAAACACGTTCCTCCGTTTTTGCAAAGGTCTTGACTCTGTTCACAAACTTAAAGGAAAGAAATAAGATAAGTTGACGACAACACCTGAATCCTGATCTTGATATCGACCTCGATCTTGATCTCGATCTTAACCTTGATCCTAACCTTAATCCTAATCTGGATCTTATTTTGATCTCCATGAATACAATCTACTATGCACTCACATTAGTTCTTGACCACTATTAGTTCTTGACCACTATAGTTCAATTCATTACATCCATTATGTTCTGATGGGTAATTTCATGGGGAACTCAAATATGCACAGTAAATTATGATTGGGATATACACCTAGCACATAAGGACATAAAGTTCCTGACCAGGTGCTTTGAGGTTGGCTAATTCAAAATATATAATCGGCACCAAAAATCTGAGATATACATTAAATGAGCAAATTTCTTTTCCGCAGTTTGATACCTCATTCAACATAATCGAATGGATGCTTTTAAAGTTATGGCGATTTCAATGACCGCGCATAACAACTGCAGCAAATTTGCACTTAGGTATATGAAATCATTGATTTGTGTTTGATTACTTTCATAACTGTGTGCTATCTGAACGAGCCAAATGAATGGGTCTGGAGTGATAACTGCAATTTGCGGGACAAAGGTTGTGACTACATGTAGCTGTGAAGAATAAAAGTATTTAGCTGATTAGCTGTGAGGTTTTTTAGTGCATAATCACACACAAATCAATGATTTCCAATACCTAGTGCAACTTTGCTGCTGTTATGCGCGGTCATTGAAATCGCCATAACTTTAAAAGTATCCATTCGATTTTGTTGAATGAAGTATCAAACTGCGGAGAAGAAATTTGCTCATTTAAAGTATATCTCAGATTTTTGGTACCGATTATCTATTTTGAATTAGCCAACCTCAAAGCACCTGGTCAGGGACTTTATGTGCTAGGTGTAGGTAAAGTGCTCAACAAAAGAAAGTCATACACTTTGTTTTGATCCTTTAGAGTAACTTCCTATTATCTTTTGACCAAACAGACTAAATAGACATTTAGATGAATCTTTCCGGAACAATTTGATACCAAAGTTGTCCCCTAACAACAAAGATAAACCATGATTAGCACCATTTAAAGAAAATTAGTCACTTTTCAAAAGTCACATTTTCAATACACTACGCGGGAAGAAAAGACAATATGTTACCTGTTCATAATCAAATAGCCCGCTCGCTCAGGAACTACCCAACACGCAGTTGCCTGTGTAATCAATATCCATTACATTGCCGGCCATTCACATGCCACGCATAGCATTTTCTCGCGGCTTGCGTGCGTTGAAAATGTGACTTTTGAAAAGTGACCAGTTTTCTTTAAATGGTGCTAATCATGGTTTATCTTTGTTGTTAGGTGCCAAATTTGGTATCAAATTGTTCCGGAAAGATTCATCTAAATGTCTATCTAGTCTGTTTGGTCAAAAAATAATCGAAAGTTACTCTAAAGGACCTAAACAAAGTGTATGACTTTCTTGTGTTGAGCACTTTATAAACATATTATTGAGCTTTTAATCAAAGTATGAATATTTCTATATCTGTTTAACATTGTTAACCATAATATGTTAGCATTAGATTCTATCTAAATGCCAATAGCATATCTGGATTCCTTACGTTTGTCAATCAAGAAGTCAAAAGTGTTTCTATGTCAGTTGGGTCACGCATGTGAGCGGTTAATTTTACATGGCGATGGCAGTGATAGATACCCTTATACTAATTAAGTGATGTAAATATTTAAAGGTTACAAATCGGTTGAATAATTGCGTCTAATATTTGTTTGATTGGTTGGTTTGTCGGTCGGTTATTTCATTGCGGGGCCGCGGTTCACGAAAGGTTCAGTAACTATATTTTATGTTGATAACTAGAACGCATTGGTAACGGAAAATTTGGATGCACTTTTGTATACAACGTGACAATCCACTCACGATAAATAACCCGAGAAAATAACCTTTAGGCCTATATCACCCCAACACTCCCGGGCCCCAGAGTGAAAATCTCATAATATTAAACTTGAATATGTAGTGCAATCGATGACTTTAGAAATTTCGATACCGTTGTGTGCAAATATGAAATAGAAATTCCAGGAGAATATAACCTTTTTTATGCCAATATTCAAAAATGTAATTCTTCACATTAAAGGGATACTCACTGTTAAAACACTGTTTAAAAATGTGTTTAAAAAAAAAAATAGCCAAACAATGTTGGTTAAATAAGCTTTGATTTTCATAAATTTAAGGACAATCATGTAAGGATAAAACGTTGTTTCAAAATATTCCATCCCCGGCTCGGAAAACATTTGATGGTAAACAGCGTTACGCCATTTTTCTTTTCGATTCAAATTACATACGACATTATTTAGAGGGCGTTTTAAAAAATAAAAATAAAAATATATGGCGATGATATTTTAACATATTTAAAATACTGTTTTAATTAAGTTTTGCTGCTTTTTTGTGAGTAGAAACAAGAATAATGGCCAATTATAATTAGAGAATAAAGGTATTGTTTTTAGACCGTACCCGTGTTATATTGTCTGACATAAATGCGGACGATAGTATTATTGACGCCGCAGGCGGAGTTGTTCTACAATATAAGACAATATAATGTCAGACAATATAACACGGGTACGGTCTAAAAACAATACCTTTATTCTCATTCTTAAACAATCATACTTAAAACATTTTTGAAAGAAATAAGTACATTTTATTGTCCACATTTGAAAACTTTTACCCCTGCTAGGATCGAATAACCCACAAACATTCCATCCAATCCCATGCGATGAGTAAACCATGTGTAAGCGTCGCGGCGCCGGCATAAACGCAGGAAAGGCGCCAAAGACGCACTGCAGAAGTGCGCGTTATGGAGCCACGCATTGTGACGGTCGGGCGCACTGTTAGAACGTAAGCCCCACCTCCCCGTGTTCAATTGTCTCATCTAAATGTCGCCGATTTCTCTGATAACCAATGAGATTGCTTAAACTTTCTTAGCTGTTTAAGAATGATTATCTTTAATGTTAAGTAAATTTTGTATTAAAAAGAATTAAACATCTCTTAGGGTTGCACACCACTAAATACATCTCCCATAGGGTTACACGTGAAATGCACACTTTTAAAATGGATATTTCTCGACGTTATAAGAAACTGGTAACTTGAAATTTGGTTTCAACTTGAAGATGAAAGCCATGACTACTAACTCAACAACTCATATATGGGGGGTAACCGGCATAATTTTGAGCTAGAGCCTTTTCAAAAAGTACGAGTTGAGTTTTCCTGGTCACACGCAATTGTTGATTAAGATTATTGCGTCAGATACCGGAAATGACCTGAACACAAATGTCTCTGTTAAAATATTAAAAAATCATCATTGCATCTCAAATTTTTTTGGACCTGAAGAACGCTGATGTGTCTGTCAAAATTCACACTATATTAATTTCGCCATAACTTGTAGTAAACTACCCTAATTTTAAACTGTAATTTACAATAGGTCTCCCGTTTCGGCATAGAAACGGGCCGGTTTTGGACTTTTGCCTCAAAGGGGGTAGGGCCAGACGTTATTTAGTGGTGTGAAACCTTAGTACTATTATTAATGCTTCCCCATGACAAAATTGATCGGTCTGGTCGAACAAGTGCGCAGAAACATCTACTCACATTTCGTGTAACGCTTGCGTCAAGCAAAAACGCGGTGCGTTCCGAAGCATTACGCACGCTTGTTTCCTCGATCGCGCATGACAATATGGGAGGGGATTAATGTTCACGCGATGATTGCTTCTCCTTAGTTGGTTGCGTTTCGTGTGAAACGATGGGATATGATACGGACGTATAACATAACGCATTATTATTCTCCAAGTTACGAATGAATGATATAAATTATTGAAATAAATGTTACCTGA
Source organism: Ophiura sarsii (assembly GCA_035610835.1). Classification (NCBI taxonomy): domain Eukaryota; kingdom Metazoa; phylum Echinodermata; class Ophiuroidea; order Amphilepidida; family Ophiuridae; genus Ophiura; species Ophiura sarsii. Next base: position 15,370,733 of record CM069445.1, read on the forward strand.
TTTCTCTTGCGTATCCTCAGGCTTGTCCTCCGCCGCCATATCCGCCCCCTGTATAACCAGGAAAACGAACATCAGAATATAAACTCCCAGAGACACCATAATGCCAACGCCTGATGAGCGATTCTCAACAACATTCAAGTTTACGATGAAGAACCGCATTTAATGAAGCAGTGGTTTAAATCACTTTCATAAGTAAGTGAAACAAACCAAACATTGTCTTCTTTTTTATTGGTTTAATTGCTTTCAAACTAAGCAACTAATGGCCACCCGTGACGTAATGGTATCATCCATATTATCGTTCGTAAAACTCTCGATGACTTGTTTTTTAAAAGTTTTTCATGCCAATTATCTGTAACTGGGACTGAAAGCGCTCGAATGCCCGAAATAGGTCCATATGATGTTGTCTCGGTGTATATTCCAATCAAAATGTGCCGAACATTCAATGCCGCGCAAATCCGGTTCAAATTCCCAGTGGATGCTTAAATACAATGCGGCATGATGTTTATACCGGAAACTTTTCTAATAAATAATATATTTCCATGATGTTTATTATTGCGCAGCATTATACAAATGTCAAATCAGAAGACGGCGGTTTGTTTTGGTGATGGTAAATTCCATCTAAACATTCTCCCGAGTAAAGTGTACCTTATAGCTTTGAAATCATTTTGTAAAGAAGTCTATAATACACTCGGTGCTATTAAGTTTCGCCTGAGAGCTAACCGAGTATTTTCATCCTGGCCGAAATTGGCGCGACGGGATTTCTCCGCATGAGGTTAATATTTTGAAGTTTCTTTTTTCCCACGACGTCACTATGTTTAAGGTTTTCCCCATCTCGTTCAATGGACAGTAAGAGTGAAACTCGATACACGACCGGTACTCGCGCGTGGATCCCGATTATGTTCGTGACGTATCTAGACAAACTTAATTTGGATAAGATAAATTCGCCTTTATCAAATTCCAAATTGCCATATAGCCATGTCTAAAGGCATAGATTCTGTGGATATGAACTGCTGAACTATCGTTCACTCACGATCAACTGGACAATGACCGGCCCGCCTAATAATACGGTATACGGGGATGTGCCGCTCTAATGGGTCGCTTTTTTGAGAAAAAAATCCCTATACGTACATGGGGTATGATTTTGTGCTGGAAAATCCCTAAAAGTCACTTTTTACAAATGGGTATATTTTCGCGAAAATTTGCTCAACATTTGGTCTATAATGAAGCAAAATCCTTAGAAATGGGTAGGCCCCCTACTGGGTTTTTTTCTTCAAAATCACCCTTAGAAATGGGTAGGGGTTTTGAATCTCCATGCAGCGGCACAACCCGACCAAATCAAATTTGAGTACCCCCCCCCCCCCCCCCCCCGACAATGACCCTCCCCTTGAAATGCTGTTATGCTGTAACAAACCTCTAACATAAATGTATTTACATCGACAATGAATTCAATCACAAATAACATTTTGACAGCTGAAAGTTTACAAAAGTGACATTAATAATTTTGTATCAAAACCCTTAAAGTTTTATGATTCATTTATTCAACATGTTCAATAGAACGAGCGAACATAATTTTGTGTGAAAGTAATTTGTGATTAAATAACCACGACAGATTTACGTTTGTAAGAACTTTATTAATGTATTAATTCATACAATCTTACTAGTATCGAACCAATCAAAAAGCGCCCGTCAAAATAAGTCGCAGGTTTTCCGGGACACGCTGTACAGAGACATGGACGCATAACTACGATTAATACAACCGGCTCTGGAATTATCATATGGGGAATACTAGTTCGCTAAACTTATTATTTCTAATATCATTTTTACTTTTTGCATTACGCTGGACAAACAATAACACATGTGTCTGGTTTACAAATCAAATGTTTAGAGATCTTCAGCAACCGAAAGTCACAGATAATTGCAATGGTAATGTAATTTAATACAACACATGATATTTGTACACATGCCAGGAACATTCAACTACTATAGAACACTGTCATTCCTTGTATACAGTATGTAAACCCAAAACAGTTGCTCGAACCTGCCAGTCCTTATAATGGTATAAGCAGCCGTGGTTTTTTTTAAAAAGGGTATCTAAAAGTATAGTAACCCAGTTACTTCAAGTTCGATTTTCGACTACCGACCCATATTCGAAGCACAAAGCGCTTAGGGTGGATGCTCTAGATTAGATATTTGAAACAAACTTACCTGTATACATGGGCTTTAAACCAGACCCGTCTGCGACCTGTCTACGTCCAAACCAAAAAAAATTGAGAAAAACGAGTATAAAAGTTTACAATTATAACTATGTCAAACATCTTATGGACATAAACACGTTTGACTTTGCTTTATGCACTATTTATTATTCAGTATTGAGCATAAAAAAACGAAAAAATGAACATGAGCGGGTCTGGTTTTAACGCTTGCCGCATCTGCAGACAACATTCCAAAATTTCACAATATGTTTCAAAAATATAAAATATAACACCATATTTGGAATCACTATGAGAAATGCATGAAAATAAGTACAAACATGCCCAGTATTGGTTCAGTATAGTTCTTGAGATAGACTTTAAAAGTTGGGAAGGTTTCTGAAACTCTGTTTTGTATGGTTAAGTGTTAGCCCTCGAGATGTTCTATTAGTTTTGGCACCCTGTATCTTCAGATACACCGGGGATCATGTTACCAATCTTGTGGACTGACCACTAAATTAAATCATATCGTAAGCCATGAACACCTTTTATTTTATTTGAACTCAATTTTGGGGTATAACAATCCCAGTAGGCGAATGTTTCATCGTCAAACGTTAACGCTTTCCATGCGGCAGGCGGCTGCAGACGACATTCCAAATTTTCACAAAATGTTTCAAAAATGTAATAATCATTTAATTTCATTACCATATTTGGAATCAACATGAGAAATGCATTAAAATAAGTACAAACATGCCTAGTATTGGTTCAGTAATCCTTGAGATAGACATTGAAAATTGGGAAAGGTTTCTGAAAATCTTTTTTGTATATGGTAAAACTAATAGCCGCGTGGAAAGTGTTTTAAGGTCAGGTTTCCTGATATGTCCAAAATGATGCAAACAGTGTAAAAACGCTATCCAAATGAGGTCCTCGCATGTGTGATACCCCCTGACATACCTCTGTTGGATAGTGCACTGTCTGGTTGGCGGTGTGATACACATTTTTTTTAATCGCCATTTTGTCCTCGGTTTGCCGGTGTGTATCCCTTCGTAAAGAGTAGGGGATCATCCCGGTCTGTGTCTGTACACCAGGGGCGGATCCAGGGGGGTGCTGCGGGGGCTGCAGCACCCCGGGGTATGAAGAAGAAAAAAGCGGAGAAAGAAAAAGGAAAGGGGGAAAAGGAAAGGAGACAAAAAAGGAAAGATAAGAGAAGAAAAGGAAACGGAAAAGAAAGGCAATATTGGGGCTATAGAACAAGGAAAGGGCCTGATCAATAGCATTTTTGGCCGGGGATCGTCTTTTCACAGCACCCCGGGGTGCGACCATCCTGTATCCGCCCCTGCTGTACACACATTTAGGTTCGGTTAAGTTGTCGGGAGTGGATCGTGACGGACCACTGAGTTTATTACTCTAATTGTCAAAGCGCAACTTGAGCGGAAAGCAATAGTTGCGAGCGTAATGGCAACATAGCCGGAAAGCGTAGATGATGATGATGATGATCCAGTTCGGTATGTCCTCGTTTGGATAGTACCACGTCAAGTCCTCGTTTGGCGGTGATTTTCTGTAGGGGTGGGGTGGGGGTGTGTGTTTTACGCCAGCGCCTCGTTTAGTCACTTCGATCAGTGATTGACGCAGTAACGTCACTGTCTCGTTGGGAAATCGATTATAATAGTTCATTAAACTGTTCTAGCCTATTCTATTCCCATATAATTATCCCGATTAATTCTTGCCAGTTAGCGGATTAACCATCACTTTATCCTTTGGTCAACAGTTCTAAGATACGGTATACCCGTAAGACCCATGTCCTGGCCCCGGGTCCTGGCTATCTTTTGGTACATTACCTAACCCCCGGTGTGGTCGCTCACCCCCCGTGTGTATGTGTCAAGTCGTGTTTTATTTTTTAACACAAGTTCCCATTTCTAATTTATGTGATGGTAATGCACTAAAGAAAATTCCATGTTTATGTTGAATAGCACCGTCGCAATTGTCAGACGGTCGCAAAACCCCGCAAAACAAAATGGTGTCCAAAGTAAAATGTATTGTTACGTGAATGCCCCAAATACACGAATAAACTCAAACTTAATCAACAACTTACACAACTTAAACGGCGCATGACGTCGCGGATTACAAACGTAGATAGTGCTAATTTTTACTCGATAAAACTAATCGCACGACATGCTTGTTTTTAAAAACCTCTTGTTTCATGTCATTTTCTCGATAATTATGATGACAGGTTGAAGTAAGGCCTAAAAAAAAAAAAGTTTGATTGGCGTAACCCGATCGACCCTATTTTAACCCCCGACCCTAAACATTTTTTTTGTTTGTTTTTTTTTAATTAAAAAAAAATTTAAAAAAATTGTGTGTGAGAAAAAGAAATAAAGAGAGTGAAAATGTGTATTTGTGCCATTTGTTTATGTCTGTATGGTATATGTGTGCTGGTATATAAAATTTCATAGACGTTTTACAGATTTTAAAAAATAAAAAATAAATTTAAAAAAATCCGACCTACCTACCCTATTTTTTTCTTCTATGTTACGCCAATCAAACCTTTTTTTTTTAGGCCTAATTATTGTAAAACTAACCACGGACCTGCTAATAGCCCACCTGCTTAAAGAGCAGTGGATTTAATTAATTGGGAAAACAGTAGACCAGCCAAAGGCAATAAATGTGTTCATTTTTTTTTATCACGGCATTTTGTGATACAGTTGACACCTAGGCTAAATAAAGTACTTAAATAGTAAGCAATCCAATGAAGGGAGGTGACAAAAATAGAAATCGTTTTAGGTCATTTTCAGCATAAAAAGGTATTTTTTGGGCAAAAGTGTATGTTTTGCGTTTTTTGTGTTATTACTATCTTTTTACAACGTACTATCCACCAGTAATCAGTTTGACCTGCATTCGGACTTAAAGCTGCTAAAATATAAAGAAAATGAAGGCACAAGGGAGCGCAAATGGGTACTTTTCTCAGTTTTGTAGTTTTATTTACCACTTATATTTGCTAATTGCTTAATCTATCATGCGACGCTTGAATAAATAAGCAAACTAAAGACATCAAAAAAAGTAACTCGGCTGTTGTAAAAGCACCTATAATTTTAAAATTGTTACTCATATTCTAAAAATGAAAATACCAGGAGACGGACAATTTAATTACGGTTATTTTGACACCTTGTTTGCTAAAATCGATAAAGTATTGTTGTCGCGGTATGTGCTTACAGATGAAAAGTGCCAATTCCATTGTTGCATTAACTCCTATTGATCTCTCTGATTCAGCGTGAAGATAATAGCGGGAATTTTGATAGTTTGCCCATGACGATGACCTGTCCTGTCTGTCTTCTCGGACCTTCTGAGCATTTGGAGTTTTAAATTCATCCTTTTTAATTGTAAAGAAGTACGCCTGTCATCCCCATTAAATTTGTCCCGGATTATGCTAATCAAGTTTACAGCACAACAAGAACAGCTAATCAAAATTCCCGCTATTATCTTCACGCTGAATCAGAGAGATCAATAGGAGTTAATGCAACAATGGAATTGGCACTTTTCATCTCTAAGCACATACCGCGACAACAATGCTTTATCGATTTTAACAAACAAGGTGTCAAAATCACCGTAATTACATTTTCCGTCTCATGGTATTTTCATTTTTAGAATATGAGTAACAATTTTAAAATTATAGGTGCTTTTACAACAGCCGAGTTACTTTTTTTGATGTCTTTAGTTTGACATGGTCTATGACATTTAGAGATATTTTTATGGTGACAAATAGGGTAAACATAAAAGGGGCATTCAGGGGGTGATATTTAACTTAATGGTATAGAATCATATAGTGAATTAGAGTCGTATACGGGGGTCGATCATCCGTGCACCCCCAAGACTCCCCAAACTAACTACCTCTCATGGTCCTAAAACATATTGAGGGTGTTACTAAGATTAATGTTGGTATGCCAAGGGGTTATTCAAGATGGCGTCCAAAATGGCCGCCAAAATGATCAAATTTCACAAGAGGACTTAATATCAGCCAAATTGTACGATAACAAGTATAGTGTCTCGGGGCGACGAACTTTGTTATGTGTGTGTGTCGACGTGTTTGTCGATATCTGACACCACCTATTTTTGTTTGTTTGTTTGGGCCCAGGGTTTAAAGAGGAAACCTGTATTTGTATAAGGCGCCCATGTCCGTTGTGGGGCATAGAACCATACGCTCTCCTTCCACCGACGAAAAGACAATAAACTCGGACTATTTATTTATTTCCACTTCATACAATTAATTAATTTATTTACAACCGCTACGCCGACCACCAATAACCAGATACACTCCAACAGATACAACCACGTACAATCGCTACAGACAAAACAGTACACTTCGGGGTTTAATATAAGACTCAAGACACCTGAGTTTATAACAATACACTACAACTTCTACTTGTAACACCTCGGGGTTTATCTGTTACTGATACAAAGAAAATGGTATTAAATTTTAGGCCTACTTTTGCCTAAGTCAAAGACCACTATATCAAAGATTGTCACAGCCAAACTATTCCCTGGTACACATGTACCTAATCTAAATTCCAACTCTTGGCAAGTGTACACTCGGGCGTGGGTCTCCCTACACTCTTAGAAAAAATGGTTCGTTTAAGAACCCTTTTTTGTCCCGCGGGGAGCACCTTTTGGCCTAAAAGGTTCTAAAAAGAACCTTAGAATGGTTCTTTGAAGAACTTTCAAATTTTAAATAAGACATAAAGGTATATTTACTTTTTTGTTTTTATGTAATATGCAAATTCAAGAGAAATGTAAACAAATTTAGTCCTTTTCAACTGTTAAAAATCATTTCTTCTTGGCTAAAAACATTTTTTACCGTTTTACCAAGAACCATTGAGGGTTCTCCATAATTTTTCCCCAAAAGGTTCTTGAAGCTTGAGGAACCATTTTCTTGGCTAAAGAACCCTTTTAGAACCTTTTTTGGTTCTAAAAGGAACCCAATGAAATTTCTATAGGGTTCCTTTTAGAACCAAAAAAGGTTCTAAAAGGGTTCTTTAGCCAAGAAAATGGTTCCTCAAGCTTCAAGAACCTTTTGGGAAAAAATTATGGAGAACCCTCAATGGTTCTTGGTAAAACGGTAAAAAATGTTTTTAGCCAAGAAGAAATGATTTTTAACAGTTGAAAAGGATTAAATTTGTTTACATTTCTCTTGAATTTGCATATTACATAAAAACAAAAAAGTAAATATACCTTTAGGTCTTATTTAAAATTTGAAAGTTCTTCAAAGAACCATTCTAAGGTTCTTTTTAGAACCTTTTAGGCCAAAAGGTGCTCCCCGCGGGACAAAAAAGGGTTCTTAAACGAACCATTTTTTCTAAGAGTGTATGGGTGTATAGGGTCGTCTCCAAAATACATGAATTGCATACAAATATGCATCCCTGTATATTGGTTCAGTATAAACATTTGAGTAAAATACACTAAAAAGTACGAAGTCTTGTTGCTAAATGTAAAATCGGGCGTGAGTCTCCCTATGGGTGTATATGGCTATCCCCAATATACATGAAATGCATACAGAATATGCATCCTTGTATTGGTTGGTTCAAGATATATATTTTAATGGAAAAATAGAGATCACCAAAACACCCTCCATAGCCTAATCATGAAACATGTATGAGACCCAGTATTTGCAGCCTTCTTCCTCCTGACCAGATTGGCTTGCGTCTCGCCGTCTACCTCTTCATACCAGATTGGCTTGCGTCACGCCGTCTACCTCTTCATACCAGATTGTCTTGTGTCTCGCCGTCTACTCGCCGTCTACCTCTTCATACCAGATTGTCTTGCGTCTCGTCTCGTCGTCTACCTCTTCATACCAGATTGGCTTGCGTCTCGCCGTACCTCTTCATACCAGATTGCTTGCGTATCGCCGTCGACCTCTTCATACCAGATTGTCTTGCGTCTCGTCTCGTCGTCTACCTCTTCATACCAGATTGGCTTGCGTCTCGCCGTACCTCTTCATACCAGATTGCTTGGGTATCGCCGTCGACCTCTTCATACCAGATTGTCTTGCGTCTCGTCTCGCCGTCGACCTCTTCATACCAGATTGTCTTGCGTCTCGTCTCGTCGTCTACCTCTTCATACCAGATTGGCTTGCGTCTCGCCGTACCTCTTCATACCAGATTGCTTGCGTATCGCCGTCGACCTCTTCATACCAGATTGTCTTGCGTCTCGTCTCGCCGTCTACCTCTTCATACCAGATTGTCTTGCGTCTCGTCTCGTCGTCTACCTCTTCATAACAGATTGCTTGCGTATCGCCGTCGACCTCTTCATACCAGATTCTTTGGTGCTGCCAACCTACCAGCTCCTACCGGTCTCATACACATTCCATAATTACCCATAGAATGTCTAACCCATTAGATTCCCAAGGCATGAATCCGCAGTAATTTTATAAATTGCAATACACATCCAAAAGCCTATTCAAAATATCATGCCCTCACATTTCGGGAAACGCATCTAAGGCCTACGTTTTATGCATCACCACATTGTTAAATAATAAAAATACATAATAAGCCTAGGCTTATAATTCATAGGCCCATCCCTATCTATAGCTCTTTTGCACGAACACAACGAATTAAATTAAACCCGCAATGTGCTCAATTTTCCAGGTATTTTATTAGAATAAAATAGAATCACAACCGTAATTTTGCAACGTCCAAAATGTCTATCCAAATCACCAATCATCTCATTAACATTAATTTAATCACACAGCTCAAAAGAACACTGCTCGATTTTAAGCATCAATAATATTTGCATAGGTCCGTCATAACAAAGGGGCAATTTGGTTTCCAAAATGTGAAACAGAATTTGTGAAACCGAAAAGCATTGGAAAAAATTGGCCTTCTTTAAAACAGGCCTTCCTTCCACACACCGCATCATAATTTTAGAAAGGCGTTCACAATTGTTGGCATACCGAATTTAACTCGTAAGTTTTAACCTTTTTTTTAAAAAAACAGGCTGTAGTTTAAAAGTCCTAACACAATCAGGCCTATATTTCACCCTACAATAACACGCTAGGCTAGCGTCACTGGTTTACACTTTAACAACATTATAATCGTCAGGTCTCGTCAATCTGAACACCCATAATTGTACATTATCTTTATGTTCAGATAATAAAAACAATTATTCTAAAAGCAGTCAGCAAAATCTCTCTCAATTTTAATCCGCCAGGTCAATCGAAAATACACAAATCAATAGGCTCGTTCAAAGCCTACGATACAAAATGTGGATGTTTTGAATTTACCAATCATCGAATAAATCAAGAAACTATTGATTCAAAACATGCCTACGATCTCTAAAGTTCTCAAAAATCACCGTGCCCCTCGTCATCGCATACACACAGTGTACAAGTTTATAATTTTAATAAAAATAGAAGCCGAGAAAGGAGGCCGCATTTTATCTTTTAATTATAAAAATACACCCAAAAATATCCCTGACGAAACCCAACAATTTGTTTAACATGATTATCAATGTGTTGCTTTCATATTTGTAAAATACGTTATAGATTGGATGCTAAAAGAATTAACTTACCACTTAAAAATCCTCCGATAAAATTCAAATGTACTGTATCGTCACACAAAACAATCTTCTAGCCGTCCGCTCCAAAATCCAAATCGCAATCAGGTACTTTCCTGCCGTGCGTGCGTGCCCGGAAGAACGGAAGTCGGCGCGCGCTCGCGTCGATTGGCTAAATCGCTAATTGATTGAAATAAAAGTTGTGGTGCTATACCGTCATGCTCTAATTAATGCAGTAATGTAATATGAACAAGAAGTGTCCTTAAAAACAAACAGCTCGCACAGTTTGGGTAATAATATGAATTATGATGTTTGCAATCCCGTTACAATAGTTTTAACTATAGGATGTTTGTATTAGACTACTAACAACTCATATCCAGCATGTTTGCTTTGTTAACATACTTTAAATCCAAGATGGTCGCCGAAATGGCCGCCTTAAACATATAAATAGCCTATTTCAGCGTAAATTGCATCACATTCACCAATTAATGTTCTAAACTGATATAGGCCTACTAATGCTTCTTGATAATAATACGACTCACCTTTCCGACAGTTTTGATTTAACTATCACTCTTCAAAATGGCCACCATATGGTTACATTTAATGATGAATGACCAAAAACAGCCATGTTGTCACATTATAAATTACTATGACTTGACTTGACTTAGGGCGGATGATTTTTCCGAACCACAATGCCTCTCCAGATCTTCCTATCCAACATAGCTGTCTTGATTTCTTCCACCTGTAGTCCTGTATCACGTTTGAGTATGTCAATGTAGGTCAGGGCTGGTCTACCACGCTTTCTTGCTCCGTGCTTTGGGATCCAATGTATAAGTTTGTGTACAAGCTCCTTGGACCCTCTGAAGCAGTGTCCAGCAAATCTTGCTCTGCGTTCTCTGATCTTGTGCGAGACTTTTGGCATATCCCCATACAGGTCCTTATTTGTCACATGCTGACTCCAGTTGATGTTGAACACAGATCTTAGCATCCTAGTGTAGCATCCATCCAGTTGTTTACCAAGCTTTGGGGTGACTGTCCATGCCTCACATCCATAAAGGAGGACGGATTCTACTGTAGCTATGAACAGTCTTTCTTTGAGCTTTCTGGATAATGATTTAGCCTTCCATAGCTGACTAAGTTTGCCACAAGCTCTCCATGCAGCTGCTTTGCGTGTTTTGATGTCCTTTTCAGTGTTGTTCATCCAGGCTCCAAGGTATTTGAAGTCTTCCACTTTATCAAGGCGCATGCCTTCACTTGTGGTAATTACAGGTACTTGCGTCTGGTTGAAGGACATGTACTTCGTCTTTGCAGCGTTCATTTTGAGCCCAACTCTTCCCACTGAAGTCTCCACTCTATTGAGTAGTGATTACTATACTTAGTATATATTTGATTACAATAACTACCACAAATGGTCAGAACAATAACCACCTGAATGCCCCTTTAGTGTTGAATTCTACCCTATTTGTCATCATAAAATTATCTCTAAATGACATAGACCATGTCAAACTAGTTTGCTGATTCATTCCAGCTTCGCCTGATACATTAAGCAACAAGCAAATGCAGGTCAATTGATTGCCCATTTGTACTCCATTGTGCTCTTTATTTTATTTATATTTTAGCAGCTTTAAGTCCAATTTATTCCTTAAATAAACCTTAAATAGTCAGGTCAAACTGAGTACTGGTGGATAGTACGTTGTGAAAAGATAGTAGTAACACAAAAAAACGCAAAGAATTGCCTTTTTATGCTGAATATGGCCTAAAAATCTATTTTTGTCCACGTCATTGGAAAGCTTATTATTTGTACTTTATTTAGCATAGGCCTAGGTGTCAAACTGTAACAAAAAATGCCGTGATAAAAAAAAATGAACACATTTATTGCCTTTGGCTGGTCTACTGCAATGCGGTTTGTTTTTGACTTTCATGAAATGTTTGAATGACATGAGAATATTCGGGAAACTTGCTTTCCAATTCTTTTATCTATAACCTTTAAATGGCGGTTGCGGCGGCGCTGTGTACAATCTCTACGGGCAATAACAAAAATGTTCCCAATTCTACGTTCAATTTACTATAAATCCTCATCCCTGTACCATAATGGTACCAACATAATTATGCTCTCATTTTATAGATTATTTTATATTCTATAAGATTCTGTTTCAACAAACGTGACAACTATAACATTATGAATTAATTGCATTACACAGTGAACTTGCCCTAATTCATCGGTTTTACACTAAGATTATAACAACAACAAAAGTATTCAACCGATGATAGCAAAAGTATACATTTTTGGAAAGCTCTCAAATAGGAGAATTCAAAAATGCCGTTTAAATCAGGATAGGGTGCATAACCCCCAAAAATATGCTTGTAAACTCTAATAAATATGAGATTTAAACGTTAGTGTTCATTTACATCTCGATATAGTATATTTCAACAAGTTACCATTGACAACCATTATGTTCTGATCTATGGGTGATTGCATGAGGAACTAATATACACAGTACAATTATGATTGGGATAGGTATACAAATATTATTGAGCTTAAATCAAAATATGAAGAAAAAAAGCGATATGTTTGGAACATTCTTTATCACAACATGTTACCAATAGGTCCTATCTACATTCCAATAGCATTTGGATTCCTTGTAAGATTACCATTTAGAAAATATATACTTTTTATGGAGTAGAACAGGTAGTTATTGCGATATGCTAATTCGAATCTCAGATGGTGTAAAATGTAAAAATCTGTACATGTAACGGTAAGGGTGGCGAGTTCACGTGCGGCCTTATACGCTCTTGCATTGGTGCTTTGGAAGCATTTGTTATCATTTTGGAGCATTGAGCTTTTCCATTTTATATCCAATACACACCCTAAGGAAGACATGATCTTATCTTCCACACACCGTGGAAAAGTCACGTGAAAGAGAACAATGTTAAAGGGGCATTGAGAGATACGTATAGGAGTGCGCCCTCAATTTTTCCTGGAAATAGGGTTTTTGCATCTAGGTATAATACTTAGGCATTACTAACTGCCTTCTAAAACCGTTTACGTTAATTTGCAGTCGATCATGTCAAATTTGGCCCACACCACCAAATCAGTTCCCTATTGCTTTGTGTGGTTAAGAGGTCAAGTTTGTGTTAATTTTTTTTACCTTTAGAGCAAACTGGTTCATTCAAATCATTGTTTTTATTGAAGATCTAGATGTCTTCTGCTTCTAAACAATCACTTTTGTGGGGGGTAACGAGCATTTTTTTCCGCTACGGGCCAATGATATCTATCTTAGGTAGGCCTACGACAGACTGCCTTCATCTTAAGATCAGAGATTCTAGCTCTAAATTGGTGGAAACAGTGAAATCGTGTAAAATGATACCATTCAAGAAAAATCTAGAGATTTTGGGCCTGATGTGGAGGAAATAACCTACAAATGCAAAATTATTAAACATTTAGGTACATTCAGAGCATTTCTGGGATGTTAAATGTAGACTTATGTTGGGGTCAATCTTAATTTCAAACACTGCCGTGTAATATCAGAATGCAAAATATGATTTGGTGGTGTGTACTCATTTCATGATTTGGTAATTTGGATGTAGAACACATCAAAATTATCACTTATCAGCACCCCTCACTACATCAATTGCTTCAACCGAATTTTGTATCTAGCGCCATCAATCAACCATTTTTCCATAAAGTATTACACTTCAGGGTTCCTTATCTATTGAAACAATTCGTTTTTTCCAAATTTTATTTTTCTCGGCAATCTCTCAATGCCCTTTTAAGGGGCACAGAGAGATTTCACAAAAGAAAAGAAGAAATTCTATATTTTCACATTATTTAGATATATGATATACATAGAAACCCTCTCATGCAAGATTTGTTCAAAAACAAAAACAAATCAGTAAAAATGAAAAATAAAAACATTTTCTCAGCATTTCCGAAGGTATATTAGTGCTTTTCACTTTTTTATATTTTGGTTAAAAGTCATCACCAATTGAATCAGAGAGGTCATGACTAAGCATCACGTAACAAGCCATTGGTGGTATTCAAGGTTATTTTGAATAAACATGAAACAAATAAGTGAGAAGCAATCTGTGGCCTTTTAACTAAATATGGGTAGTTTGAGATGTGATCACATTGAACCTCAAAATGCTAACAAATCCATGAATTTCACATGAAATACTGCACATTAAGCTCTATAATTTTGGGTGGTAGTTAGTACATAATAAGCATTACGTATTAAGTGAAAAACCCAACTTCTGAAGAAAAAAATGAGGGCTCCCTCCATAAAGGGTCTCTTAGTGCCCCTTTAATTTAAAATACCGTGGAAGTAATGTAATGAAGGAGGATGTCAAACGTCACGTGAAACATCATGAATAGTTCACCTACATTCGCAATGGTCTTATAATTTATTTTCCACGATTATTTGTGCGATAAGTTATACATGTACATGTGTATAGCGTATAACTTCGATGTTATCGTAAAAGTCTGAACTATAAGTCTTTTCTAGTGTATACTCTGAATCCTAGCGTATTGATTTTGTAGCACCGCCTTAAAAGGTTCACAAAGGATACACGTAAAAATATCTTCCAACAAGGTTACCAACAAATATGTTATTTGTTTATTTTATGTGTTTGTTTGTTTGTTGGGGTGCTTGTTTGTTTGTTTTGGTGTTTATTTGTTTGTTTTGGTGTTGGGGGTGTTTGTTTTGATGTTTGCTTGCTTGTTGGAACGTTGTTTGTTTTGTAACATAAAATATCTTTGGTTTAGGTTATTACCCTTTGGTCGTAGAGTTAAATAAGTTATAGAATTACTAGTTATTTACAGTTTATACAATTAAAGATCCTATAAATAAATACAATAAGGTTAACAATATCAATAAGTTATCCATATACACCTTTTTCAAGTCACTGAAATAACAACATTGCATGGTTTTCCTCGGTTTTTAGGTTTGGAAAGTTACATGAATTGAAACTTATCATTCTCAGTGTGAAAGTGAAGGTTTTTCCGGACGTACATCCTGTAATACACGGAAGGCGGATTTGAGACAGATGGAAATTGCTGGAGGCTCCACGGCCTTTCTTGAGCAATTATTACAATCTAATACGGTCAGACGGGGGCGTTGTTGGACGGAGGTGGCTTCTTCTGGCATGTGCAACACCTCCCGAATCCGGCGTTTACGACTAGTCATCGTGTCCGTTTCTGATGATGATTGAGGGCGTTGTGAAGTTTTGCAGGAAACATTGACGTGACGAGAGGCGTCCTTTGGTGGCAGCATTGGGTAGCTCTTGCACGGCTTAGGACAGGAGAACAGGGAGGGTGGAACTAGAGTCAAGATATTTGAGAGAAAGAATGAATATTTGCAATTAACTTAAGACTATAGAACATTAAATAGTTTGTATCGTACGAATAATCGATTTCTCAACTTTAACCCTTTCCACGCGGCAGGCGTCTGTAGATGACATTCCAAATGTCCCAAAATGTTTCAAAAATGTCAAAAGTAATGAATTTCATGACCGTATTTGCGGACTGCATTGAACTAAGCACAAACATGCATAGTATTGGTTCAGTAATTCTTGAGATAGGCTTTGAAAGTTGGGGAAGGTTTCGGAAATATCTGTTTTGAAATGGTAAAACTTAATGTGTAGTGACAGCAGTCAATGGCGGGCGGTGGCACTGGTTATGTGGGGGTTGATACCCAAATAGTCAAATAGAAGGCAAAAGTGTACATGTAACGTCTAGCTAATCTCGGTTAAGGAGACTTAAGACGAGTGCTCTTAAACTCTAGAAAATATTAAAACATTAGGTTACAAGGCCCGCTTAGCAGCGCTATAAATTGATGCCCTAAAAAGTAAAAACCGTCAATAAATTTAAATATTCGCCTTCCCTTCAAAGCTGGTTGCTATATATGACATAATTCTCGTGTGCAACCAACCGGCTGTATTGAGTAGTTTAAAGGCATGAGCGTAGATGTAATTTGCAACATAATGGAAACTTACCCATGCAGTTAGCCCCGAATTTAAATATATGCACTGGGTAATCCTCTCGTAGTATTGATAACAATAGGTTTACCAGAGCGAATTAATAGCGCTTCTAAGCGGGCAATTTATGTCATGAATACGCCCTAAGTTAACTTTTATACGATAGGGACCTGATTTCCGTGGACCGACCGTGTAAATAATGAAACAATAACTGACTTTTCTTTCTTACCATCTGCACAAAAAGAATTGCTTCGTTTGAGAATACAGGTATCTCTGTAGGCTGTGTTCGAATCTGTATCCGTGCTGTTTAACTTCAAACATCCAGCTTGCTTCAGATGACATGAGTTTACATAGACCACCGCGTTGTTATAGTTTATGTCAGTACCGCATCGCAATGTTGTTTCATTATTTGGCAAATCTGTGCAACATTTTTGTAAGTGTGTTTCACAGTCCAACTCCAATTTACTGGTGATTTCTTTGCACTTTGCGTCATCTGTGAAAGTCAAAGATACAGGTCAAATCATTTACTGCCAGCGTATATAAGGGATGATTTTTTTATGAGGGTAGAAATGGGGTAATTGGGATGATAGATAAAGGATGATTGATGCACAGTTCATTAACTTTCATTCGTGTTATAAAGGTGGATGTTCCGAGCAGTTAGCATTTTTCCCGCCATATTTTGATATCAGAAGAAACCCCATATTTTTCTCCTTATTTCTGTAAAATATTTAGCGCAAGATATTTATGTTCTATTTACACGTTATAGGCCAAAATGCAGAGAAATACTGGCAAAGATTATAAACCAGCCAGCCAGTTTGTGTACTACTCAATTGTGCTTCTAAAATAAGAATTGGAATTAATGCAACTCAAACTTTGGAATACGACTATATATTTTCAGGATGACCGACCCTTGACGTAGAATAGAAAACATCGAGTTAAAAATCGGGCCAGGGGTCGGAACACCAGTCCTTGCATGGGTGCGCCACCATTCAAGCAAAGACTCAAACGATTATCATATTACAGGCGCGTACGCAGGATTTTTTTCAAGGTGTTTTAGGCGGAATATTCATAAAAGTTGGCGGTGGGGCGGGGGTTCAAAGTCACAGTCACAAAAACGCACAGTCGAAAAGATAGCACAGTCAACAACTAACGGACAATTATGAGAGTTTTCATCAGTTTTTTCTATAACATTTCCTTTTTTACCAACCTGGTGCATAAAATTGTCGACTAGCCTACATGTACAAATTTGTGACAGCAAAATTGTTAAATAAATAAATAAATAAAGCAAGTAAGCAAGTAAGCAAGTAAGCAAGTAAGCAAGTAAGCAAGTAAGCAAGTAAGCAAGTAAGCAAGTAAGCAAGTAAGCAAGTAAGCAAGTAAGCAAGTAAGCAAGTAAGCAAGTAAGCAAGCAAGCAAACAAGCAAGCAAGCAAGCAAGCAAGCAAGCAAGCAAGCAAGCAAGCAAGCAAGCAAGCAAGCAAGCAAGCAAGCAAGCAAGCAAGCAAGCAAGCAAGCAAGCAAGCAAGCAAGCAAGCAAGCAAGCAAGCAAGCAAGCAAGCAAGCAAGCAAGCAAGCAAGCAAGCAAATCAAATCAATCAATCAATCAATCAATCAATCAATCAATCAATCAATCAATCAATCAATCAATCAATCAATCAATCAATCAATCAATCAATCAATCAATCAATCAATCAATCAATCAATCAATCAATCAATCAATCAATCAATCAATCAATCAATCAATCAATCAATCAATCAATCAATCAATCAATCAATCAATCAATCAATAGGTGAATGGATGATTGGATGAATAAATAAACAAAAAAATATCATATATTTACGTTAAAATGCCACTTACCTTGTTGCCATTTATTTTTACGTTGCTTATGTGTGGCATCAGCAAGCGATACGATGTCCAATATGACAAATGCTGTGATGCTGAGAACATACAGAATTTCAAAAGGTTGGATTTTCCGAGCTTTGATCATCCTCATCATGACGTCTTGAAATTTGTGGTTTCGTAAATGTTTTCGTTTGTGTTACAGAATTCACGCAACAGTGTATACTTCTTTATCCTCTCGGAACACTTTTACAGGCCTATTTTAATCAAATGTAGGCTTATACAATATTAATTAAACACAATTGTCCCGAAAAAACAGAAAGCGCGAAGCGTGACATATCGCCAATACAGAACTTTAGTGGGATTTATTTGTGATTGTACTTAAATAACATGCCATTTATATGACAACCGGAAATACGCTATCAGTTCGGAACGGAAGTGATTGCATGCCTGCACACAGGTAAAGGTTTCTCTTCATGACTGCGGAGAACGGTTTGGCCCTGGTTTGGACCAAAAGCCTGCCTCTTCCGTCCAACGCAGTTTTTCGGAAGCGTTCTGTTCCGGTACTTGGATCAAAAGTGTATACGAAGTGAACACAGCTGGGAAAAGCTTACATGCACAACACATCTTCAAAACTGGAATAGATAGACCGGGGTTCAAAAG